>CAJUZA010000260.1:0-712168 GCA_910592295.1 Andrena haemorrhoa
ACCTTTTTCATTAATTATTCTCTAACTTCTTTTTCTATATTCTATTAGAATAAAAACTTGAAAACTGTTAATTTACAAAGTATTTTCGCAGATGGCTAATGTACAACGTGTTGCTCTTCTGCCTTTTTTTATACATAAACAGAAATAATTCCTAGAAATGCTACTTACAAAATAAGTTCCATTCTAGGATGGACTCTTTAAAATTCACGTCACAATTTCGCCAGAGAATCGGTGAAAAAGAATCGGTGATTTCCGTTTCAGGTAAGCGAGCCGCCCGGCCCGCTCCGCTATTACGGTCGGCTTACCACTCGCTTCCTGGATTATTGTAATGTGGTTGGAAAACAATTTCGACTGGTCTCGTACCCGTCGCAATAATGTAATTTATAAGAAGAGTTTTACTAACCCACTCTTGGCCAACGACACTCTTTTCGTGTTAATCAGATTTGTACGTATCTGCTTATTTGCTTATTGATTATTTACGAAAATTGTGCCATTGCTCGATGGAAGCCACGAGAAGGTTCTTTTAACTGTTCATTGTGACGTGAATTTTAAAGAGTCCATCCTAGAAAGGAACTTATTTTGTAAGTAGCATTTCAAGGAATTGTTGTGCCCTGCGTGATGGCTCGCAAGGCTGGTAGGGGATCTGGCGTAATCGTGGTTTCGGGAGTGTTTAAAGGATAAGAATCCACCGGGTGAACTGCACCAAGTTTGTTTAAGCTCAAAGACTAAGTCTTTATTCAAAAACACTAAACTAGACAGAAGTGTACAAGTAGGTTTTAGCCGTGTTACCCAGTCGAGGGTCGGATCTCCAGTCTGTCGATTTGCGGCGGCAAATCGGTTTTTGTTTCGCTATTGGGCGTGGGCCCCCCGCTTCGCGGCGCCGTATGTGGTCACCTTGAAGCGCTCGCAATTCCGCTGATTTTGTAGATTCGCGCTTTGCCTCGCAACCGATTTGGCTTAGGAACGTCTCGAACGTTCTACGGTAATATAATATGTATAACGTGTATAATACGTGTGCTTGGGCGTTGCCTGGGCACAACATCCCTCCCCCCTTGGGGAGGAAAAGCCATAGCTTTTCCAACTGCCGATGATAAACTATCTTAGGGAAATCCCAAAACTCGTAATAGTTGGATTGATTATCATCGACTTACATTTTTCTTAAACTAGATTATAATGGTAACTCGGTGAGTATGAATATAAACTGTCTTATATATTTGACAGTGAGAGGTTATAATATTTATATAATATAGCGACAATAGTTTGTTTATGATGATTATAGTGTTTCAAAGAGAATTTGTGGAGGACGTTTCTTCCTTACTAACTATTTTGATTATCGCCTCGGGTTTTTGCGTGGTTTTGTCGCGATTTGTGTTATTCGTTGTACGATGCCGTGGTGTTCTCGCTTTGCATCGTACAATGCATTTATAGAGTGCGAAGATACATAGAGTGATTGTTATAAATCCCGTTATTGAAGATAGTGTGAAGAAGCTATAATGATACTCGGTTGGTATAATCTCGGGTTTTTCTAAATCGTTTTGTAAGTCTTCTAATTTTTTGCTAACTTTATTTAATTCTTCCGGGTGTTTGATTATCCTTTTAAGTTCGAAATTTGTGTTTCGATATGAATTTACAGTGGTTTGTGGAAGCGTAATTTCGTCTAGTGACAAATTGTAACCAGGTAAGTAGTTCCATGTTTTTTCTATTCCGTATTGCTTACCAGTTTCTATCGTGAATTCGGCGGTAGTGATTGTACATTTATTTCTTATCGTTATGATACCAGAGTCCTTAATACTATACATGTTTGTGTTTTTATCGTCGCAGGTTACTGCTAGTTGTATTTGTTTCGGCGCGATATAAATCCATGTACCCGGTTGTTGTAATTCTATCAGGATCGTGTGGTTTAGTGTCATGATTCGTATTTTACAATTGTTTGGTTTTTGTGTCAATTTCGTGTACAACTGTACTTCGCAAGGTCCGTATGGTATTGCTTTGAACATTGGGTGATTAGAGGTACAGAGATATAGATCGTTTATAATTTTACATTCTGCTAAGTCTTGTTTACTTAGTTGTATGTAATCTTGCACTGAAGTGTCAAGTACTACGTATGAGTCGAGGGGTTCTATATATGCGTAGAACGAGTCGTTTACCTTTGTAGGTACCGGGTGTACCTTACTTAATTTGAATTTCTTTGCGCTCAACAATGGGATGTCTAGTACTACGGTAATTGATTTAGTATCCGAAAATGCGGAGAGAGTTAGGATATCATATAGGACATGCATGTTTTCTAATTTTATTCCGATAGGGAAGTCTAATCCTTTCGGAATAAATGGAAGTGCTGAAGTGAGGTATGTTATGATTTGAGCTGGTGGTATTAATCGTGGGTTAAGGATTCCTTTCTTTATATCCATTATGAATTCTAACAGGTCCTGTGCGTCGTGCAATAGTGTTTCCGTGACGCTATTTATTAAAATGAGGTGCTCGTCTATTGTCTCTCGAAATCTAGTAATGTCAGTTGACTGTTGTAGTTGATATTGAATTTGCCAAGTCGCGTTTAAGAGCGTTTTTTCGTTGTCTTGTATGTTATGTATAGTCTCGTTGAGAAGTTCGGCGTTGGCTCTAACGATTTGCATTTGTCCCTTTATTATATTTTTTAGTCTGTTTTCCTGTCCCTTTAAAAAGTCTATTTGGTCGTTGATTTTCTTCCTATCTTCGGAATCCATTAGTCCGAAGAGTGATTTGCCTATGTAACCTAATCCGTCTATTAATCCGCGGCGCTGTTTTTGTGCTGAGCTTATAGTTTGCTGGACGTAGGTAAGGAGTTTAGCGACGCGGTCTAGCTCGTCTCGAATTCTCGTGCCGAACGTTTTGCAGAATTTTTGTAAGTTATCGGTAGAAGGCGTTTTACACTGAGCAAGTATGTCATGTAGTACAGCTTGGAGGGTCGCTTCACGTCGATATATATATGATATGTCTATGTGTAATATTAATTTCCAGCTATCTCGATAAATCTGTAGGTCGCCTAGGTTTTCGAAGTAAATGCCGGGGTGATCTTGAAATTCTTTTATAGCGAAGTCTGTGTCGGGGGGTGTCCCTCCTACGAATAGTGTCGTCGACTGTAGGACGGTAATCCTATAATAAAAAAAATATATAATGTCGAGGTGTAGTCGGCGTTTCGTTCTGTTAGTTGTGAAGTCTTTCGTCGTGCGAGTGCGTGCTCGAGATAAAAATTTGCTAACGTAAGGCGGTTCGTCTTCGTAGGCTCGATTGCCGTGTCTCTTCTCACATCGTCGTGGTCCGTCGCATAGGACTGTCCGGACCAATTTTGTTGTTTAGTGTTGAGGATGTTATCCTTGTTGACGATTCCGCGAGAGCTCGCGTTGTTTTTGTTGGTGCGTTTAGTGCAATTTAGTGTTTGGTGTCCTCGCGGGCGTATGCCAGTTTCCTTATACTTTTCCCTTCTTTTCCTTTTCTAGTACTTGGAGTTTCCCGCCCCATCGGGTTTTATGAATATTTCGTACCGGCGGGCGGTGAGGGAATATCGGGCGGCTCGACGCCAATACGAACTAGAGAACGCAACCTGGATGGAGTGGGAGGAGGAGGACGCGTGGGGCGTCCGGGCATTGTTTGGTGAGTTTCTTTTTGTCTTGGCGTCGTTTATCTCTAGCCGAATTCTCAATCTTAATTGTCTCGCGTCTGGTAATTGTTCCAGAGCGTCATGGAGACCGTTTCATTGGGCCCGCGCGGCTGCCGGACCTGCGGGGCTGCTGGGGGGCGGTCCTCGAGGCCGATTTTCAACGGTTCTAATAAACTTATTTTAACCTATATTATTTTGTCTAAAGTTTCGCGTATCGTTAATTCCCTTCACGTCTGCGACCATTTCCCTATTCCTGCCCTATTCTATGAAATGTTTAAGCCGGTTCGCGTGTACGCGACGCGTTTTTCGTCCTTTTCCTATAGTGTAATTATTATTGTCGTGCGTAGCTTGTATCGAGTAGGGACCTATCCACGCGGGTGTTAGTTTTTTAGATCGTCCGCGTCTCAATGTCTCGTCGTGCAGTAGCACTTGATCTCCAACTTTAAAGGATTTGTCCGCCGTCTTCTTATCGTAGTACGTTTTTGATTTTTCTTTATTTTTTCCTATAGTCTCGCGGGCGATGTCGTTGGCCGACCGTAATCTCTCGCGCAGTTCTTCTGCGTATTTGTCGTAGGTATACGTTAGCTGGGGTGGTTGTCTTAACGAAGTCGGTAAGGTAGCTTGCCTTCCGAAGACAAGTTCGTACGGCGTGTAGCCCGTGGTCGTGTGAGGGGTCGTGTTATAAGTGAACATTGCGTACGGCAACCAGTTGTCCCAGTCCGTCTGGTCGTCCGTAATAAAATTCTTTAGATATTCCGCCAGTGTGCGATGGCTTCTTTCTAGTGCTCCGTTAGATTGGGGGTGGTAAGCCGTAGTTTGAATTTTGTCGATTTTTAATAGCTTACAAACATTTTTAAAGACTTGGCTCAGAAAATTAGTTCCTTGATCAGTTAGCACTCGTTGTGGTATGCCGTATTCGCAGACTATTTTGGTGACAAATTCTTTTGCTACTGTGTTTGCTTCTTGATTTTCGAGGGGTATGGCTTTACTGAATTTGGTTAGTAGGTCTTGAAACGTTAATATGTATTTGTTTCCGTTGTCTGTCTCGGGTAAGGGCCCTACTATGTCGAGTGCACATTTCTCGAACGGTTCTGTGGGGGTATCTGTGATTGTCATTGGAGCTTTGGCTACTTTTGATAGCTTATTTTTCTGGCATTTTTCGCATTTGGAAATATATTTCTCTACTTCTTGTCTCATACCTGGCCACGAGTGTTTTAATTTTATTCGTTCCATGGTTCTTTTTATGCCTAGGTGTCCACCCAGGGGTGTGTCGTGGAATTCGCGTAACAATCGAAGTTTTTCGTCTTCCGTGTATGTTGTATCGCTCAATTTTCCGTCTGCATGGGACTCGTCTTTTTCGTTGGTACTTTCGCTGGCGCCGGCTACTGTTTCACGGTCAATCTTTTGTTTTGTTCCTCGCGTTATCGCGAACATTCTGCTGAGGGCGTCAGCGTTCTTGTTAGTCTTCCCGGTCTTATACTCTATGCTATAGTCGTATTCTGCTAACTTCAATTTCCACCTCATTAATCTAGACCCAGGGTCCTTAACGTTAAAAAGCCAAGTAAGTGGCTTGTGGTCTGTCACGATTTTGAATTTGGTGCCGTATAGGTATGGTCTGAAATGTTGCGTTGCCCATACGATGGCTAACAATTCCTTTTCGATTGTACTATAATTCTCTTCCGCCTTGTTCAATACCCTGCTCGCGTATGCTATCGGCAGATCTTGTCCTATTTTCCCTTGCGATAATACTGCTCCTATCGCTTTTCCGGAAGCGTCCGTTGTTAGAACAAACGGTTTCGAGAAATCTGGATATTGCAATATCGGTGCTGTCATTAATTTTTCCTTTAGAATCTCGAGGGCTTCCTGCTCCTGCGCGGTCCATCTGAATGTTTGGTCTTTCTTTAAAAGTTGTGTCAATGGTTTCGCGATTTGTGAAAAATTATCTATGAATCTCCTGTAATATCCGGCTAAACCTAGGAAGGATTGCACGTCTTTAACTCCTTTGGGTATTGGGAAGTTTCGGACAGCATCTAATTTTGACGGGTCGGGTTTGATGCCGTTTTCGGTTATTATGTGTCCTAAGTATATGGTTTCCTTGCGTAGAAATTCGCACTTGTTGGGTTGAAGTTTTAGGCCACTCTCTTGTATGCGTTTGAACACGAGTTCTAGTCGCTCTTGGTGTTCCTTTAACGAACGTCCGTAGACTACTATGTCGTCTAAATACACGAAACATTTTATTCCTTGTAGGCCCGACAGCGCGGTATTCATTAATCTTTGAAACGTCGCGGGGGCGTTTTTGAGCCCGAATGGCATTCTATTATACTCAAAATGTCCGTACGGCGTTGAGAATGCGGTTTTTTCGCGGTCTTCCTTTTTCATGGCTATTTGATGGAATCCTGACGCTAAATCTAGAGTTGAGAAGTATTTCGCTCCGCCTAATTGGTCTAGAATGTCTGTTATGTTGGGTAGAGGATACGAATCGCCTATCGTCGCGTCGTTTACCTTCCTGAAATCTACCACTACTCTTAGCCTGCGTTTACCTGTAGCATCTGGTTTTTTCGGGACTACTAGCAGGGGAGCGTTCCATTGGCTGATGCTTGGTCTAATTATTCCTTCTTCTACCATCTCTTGAACTTGTCTATCTACTTCCTCTGTATGTGCTTGGGGCAATCTATACGGTTTCACGTATATAGGTTTGGTACCTTGGGATAGGGTAATTGAATGTTCCGCCTTTGTGGAGTATCCTAGTTTGTCTCCTTCTAATCCGAATATTTCGTTATATTTTTCGCAAAGTCCAAGTAAGCTGGCTTTTTCTTCGCTATTTAGGTGTTCGGTCCTGAGGTTTTCGCGCAAGACTTGCATCCTACTTCTCCCGTGTACAGCGTGTACCATATATGTCGGCGCGTCGCGCTCTTTATCGCAGATTGCGTCCGTCGGGTCAATGTCATCGCTCGTCAGTGTTTCTAACGTCACAGTCGGCGTATTGATAAGGACTTCGTCCGCTGTGGTGTTCATTACGCTTATTACGCATTGACCGTCATTGCCTACCGTTAATGAATTTCCTATGAACACTCCTGGCTTAATAGATTGTCCTTCTACTATTCCTTCTCCTTTACTCGTCGTTCTGGCTAAGAGAATCGTTTCTGATCGCGGTTTTAACGTTACGTTTCCTCCTCCGGAGTAAGGGAACCGTACTCCGTACAATTCTATTCCTTGATTTGCCCGAATGCATACGTCGTGTTTGGTCATAAAATCTTGTCCTACGATTCCGTCTGCTTCTAACGGAAAGTCGTCTCTTACTAATCGGCAAGGGTGTGTTATTAATTTATTCCCGACTTTTATGTTTAACTGTATTAGACACAGCGTCTTGATTTCCATTGGAGCTATTCCTCGCAGGGACACTACTTCGTCTTGGGCTTGGACGTCGCCCAACACCTTTCCTATCTTTATTAACGTGATGTCGGCACCGGTGTCGACTAACATGTTTGCTCTTTCCTCTATTAGTTCCGGCGCCGAGATTTCAATGGTATTCTCTATCTTGGAAGTCACTACTAGATTCGCGCGATATGAGTCCACTCTGGCTCCTGCGTTAGTTTGTCTATCGTCGGGTGTTCCGCTGCTCGCGTTCGCGTAATCTCGATTTCCGCCAGATGATTCTCGGCTCGAGTTCCTGTTAAAATTCTGTCTAGAGTCGTCGCGCCTGTAATTAGTGTTTGTATAGCGCGGTCTATATTCTCGCTCGTTTGCCCTTTCTCTGGCCCTGCATTCTCTGATTTGGTGCCCCGGTTTTTTACAATAGTGACAGACTACCGTGGCGTGATGAACCTCCCTTTTTATGTGTGTCGTCGGTTGCGTCGGATAGTTTATTCGCGGCATGCTTAGTCGCGTATAGCAATTCCTCGCTAAATGTCCTAATTTATTACAGCGTTCGCAACGCGGTACGTTTGACCCTTCTCTTCTTCTGGGCTGATCATCGGACTTCCTAAAGTTCCGTGAGTTATTTAGACCCATTGCTTGTTCTTCTTCTATTGCTGCTCCTATAGCTGCATTTAATGTCGCATAGTTTCGAGACCTTATAATCGTCTTTAATCTTACATTCAACCCGAGGGTGAAAACATCTAAAGCGCGTTCTTGTACCGATCCTACTAACGCGTCATTTACTTCGTTGCTGTTCCCTGGCTTTACCGTTAGCTCGGATAATTCTCCTGCTAATTCCTCTACTCTACACGCGAATAGTTTTACACTCTCGCCATCTCGTTGACGACAGGCGTGAAACTCCGCTCCGACAGCTCCTATTGACCTTTTGTCCACAAATAATGATGTTAAGATATCCTTTAATTGATCGAAATTCTCTATTTCCTTGTATTCTAGTACCTTGGCTGCCTTGCCTTTTATTTTTGTTCCCATTACTGTTCTCAAGAAACGCGGTAGCTCGTCCGCGGGGACAAACTCTGAGGCGCTTGCATAAGATTTCAGAAATTCTGCAAGTTCGTCTGACGATTTTCCTACGAATTTGTCGACTAACGACAATGCGGTAGATAATTTTTTTACGTCTAGTTGTAGCCCGGGGGGGTTAGCGCCGTCAAGTAACGACATTTCTTGTTCCTTCGAATTTACTCCGTCCAACAAACTAAAATCCGCTAATAAAATCGGATATTCTCTATTTGGTGTTACGAAATTTTCCGGAGACGATTCTGCGCTTGAATCGTCGTTCCTCCTAACGTTTAATTCTAACGGCGGCGGTCGAAGTGTGTGACGAGACGGTCTTGGATGGTCTATAGAAGGTAGAAGATCTAGTTCTTCTCGTACGAAGGTTAACTTTTTATTGAAAAATGATTCGAATGATCTCGACAAGATTCTTTGATCCGGGAGTTTGAATTGATTCGCGCGTTCGTCTTCTATAGACATGCATGTACCGTTTCTGAATTTCTTTAGGACTCTGGTTTACAATATTTACGTTCGCGTTTTCTGTTTCGGACTCGGTATGAGTTTCGTTTACTCACAATGCTGCTCGCAACCACATGTCGTCGGCTCGGTCGGACGTCCTCTCGTACGTGAACCAACGGCGGTGATTAGATGAAACTGGACCCAGCAAGGTCGATCCGTACAGCTGTTTGCTGCGTGCTCCGACGGCTGCTTCCCTCGTACGGCTCTCCGTCCGTCCTTCAGGTGCGGCTCCTACACGTTCCTCTGTCTCCAAGTCCTCTCGTGCGCCTCGGTCCTCGGATCCGTGACGTCTTCGTAGATGGATTTGGTGTTTGGTAGATGGTTGATTCACCCGTTCACTCACAAGTCGATTTTACTCGTCATTAGGCTCGTCGTCGTTCGGACTGCGTCGAACGTCTTCTCAAAGGCCGTTCCTCGGTCCTCTGTGCTACCTCGATAGCGACGATAGCCTAACCAGCCTATGTGACTGCGATGTCCCAATAATCTTGTCAGAGAGAGTTCACTCTCAGACGATGTCGAGTAATTGGTTGCGTCAAGGCTTGGTAAAATTTTTACGATGCAGATCCCACCGCTGCCACCAATTTTGTTGTGCCCTGCGTGATGGCTCGCAAGGCTGGTAGGGGATCTGGCGTAATCGTGGTTTCGGGAGTGTTTAAAGGATAAGAATCCACCGGGTGAACTGCACCAAGTTTGTTTAAGCTCAAAGACTAAGTCTTTATTCAAAAACACTAAACTAGACAGAAGTGTACAAGTAGGTTTTAGCCGTGTTACCCAGTCGAGGGTCGGATCTCCAGTCTGTCGATTTGCGGCGGCAAATCGGTTTTTGTTCCGCTATTGGGCGTGGGCCCCCCCGCTTCGCGGCGCCGTATGTGGTCACCTTGAAGCGCTCGCAACTCCGCTGATTTTGTAGATTCGCGCTTTGCCTCGCAACCGATTTGGCTTAGGAACGTCTCGAACGTTCTACGGTAATATAATATGTATAACGTGTATAATACGTGTGCTTGGGCGTTGCCTGGGCACAACAGAATTATTTCTGTTTATGTATAAAAAAAGGCAGAAGAGCAACACGTACATTAGCCATGTGCGAAAATACTTTGTAAATTAACAGTTTTCAAGTTTTTATTCTAATGAGAATATAGAAAAAGAAGTTAGAGAATAATTAATGAAAAAGGTAGACTCTTCGCACCGGGATTTGAACCTCGGATTTTCTGTTTGAGACCCAAGCTCTAGGATCTCGGTGAAACGGATTCTCGGTGGAGAGCGCCGGCCAGGTAGCGCGTACGGCACACGGACAAAAGGTAGGGTACGCTTGTAGTGGTGCGGTACAAGCCAAAAGTTAATCGCATCTTTAACAGCAAATCAAGCTTCGAAAATGTTTTGTAAATTAACAGTTTTCAAGTCTTTAGTCTTCTGTGAATATAGAAAGAGAAATTAGAGAATAATTAAAAAAAAAAAGTAGAATATCTGCACCAGGATATGAACTCTGGTCTTTTCGTTTGTGTCCCAAGCGCTTCGAAGTCCGTAAAACGAATTCTCGCCGGAGAACGCCGGCCAGGTAGCGCGTACGACACACGGATAGAGGGACGGGTATGCTTGTGTGGTGCGGTGCAGGCGCTAGGAGGGGGTACGCTTGTTCATAGAGTGGGGGAAGCGCCCGTGGGCGAAATCCCACGAATCTGGCATCACTGGTGACAAGTGTGAAGTATTCCATGAGAGCTACAAATTGAAGTGTGGTTCGAATAAAGTGACGGAAAGAAGTGTGTGCATAATTCTGGATAATATACCACCAAACACCTTCAACATGTATGGTAGGAACAAACGATTTTGATAATATTTTCGTAGATAATTAACGCGATCGCGTCACCCGTACCCTTATTTTCGCGGTCTTTATTTTTTAATTCGATTCTGGAGGGTGGGCAAACGAAATTTTTGGGCGGGCAAATCTCTTCTACATCTAAGCTAACGGACTGCATCGTTGAAATGACGATTTTGATAATATTTTCCGAAAAAATCGAACTTTAACCCGATCGCGTCTCCAGCAACCCTTCCTTTCGCGGTATTTATTTTTTAATTCGATTCTGGAGGGTGGGCAAACGAAATTTTTGGCTGGGCAAATCTCTTCTACATCTAAACAAACGGACTGCGTCATTGAAGGAACGATTTTGATAATATTTTCCGAAAAAATCGAACTTTAACGCGATCGCGTCTCCAGCAACCCTTCCTTTCGCGGTATTTATTTTTTAATTCGATTCTGGAGGGTGGGCAAACGAAATTTTTGGCTGGGCAAATCTCTTCTACATCTAAACTAACGGACTGCGTCGTTGAAAGAACGATTTTGATAATATTTTCCGAAAAAATCGAACTTTAACGCGATCGCGTCTCCAGCAACCCTTCCTTTCGCGGTATTCATTTTTTAATTCGATTCTGGAGGGGGGCAAACGAAATTTTTGGCTGGGCAAATCTCTTCTACATCTTAACTAACGGACTGCGTCGTTGAAAGAACGATTTTGATAATATTTTTGAAAAAAATCGAACTTTAACGCGATCGCGTCTCCAGCAACCCTTCCTTTCGCGGTATTTATTTTTTAATTCGATTCTGGAGGGTGGGCAAACGAAATTTTTGGCTGGGCAAATCTCTTCTACATCTATGCTAACGGACTGCGTCGTTGAAGGAAAGATTTTGTTAATATTTTCCGAAAAAATCGAACTTTAACGCGATCGCGTCTCCAGCAACCCTTCCTTTCGCGGTATTTATTTTTTAATTCGATTCTGGAGGGTGGGCAAACGAAATTTTTGGCTGGGCAAATCTCTTCTACATCTAAACTAACGGACTGCGTCGTTGAAAGAATGATTTTGATAATATTTTCGGAAAAAATCGAACTTTAACGCGATCGCGTCTCCAGCAACCCTTCCTTTCGCGGTATTTATTTTTTAATTCGATTCTGGAGGGTGGGCAAACGAAATTTTTGGCTGGGCAAATCTCTTCTACATCTATGCTAACGGACTGCGTCGTTGAAGGAACGATTTTGTTAATATTTTCCAAAAAAATCGAACTTTAACGCCATCGCGTCTCCAGCAACCCTTCCTTTCGCGGTATTTATTTTTTAATTCGATTCTGGAGGGTGGGCAAACGAAATTTTTGGCTGGGCAAATCTCTACTACATCTATGCTAACGGACTGCATCGTTGAAGGAACGATTTTGTTAATATTTTCCGAAAAAATCGAACTTTAACGCGATCGCGTCTCCAGCAACCCTTCCTTTCGCGGTATTTATTTTTTAATTCGATTCTGGAGGTTGGGCAAACGAAATTTTTGGCTGGGCAAATCTCTTCTACATCTAAACAAACGGACTGCGTCGTTGAAAGAACGATTTTGATAATATTTTCCGAAAAAATCGAACTTTAACGCGATCGCGTCTCCAGCAACCCTTCCTTTCGCGGTATTTATTTTTTAATTCGATTCTGGAGGGGGGCAAACGAAATTTTTGGCTGGGCAAATCTCTTCTACATATATGCTGACGGACTGCGTCGTTGAAGGAACGATTTTGTTAATATTTTCCGAAAAAATCGAACTTTAACGCGATCGCGTCTCAAGCAACCCTTCCTTTTGCGGTATTTATTTTTTAATTCGATTCTGGAGGGTGGGCAAACGAAATTTTTGGCTGGGCAAATCTCTTCTACATCTATGCTAACGGACTGTGTCGTTGAAGGAACGATTTTGTTAATTTTTTCCGAAAAAATCGAACTTTAACGCGATCGCGTCTCAAGCAACCCTTCCTTTCGCGGTATTTATTTTTTAATTCGATTCTGGAGGGTGGGCAAACGAAATTTTTGGCTGGGCAAATCTCTTCTACATCTTAACTAACGGACTGCGTCGTTGAAAGAACGATTTTGATAATATTTTTGGAAAAAATCGAACTTTAACGCGATCGCGTCTCCAGCAACCCTTCCTTTCGCGGTATTTATTTTTTAATTCGATTCTGGAGGGTGGGCAAACGAAATTTTTGGCTAGACAAATCTCTTCTACATCTAAGCTAACGGACTGCGTCGTTGAAAGGACCATTTTGATAATATTTTCGGAAAAAATCGAACTTTAACACGATCGCGTCTCCAGCAACCCTTCCTTTCGCGGTATTTATTTTTTAATTCGATTCTGGAGGGTGGGCAAACGAAATTTTTGGCTGGGCAAATCTCTTCTACATCTAAGCTAACGGACTGCGTCGTTGAAAGAACGATTTTGATAATATTTTCCGAAAAAATTGAACTTTAACGCGATCGCGTCTCCAGCACCCTTCCTTTCGCGGTATTTGTTTTTTAATTCGATTCTGGAGGGTGGGCAAACGAAATTTTTGGCTGGGCAAATCTCTTCTACATCTATGCTAACGGACTGTGTCGTTGAAGGAACGATTTTGTTAATATTTTCCGAAAAAATCGAACTTTAACGCGATCGCGTCTCCAGCAACCCTTCCTTTCGCGGTATTTATTTTTTAATTCGATTCTGGAGGGTGGGCAAACGAAATTTTTGGCTGGGCAAATCTCTTCTACATCTAAACAAACGGACTGCGTCGTTGAAGGAACGATTTTGTTAATATTTTCCGAAAAAATCGAACTTTAACGCGATCGCGTCTCCAGCACCCTTCCTTTCGCGGTATTTATTTTTTAATTCGATTCTGGAGGGTGGGCAAACGAAATTTTTGGCTGGGCAAATCTCTTCTACATCTAAGCTAACGGACTGCGTCGTTGAAAGAACGATTTTGATAATATTTTCCGAAAAAATTGAACTTTAACGCGATCGCGTCTCCAGCACCCTTCCTTTCGCGGTATTTGTTTTTTAATTCGATTCTGGAGGGTGGGCAAACGAAATTTTTGGCTGGGCAAATCTCTTCTACATCTATGCTAACGGACTGTGTCGTTGAAGGAACGATTTTGTTAATATTTTCCGAAAAAATCGAACTTTAACGCGATCGCGTCTCCAGCAACCCTTCCTTTCGCGGTATTTATTTTTTAATTCGATTATGGAGGTTGGGCAAACGAAATTTTTGGCTGGGCAAATCTCTTCTACATCTGAGCTAACGGACTGCGTCGTTGAAAGAACGATTTTGATAATATTTTCCGAAAAAATCGAACTTTAACGCGATCGCGTCTCCAGCAACCCTTCCTTTCGCGGTATTTATTTTTTAATTCGATTCTGGAGGGTGGGCAAACGAAATTTTTAGCTGGGCAAATCTCTTCTACATCTAAGCTAACGGACTGCGTCGTTGAAAGAACGATTTTGATAATATTTTCAGAAAAAATCGAACTTTAACGCGATCGCGTCTCCAGCACCCTTCCTTTCGCGGTATTTATTTTTTAATTCGATTCTGGAGGGTGGGCAAACAAAATTTTTGGCTGGGCAAATCTCTTCTACATCTAAGCTAACGGACTGCGTCGTTGAAGGGACGATTTTGATAATATTTTCGGAAAAAATCGAACTTTAACACGATCGCGTCTCCAGCAACCCTTCCTTTCGCGGTATTTATTTTTTAATTCGATTCTGGAGGGGGGCAAACGAAATTTTTGGCTGGGCAAATCTCTTCTACATCTATGCTAACGGACTGCGTCGTTGAAGGAACGATTTTGTTAATATTTTCCGAAAAAATCGAACTTTAACGCGATCGCGTCTCAAGCAACCCTTCCTTTCGCGGTATTTATTTTTTAATTCGATTCTGGAGGGTGGGCAAACGAAATTTTTGGCTGGGCAAATCTCTTCTACATCTTAACTAACGGACTGCGTCGTTGAAAGAACGATTTTGATAATATTTTTGGAAAAAATCGAACTTTAACGCGATCGCGTCTCCAGCAACCCTTCCTTTCGCGGTATTTATTTTTTAATTCGATTCTGGAGGGTGGGCAAACGAAATTTTTGGCTGGGCAAATCTCTTCTACATCTTAACTAACGGACTGCGTCGTTGAAAGAACGATTTTGATAATATTTTCGGAAAAAATCGAACTTTAACCCGATCGCGTCTCCAGCAACCCTTCCTTTCGCGGTATTTATTTTTTAATTCGATTCTGGAGGGTGGGCAAACGAAATTTTTGGCTGGGCAAATCTCTTCTACATCTATGCTAACGGACTGCGGTCGTTGAAGGAAAGATTTTGTTAATATTTTCCGAAAAAATCGAACTTTAACGCGATCGCGTCTCCAGCAACCCTTCCTTTCGCGGTATTTATTTTTTAATTCGATTCTGGAGGGTGGGCAAACGAAATTTTTGGCTGGGCAAATCTCTTCTACATCTAAACTAACGGACTGCGTCGTTGAAAGAATGATTTTGATAATATTTTCGGAAAAAATCGAACTTTAACGCGATCGCGTCTCCAGCAACCCTTCCTTTCGCGGTATTTATTTTTTAATTCGATTCTGGAGGGTGGGCAAACGAAATTTTTGGCTGGGCAAATCTCTTCTACATCTATGCTAACGGACTGCGTCGTTGAAGGAACGATTTTGTTAATATTTTCCAAAAAAATCGAACTTTAACGCCATCGCGTCTCCAGCAACCCTTCCTTTCGCGGTATTTATTTTTTAATTCGATTCTGGAGGGTGGGCAAACGAAATTTTTGGCTGGGCAAATCTCTACTACATCTATGCTAACGGACTGCATCGTTGAAGGAACGATTTTGTTAATATTTTCCGAAAAAATCGAACTTTAACGCGATCGCGTCTCCAGCAACCCTTCCTTTCGCGGTATTTATTTTTTAATTCGATTCTGGAGGTTGGGCAAACGAAATTTTTGGCTGGGCAAATCTCTTCTACATCTAAACAAACGGACTGCGTCGTTGAAAGAACGATTTTGATAATATTTTCCGAAAAAATCGAACTTTAACGCGATCGCGTCTCCAGCAACCCTTCCTTTCGCGGTATTTATTTTTTAATTCGATTCTGGAGGGGGGCAAACGAAATTTTTGGCTGGGCAAATCTCTTCTACATATATGCTGACGGACTGCGTCGTTGAAGGAACGATTTTGTTAATATTTTCCGAAAAAATCGAACTTTAACGCGATCGCGTCTCAAGCAACCCTTCCTTTCGCGGTATTTATTTTTTAATTCGATTCTGGAGGGTGGGCAAACGAAATTTTTGGCTGGGCAAATCTCTTCTACATCTAAACTAACGGACTGCGTCGTTGAAAGGACCATTTTGATAATATTTTCGGAAAAAATCGAACTTTAACACGATCGCGTCTCCAGCAACCCTTCCTTTCGCGGTATTTATTTTTTAATTCGATTCTGGAGGTTGGGCAAACGAAATTTTTGGCTGGGCAAATCTCTTCTACATCTAAACAAACGGACTGCGTCGTTGAAAGAACGATTTTGATAATATTTTCCGAAAAAATCGAACTTTAACGCGATCGCGTCTCCAGCAACCCTTCCTTTCGCGGTATTTATTTTTTAATTCGATTCTGGAGGGGGGCAAACGAAATTTTTGGCTGGGCAAATCTCTTCTACATATATGCTGACGGACTGCGTCGTTGAAGGAACGATTTTGTTAATATTTTCCGAAAAAATCGAACTTTAACGCGATCGCGTCTCAAGCAACCCTTCCTTTTGCGGTATTTATTTTTTAATTCGATTCTGGAGGGTGGGCAAACGAAATTTTTGGCTGGGCAAATCTCTTCTACATCTAAACTAACGGACTGCGTCGTTGAAAGGACCATTTTGATAATATTTTCGGAAAAAATCGAACTTTAACACGATCGCGTCTCCAGCAACCCTTCCTTTCGCGGTATTTATTTTTTAATTCGATTCTGGAGGGTGGGCAAACGAAATTTTTGGCTGGGCAAATCTCTTCTACATCTAAGCTAACGGACTGCGTCGTTGAAAGAACGATTTTGATAATATTTTCCGAAAAAATTGAACTTTAACGCGATCGCGTCTCCAGCACCCTTCCTTTCGCGGTATTTGTTTTTTAATTCGATTCTGGAGGGTGGGCAAACGAAATTTTTGGCTGGGCAAATCTCTTCTACATCTATGCTAACGGACTGTGTCGTTGAAGGAACGATTTTGTTAATATTTTCCGAAAAAATCGAACTTTAACGCGATCGCGTCTCCAGCAACCCTTCCTTTCGCGGTATTTATTTTTTAATTCGATTCTGGTGGGTGGGCAAACGAAATTTTTGGCTAGACAAATCTCTTCTACATCTAAGCTAACGGACTGCGTCGTTGAAAGGACGATTTTGATAATATTTTCGGAAAAAATCGAACTTTAACACGATCGCGTCTCCAGCAACCCTTCCTTTCGCGGTATTTATTTTTTAATTCGATTCTGGAGGGGGGCAAACGAAATTTTTGGCTGGGCAAATCTCTTCTACATCTATGCTAACGGACTGCGTCGTTGAAGGAACGATTTTGTTAATATTTTCCGAAAAAATCGAACTTTAACGCGATCGCGTCTCAAGCAACCCTTCCTTTCGCGGTATTTATTTTTTAATTCGATTCTGGAGGGTCGGCAAACGAAATTTTTGGCTGGGCAAATCTCTTCTACATCTAAACAAACGGACTGCGTCGTTGAAGGAACGATTTTGTTAATATTTTCCGAAAAAATCGAACTTTAACGCGATCGCGTCTCCAGCACCCTTCCTTTCGCGGTATTTGTTTTTTAATTCGATTCTGGAGGGTGGGCAAACGAAATTTTTGGCTGGGCAAATCTCTTCTACATCTATGCTAACGGACTGTGTCGTTGAAGGAACGATTTTGTTAATATTTTCCGAAAAAATCGAACTTTAACGCGATCGCGTCTCCAGCAACCCTTCCTTTCGCGGTATTTATTTTTTAATTCGATTCTGGAGGGTGGGCAAACGAAATTTTTGGCTAGACAAATCTCTTCTACATCTAAGCTAACGTACTGCGTCGTTGAAAGGACGATTTTGATAATATTTTCGGAAAAAATCGAACTTTAACACGATCGCGTCTCCAGCAACCCTTCCTTTCGCGGTATTTATTTTTTAATTCGATTCTGGAGGGTGGGCAAACGAAATTTTTGGCTGGGCAAATCTCTTCTACATCTAAGCTAACGGACTGCGTCGTTGAAAGAACGATTTTGATAATATTTTCCGAAAAAATTGAACTTTAACGCGATCGCGTCTCCAGCAACCCTTCCTTTCGCGGTATTTATTTTTTAATTCGATTCTGGAGGGGGGCAAACGAAATTTTTGGCTGGGCAAATCTCTTCTACATCTATGCTAACGGACTGCGTCGTTGAAGGAACGATTTTGTTAATATTTTCCGAAAAAATCGAACTTTAACGCGATCGCGTCTCAAGCAACCCTTCCTTTCGCGGTATTTATTTTTTAATTCGATTCTGGAGGGTGGGCAAACGAAATTTTTGGCTGGGCAAATCTCTTCTACATCTTAACCTACGGACTGCGTCGTTGAAAGAACGATTTTGATAATATTTTTGGAAAAAATCGAACTTTAACGCGATCGCGTCTCCAGCAACCCTTCCTTTCGCGGTATTTATTTTTTAATTCGATTCTGGAGGGTGGGCAAACGAAATTTTTGGCTGGGCAAATCTCTTCTACATCTTAACTAACGGACTGCGTCGTTGAAAGAACGATTTTGATAATATTTTCGGAAAAAATCGAACTTTAACCCGATCGCGTCTCCAGCAACCCTTCCTTTCGCGGTATTTATTTTTTAATTCGATTCTGGAGGGTGGGCAAACGAAATTTTTGGCTGGGCAAATCTCTTCTACATCTATGCTAACGGACTGCGTCGTTGAAGGAAAGATTTTGTTAATATTTTCCGAAAAAATCGAACTTTAACGCGATCGCGTCTCCAGCAACCCTTCCTTTCGCGGTATTTATTTTTTAATTCGATTCTGGAGGGTGGGCAAACGAAATTTTTGGCTGGGCAAATCTCTTCTACATCTAAACTAACGGACTGCGTCGTTGAAAGAATGATTTTGATAATATTTTCGGAAAAAATCGAACTTTAACGCGATCGCGTCTCCAGCAACCCTTCCTTTCGCGGTATTTATTTTTTAATTCGATTCTGGAGGGTGGGCAAACGAAATTTTTGGCTGGGCAAATCTCTTCTACATCTATGCTAACGGACTGCGTCGTTGAAGGAACGATTTTGTTAATATTTTCCAAAAAAATCGAACTTTAACGCCATCGCGTCTCCAGCAACCCTTCCTTTCGCGGTATTTATTTTTTAATTCGATTCTGGAGGGTGGGCAAACGAAATTTTTGGCTGGGCAAATCTCTACTACATCTATGCTAACGGACTGCATCGTTGAAGGAACGATTTTGTTAATATTTTCCGAAAAAATCGAACTTTAACGCGATCGCGTCTCCAGCAACCCTTCCTTTCGCGGTATTTATTTTTTAATTCGATTCTGGAGGTTGGGCAAACGAAATTTTTGGCTGGGCAAATCTCTTCTACATCTAAACAAACGGACTGCGTCGTTGAAAGAACGATTTTGATAATATTTTCCGAAAAAATCGAACTTTAACGCGATCGCGTCTCCAGCAACCCTTCCTTTCGCGGTATTTATTTTTTAATTCGATTCTGGAGGGGGGCAAACGAAATTTTTGGCTGGGCAAATCTCTTCTACATATATGCTGACGGACTGCGTCGTTGAAGGAACGATTTTGTTAATATTTTCCGAAAAAATCGAACTTTAACGCGATCGCGTCTCAAGCAACCCTTCCTTTTGCGGTATTTATTTTTTAATTCGATTCTGGAGGGTGGGCAAACGAAATTTTTGGCTGGGCAAATCTCTTCTACATCTAAACTAACGGACTGCGTCGTTGAAAGGACCATTTTGATAATATTTTCGGAAAAAATCGAACTTTAACACGATCGCGTCTCCAGCAACCCTTCCTTTCGCGGTATTTATTTTTTAATTCGATTCTGGAGGGTGGGCAAACGAAATTTTTGGCTGGGCAAATCTCTTCTACATCTAAGCTAACGGACTGCGTCGTTGAAAGAACGATTTTGATAATATTTTCCGAAAAAATTGAACTTTAACGCGATCGCGTCTCCAGCACCCTTCCTTTCGCGGTATTTGTTTTTTAATTCGATTCTGGAGGGTGGGCAAACGAAATTTTTGGCTGGGCAAATCTCTTCTACATCTATGCTAACGGACTGTGTCGTTGAAGGAACGATTTTGTTAATATTTTCCGAAAAAATCGAACTTTAACGCGATCGCGTCTCCAGCAACCCTTCCTTTCGCGGTATTTATTTTTTAATTCGATTCTGGTGGGTGGGCAAACGAAATTTTTGGCTAGACAAATCTCTTCTACATCTAAGCTAACGGACTGCGTCGTTGAAAGGACGATTTTGATAATATTTTCGGAAAAAATCGAACTTTAACACGATCGCGTCTCCAGCAACCCTTCCTTTCGCGGTATTTATTTTTTAATTCGATTCTGGAGGGGGGCAAACGAAATTTTTGGCTGGGCAAATCTCTTCTACATCTATGCTAACGGACTGCGTCGTTGAAGGAACGATTTTGTTAATATTTTCCGAAAAAATCGAACTTTAACGCGATCGCGTCTCAAGCAACCCTTCCTTTCGCGGTATTTATTTTTTAATTCGATTCTGGAGGGTGGGCAAACGAAATTTTTGGCTGGGCAAATCTCTTCTACATCTAAACAAACGGACTGCGTCGTTGAAGGAACGATTTTGTTAATATTTTCCGAAAAAATCGAACTTTAACGCGATCGCGTCTCCAGCACCCTTCCTTTCGCGGTATTTATTTTTTAATTCGATTCTGGAGGGTGGGCAAACGAAATTTTTGGCTGGGCAAATCTCTTCTACATCTATGCTAACGGACTGCGTCGTTGAAGGAACGATTTTGTTAATATTTTCCGAAAAAATCGAACTTTAACGCGATCGCGTCTCCAGCAACCCTTCCTTTCGCGGTATTTATTTTTTAATTCGATTCTGGAGGGTGGGCAAACGAAATTTTTGGCTAGACAAATCTCTTCTACATCTAAGCTAACGGACTGCGTCGTTGAAAGGACGATTTTGATAATATTTTCGGAAAAAATCGAACTTTAACACGATCGCGTCTCCAGCAACCCTTCCTTTCGCGGTATTTATTTTTTAATTCGATTCTGGAGGGTGGGCAAACGAAATTTTTGGCTGGGCAAATCTCTTCTACATCTAAGCTAACGGACTGCGTCGTTGAAAGAACGATTTTGATAATATTTTCCGAAAAAATTGAACTTTAACGCGATCGCGTCTCCAGCACCCTTCCTTTCGCGGTATTTGTTTTTTAATTCGATTCTGGAGGGTGGGCAAACGAAATTTTTGGCTGGGCAAATCTCTTCTACATCTATGCTAACGGACTGCGTCGTTGAAGGAACGATTTTGTTAATATTTTCCGAAAAAATCGAACTTTAACGCGATCGCGTCTCCAGCAACCCTTCCTTTCGCGGTATTTATTTTTTAATTCGATTCTGGAGGGTGGGCAAACGAAATTTTTGGCTAGACAAATCTCTTCTACATCTAAGCTAACGGACTGCGTCGTTGAAAGGACGATTTTGATAATATTTTCGGAAAAAATCGAACTTTAACACGATCGCGTCTCCAGCAACCCTTCCTTTCGCGGTATTTATTTTTTAATTCGATTCTGGAGGGGGGCAAACGAAATTTTTGGCTGGGCAAATCTCTTCTACATCTATGCTAACGGACTGCGTCGTTGAAGGAACGATTTTGTTAATATTTTCCGAAAAAATCGAACTTTAACGCGATCGCGTCTCAAGCAACCCTTCCTTTCGCGGTATTTATTTTTTAATTCGATTCTGGAGGGTGGGCAAACGAAATTTTTGGCTGGGCAAATCTCTTCTACATCTAAGCTAACGGACTGCGTCGTTGAAAGAACGATTTTGATAATATTTTCCGAAAAAATTGAACTTTAACGCGATCGCGTCTCCAGCACCCTTCCTTTCGCGGTATTTGTTTTTTAATTCGATTCTGGAGGGTGGGCAAACGAAATTTTTGGCTGGGCAAATCTCTTCTACATCTATGCTAACGGACTGTGTCGTTGAAGGAACGATTTTGTTAATATTTTCCGAAAAAATCGAACTTTAACGCGATCGCGTCTCCAGCAACCCTTCCTTTCGCGGTATTTATTTTTTAATTCGATTCTGGAGGGTGGGCAAACGAAATTTTTGGCTAGACAAATCTCTTCTACATCTAAGCTAACGGACTGCGTCGTTGAAAGGACGATTTTGATAATATTTTCGGAAAAAATCGAACTTTAACACGATCGCGTCTCCAGCAACCCTTCCTTTCGCGGTATTTATTTTTTAATTCGATTCTGGAGGGGGGCAAACGAAATTTTTGGCTGGGCAAATCTCTTCTACATATATGCTAACGGACTGCGTCGTTGAAGGAACGATTTTGTTAATATTTTCCGAAAAAATCGAACTTTAACGCGATCGCGTCTCAAGCAACCCTTCCTTTCGCGGTATTTATTTTTTAATTCGATTCTGGAAGGTGGGCAAACGAAATTTTTGGCTGGGCAAATCTCTTCTACATCTATGCTAACGGACTGCATCGTTGAAGGAACGATTTTGTTAATATTTTCCGAAAAAATCGAACTTTAACGCGATCGCGTCTCCAGCAACCCTTCCTTTCGCGGTTTTTATTTTTTAATTCGATTCTGGAGGGTGGGCAAACGAAATTTTTGGCTGGGCAAATCTCTTCTTCATCTATGCTAACGGACTGCGTCGTTGAAGGAACGATTTTGTTAATATTTTCGGAAAAAATCGAACTTTAACGCGATCGCGTCTCCAGCAACCCTTCCTTTCGCGGTATTTATTTTTTAATTCGATTCTGGAGGGGGGCAAACGAAATTTTTGGCTGGGCAAATCTCTTCTACATCTAAGCTAACGGACTGCGTCGTTGAAAGAACGATTTTGATAATATTTTCGGAAAAAATCGAACTTTAACGCGATCGCGTCTCCAGCAACCCTTCCTTTCGCGGTATTTATTTTTTAATTCGATTCTGGAGGGTGGGCAAACGAAATTTTTGGCTGGGCAAATCTCTTCTACATCTATGCTAACGGACTGCATCGTTGAAGGAACGATTTTGTTAATATTTTCCGAAAAAATCGAACTTTAACGCGATCGCGTCTCCAGCAACCCTTCCTTTCGCTGTATTTATTTTTTAATTCGATTCTGGAGGGTGGGCAAACGAAATTTTTGGCTGGGCAAATCTCTTCTACATCTAAACAAACGGACTGCGTCGTTGAAGGAACGATTTTGTTAATATTTTCCGAAAAAATCGAACTTTAACGCGATCGCGTCTCCAGCAACCCTTCCTTTCGCGGTATTTATTTTTTAATTCGATTCTGGAGGGTGGGCAAACGAAATTTTTGGCTGGGCAAATCTCTTCTACATCTATGCTAACGGACTGTGTCGTTGAAGGAACGATTTTGTTAATATTTTCCGAAAAAATCGAACTTTAACGCGATCGCGTCTCCAGCAACCCTTCCTTTCGCGGTTTTTATTTTTTAATTCGATTCTGGAGGGTGGGCAAACGAAATTTTTGGCTGGGCAAATCTCTTCTTCATCTATGCTAACGGACTGCGTCGTTGAAGGAACGATTTTGTTAATATTTTCGGAAAAAATCGAACTTTAACGCGATCGCGTCTCCAGCAACCCTTCCTTTCGCGGTATTTATTTTTTAATTCGATTCTGGAGGGGGGCAAACGAAATTTTTGGCTGGGCAAATCTCTTCTACATCTAAACTAACGGACTGCGTCGTTGAAAGAACGATTTTGATAATATTTTCGGAAAAAATCGAACTTTAACGCGATCGCGTCTCCAGCAACCCTTCCTTTCGCGGTATTTATTTTTTAATTCGATTCTGGAGGGTGGGCAAACGATATTTTTGGCTGGGCAAATCTCTTCTACATCTTAACTAACGGACTGCGTCGTTGAAAGAACGATTTTGATAATATTTTTGGAAAAAATCGAACTTTAACGCGATCGCGTCTCCAGCAACCCTTCCTTTCGCGGTATTTATTTTTTAATTCGATTCTGGAGGGTGGGCAAACGAAATTTTTGGCTGGGCAAATCTCTTCTACATCTATGCTAACGGACTGTGTCGTTGAAGGAACGATTTTGTTAATATTTTCCGAAAAAATCGAACTTTAACGCGATCGCGTCTCCAGCAACCCTTCCTTTCGCGGTTTTTATTTTTTAATTCGATTCTGGAGGGTGGGCAAACGAAATTTTTGGCTGGGCAAATCTCTTCATCATCTATGCTAACGGACTGCGTCGTTGAAGGAACGATTTTGTTAATATTTTCGGAAAAAATCGAACTTTAACGCGATCGCGTCTCCAGCAACCCTTCCTTTCGCGGTATTTATTTTTTAATTCGATTCTGGAGGGGGGCAAACGAAATTTTTGGCTGGGCAAATCTCTTCTACATCTAAACTAACGGACTGCGTCGTTGAAAGAACGATTTTGATAATATTTTCGGAAAAAATCGAACTTTAACGCGATCGCGTCTCCAGCAACCCTTCCTTTCGCGGTATTTATTTTTTAATTCGATTCTGGAGGGTGGGCAAACGAAATTTTTGGCTGGGCAAATCTCTTCTACATCTATGCTAACGGACTGCATCGTTGAAGGAACGATTTTGTTAATATTTTCCGAAAAAATCGAACTTTAACGCGATCGCGTCTCCAGCAACCCTTCCTTTCGCTGTATTTATTTTTTAATTCGATTCTGGAGGGTGGGCAAACGAAATTTTTGGCTGGGCAAATCTCTTCTACATCTAAACAAACGGACTGCGTCGTTGAAGGAACGATTTTGTTAATATTTTCCGAAAAAATCGAACTTTAACCCGATCGCGTCTCCAGCAACCCTTCCTTTCGCGGTATTTATTTTTTAATTCGATTCTGGAGGGTGGGCAAACGAAATTTTTGGCTGGGCAAATCTCTTCTACATCTAAACAAACGGACTGCGTCATTGAAGGAACGATTTTGTTAATATTTTCCGAAAAAAACGAACTTTAACGCGATCGCGTCTCCAGCACCCTTCCTTTCGCGGTATTTATTTTTTAATTCGATTCTGGAGGGTGGGCAAACGAAATTTTTGGCTGGGCAAATCTCTTCTACATCTAAACTAACGGACTGCATCGTTGAAATGACAATTTTGATAATATTTTCGGAAAAAATCCAAGTTTAACGCGATCGCTTCACCCGTACCCTTATTTTCGCGGTATTTATTTGTTAATTCGATTCTGGAGGGTGGGCAAACAAAATTTTTGGCTGGGCAAATCTCTTCTACATCTAAGCTAACGGACTGCGTCGTTGAAAGGACGATTTTGATAATATTTTCGGAAAAAATCGAACTTTAACACGATCGCGTCTCCAGCAACCCTTCCTTTCGCGGTATTTATTTTTTAATTCGATTCTGGAGGGGGGCAAACGAAATTTTTGGCTGGGCAAATCTCTTCTACATCTATGCTAACGGACTGTGTCGTTGAAGGAACGATTTTGTTAATATTTTCCGAAAAAATCGAACTTTAACGCGATCGCGTCTCCAGCAACCCTTCCTTTCGCGGTTTTTATTTTTTAATTCGATTCTGGAGGGTGGGCAAACGAAATTTTTGGCTGGGCAAATCTCTTCTTCATCTATGCTAACGGACTGCGTCGTTGAAGGAACGATTTTGTTAATATTTTCGGAAAAAATCGAACTTTAACGCGATCGCGTCTCCAGCAACCCTTCCTTTCGCGGTATTTATTTTTTAATTCGATTCTGGAGGGGGGCAAACGAAATTTTTGGCTGGGCAAATCTCTTCTACATCTAAACTAACGGACTGCGTCGTTGAAAGAACGATTTTGATAATATTTTCGGAAAAAATCGAACTTTAACGCGATCGCGTCTCCAGCAACCCTTCCTTTCGCGGTATTTATTTTTTAATTCGATTCTGGAGGGGGGCAAACGATATTTTTGGCTGGGCAAATCTCTTCTACATCTTAACTAACGGACTGCGTCGTTGAAAGAACGATTTTGATAATATTTTCGGAAAAAATCGAACTTTAACGCGATCGCGTCTCCAGCAACCCTTCCTTTCGCGGTATTTATTTTTTAATTCGATTCTGGAGGGTGGGCAAACGAAATTTTTGGCTGGGCAAATCTCTTCTACATCTATGCTAACGGACTGCATCGTTGAAGGAACGATTTTGTTAATATTTTCCGAAAAAATCGAACTTTAACGCGATCGCGTCTCCAGCAACCCTTCCTTTCGCTGTATTTATTTTTTAATTCGATTCTGGAGGGTGGGCAAACGAAATTTTTGGCTGGGCAAATCTCTTCTACATCTAAACAAACGGACTGCGTCGTTGAAGGAACGATTTTGTTAATATTTTCCGAAAAAATCGAACTTTAACGCGATCGCGTCTCCAGCACCCTTCCTTTCGCGGTATTTGTTTTTTAATTCGATTCTGGAGGGTGGGCAAACGAAATTTTTGGCTGGGCAAATCTCTTCTACATCTATGCTAACGGACTGTGTCGTTGAAGGAACGATTTTGTTAATATTTTCCGAAAAAATCGAACTTTAACGCGATCGCGTCTCCAGCAACCCTTCCTTTCGCGGTATTTATTTTTTAATTCGATTCTGGAGGGTGGGCAAACGAAATTTTTGGCTAGACAAATCTCTTCTACATCTAAGCTAACGGACTGCGTCGTTGAAAGGACGATTTTGATAATATTTTCGGAAAAAATCGAACTTTAACACGATCGCGTCTCCAGCAACCCTTCCTTTCGCGGTATTTATTTTTTAATTCGATTCTGGAGGGTGGGCAAACGAAATTTTTGGCTGGGCAAATCTCTTCTACATCTAAGCTAACGGACTGCGTCGTTGAAAGAACGATTTTGATAATATTTTCCGAAAAAATTGAACTTTAACGCGATCGCGTCTCCAGCACCCTTCCTTTCGCGGTATTTGTTTTTTAATTCGATTCTGGAGGGTGGGCAAACGAAATTTTTGGCTGGGCAAATCTCTTCTACATCTATGCTAACGGACTGTGTCGTTGAAGGAACGATTTTGTTAATATTTTCCGAAAAAATAGAACTTTAACGCGATCGCGTCTCCAGCAACCCTTCCTTTCGCGGTATTTATTTTTTAATTCGATTCTGGAGGGTGGGCAAACGAAATTTTTGGCTAGACAAATCTCTTCTACATCTAAGCTAACGGACTGCGTCGTTGAAAGGACGATTTTGATAATATTTTCGGAAAAAATCGAACTTTAACACGATCGCGTCTCCAGCAACCCTTCCTTTCGCGGTATTTATTTTTTAATTCGATTCTGGAGGGGGGCAAACGAAATTTTTGGCTGGGCAAATCTCTTCTACATCTATGCTAACGGACTGCGTCGTTGAAGGAACGATTTTGTTAATATTTTCCGAAAAAATCGAACTTTAACGCGATCGCGTCTCAAGCAACCCTTCCTTTCGCGGTATTTATTTTTTAATTCGATTCTGGAGGGTGGGCAAACGAAATTTTTGGCTGGGCAAATCTCTTCTACATCTAAGCTAACGGACTGCGTCGTTGAAAGAACGATTTTGATAATATTTTCCGAAAAAATTGAACTTTAACGCGATCGCGTCTCCAGCACCCTTCCTTTCGCGGTATTTGTTTTTTAATTCGATTCTGGAGGGTGGGCAAACGAAATTTTTGGCTGGGCAAATCTCTTCTACATCTATGCTAACGGACTGTGTCGTTGAAGGAACGATTTTGTTAATATTTTCCGAAAAAATCGAACTTTAACGCGATCGCGTCTCCAGCAACCCTTCCTTTCGCGGTATTTATTTTTTAATTCGATTCTGGAGGGTGGGCAAACGAAATTTTTGGCTAGACAAATCTCTTCTACATCTAAGCTAACGGACTGCGTCGTTGAAAGGACGATTTTGATAATATTTTCGGAAAAAATCGAACTTTAACACGATCGCGTCTCCAGCAACCCTTCCTTTCGCGGTATTTATTTTTTAATTCGATTCTGGAGGGGGGCAAACGAAATTTTTGGCTGGGCAAATCTCTTCTACATCTATGCTAACGGACTGCGTCGTTGAAGGAACGATTTTGTTAATATTTTCCGAAAAAATCGAACTTTAACGCGATCGCGTCTCAAGCAACCCTTCCTTTCGCGGTATTTATTTTTTAATTCGATTCTGGAAGGTGGGCAAACGAAATTTTTGGCTGGGCAAATCTCTTCTACATCTATGCTAACGGACTGTGTCGTTGAAGGAACGATTTTGTTAATATTTTCCGAAAAAATCGAACTTTAACGCGATCGCGTCTCCAGCAACCCTTCCTTTCGCGGTTTTTATTTTTTAATTCGATTCTGGAGGGTGGGCAAACGAAATTTTTGGCTGGGCAAATCTCTTCTTCATCTATGCTAACGGACTGCGTCGTTGAAGGAACGATTTTGTTAATATTTTCGGAAAAAATCGAACTTTAACGCGATCGCGTCTCCAGCAACCCTTCCTTTCGCGGTATTTATTTTTTAATTCGATTCTGGAGGGGGGCAAACGAAATTTTTGGCTGGGCAAATCTCTTCTACATCTAAACTAACGGACTGCGTCGTTGAAAGAACGATTTTGATAATATTTTCGGAAAAAATCGAACTTTAACGCGATCGCGTCTCCAGCAACCCTTCCTTTCGCGGTATTTATTTTTTAATTCGATTCTGGAGGGTGGGCAAACGAAATTTTTGGCTGGGCAAATCTCTTCTACATCTATGCTAACGGACTGCATCGTTGAAGGAACGATTTTGTTAATATTTTCCGAAAAAATCGAACTTTAACGCGATCGCGTCTCCAGCAACCCTTCCTTTCGCTGTATTTATTTTTTAATTCGATTCTGGAGGGTGGGCAAACGAAATTTTTGGCTGGGCAAATCTCTTCTACATCTAAACAAACGGACTGCGTCGTTGAAGGAACGATTTTGTTAATATTTTCCGAAAAAATCGAACTTTAACCCGATCGCGTCTCCAGCAACCCTTCCTTTCGCGGTATTTATTTTTTAATTCGATTCTGGAGGGTGGGCAAACGAAATTTTTGGCTGGGCAAATCTCTTCTACATCTATGCTAACGGACTGTGTCGTTGAAGGAACGATTTTGTTAATATTTTCCGAAAAAATCGAACTTTAACGCGATCGCGTCTCCAGCAACCCTTCCTTTCGCGGTTTTTATTTTTTAATTCGATTCTGGAGGGTGGGCAAACGAAATTTTTGGCTGGGCAAATCTCTTCTTCATCTATGCTAACGGACTGCGTCGTTGAAGGAACGATTTTGTTAATATTTTCGGAAAAAATCGAACTTTAACGCGATCGCGTCTCCAGCAACCCTTCCTTTCGCGGTATTTATTTTTTAATTCGATTCTGGAGGGGGGCAAACGAAATTTTTGGCTGGGCAAATCTCTTCTACATCTAAACTAACGGACTGCGTCGTTGAAAGAACGATTTTGATAATATTTTCGGAAAAAATCGAACTTTAACGCGATCGCGTCTCCAGCAACCCTTCCTTTCGCGGTATTTATTTTTTAATTCGATTCTGGAGGGTGGGCAAACGAAATTTTTGGCTGGGCAAATCTCTTCTACATCTTAACTAACGGACTGCGTCGTTGAAAGAACGATTTTGATAATATTTTTGGAAAAAATCGAACTTTAACGCGATCGCGTCTCCAGCAACCCTTCCTTTCGCGGTATTTATTTTTTAATTCGATTCTGGAGGGTGGGCAAACGAAATTTTTGGCTGGGCAAATCTCTTCTACATCTATGCTAACGGACTGCGTCGTTGAAGGAACGATTTTGTTAATATTTTCCGAAAAAATCGAACTTTAACGCGATCGCGTCTCCAGCAACCCTTCCTTTCGCGGTTTTTATTTTTTAATTCGATTCTGGAGGGTGGGCAAACGAAATTTTTGGCTGGGCAAATCTCTTCATCATCTATGCTAACGGACTGCGTCGTTGAAGGAACGATTTTGTTAATATTTTCGGAAAAAATCGAACTTTAACGCGATCGCGTCTCCAGCAACCCTTCCTTTCGCGGTATTTATTTTTTAATTCGATTCTGGAGGGGGGCAAACGAAATTTTTGGCTGGGCAAATCTCTTCTACATCTAAACTAACGGACTGCGTCGTTGAAAGAACGATTTTGATAATATTTTCGGAAAAAATCGAACTTTAACGCGATCGCGTCTCCAGCAACCCTTCCTTTCGCGGTATTTATTTTTTAATTCGATTCTGGAGGGTGGGCAAACGAAATTTTTGGCTGGGCAAATCTCTTCTACATCTATGCTAACGGACTGCATCGTTGAAGGAACGATTTTGTTAATATTTTCCGAAAAAATCGAACTTTAACGCGATCGCGTCTCCAGCAACCCTTCCTTTCGCGGTATTTATTTTTTAATTCGATTCTGGAGGGTGGGCAAACGAAATTTTTGGCTGGGCAAATCTCTTCTACATCTAAACAAACGGACTGCGTCGTTGAAGGAACGATTTTGTTAATATTTTCCGAAAAAATCGAACTTTAACCCGATCGCGTCTCCAGCAACCCTTCCTTTCGCGGTATTTATTTTTTAATTCGATTCTGGAGGGTGGGCAAACGAAATTTTTGGCTGGGCAAATCTCTTCTACATCTAAACAAACGGACTGCGTCATTGAAGGAACGATTTTGTTAATATTTTCCGAAAAAAACGAACTTTAACGCGATCGCGTCTCCAGCACCCTTCCTTTCGCGGTATTTATTTTTTAATTCGATTCTGGAGGGTGGGCAAACGAAATTTTTGGCTGGGCAAATCTCTTCTACATCTAAACTAACGGACTGCATCGTTGAAATGACAATTTTGATAATATTTTCGGAAAAAATCCAAGTTTAACGCGATCGCTTCACCCGTACCCTTATTTTCGCGGTATTTATTTGTTAATTCGATTCTGGAGGGTGGGCAAACAAAATTTTTGGCTGGGCAAATCTCTTCTACATCTAAGCTAACGGACTGCGTCGTTGAAAGGACGATTTTGATAATATTTTCGGAAAAAATCGAACTTTAACACGATCGCGTCTCCAGCAACCCTTCCTTTCGCGGTATTTATTTTTTAATTCGATTCTGGAGGGGGGCAAACGAAATTTTTGGCTGGGCAAATCTCTTCTACATCTATGCTAACGGACTGTGTCGTTGAAGGAACGATTTTGTTAATATTTTCCGAAAAAATCGAACTTTAACGCGATCGCGTCTCCAGCAACCCTTCCTTTCGCGGTTTTTATTTTTTAATTCGATTCTGGAGGGTGGGCAAACGAAATTTTTGGCTGGGCAAATCTCTTCTTCATCTATGCTAACGGACTGCGTCGTTGAAGGAACGATTTTGTTAATATTTTCGGAAAAAATCGAACTTTAACGCGATCGCGTCTCCAGCAACCCTTCCTTTCGCGGTATTTATTTTTTAATTCGATTCTGGAGGGGGGCAAACGAAATTTTTGGCTGGGCAAATCTCTTCTACATCTAAACTAACGGACTGCGTCGTTGAAAGAACGATTTTGATAATATTTTCGGAAAAAATCGAACTTTAACGCGATCGCGTCTCCAGCAACCCTTCCTTTCGCGGTATTTATTTTTTAATTCGATTCTGGAGGGGGGCAAACGATATTTTTGGCTGGGCAAATCTCTTCTACATCTTAACTAACGGACTGCGTCGTTGAAAGAACGATTTTGATAATATTTTCGGAAAAAATCGAACTTTAACGCGATCGCGTCTCCAGCAACCCTTCCTTTCGCGGTATTTATTTTTTAATTCGATTCTGGAGGGTGGGCAAACGAAATTTTTGGCTGGGCAAATCTCTTCTACATCTATGCTAACGGACTGCATCGTTGAAGGAACGATTTTGTTAATATTTTCCGAAAAAATCGAACTTTAACGCGATCGCGTCTCCAGCAACCCTTCCTTTCGCTGTATTTATTTTTTAATTCGATTCTGGAGGGTGGGCAAACGAAATTTTTGGCTGGGCAAATCTCTTCTACATCTAAACAAACGGACTGCGTCGTTGAAGGAACGATTTTGTTAATATTTTCCGAAAAAATCGAACTTTAACCCGATCGCGTCTCCAGCAACCCTTCCTTTCGCGGTATTTATTTTTTAATTCGATTCTGGAGGGTGGGCAAACGAAATTTTTGGCTGGGCAAATCTCTTCTACATCTAAACAAACGGACTGCGTCATTGAAGGAACGATTTTGTTAATATTTTCCGAAAAAAACGAACTTTAACGCGATCGCGTCTCCAGCACCCTTCCTTTCGCGGTATTTATTTTTTAATTCGATTCTGGAGGGTGGGCAAACGAAATTTTTGGCTGGGCAAATCTCTTCTACATCTAAACTAACGGACTGCATCGTTGAAATGACAATTTTGATAATATTTTCGGAAAAAATCCAAGTTTAACGCGATCGCTTCACCCGTACCCTTATTTTCGCGGTATTTATTTGTTAATTCGATTCTGGAGGGTGGGCAAACGAAATTTTTGGCTGGGCAAATCTCTTCTACATCTAAACCATCGACAAAGTATAGGATAGACCTATCACGCAATTTAATTTTGTGTTACATGCTCGGGGGGCTCGCGAGCCCCCTTACCATTTTCGTGTCACACCCAACGTTATCGATTCAGTCTAAAATAAGATTACAATGCTACGAGTGGTAGGAATTAAAATTAAATTATATCGGAAACATTTCAAATCTTAAAATAGCCTGAATGATACGACTAATTTCAAGAAACATGTTGCATAATTCCGTTTACTAATACATTTTGATAGAAGCATAATTTGTACGTATTTTTATAAATTTCGATCAGAAATATTATATAAATACAACAGAGCGTAATAAACATTTGTACAGTCTCTTAGTTAGGTTATATTATATGCTCTACCCGATTTCCTAAAGCTCTGTTGCGGCGTAATAATGTTTTGGCAGGAGGATGGAAGGTTTACAAATGTAGATTAAAAGAACGAAATAGCCAATAAACGTTTCTAGTCATGTAGCATATAGGTTACATTTTCTGTCACTCAGAGAAGCCAGCCATATAATGTTAACGCGCGTCCAGCCTGCGCATATTCAATATCGGATTTCAGGAGCAGATTTTCTGTCCTCGAAGTGACAGAAAATATAACCTATGCTATACCCGATTTCCTATAGCTCTGTTGCGGCGTAATAATGTTTTGGCAGGAGGATGGAATGTTTACAAATGTAGATTAAAAGAACGAAATAGCCAATAAACGTTTCTAGTCATGTAGCATATAGGTTACATTTTCTGTCACTTAGAGAAGCCAGCCATATAATGTTAACGCGCGTCCAGCCTGCGCATATTCAATAGCGGATTTCAGGAGCAGATTTTCTGTCGTCGAAGTGACAGAAAATATAACCTATGCTATACCCGATTTCCTATAGCTCTGTTGCGGCGTAATAATGTTTTGGCAGGAGGATGGAAGGTTTACAAATGTAAATTAAAAGAACGAAATAGCCAATAAACGTTTCTAGTCATGTAGCATATAGGGTACATTTTCTGTCACTCAGAGAAGCCAGCCATATAATGTTAACGCGCGTCCAGCCTGCGCATATTCAATAGCGGATTTCAGGAGCAGATTTTCTGTTGTCGAAGTGACAGAAAATATAACCTATGCTATACCCGATTTCCTATAGCTCTGTTGCGGCGTAATAATGTTTTGGCAGGAGGATGGAAGGTTTACAACCCAGATAGCACACAACGTTTTAAAAACGTCCATTTTACGTCCATTTTAGGTCTGAACGTCGACGGTTTGATTTCTGAAAATGGACGTTTTTAAAACGTTTTCTGGACCTTTTCTGGACGTTTTCTGGACGTTTTAAAAACGTACTTTGCGGACATTTTAAAAACGTATTTTGCAGACGTTTTCAAAACGTCCAGAATACGGTTTGGTTACGTCCGAAACAGGCGATTGTTATTTTAGAGATTAGTTAAAGGAAACCAGGGATTGTAACCGCTGTCTAAATAACCAAACCATCGACGAAGTATGGATAGATCGAACACGTAAAGCCTAATTAGATCTCCATGCATACAAATGTTTACGAATACTTTCAGAACAATGGAAAATAAAAAACAGATGCATTTGTTTAAATATTTTTGACCGAATGTTTGCAAACACGTTTTATAGAGTTTTTATATTGTTTTCATTTATTTTTTATACAGCTTTCATAATGTTTTTGTACAGTTTTTGTATATCTGGTTGTTCAAGAATGAGACCGGTTGTATAAGCTGGTGAGTGAGGTTAGGATTCGACGGTGAGAAGGGCTTATGACACTGCACTTAAATGAGATTGTGGTCAATTTATTATAAAACTGTTGAGATACACTGATCGTGAGTCGGTGAGAATGCACTAGAGAGTTCGCGGTTTGTGAGATGATAGTAATGCACGACGATGAGCGAATCGGTGTAACGGTTGCACGTGCACTGCCACATGCGAAGTACAAACCCTCGCATGGGAAAATACTCGCGCTGGTAATATTTGATTGTATGGGTAAGTGAGAACAGAGTGAGGTGAGAGAGTGAGATGAGTACAATGTAAACGTAGTTTACGCAAGTAAAGACTGAGAATTGAGAATCGAACAAGAACAGCAAATTCTACGCGTCGCGTACGTTACGCTGAACTTTTCGTACGAGAGTGATCTTGGCAGCACTTCCGTCCGCACGCCGCGTCGCTTCCGCTGGAAAGTCGAAGAGGCGCGCTGATGGGCTGATCGATCCACGCTGATTGGCGGATCGCGCTCGATCCGCGTCTCTGAGTGGTGGATCGATCGTTGATCTTCGTTGCAATCATGCTGCCGCGAGGTGCTGCCATGAGCGTGAGTGTGGCGTTGAGAAGAACTGAGTGAATCTCAAACACTGGTATATGTAGTTCTAGGTTAGGGTTCATGGGGGTTTGTGTCTCCAGCGAAACTTGTAATTTGAGAACTGAATTTAGCGTCCTCTACTCATCAACAGCGTCTAACTCATGAACTACTCTAAAGTGTGTGAAATGTTGCATGCGCGTGGGACCCGTTATATTATTAGTGTTTTTAGTTTTCATTAAGCGAGCAACGTGTTCCGCTATTACGTTCGACTAAGAATGGGTGGGTAATAGAGCTGCTAAATACTTAAAAAGTTCAAGTACTTGAAATTTAAACCGAGTAAAATTTTTTTTTTTTCGAAGCGAGCCAAGTATACTTGGTTAACCGAATAGTTTGGAATGATACGAGTAGTTTGTTGCTTTTCAAGTACCTTGAAGAGATTTGAGTAATTATTTCAATTCGAGTAGCTTCCCAGATAGCACAAGGGCGTTTTAAAGACGTCTTCAAACCGGTACTGGTTAGGTGTAATATAAATTTAAATTTAACCAACTAAATAGCTTTCAAAATAAGATGGAACTTAATAAGAATTTACAATTAATTACAATTACAATAGCTATACTTATATAATACTTATGTTAAATTATCTTTATGTTATACGGACACATATCAAGATTTTGAAGACTTCCAAGACGATCAAGACTTTCAAGACGTATCGAGACTTTAAATATTCAAGCCTTTCGAAGAGTTTTAATTTAATATTTGAAGCAATTGGAAGTGATCAAGATCGAGCTAATCCCTCACTATATCATACTATCTACGGAAGTTAAATTTCCATTAAAATTTGTTTGGAAGCTGCTTTCCTATCAGTTGCTCTCTTGAACCAGTTCTGGATCGACTCCCCTATTTCCTTTTTGGATTGTCCTACGTTTGTTTCATCCGCAGCATCTTGAACAAGAATTTGAACGAAACATTATACCTTAAATTCCACAGTAATCAATATCAGCTACGGTAAAATAAAGGTGATAATTACCTATTATAAACTTCGCTATCGTTAATTGGTGGAGTGGCGTTTCTTCCCTTATCGCCCCAGTCAGCTGTACAGCATTGCAATGTCATTCGTTATTAAAGATGACAGCGTCCGCGTAATGAAGTTGTAATTGCTGGATCCATCAAAAATCCCCAACTCGCAAACCTGAAATATAAAAATTATTTAACATTACCCAATGAACTATAATTTCGTTTGTAAGAACTATCGAAAATGAATTGTGAAAAATGTTTGAAACTTTACATATGTTTTGCATACAGGAAATTAAAATGACCTCCAAATTGTCTACCTGATCGTTAAAAAACAAAAAAATTTTTCTTTCGTAATTCGTGCGCCGCCATGGTTGTTTAACGCCCGATTTCTTCACCTTCAGTAATCTTCCGGTTAGTGAACGACCGGAAGAACGGAGAACGGCTTGGAGCATTTAAATGCTCTAAACCAGGAGGATTCTATCATTTGGCAGTTATGTGGAACATAACTCTAACTGGAATATTACCGAAGGTGAAGAAATCGGGCGTAAATTGTTTACTTCTTGCAGAGTTTCCACCGCAAGAGCTATTATTAAATGAGCTTGTGCCACAAGCATTTAAAAATATTTTTCTTTTCGCCGATACCCGCTACAACTACCTAGCCAGTGACGTTGCGCGTCTACATTTTCTGCAAAATATTCATTAAATTTCATATTTTTTCACTTTAACACAATTATATACTATTAAGTAGAGACAGACGCATGTGCTTTCTTTTACAATAACTCAGTATTATAAAAATACGCGTACAATATCTTTATACAAATAGGTAATAATATTAATTTACCAATGACAATGTCTTCCTTAAACTTGTATCCCCCCCTCCAGGCTGTTTTGTTCGCTGTTACTGGTTGTTTGCAATTGCTTCGGTTTAGGTCTCGCTGGAATACTATTGTCTAAAAATAATAATAATTTTTGTAAAAAAATGAATATAACAACAATAATTAAATAGCTCCAGATGTTATAATTTTTACCTAATATTGGGTTAAGTAGTTAATATTGGCAAAGAAAATTCCTCTAGCGATCGGAAGCTGCTTGAAAATGTTTTCCCTATCCTTTTGCGCTTATTGGAAAATTCCGTTTCGTATTGTAAATCTCTTCTTTTATTTTCTCATAGCTTCGGTATAGTCATCTGGAATACCTACATGTTAGCAGCGTAGCATGCAGAAAAGGAAGCTTCAGGAAAAGACGACCAGCGAGAAGTTTGTCGAATAAAATTGTGGGCCGCCCTTGGGCAGAGACGTGTGGCGCGGAACTGTGGATCGCAAAGTTAGTATATACGACGAGCTACAACTATAAACATATTCTGGACAGCGATGCGTTTAGTTCGAGATACGTAAATAATTGCTCGCTTTGTACATTTCATTAGGAACAATCTACTCTTGGCCAATGACACTTTTTTTTATAATAATCAAACTTATAAATGTCAGTTTGTCTTACTTCTTTTGATTTTGATTACTTACAGTTTACGAAATAAGTGTCATTGCTCGATGGAAACCACGGGAAGGTGGTAGACTTCTTCCATCAGGAGAGGATAAGGATGTGTCAAGAAGGATATCATGGATAGGATGATTATATGCAAATATATTATTTTATACTAAAAATTTATGTAAGGAAAAACAAAACAAGCGTCAAAGTTATTGTTGGGCGTCGGAGGACCCATGGTGGGAGAAGAGCAGCAGAGATATTTTATGTGGCCTACAAAGATATAGGGACCACCCTGAGTGTGTGTGTGTGCAATGTTGCGTTTCACCGTGAATACTGGAAAATGAGTGAGATCGAGTACAGACATTGTTGGTTTGCTAGAAGTAAATGGAGTCACGACTTGCCGTTACAGTACAAAAATGTTGGATGTGCGCCTTAAATAATATAGAAAGATTTATTATACTTGTGAAAAGTTAGTGCAGTGAAGTAATGGAAAAATAATAATTTTTTGGTCAATTTCTAATTTTACACATTTGTAGGCAATGTCTTTAACGTCAAAAGTTTGAAAAGAACTTAAATGACATGCTTGTACTTGAAAAATTCCTATTTTAGATGATTTGAATGGTATCTTATAAAAATCTGTGACAACCGTAAATTTTTTACAAACTACTTTCTGTACGTTAGCATGCAATACTAAATTTTTTACGACGATAATACTGCCATCACGGAGACAACCACAGTTATCAGGATCACTGATTTTCAAGATAAAATTTTTAAAAACAATAGATCTGAACTGATTAGAAGCTGCAATATTCGGCATTAGTGGACCCTCGTTATGTTCAGTTTTAAAAAAAGGAAATATAACATTAGGACGCTTATTATTGCTAACGAAATTGGATTTCTCACTGTGTCGTTTTACTATTTGCTGTAACGGTTTGTCATTCTTCCTAACAGACTTTAAAATGCTTTGTAGAAAATTTTCGAAAGGAAAGCAACTGAAATTATCAAGTGGCCCATGATTTCTAACATCCTGCGGGATATGTAAAAGATTATGAACATTTTGCGATACCTTTTCTGAACCATATAAGATTTGAAATGTGTAAACAAATTTTTTTAACAATTTTGATGCGTCATCAATACGACCAAAATGTCTGGAATTTGATAAAATAACTGAAGCTACATGTAACGCCATAAAATTCAAGTATCTATCGTCGCTTATATTCGTTAACAAAGCTACTGGACCAGTGTAGAATAAGAATTGTCGATATTCCGTTGCTTTCCATCTGCTGGCATCATCTAGACTTCGGGGCTTTCGGTTAAACTCGACTGGAATACATCTTGCCAGATGTTCCAATGAATGAGATATGCGTGAGCGTTCCTGAGAATTTACTTTTGTCCACGGTTTCCCACAACACCACAGATTGTGAACCAATTTCTTTACTACTCCGAGGCAAATTAGATGCATATAATCGAGAGGGAAGGAGTCAATCATATTAACACCAGGAATAGTCTCTAAAATTGATGTGCCGTTATGGTGTTCTTCTACCTTTTTACGCCTGAATTCAGAATCTGTCTGTAAACAGATATTATCAATATCAGGAAAACACGTTGTACCGTTCCTAGACTCTCCACGAGTATAACATTTGGTACAGGAAGAATATCCTGCGTGTCCTTTCGTGTATTTGATGTATGCCTTTGCAGGTACATCGCAAATAAATGATTTTACTTCTACATAATATAACTGCCCATTAATTAAAATTCCATTATTAATAATGTCTACTGCCTCCTTTACAAAATCATGCAAGAAACAGTTGGCATCTTTCAGTTTCTGATAACCATGATAGATGCCAACCATATCAACATCTTGAAACTCTGCTAGACTACATAATATGGGATAAACTTGACTACCGCTACTGTTGGCCAGTAGTAAACCATCAACGTTTATGCTAATTGAAATTTTGTTATTTTTAAAAAGGGACATATCTACAGATTTAATGAGCTTCAGAATGCTATTTTTTAATCCAAAATGAAAATAATGACCTGGTTCGACGATTCTACTTTCGACTTTTCTAACTGTTTTCAAAAGGGTTCTGGCGTCTGATGGTAAATTATTATTCGGAACTGTTTCCTTGAAAATAGGGATCAAATCGTTAATTGCGGAATGTGTAATATTATGTTTCAAAGCCCACTGTGCCAGCAAGAAAGACAAATCTGGATGATTCGTTTGATCTGTAAAGTCTTCGGTGACATTATTAATAGTGGAATCATGTTCATCTGAATTGTGTGTAACGTTAAAATTCTCTACATAAAGGGAATCTTCAAGTTCTTCTAGATGAGTGGAAGTTTCTATATTGTTTTCACTGATTTTGAAACAAGAATGGGAACTGATATCATTACTCTCTGAAAACCTAACACCCGATGATGTTAAGGCTTCTCGATGCACATAATTTTGAGACACAAACATACGTGCGGCTTTACTAGCACGCTTATAATATTTGTGTAATTTAAGTTTTCCAGTCATTTTTAAAAAAAAGCAAACAAGATGTATGAAGTTAATTATCAATGTAGAATCCACTTACCTGTAGAAAATATGTACTAGAAGGAAATTGAAACTACGCTGAAACACAATGTACACTGAAATTAAAAATAAAACTGTAAAATATATATACCACGATGGAAAAGAAAATATATGTACGTCTTCGATGCACAATGTGGTATTTCCGATCGTTTAAGAACTTCGAACTAGCGTTCACGTCAGCGGTTCTGAAGTAACTGCCGTGTGACCTCCTCAGCTCACCATGGTACCCCCACTCCCTAACCAGTTCCATAAGGGAGGCCACAGTCCCTATAGGGTAGTCCGGGAGCCAGCAATATGTTTTGATATCTCATTTGTTTAAAATTAGTGCATCTTTTTTCTTCTATACTTTTGTGCTAATGTGCACAAAACGATCTTCTGCCATCACGACAGAGTGGAACAACGCTTAACAGTAGCGTGTCAATTATGTAAGAAAATATTGTGCAAAATCCTTACATGGTTAAATTTGTACTATAATAATAGACACTATAAAACACCGAAAAATGATCTGCTGCCGCACCTTAGTTGCGGAACTCTCGTATAAACATGTAATAAAAAACATGAAATAGATTAACTAAAATGTTTAAAGCTGACAATTTTGTTGGTGGTAGTTTATATCACAAAATGGAAGAAACACGATTGCTGCCAGTCCTATCACGGGACAAAAGCCTTGGCGCAGGAGCCACCAAAGGTCCTGCTGTTGGCTGAGGGGAAGAAAGGTGCAGTGGGGCGATTTGCATGAATTTAACCCGAATATTTGAAATTGGAATAAAATTTTTCCCTTTATCTTAAGGGGGTATAACCGTGTGAAAGCGTCAAAGATCGGATTTTTTCTTTTTACACATTTTCATAGATTGATGTTTTAGACATATTATAAATCAAGTCTGATGTAAAAATTCGGAAGATTGACGAAGTTATAGGCATCTGAGTGGAACAACAACCCACGTAGCACGCGCGGCGCGGCGCGGGGCCACGACCGATCGCAGCGGAACTACATTTTTCATTACGATGGGCTTTTTTTACATATTTTCATAGATTGATGTTTTAGAAATATTATAAAATAAGTCCGACGTAAAAATTCGGAAAATTGACGAAGTTATAGACATTTGAGTGAAACAACCCAGGTAGCACGCGGCAGCGCGGCGCGACCGATCGCAGCGGAGCTATATTTTTCATTACGGTGGGCCTAAAAACTCGCGCTACGTTCAACCAATTCACTTCCAATTTTGCATGAAGGATCGTAATAAAAGATTCCACATCGTCCAACGAGGGCTTTTTTTATTCCGATTCCCCGTTTATTATTTATAAAAAGTTTCCTCAGTTTGCCTCAGCTTGCCTCGTGCGGGGCGCACAAAACGAAAAATCTCAATTTGTCCAGCCCGAGGCATTCGGGTCTGCCTCGGCTTGCCTCATTGTACGGAAAGTAGGTTACCTTTTTCGTGATCGCTTTAGTGCTTTACAATAGGAGAGGTACCAAGCATGTCGTTACCCATAAAAGTCCTAAGCAGAAGATTCCTTTCAATGCGCGCTAATTACCATTCTCTCGGGACACATTTTGTTTTCTCCAAGGAAAATATGGTATTGTCTCGAGCTTACTGTTCCCTCAACACGATCACCGGAAAGGTCCCGTTTATGCTTTTACGACACCCCCGACAGCTAAATGATCGCTTGGCCGCGACTCTCATACACAGCTGCGTTACTGTGTGTGTTAGCGATCTCAAGCGGTGGGTTAAAATTGACTCACAAGGGGAGGACACCATGAGGTAGACACCGATTTTGATGAGCCTTGGCACGATGGATCTATGTCGAAAATAAGTAAATAGGTGTCCGAGCGTTTCTGCCAATGGGCCTTAATAATAGAGATATTTGCATGGAAATTATTAAAAATTTCATCATGACATTAACGGAAGCCGGTATAGGCGTGGCGTTGAGTAGCTGCAAGGTTAAAACATTCAGACACAAAAATTGTAGAAAACAATTTAAACACCGCTACAATGAAAGACACGTCCCATTAGTTATCCGTTACGTCCGATCTATGCATGCACTGCATTAAGGAGAAAATTATAAGAAAGAAAACCAGAACAATAGATTCTGAGGTTTGTAGAACTAATACATAATTGAATAAAAATTTAATTTCTCAATTTATGAAAGTAATCATACACAAACTGTTAAGGGAAACCAGCTATTATGCTGTTTGAATCTGGCTCGCATGTCTGACGTCGCGACAGCGGTCAAGTCAACAGTGCCGATACTGTTACGAGAGAGAAATAAATTGTTCGGGAAGGTTCGATTCCTTCTCTAGAGAGTTAGTCGTTACGAAGCGTTTGTATCGTGTAATCCAAGACTGCAAAATGCGAGCAGTATATTCAGTACTTATAAACTTATTATATAACTAAAAGTATATTCAAATAATACATTCAACATACAACGTACAGTACACTTGCGGGAGCCATCCGTACGCGTGTACATATATGCATGCATGAAATTGTACAGTCGGCTTGTAACGAAACTAAAGGAACATAACCTGTCGTGCGGAAAACGATAATATATCGTCCAATATCGTCACGGGTAAATTTACATACGTTCAACGGATCTGTACAGATCCGTATAGTACATGTTTTTTAACCTGAGGGTAGAGAGAGAGAGAGAGAGAGAGAGAGAGAGAGAGAGAGAGAGTACGATTTTGTACGATCTTAAAATTCTTCATTACATTTTATAGGATGACCGAAATCATACAAGGATATGAGTAAAAGCGGTACTAGGTATACCTATATACCTATATACCTATATGTATGCATACATACGTATGTATGTCTAAGGTCATAAACCCAAGGGCGGATCCAGGGGGGGGGGGGCGATAAGGGCTATCGTCATTAACAACGAATGATGTAGCCCTACTGTTTAGTTGGCTAGGGAGAAAAGGAAAAAAAGATTTCCACAATTTTTAACTTTAGCGAAGCTCATAATATGTAATTATCACACTAAGTATGTAAGTATCCGTGTACCCGAGTACTACAATTCACGGGTACACGTGTATCGAAATATACGGTTTCACGTGTATTAAGATATTCATATTTAATTTTTTAACTAAATATCCGAATGTTTATGTTTTACGCAAATAGGTTGCGATAGGTAGGTACAGACATACCTATGTATATATATATATATATATATATATATATATATACCACGACCATAACCAAGCCAGGAAGGCGGCTAAGCTGATGAACGAAATGAGAGGCCTGCTGCCGGAGAGCGAGTCTTCTAAAAGCCGACATCGTATATCAAAAATAGTTTCGAGCAGCGACGATTCGCTGAATGAGCTCATTTTGCCGACGCCTCCCAAAATTGCCACACAATCAACGCGTAACCGAATGTTAGGTGGGTAAATGCAAAGGGGATGCTATACAAAAATATAACATCTGGAGCTATTTATATTTCTTTGTTATATTCAGTGTTTTTTTTTGACAAAAATTGTAATTAGTTTCAGGAAATAGTACTCCGGCGGATACAAACCCGGAATAGTTACGCGTAACCATCAGCAACAGCGAACCGACTAGTCAGGGAGTTCCAAGTTTCCGTATTGAAAACATTGCCATTGATATCCAGAGTGGACGGGAGAAAAGAGGGACTATCACCTCTAGGCGCGCGTCGAAAGCGTTCGTGTGCGCGCTATGCAGGGATTTCGACGTTCTGAAAGGTGCCTCGCAGCCCCAAGAGCAAAAATCGAATGGCGGAGAAACATGGGCACCAATGGACTCCTGGCGTACTCCCGATTAAAATTATACCAAATGTCATGTAAACTGTGCGTGCGACAGAGTCTGTACCCTGTACCGACGTTTACCGCCGCCTCCCGGGACAATACCGTCAGAAACCCAAGGGCGGATCCAGGGGGGGGGGGCGATAGGGGCTATCGTCATTAACAACCAATGATGTAGCCCTACTGTTTAGTTGGCTAGGGAGAAAAGGAAAAAAAGATTTCCACAATTTAACTGTAGCGAAGCTCATAATATGTAATTATCACACTAAGTATGTAAGTGTATCCGTGTACCCGAGTACTACAATTCACGGGTACACGTGTATCGAAATATACGGTTTCACGTGTATTAAGATATTCATATTTAATTTTTTTAACTAAATATCCGAATATTTATGTTTTACGCAAATAGTTTGCGATAGGTAGGTACAGACATAATTTACTAGGTTGCAGATGAAAATAAATAACATCATAATTTTGGTTAATAAAGTTTAATCTTTTTATCATTTGTTTTGGTGTAAGAATACTAAGGTGTTAACATTTTCGCGCAGTCAACGAACTACCCCTTTTCTTCCTGTGTCTCTCCACGAGGCGTATTGATGGTGGATAGTACTTTTTAATTACTATATTCCCTGCTGGAACTGCCAGTTAGAACCGCATTGAATTTTGAACTGGATCTATCTGGTTTAATGCGGTACTCCGTGGATTTTCAAGCAGTGATTTTTGGCAGTTCAAAAAAGAATCCGGTTCAATGCGGATATCCAATCAATGGATGAAATAGGATTTTTCAGGTCTAAAATTTATCAGTTTCTATCAGGAATTGCCATTTGTATAAACCCGAAAGTTTCGTATCTGAAATTGCGGATCAAAAATCTTATGGATTCAATCTGGACATGCCACAAACTCTTTCGAGCCCGTTGCGATCCGGATTGGCAGAGCAAATAATTCACAGGATGCATATGGGGTTCGAAGATACATGCATATCCGGTTTGAAACTGATAGAAAATATTTCATCTGGTTCAATCCGCAATTTACGGGAAGAAAACCGCATCAATCCGGATTTAAAAATTTGTAATGCGGTTCTAACTGGCAGTTCCAGCAGGGTTGGTGGCATATTTCTCACGTGCGTTGGGACAAAAGCGGGCTCAGAGATAGACGAAAATTCATTCGTTCTTTACGACCGATAATTTATTATTTTTCCAAGAACGTTTCAACAACATCTGTTTGTAAAATTTCTAAAGGCCAATAAAAAAACGTGGCGATATTGTTCATTCCGAGTTAATCCGTATATTGCTCTGTCGGTGGGTAGTGCGTACGATGTCTTCAGACGTGCAGGTACCGTCGTCAACCGCCAACTCATAGGGACAAAACGGTCATAAACCGCAACCCTGGCGAGACGTTTCAGCCAATCAGCTTGATTAATTTTTGGGAACTAGATGGGGCATTTTCCTCCTCTACTAGCTAATCTCTCTATGTTCGGCAGGCAATAAACCAGCACTACAGTATAAATAAATTCTTATGATGTTTTGAGCGCTGACCGTGATGAAAATTAATCTTGTGGTCCGCGCGATGACCAAAAGAAGATGTCCTTATCATAGATTGTAGTATGTTTCCCTAGCAATGGAGTCGAAAACGAAATTACTCTAAAGAAGTACCAGTATGCCTCGCGATGAGACACAGGAAGAAAAGGGGTAGTCCGCTACCTGCGCGAAAATGTTAACATCTTAGTATTCTTACACCAAAACAAACGATTAATAGATTAAACTTTATTAACCAAAATCATGAAGTTTCTTATTTTCATCTGCAACCTAAGTGGTGAATTATGTCTGTACCTACCTATCGCAAACTATTTGCGTAAAATCTAAACATTCGGATATTTAGTTAAAAAATTAAATATGAATATCTTAATACACGTGAAACCGTATATTTCAATACCCGTGTACCCGTGTATTAAGAAGTACACGGATTAGAACACGGATATTTTTACTAACCGTGTACACGTGTACACGTGTATCTTCAATACACGTTCTACGCTGGGATCTCTAGTATGTACCCTACAACATATAGATTCGAGAACTTATTTCGCTACAAAACTAAGTACCATAATATGAATATCGGCAGTTAGAAAAAATACGCATCGAATATACACATCCCGTGCTAGTATTATGTTAACTTTTATGAAAATCTGCGTGCCATAGTTGTATGATGTTTCTTGTATGAATGTAAGTCAAAGCCGAAATACGGTAGTGATCGTTATTCATACGACCGTTCGGGCTGTTCCCGAGCGAGCATCGCAGCATGATGTAGTTAATACCGCGAACTAATTTTCATTTCAAGTTAACGATCGTTTTTATCCGGGCGGACGAAACGTAAGTGTGGCCGCATCCTTATTGCGGGCCGGAGCCTTGCTTCGCTTCAGAATTTGGCATTATCTAAATAAAGAAATTATTTAAATAACGAATGAAATAAAAACTACTTCATTTCATACTTGATCAGATAACTAATGAGAAACAACAGATTCGCTACAGGTGGAGGGCCGGAAATGCCCTCCACAAAAGTAGATCCCGGAAAGTTATATATTTGACATGCGAGCTTTTTCGTTTTTTAGTAGCAGTTCAGATAATTTTGCTTTTGCTACAGCAGCTCTAATAAGATGCATCTTAAAGAGGAAAGTCTGAGCTTTCTATTGGTTGTTTCTGGAACGTTCTACGACGATTGCATCACTTGCTAGAAGCAACTAAAGAAAAAAAAACGATTTTTGCTTCAAAGTTAAATAACTCGGCCAAAAAAAATCGTACACGAAATCGATTACCCTCTTTTTACACAGGAAAGTAGTCGCTTTCGAGTGGTGCAAATGAAATGTCTGTACAAAATTTCATGCACGCCGTGGAACATCGCAAAGTTGAAGAAAATTTTTTAAAATTGACCAAGTGCTCTTTATATTGCTATAACTTTGCCAAAAAGCAATGCATCTAAAATTTGAAAATAGCAGCTAAAAGTAGAGATTCTACGCTTTCAAACCACATTTTAAAATATCGATGCGACTATTTTTACCGGAGTTATGACCATGTGAACTTGCCCCTATCTTTCGGGCTCCTAGAGGTGATCCTTTAATTAATGTGAGGAGTGTATATTTTATATTTATATTTGTTTTTCAAAAATATACTTATAAATTTATGGTTTTATAAATGTATTAAATTTTTATATTTTCCTCAGATTAGTAACTGCATCTTGAAAATAAAGAATAAATACTTACGTTTCCTTCACTCAAAGTACATGCCTCCTCTACATCTGATATCTCTATATCCGCACAATCAATTTCCGAATTTCCAATTTCTGTATCGTGATCGGATTGTATAACATAATTGGAATCATCTGCGGAATCACTGATCTCCTCTTCAATCAATAAGAAATCTCGAAAATTAGTATTAGCCATGTTTACCACACAGTACGCGTCGTATGCGACAGACGAAATGAGACTAACGTTAGCAGGCGCGCTATAGTCGAAAAGACCGACGCGTAGCAATGTATGTTTTATATAAAACCTACACGAGTGCACGAAGTGTCGCTTCGTAACATAAACAAGTCGAGACCTCCTTCAAAGGAAAATAGCTCCACGGAAAAAGTAAACAGTCGAACGCTATGGATCATGTTTTGAAACATATGAAATCGTCGGACTAAGAGTGGGTTGGTAGTAAGATTCTTTTGCAGGACTGAAGAATAATACTGAATATGGGAAAGTCTTTCGCAGTCTAAAGCACTCGCGTTGACTATTGTGCCGCGCGGGATTTATATATATATCGCTATACCTTCTACCATTATTTATGGTAATTATTTACTTTAGCGATTCCTCACCGATTTTGATGAATTTTGGATATGTTGTCGGGGACACGATTCTGAACAACTTTTTCCTATACATGTTACCGTCGCTCGGTCTTAGTTTCCGAGATATTCGCAAAAATATTTTTTAAATTTCTTGCTTTGGTGTTATAATTTGGAGTAGTGTTGGGTTAGGTTTAGTATAAATAAATATAAGTGCACTTCACATTCAACATGATTTTCAATTATTATTAAGAACCCGTATAAACATATAAACATTGTTTTTCTATCTCGAATACGTTACGAAAAGTCCAACTGTTTACTGTTCCCGCGGACACCCTGTATATACCTGTTTATTACTTTCTGCCGTTTCTTCTTCCATCTACATACATACCTAGTTTCAAGGGTTCGCACAGGGCTGGTCATCGTCAGAAACATTTGGCGGCCAGGCGTTTGCGAACCGAAGGACACTTTTCTTATCCCACGCTTTCTCTTCACCCTGTCTACGTTTTTCTCTGTTTTGCCCCTTTCATCCAAGTTTTTGGGCTGTCACTATCTTTCTTGTTCGCTATCTCTAACTCTGTCTAGTCGTTCCTTTGCTGTGCGGTGTGCAGCATAGCGGCTGTTTTATTTATCTGAAACAAAATACCAAAAAGAATTTTGTTTTTTAGGAAACTGCGCAAGTAATGAACCTCGGAACGCAGTAAAAGTTGCCGTTATTTTTTTAATTTTGCAGTTTTTATCCTCCCAATCGACCTTCATTATCTGCGCAATTTCCCGAAGAACAAAACTCTTTTTGGTGTTTTGTATCAGATAAACAGAACAGCCGCTATCTTGCACGCCACACAGCAACTATTCAAACGGAGCGTCTGAAAATATTTTAAATAAATACAATACACAAATTTTCATATGAATTCGCGATCGTGGATTAGCCTTTCCCCGTTAATAACGATACTACATACATCATTTCATTAATAAAGCATTATTGTTATTCTATGTATACGTATTATTAATTTGTAACCCTCAGCTTTAAGAGCTCTGTCCGCAGGGCATGATACAGTGCTTTGCATGTCTCAGGGATTATTTTGGATAGCGAAGGAGCTGATGTTCCTGTTGTAAATTTTAAATCTTCACAATTTTTAAATTTTCTATTTCAGATAACAGTGCGCATATGAGTTTTGTAAGGCGCTCCATTTTAAGCTGTATAACACTGGATATAACCACTATTTTTGCATACAATTTTTTTTCATATTCCCTAAAGAATGACAAATAAAGCCATAAAGCTGGAAGTAAATATATTTAATTGTTTGGTTTTAAAAAATTCGCGTTCAGTTCCTACCGCTTGTAGCGGCTCGCAGAGGCTTGGCTGCCAGGCTCGGCGCGCGCTTCAGGATTTCCGTCAGTGCGGAAATCCTGAAGCGCGTGCCGATCCCTTGGTTTCAAGTGCCGTTTTCCTCTTCCAACTACTTTTTCTGTCTCTTATGTAAACTCTTCTGGAGTCGAGGTGGGCGCGCGGACTGGACCGTGGTGCTTTCTGGCGCGCCACATCTTTTCGAACGCGCCACGCAAGAGCGTGGGTTAAAAATTTTACCTCCATCACGAGCAATCAGAAAACTACCCCCTTTCTTCAACACATCTTGCACATTACATCTCTTCATCATTTATCTTATGTGTATTTATTGTCTATCAATATTAGTTTTTATATTAAAACAAGCAATGACATGGTAATTATTGCCGTCAATAGTAATAATAATGATCGTCACAACAGTGCATGTGTTAACTGCAATTTCATTTGCCAACGCATTGCCGGCGAAACATTTGGACATTTTTTAATGTACCCTTGTAAGATTTTACACTCGTTAGAACTGAGTCATAAACCATTTCCATAATTTGTAGCACCTTCAGATCAACCAAATGTAGCTTCCGAAAAACAGATGTTTCAGTGTACCCTACAGTAACAGCATTTATGATATCGTCTATAAGCCAGGTACTTTTACTTTTACGCACACAGTGACGGAGCTGTGTATGTCAGTCGCGGCCAAACGATCCTTTAGCTGTCGGGGGTGTCATAAAGGCATAAACTGGGCCTTTCCGGTGATCGTGTTTCCTTGGAGAAAACAAAATGGGCATACGGCCTCTGCAGTCATCGAGTTCTCCAGCACGAGACCTTAAGGTGGCCGTTCCAATGTGCGGCTACAGCCGCAGGCGCTAGCCGTAAATGGTATTTCCTATACCTACGCGTCAACGCCATGGCCCACCAGTGCAACGACGCAGCACACAGACCCTTTCCGAGCAATTGAAAAAAGGGTCTATTGTTGTATGAGGTCTCGAGGACCGTCGAAGACAGTGAAAGACTAGCCTGTTTTTTATATGTACATCGTGCTCTGTTTATCTGCCGGATTGAAGAATTCAGTGACATTTGAGTGTTTCTTTTAAGATATCAGAATGAAATTTGTCGCAAAAAATAGGATAAAACTACTTATTCCTTTCTAATGATGTATAATTTAATATTTTTTACATCTATTAATTTGTTTTTTCTATTTTTTAACTTAATCGTGATAAAAAATTGAAAACTGTTTATTTGGTACTTTATTAGTGGTTGAAGTCGCACGTTGAGGAAACCTTCCGTTTTCAAGTTATAAGGAAAAATCGAATCGTAATGGAAGTAGCCGAATATCGTTTTGTTTAAATTAATGATCAGTCATTTGCGCTAAAAATTATCTTTTATACCACAGTGGGTTACGCTAATCCAGTCCGCCCGGAAAACACCTGGCATTTCTGAACGGTAGAGTATGGGGAGTTAGGGCTTCCGGGGAAAAAAGTTTCATACCTTTGCTACAAATCCTTTCCCTCGCCCATGAAAACCATCCTCGACTTTTCAAAGCAGCCTGGCGTGCGAGGCGACTGTCGGTTTTTTGTCATCCTCAAAGGTGCCTCGCGGCCCCAAGAGCAAAAATCGCATGTTGGTGAAATATCTTTTAAAATAATAATCGAAGAAAAAAATTCGTCATCTGGCAACCAGATGTTGTCGAAGCCGTCTTCGAAAATACCAAATTGCCGACCATAAACGATAAATGAATTTTCGCTTCGCTCTCAACTGTTACCTCCCAAAGGCTGCTTCCTTTGGGATAATTCAGGACACAATATAAAGGTCCAAAATATAATAAAATTTGAAAGTACAATAAAAAGCGGCCTTTTCGTTAATCCGTATATTGCTCTGTCAGCGGGTGGTTGGTATAGGTACATGGTGACTTCGCACCCGTAAGCACTGTTGTCCGCTGTCGAAGTGCGGGACAATACGATCATAAACCGCGACTCTGATGAGACGCTCTGGCCGATCAACCTGGCTAAGTCTTCGGAAACAACTGGTTCCATTAGCCCCGAAATATACTAAAATTTTGTACCTGAAATTCCCGTTCCCAACGCGTAGCGAGTTCAATATAGTGTATTTACTATTTACTAAAAAGTCGAAATTGAAGAATTCTACGTATCCGTATTTCACAGTTTGGTCTGTAGTTTACGTTGATAAATTTACGCCAAAATGGATCAACAATTTATAAGAGGGAGTAAAAAATTACTACTTTTTAATATACTGTCTAAACAAATTGATACATTACGAATCTGATTGCGTGGCTGAATTGGTTATAAAAAAATACATCAGTTTCGTTTAACAGATTATTCTCTATGGTGTTTTTCACCCCCAGATATGGATGATTGCCGATAAAAGAAATACATGTCAAATATTTAATGTTTTAATAATTTGTGGGATTGCCTCGCGAGGAATCCTCGCAAAGTCGATACGCACCTTATGGCCCACCTTTTCTAATACCCAATACATCAGCGCGTGCTTCTGTTTTGATATTGCAACGCGTGTTTATACTCGAGAGATAAGTGATCTCTCTCGAATTTGTAGGGAGAACGATGAAGCCGGGAACACGCGCAGTCGGCCGACTATAACTCCGTTTATTACTGTGTCTCACCGCGAGGCGTACTGCTATATATTCAGAGCAGAGATGGGCATTATTTACATAAAAAATGATATAAATAACTTATTAAATAAAAGAGACTTTATCTGTATTCGTCGTAAATATAAATAACGCTGAGTTATTTATTATCCGAAGCGCTATGAATAATGTTTTCATTCGACAGAAATTCATCAGAAGCTTGGAATAGTGTTCTCACTTTCATTTACATTTATATCGTTCACAGATTATACAGATTATGTAAACAGAAACGGAGTTTCTTTGTTTTTCATCGTATCAATATGAAAGTGACACCAATGGATTCCTGGCATTCTCCTGATTAAATTGCCAAAAAGAAACATGTCACATCCGATTCCCAAAGATTAATCAGACTGATCGGCCAGAGCATCTCGCCAGGGTCGCGGTTTATGGCCATATTGTCCCGCGAATCGGCGCGGCGGTTAGGTCAACAGTACCTACGCGTGGGGCTGAAACCATCGTACGCACTACCCACCGACAGCGCAAAATACGGATTACGTAACTCATTATCAAACTGAAGAATGCCTAAAATTATTAAAGACGGCACCACATTCTTAATTGAGGGCTTGGATGCAATAAGGGGAGTGGGACTAGCGCTCGAAAATGGGAAAAATGATTGTCCAAACGCTAAGAAAAATTGGAAAATTAAATGTTGTTAAACTGTATTTTAAAAAATATAGTGTTGTAAAGCTCGTCACGACACACATTTTTTCTATTTACAGTTTGTTCATCGAATCATTAGTTACTATTCGAGTTAAAAATTATAAACAATAAATTTTTCATCGTTCAAAATCATTATTTCATTACATAACCCATGTTTATCAACGTTCGCCGATAAAAAGTATCGAGGCAATTTTGAGATACATATAACTTGCAGTGACAAAATTTTTCCTTAATATACAAGGAAGATTTTCGCCAATTTTCACATTGATTAATAACTAATTGTAGAAGATATGACGATATATATAATTCTCGCACGGCGCCAACTGTCAAGGCGGATGCTAAAACTGCTAAATAGGGCATTAAGGCGCGTATCGACGTTGCGAGGCGTGCGCGCGAGGCACGCCTCGCGCATTCGAGAGTCTGGAGAGTCTGGAGACTACCTCGACACGGTCACTTTGGAAAGCAGCCTCGTGATGCTGCCGTGGCAGCCTTGCGCTACCTCGAGCATGATATTTTCCTCGCTGCGAGGCTGCCTCGTGCCCGTCACTCCGTGGCGAGGACAACACCCCGAAGTGCCTCATCGAATTTTATGGCTTTCGACCCTCGAACGGTTTGGAATATCATTAAAAGAAGCGAGAAATGTTCAGAATTTCAGAATTTCATCGTATCGAAGGGGAAGTTGCGCCAATGGATTCCTGGCGTTCCGTCGATTAAAATCATACCAAATATCATGCAAATCTGACTACTTTGACACAAGCTATTTGTATTCCTCATGTAAAAGTTGTCCGATTTACACGACATTTAGCATGGTTTTGATCGGAAAAGCCCAAGGAATCCATCGGCGGCACTTGCATATCCATACGATAAAGAATAAAGAATTAGTTTATTTCTGAAACAGGTATGAATCCTCGGCCGACCGTAGCGAATTGAGGTCGGCGCACCGCTGTCGAGGGTGAAAATGTGAAATATTCATTTCAGCGTATTAAGAAATTATTCATTCTTTATCGTATCGATATGGAAGTGACACCGGGATTCCTTATGTTTTTCCGATGAAAATCATACCAAATTTCATGTGAATCGGACTACATATTATTCACGAAAGTAGCTTGAGATTATGGAAATGAATTTTTCATGGAATTTCCTTCATTATGGTCCCAATTACGTCGTTCTTGGTGTCAGTTTCATCGGCGAAACATGAGGTATCAATTGGCGTCGTTTTCGGAATTATCCGATGAGAAGTGCGGAAGTCGAAGATTTCGCACTTCTTATTAATAGACACTCGAACCCCTTCGAGGGTCGAAAGCCATAAAAATTGGGTGAGGAACTGCGAAGGGCTGTTCTCGCCACGGGGTACCAGCCCGCACCTCTTTGACGGGCGTAGCTCCAGAATCACCCTGTACCTGCCTGTTTCAGAAATAAAATAATTCTTTATTCTTTATCGTATGGATATGCAAGTGCCGTCGATGGATTCCTTGGGCTTTCCCGATCAAAACCATGCTAAATGTCGTGTAAATCGGACAACTTTTACATGAGGAATACAAATAGCGTGTGTCAAAGTAGTCAGATTTGCATGATATTTGGTATGGTTTTAATCGACGGAACGCCAGGAATTTCTCGCTTCTTTTAATGATATTCCAAACCCTTCGCGGGTCGAAAGCCATAAAATTCGATGAGGCACTGCGGGGTGTTGTCCTCGCCACGGAGTGACGGGCACGAGGCAGCCTCGCAGCGAGGAAAATATCATGCTCGAGGTAGCGCAAGGCTGCCACGGCAGCATCACGAGGCTGCTTTCCAAAGTGACCGGGTCGAGAGTAAGGCTGTAACGAATATTCGAATAATCTAAGTATTCGAATATTCGAATATTCGAACTTCGAACCTTCGAATATTCGAGCGTTCGAACATTCGGATCTATTGAATTTCTGATTGTACCGAATAGGAATCTGAACATGAAATATTTGTTCACAGTTTATCGTGAAATTCTTTTCATATTGGCCTTTACAATTATTTGTTTTTCAAACTATAAATTTGGAATTTTATTAATCTTTGGTTCTATGAATTTTGCAACGAAAAGTATAAATTCTATTTAAATTTAGGGACCTAGTATATTTAAAATATATAATATTGAATCATAATGCTCATTAATAGCAATAGTAGTAATTTTATTCTTTGCTTCCCTTTACGGGATAACATTGTATCATTCATACAATATAATATTCATTCGTTCGGAAGTCACGGCTCGACTGGCTATGGTGTGACGCTGTCGCACAATAGACATACTGCGGTCTCGTTTCTTTGCGGACGCGTGCTCGAGCCATACGTTTCTTTTCATATTCTTAAACTATATTATAAAAATAATCCAGTAATATACCCATATATCATATATTATTTATTTTAGTATTTCCATCCTGTGTTATTTTTAATATTTTCGGAATAGGTATCGCCGGCCCCGAGTCGCGGCAACATATCGAGAGAAGAGAAATATAATGTAATCCCGTAAAGAGAACTGTTCCGTCTTACGTAATAAAGGAGGACTTGGAGCGAAGCGAAAATTCATTATCATTTACAGCCGGCAATTTCGTATTTTTCGAAGCGAAATTCGTTTTATTCGTTTACAATCGGGCAATGCTTATTTTCGAAACGTTCATCGGGAAACATTTGCCTGCAAGATGTAGAATAGGGGGCAATCGACATCGTCCCGTTTTTTCAGGAATTTCGACTTTCTTCGCTTCGAGTTAATCCGTATATTGCTCTGTTGGCGGGGGGTCATTTGGTAACCAGCCGTAGGTATCTGTATATACCGTTGTCCACCGCCGATTCTCGGGGCAATTCCGTCATAAACCGCGACCCTGGCGAGACGCTCTGTCCGATCATCCCGGCTAGTTTTTGGGACCAGCTGGTTGTACTTTTCCTCCACCTCGTCAAGATAGCGAAGGTACCCCCTCCACCGACGAATTAACAGAGGGGAGGTTCCTCCTCTTCTTCAAAAGTGCAAACAATTGGAATTTGTCACCTCCCAAAATTCTGGCCAACGCGCCTACCATCAGAACGCCGGAAAAGTTAGCGAGGGCTCTTGTTAAAGTCATCGTTCAACTTATATATGTTTCGGCTCATATTTACATAAATTAATAATTTATACCAGAGACAGTGAGTATTTCATCAACTCATTCATAGAAGCCTCCAATAAAAAGACTAATGATTATGCTAGCCTTGTACAGTCAATGTACCTGCAGCCATTTAAAAAATAATTCATTAGCCAGAGCAGACCTTAAATTATAAACAAAAGGACATGTTTTTGATAAACAGGTGAATATTAAATTTGGCGAGTTTCATTAATTTATTTATTAAATAAAAATAAATTTAATAAATTACTACTAATTTTATCATTATATATGTATACAATTTATTTATATACTATTTATGTTTAAGTAAACAACAGGACCCTTTCTCGTCAAACGTTCGTGACGCAGACATCATTCGAAAACACAGTCGTGTTCGTTCATCGTCAACGCATCATTCTCGTTAAAATCACCATACGGACAACAACGTTTTTTCCTTGTTGGTTGTCCGTCGGGCCAATGAGTTCTTTTTCATCATGATATTTTCAATCATTCACTTAAAATTAATTTGTCGAGTGACAAAGTCACTTACTTCGCGTACCACGAGAGATAATCGGGCCTGAGAGAAGGGAGAGACATTCGCGCGTGTGGGAGTAGGTTACAGAAACAAAGAATAAAATTACTATTAATGAGTAAGATGGTGTCTATAAAGCGAATAATACCTACTCTATAAATTTAGAAAAATAACGTTATAGTAACGAGGAAAAATAAAAATATTATAGTTCCTCTATGGGGTTTTAGCTTCCTAAAAAAAAGTCTGCTTATACTGTTTGTCATCCGCTTATGATGGGACACGGGTGGGCCTAGAGGAGGGGTTCCTTGGCCGATTCCGTCGGGATTGTCCACTCATTATTATAAAAATAATAATAATAATAACTGATGGTTGTTTTCGTTTCAAAATGTATAAATTTACCAAAGATTAATAAAGTTAAAAAATTATCGTTTGAAAAACAAATAATTGTAAAGGCCAATATGAAAAGAATTTCACGATAAACTGTGAACAAATATTTCATATTCAGATTCCTATTCGGTACAATCAGAAATTTACTAGATCCGAATGTTCGAACGTTCGAATATTCGAATATTCGAAGGTTCGAAGTTCGAATATTCGAAGGTTCGAAGTTCGAATATTCGAATAATTACAGCTCTAGTCGAGAGTCGCTGCAGACTCTCCGTTGCGCGAGGCGTGCCTCGCGCGCACGCCTCGCGCAACGTCGATACGCGCCTTTAATGCCCTATTTAGCAGTTTTAGCATCCGCGTTGACAGTTGGCGCCGTGCGAGAATTATATATATCGTCATATCTTCTACAATTAGTTATTAATCAATGTGAAAATTGGCGAAAACCTTCCTTGTATATTAAAGAAAAACTTTGTGGCTGCAAGTTATATGTACCTCAAAATTGCCTCAATACTTTTTAACGGCGAACGTTGAATAACATGGATTATGTCCGGTATTCCTTTTTAATTAAATATTATTAAATCTTTCAACATAAGGGTTTCGTGCATACATTTTACGGCTTCGCTAGAGCTTTCTGAAGTTATGTTTTAAGTCTCAGAACGATCCGTTAATATTTACTCATGTTATCGCAATTTATGTTTAAAGAAATAATGATTTTGCACGATGAAAAATTCTTTGTTTATAATTTTTAGCTCGAATAGTAATGATTGGATATTTTTTAAAATTCAGTTTAATAACATTTAATTTTCCAATCTTCCTTAGCGTTTGGAAAATAATTGTTCCCATTTTCCAGCGCTAGTCCCCTTATTGCATCCGACCCTTCAATTCAAAATTATTTCCGCGATACAGTCCACATTGTATTTGGACGCTAAACGAGGTGTGATATTCCCTGGACAGTTTAAACTTTTGCCCACAATAAAAACGGCTTTTCAGCCCACTGTGCGCCGCACGTGAAGACGCCTAGGTAGACCTGACCTGTGATTTTTCCAATATTACCGGGCTCGCGCCGCCGACGACCCTCACCCTGTCTCTGCTTATTGTCACCCCCCTGTAACTCAGGTCGTTGCCAACACGTGCAGCGCAGATTTGCGGAAAAGACGTTCGGTCACCGCGAGGTGAAAGTTTTAAGACTCAACCCCCTGAAACACAAACTCCCCTTAATTTCACGTGAACAACGTCATACTCGATTTTCAACATAATCCCAGACACAGAGGTAAAAAAGTGATCGATTTAGCGTGGTATATGTATTAGGGAATCTAAAGGCCGCCTTAAAATAGTTGTAATGCAAGACGCAGCGCGTGTGTCAATTGTTTGACATGAACGCAATCACCGCGAGGTTGCTTTTTCTGGGTTCAGATTTGCTGCAAATCAAAATTAAGGGCACGTTTAAATTTTTATATTCGATCAAGAATTGCATTTCTTATCGTGGCGATAGTGCGTGAAAAATTGTTTCGAGAAAAACGTACTTAAGGGGTTAGCTATCGTCAGCAAGGTCAGAAAAAACGATTTTTGGATTTTATCATTTTCTCAAAGTATATCATCCTGAAAGTGTTTTCTGTAAGTTTCAAGTCGATCCGATTAAAATTATGGGAGATATACGAATTAGAATGCACTACGCGCCGCGAAGCGTACCGTCGACCACTTGAAACTTTAAACGCGTTTTTCTCGAAACGGGTTTTTCGATTGCGGTGACCACAATTTCTCCAAAACCGCTTCAGCAATCTTTCTGCAACTTTGTAGATTTCTTCTAGACATTCAAATCTAGTCTTTAATCGAAGCATTTGTTTTTCCAATGCATAGTTTTTATTTTATAGATGAAAAATGAGTGTTTTGTCTGCGAAAATCGATCATTTCACTTAAAACATCTGCCATTTTGTCCCAGATTAATATTTTATAAAACGGACCGATTAAAGACTAGATAAACTACTGTACTAACTAAATCTTCTTCGTTTTTTGATTTCAGATAGCCCAGTTCCGAATAATGTTGGTCACCGCAAAACATGTTTCTAAAAACAGCTTCCGGGAAATCAGTTGTAATTGTGCAATAAATAAATATTTTTATACCAAAACATAATATAATAACCTGTTAAAGTGTCCCTCATTTAAATACAAAAACCATTGCATAAAAATATGTATGTACTTTCTGAAATAAATTCCCAAAGAATCGATTCTTTTTCTACCTCCTGAGGGAAGCTAACCCCTTAAAGTTTGACGCCGAGCGCGTTCGTCTAGTGACGGGGACTTGTCCATGAGCGCCCTTTTTCCATGCTTTTATTCGATACAAACAAAAATGGAATCTGTTTTTAGATCAATAAATGTATTATTATTTAAAATCAAAACTACATTTCTATCTATTATACCTGCGACACAATCAATCTTCAAAAACACCTATTTTTAAGGCCGTCATACCGTTGGTCCCCCTGAACTGCCTGTAAAATCTGTACACTTAGGAATTTCTTTCTAAAATTTTACCTGATCATTGTTGAGATGTTGTAGGATGGAAATATGCAAAAAAAAGTTTTTTTGACGTTTTGACCAGGGAGTGCCCTTAACGGCAATTGTGGGCCACACCGGCAGACGGATTTAAAATTATTGACACGTGTAATTTGTTGAGAGTATTTATCGAATCGTCCAAAGACAACCAGTGCATTTTGAAAATTAAATCTAAAGATTATTTTAATTGTTTATAACATCATAATAAATGAATTGAAGGGTATAGATCATAGGTTGCAACAGGGGGTAAATTGTAACATAAGTAAAATCTTTTGAACAACAAATCTGGTAACCCACAGCATGGGAAATCTGCTTGACGGTATTAGCATCGTCGGTTTTAGTGACACAAACGAGCGTTATACATATATTCATTTTGTGGTTATAGTCCAAAATTTTAGTAATTAGAGCACGTAAGTAAATGTTGCCTTAGCACTTTTATTTCAATTAACCGTCATTAGAAACCGTTTGAATTTTTGCTTCTTTGTCGCAAACGAATCAGTACACATTGATTTATTATAATGTGTACGCATTTTAGTAATTTGATGGTTAGTTTCTCGTTTGTTGAGATAAAACACAAAAATTCAAGCTCGGGGTAAATTGTAATATATGTTACTATACTTACTCCGCTCTAAATGGTGATAAAGCAAGCTATTTGCTAACACACCGGAAAAAGATGCTCCAGACGAACAACAGAACAATCGAGAATCCAAAAAGTAGAAAAAAAAGTATAAAGGAAGAAGTAAAGAAAGCGAAGAAGATTCTGATAGAATCAGATGAATATGCAGCAATGATTGTTTAACTCATGTATATCAAATGTTTAATAATGATCTGTGTTTTCATTTAAATATTTTAGAAATGTTTGTTTGTGTTCATATGTGTATTTAAATAAGTGAAACAGATGTGTTACAATTTACCCCGGACTGGGGCACATTGTAACAAAAGTTCAGATTTGTTTAAGATGAAGCTAGATGTCTAAGTGTCCAAGATTTTGTCACGTACTTTCACGCAATCAGTTCACCACATGTGTAAAAAGTAAATCACGCAATTTATTTGCTGATTGAGGAAAACACTTTCGAGAAAAACTCTGTAAACTTTTTTGTTACAATCTGTCCCGGTCTCCTCTACTCTAGATCTTTGCTTCTTTGTATTAGCTTTTTCGGTCAATTTCTTCTGCTTTCCTGCTTTAAGGGGCTGGGTGACCCTCGATAGCCCTAAAACAGGCCTGTTTTCAAACGCAAATTGTAAAGTGATAAATAACAATAGGCACAACGTTTTTTCTCTAGTTTTAATCGTTATTCTATGAGCTTTAACACAAAAAAGAAAAGTCTAAATATCTCTATATACATACAAGTTTTGAGTAAAAACGTAAAGGCGTGTACGCGCCGCACCGTTTGATGGTGAACATAAAATCTCGAAAACCGCTGCAACGATTTGGCTGAAAGATTAATGAGAGATGCAGAAAACCATTCCCTAAGATGTGTCGGGAGCAGAATTTAGAAAAAAAACAATAATACAATTTTTATGTTGAAAAATACTATTTTATCGATTTCTTGTATGAAAAATATTTTTTATCTTTTTTTTAAGAATTTATCTCGAAATTCTGCTCCCGACACATCTTAGGGAATGGTTTTCTGCATCTCTCATTAATTTTTCAGCCAAACCGAATCATTGGTGGTTCATACGGTGAGTGAATAGACTGCATAACCTGATTGGAGTATTCGAATTCAAAATACAGAAGGGCACGTAAAGGGACAACTACGCATGCGCGAATTATGTGCACTGGCTGCCCCTCGTTCAATTTAGGGTAGCTGTTGCATGCATCATGCGCTAGAAGTTGGTGGATTCTAGGGAATTTTACGTATCAAATTATGCAGTCTATTCACTCACTGCACGAACCACCAATCACCGTAGCCTGCAGTCTATGCACTCAATGCGCGAAACGGAAGGTTGTGCCGCGTAGTGGGGGGTGGCAAGGTTTCCTTTGGAGCCTACAGGTAGCAAGGAAACTGTGCCAGTTATCGCAGAACCATCGCAGGGGACGCACTTTATTTCTCGCACATTTCTTACGTATTTTTTCATTTTATTGTTAGTCTGTAGTTTATTCCTATTTTTTTTCTTATTTTACATAGTTTGTTTTAGTAATTTTATATTATTTTTAAAGTGTGTTTCATCGTATTTTATAGTGTTATTTATCGTGTTTTTATCTTATTTGTATCGTATTTTTATAGTGTAATTTATCGTGTTTTTGTAGCGTGTTTTATCGTATTTTATAGTGCCATTTATCGTGTTTTTATCTTATTTGTATCATATTTTTATAGTGTAATTTATCGTGTTTTTATCGTATTTTTATCGTGTTTTCATATTATTTTTGTGTGTGTTTTTTTTATTATTAGTCGGGGTTATTTTATTATTAACGCGTTTTAAGTGTCGTCCTTTGGCGGTGGGTTTTGGACCACATCCGTATATTCTCCAGGTAAGTTCTATATCTTTATATTTCTGAAACCAGTGTTGCATTTTGCTTTTTCTACATTACAGTCAGTTTATTTCTATTTTCTCCATTACTTTAATAATGGCTGGCAAATTGAAATTGAATAGGGTAATTGTGGGAGTGTTGCCGCATGTTACGAAAAATTGTCACCGTGTCTAAATTTTGCAATGAAAATGTTTTCCAAGGATACATATTATTAGTTCAACATCTTGTCCTACTACTAGCATAAAAGAAAATCAAAATTTTAATATTTGTCACCCTTAAAAATTGGAAACTAAAAACATCCATTTGTTAGGAGAGACGCCGCACGTGCGGGAGTGGTGCCGCATTTCGAAAAATGTTTAATTATCGATTTAAACTTGTTAATTCTAAGTTTTTATATAAAAAAATAGTAAAAGCAAAGTAAAATGAAACATTTTTATTTTATACAATTATAAAATTTGAAAATTAAATGGGTACAGTAGGTGCAGATATTATTTCTGCTTTTCGTAATTTAACATTCGTTTTTCTTCCTCCCACATCCGTTACAGATAGTGTTATACAGGGTACATGTTTCATGCAGCCACTTTTTACACATTGGACAAATAATCCAGATTATTCATTTAAAAATAAATAATTTCCCTTGAGATACCACGTTAGCTATTTTAAAAAACTTTTTTGGTATTTTAAACATTAAAAACATCATTTAAATCGACTTAGTTTCCGAAACAGTACGGTATCAAAGTGCGGCATCTATCCCAAGTAAAAGTGCGGCGTCACTCCGAGTACGACAGCTCTCCCACAATTACCCTAAGTACTATATGCGTGCTAACAAGATCACTTAATCGTTCCGTTCAGGAAGCCAGAAAATCATTAGATGCTAGTTCTTCACATTTAACATCTGCAATCCACTTTATCCCCTTATCTGTAGCTTTTACCTCATTACCAATATACTTGTATATGTGTTTCTAATTTGAAAAGAGTGCGCAAGAGCACACCTTATATCCTTACATCCTGGTGCTACATATATACAGTGTCGAGATAATTCGTCTGTACCTGTATCAACTTGCCCCGGTGTCCCCTACCTTAAAGTCAAATTTTCGGTCATTTTGACCCAAATTTGGTTAGTGTGGCAACCAACGGTTAACATAAGTAACGTAATATTATCTAACTGATGAAGGACACATCAATTTCATTAAAGAAAAAAGAATTATTACCTTATCTTCATCCGTTCAGAAGTTATAGATTGTTGGCCGCTGCAGCACCGATTTTCTCCTAATTCGCACAATCCGTTTAAGAACAGACCGTGATTTTAGACCCAAGCTATAACACACTCATCACACAGGCGTATCAATTTTTAAAAAAATACCGGGTATTCACATGATAGATTCATTTCCTCTTGAATATACTTATGCACTTAATGTGTCTAGGCGTTGTAAAACAATTACTTCTTAATTTCTAGTATGAACTGTTCGTGGTCGGTGGTGAAGTTCTTGGAGGATGGACTGATCGAAGCCGTGCCGTCATCATGGCTTGACGGCGAATGGGTATCTTGGCCACCGGTTGCTGGAAAACTGATCACGGCAATAATAAAAAAGTGTGAGCCAGCAGCACCGAGTTGGCCAAAACACCAGACAAAAATAATGACACGAGTCACTTTTGGTAAGTTGAAATTATTATACTAATTAATTTCGAATTATTATATCAAGTAATTACTAATATGTACTTCCAGACACTTATCTCAAAGCGAGAGAAAAAGCCCGGCTGGCTGAGGACACCAGCGACCTGCAGTCGGACGCGCCACCGGCCAAGCGTAGGCGCATTGTTCCAAATAGATTCTGGAGCAGTGCGGACTCGGACAATGAAAATCAACATTTAGGTGGGTTAATACAAATGGGAAATATGCTGTACAAAATTATAATATCTGAAGCCGCTTAATTCTTTTTCTTGTATGAAGTAGCCCTTTCAAGTAAATATTATTTTCAGACAAACCAACACAGGATATTCAGCCGTGCTCCTCTAACGAGCAATATGTAGAGGAGCACCTCGAATACGAAGAGGAGCGTATAGATGAATACACATTAGAGGAGCAATTAACGGAAATTCATGGAACGGACAATTCCTCGGTCCAGAGTACCCCTATCGGTAAATTAATTTTTTTTCTAAAGATATTGCACACGGAAATATTTTTTAACGTCAACAGTTACAGTGAAAAAATATGAGATTTAATAAATAATTTGCAGAACATGTAGCAGTGCCTGGCTGCAGCGGCTGCAGAGAGCTTGCTGTAAAAATTGAAACTCTGACGACGCAACTTTGCTTGATTCGGGCCATTCAAGTGGACACGCTGCAGGAAATCCAAAATGTAAGGAGAGAGATGGCAACCGGCCGAGCGGCAGAGGAACGTGCAACATCCATTTTTACTGCGCACAACCTGCACTTCCCGCTGGAAACGATGGAGGATTTAGCAGCCTTCAACGACATATTGAACAACGAAGTTCAATTTAAAAACGCAGTAAGTATAATACCGTCATTTTTAATATCTGTATTCTGTATGTAGAAAATATGTTTTTGGTAAACGGCCAGACGGATATAAGTCGAATTTTGGTCAAAACGGGATAAGTACGCTAACATTGTCTACATTACTATCCTTTGCTTATGGTTCCAATAGTTGATACTAACCCCGGGTCGGTTGTAACACTGCATGGAGTCGATAGTAGCACAAATTTTACTGTACAGAATTAAAATATTTATTGATTTAAATTATAATAATAAATGAGAAAAGTAAAATCTATGACCAATTATGCGGTATCGCAATTGTGGCAGAAATAAAAAACGTTTTGGCTGGTGCATTCCCCATCTGCTCAATCCCCTTACATTCAGTATATTGCACCCGTTTTTCATTGGGTTTGCTTGTGCTATGCTACAGGATTCCGTGCAAACAAGACAATATTATTCGCCTTCTTTGTCACTTTAGCACGGTTCTGTTGCGGTACAAACGATCCTCGACTGCCGATGTTATAATCGCCCCCGACCATGCCTTTGGACTTAAATTATAAATTTTGACGAACGAGACGCTTAAAAGTACGATGTAACGATCAGTATTACTTTAGAAAGGTCAGATTACAGATTAAAAAATGGAAAAAGCACGTACTTGCAAAGGGAGTGTTTATATGACAATTTCTAGTCAGAAAGAAAAAGTAACTTTAGCGTATCGAAAAGTTGTTTTGTTCGCCCGATCTAGCTCTTCGGCCGCTCTGGGCAAAAATGATTTTTGCCGTTCTTTATATTTATTTATAATTAATTATTTTAAAATATAATTTTTGACAGTGAGCGGAATTTGTTATATGTATCTGTTGAATAACGCAAGCTTTATCTACTCTTGTACCGCTTTTCCAAAAAGTTTCGCTTTTTTATTGGATTTTATTGATTATAATTTTCTCGTTCTACCAATTTTGCCGCTCGGGGCATGCCCTGCTTGCGCCCCCCTAGATCGGGCCCTGTTGTTCGCAATCCATGTCTATTGCGTGTCTATACTGCTATGCGTGTCTATACTGCTAGGACATGGATGTATGTATTCCGAATGTCATTTTTCATCATATATCCAAAATTGGTGTTAATATCTATTATATGTTTTGAGATATTTAGCGTGTTACATTCCCCCCCCCCCCCCCCGCCCCTACGTTACTACCATCCCCGACCTAACCCTACTCGATTACCCGCCCACCAGAAATGTAGGTTTGATTTTTGAGAAAAAATTGTTGACGGTAATTCTTCGAAACAAAATTATACTTAACTTGTTAATGTTGATTAATTTTCAAATTTTAGGTCAAAGAATTGGCCGACTACGGAGGAGCAGACAACTACAACTTCGTGAAGCGGATCATGACAGCCATGCTGAGCAACGAAGTGGCCATCCGTTTCAGTTGGCTGGGCCGAAAAGGGAAGGAAGACTTTCACCGCCTACCCATTGCAAGGCTTGTAATATGTAACTATCGCCCTTATTTTACTGTTCCTAATATTGATTACAGTAAAATTCAATGTAATGTTCCTCGAAATTCTTCTTTAAGGTGCAGCAAAACAGGGGAAGATGGCAGCAACAGACAAACAAACAGAGCTGTCGATTCAAGGATGGCTCAAAAGAGCTGCGGATAGGAGAGGGTCGAAAAAATTTTAAGAATGTGGGGGATCGGAGATCCCGCAACCTAGAATAAAAAAAATTCTGGTACTCTATGAATATCTAGGGGATTTCCTCCTGACTACAACGCAATTTTTGTTTGCTGCTCAAATTCACGGGAAGCGGGTGAAATTAACCCCTGAAAGTTCGGCTATTTTCCGATTTTGTGTTACAACTCGCGAACTGTAAGAGATAGAAAAATAGTTTCAAGACAAAAGTTACTTCTTTTAATTAGATCTATCATTTGGTAAAGAATCTCTCAAGCATAAATGTATTATGCTGCATATTTCACGTAGAACTACGTTTTTTTTTGTCATTTTGCAAATTATTACACGAACTGTTATCAAACGCTATAACAAAATTCGTATAGCCGCTGCATACCTGTATAGTGCGGGGGAAGACATAGTTCTACGTCAAAATTATTTTACAGTTCACGAGTTATAACATAAAATCGGAAAATATGCGAATAATCAGGGGCCAATTACACACCCTTAGAGTGAATTTGGGCAGCATACAAAAATTGCGTTGTAATCAGGAGGAAATTCCCTACATATTCACAGTTTCAAAATTTTTTTACTTTCCGGGTTCGGGATGTTCCCTTGTAAGAGACCAAGGAGAGTCGGCGTATTTGCGGTATTTGCGCCAAGTCATTTTAGAAGGAACTTATTCAAGCATGTAGAATGAGCTCATTGGCTCCGAGGGAGCGTTTGTTTCGGGTATAGCCAATAGTAGCTTGTTTCGACACCAATGAGCGCCAACATGCGCAGAACCGGTCTAAACTCGTCGGTCGGCAAGTTCCTTCTAAAATGACTTGGAGTATATACTATAGATGTATTATATTGATGCCTCTGGCATCCATTAGTATTGGTGACGTTTTTCATAAAATTTCCTCTCTTGATGTCAACAAAGGACCGGGTGATGACACTATTCCACCTATCTTCTTTAAATCATGTAAATACATCATCGCCAGGATCTTGTGCATTATTTTCAACATGTCATTGGGATCTGGCATTTTTCCGTCAAAGTGGAAGGGCAGTATTGTATCACCTATTTTCAAGGCAAACGATATATGTATCTTGAATGTTATGCCTCGTGTTTTCGAAAGTATCATTACGGACAAGCTATCAGCACTCACTAAGAATATCATCATTAAAGAACAACATGGTTTCGTTTCGGGCCGCTCAACTACCACGAATCTTCTACTGTACCATCATTATACAGGGTGTCCCAAAAATGTCGGAGTTCCTTGAAAGGGGTGACTCAGGGGGTGATTTGAAACAACTTTTTCCTTAGCGAAAATATTGTCCGAAGTTTCGTTTAGGAGATATTAACAAAAACCCCCGACCAATCAGAGCGCGCGCCTTCCGCCCGAGCTCCCGCGGTAGCGTTGGCTACGCGGTAGGCGGCTGCGCTTGTACTACGAACGTACGAACAAGCAAGTCGGCATGCATCGAAGTAAACCGCGTTACACAGACTTTTTTTAAACAGAATCTTAAATAATAATTGTTTGAGGTGAGAGGACAAGAAATACATCAATTTCATTTTCAAATAAGGCATAAACTAAATGGTAATGTAACAGAAAATGTACGACAAGTGATCGTAATTCGTTATTGAGGTAAAAATCCGTAGATTAATAACGGCCAACATAACTAAAGTTAAAAAATAATATCAGGTGTATGAATAAATTGTTTCCGACTGGATTTACATAATCAGTACAAAGCTACCGAATTTCTGTCGCGGCGATGTTCGTAAGCTGCCAGAAAAATGGCGAAAGGTAATTAACAGTAATGAAAATTGTTTCGATGATTGAAATGTTTTCATATTTTTTAAATCAAACTGTTATTGTACCTACCCTAAAATCGAACAGAATTTATTTCTACACCTAATAATCACCAATAAATTAAATAAAACTCACCCTTTCGGACATTCCTTTCCTTTCTTTTCGGAAAGCTGTGTCACTAAGTAGGTCACTGTACCGATCCTGGTCATCGGTGGACGAAAAGTTTTATGGCAGGGTAGCGCCCGGTGCTCAGCTGATCGCAGGTATACGACACCACCCGAAGGTAAGGGTCGTAACGTCAAGTGCGTCCGGGTTAATGTACCGAATATTCACTTCACTGCACGGCCACTAACACTGATCACTTAATTTATTTTTCATGGAACGTGTTGTTCCTGCGTTATAAAAATTGTCTATCCACACCTCCGCACGTACGATCAGCTGTCTTTGGACGGCCTGCAAAGTTTGTGGTATTATGTTCGTCACCGCAGCGTGAATTCGCACAACGATGTTCAGAATAATTTTGACCCCAAACGCCGAATCGTACCCTAGCTTGGGGTTTGGATATGCGGGTATTCCCGTGAAAACGCTCGCACAGTAGCACTTGCGTCCCCGTTGTTCCGGGCGTACACCCAGAACATCGCGTAATAGGTATTATTGGGCCGTGAACATTTCTGCGACGAGATTGCTAGCTGACTGACAGGATTTTTCCCAAGCAACTTCCTCTACCCCCAAGTAGCTTCTCTCGTTCCATTATGAGTTAACTCCCACCAGCACAAGAGGCTTTAGGTAAAAAGAAGCCAGCACATTTTCGAAACACACGTGCTTCCCAGAAGTGCAACGAACGAACCGTCGTACACTTTCACAAAAGCCCGCGCTCCGTCCTTTTACTGCCATTGTACCCAATGCTTCGAGGTAGGCAGCAGACACCACGTGTTTCGGTTCGAAAGGGTCCGAAGAGAAGAGAAACAGAAAGTCTTCGAGTTGCTATAAAGAAGAAAATGCATACCATTCCTGTTTCCCCTTTCCGATATCCTGATTTCACGTCTGCTACGAGGCGGAACCAATTAAGTCATAAATTATCCAAAACTGTAGGCAACCGTTCTCTACCGCCGACTAGCGGGACAATACGGTAATAAACCGCGACCCTGGCGAAATGCTCTGGCCGATCAGCCTGATTAATTTTGGGGAAGCAGAATTTAAAAAGTATTATCCAACATCAATACGCCTCGTGGAGACACACAGGAAGAAAAGGGGTAGTCCGCTGACAGCGCGTGGTCCCGCTTGCGTCGTCCTGTCCGCTGACAGCGCGTGATCCCGCCTGCGTCGTGCTTCCTTCAAATTAAAGCCAGATCCCTTATCTCTCGAGTATAAACACGCGCTCGATTTTCGAAACAAAAGCACGCGTTGACGTATTCCGTGCGAGAGAAGGTGGACTTTAAGTCCGATTGGTCCTAATCTAACCAATCTGCCCTGCATCCCTCCCGAACGGCCACTGTCTTGAAGAGGCCCACTTCACAGCAATGTCTCTTGCCAATTTCAAAACAAAAGCACGCGTCGACGTATTCCGTGCGAGAGAAGGTGGGTCTCGGGCAAGAGACCCACCTTCTCTCGCACGGAATACGTCGACGCGTGCTTTTGTTTTGAAATTGGCAAGAGACATTGCTGTGAAGTGGGCCTCTTCAAGACAGTGGCCGTTCGGGAGGGATGCAGGGCAGATTGGTTAGATTAGGACCAATCGGACTTAAAGTCCACCTTCTCTCGCACGGAATACGTCAACGCGTGCTTTTGTTTCGAAAATCGAGCGCGTGTTTATACTCGAGAGATAAGGGATCTGGCTTTAATTTGAAGGAAGCACGACGCAGGCGGGATCACGCGCTGTCAGCGGACAGGACGACGCAAGCGGGACCACGCGCTGTCAGCGGACTACCCCTTTTCTTCCTGTGTGTCTCCACGAGGCGTATTGATGTTGGATAATACTTTTTAAATTCTGCTTCCCCAAAATTAATCAGGCTGATCGGCCAGAGCATTTCGCCAGGGTCGCGGTTTATTACCGTATTGTCCCGCTAGTCGGCGGTAGAGAACGGTTGCCTACAGTTTTGGATAATTTATGACTTAATTGGTTCCGCCTCGTAGCAGACGTGAAATCAGGATATCGGAAAGGGGAAACAGGAATGGTATGCATTTTCTTCTTTATAGCAACTCGAAGACTTTCTGTTTCTCTTCTCTTCGGACCCTTTCGAACCGAAACACGTGGTGTCTGCTGCCTACCTCGAAGCATTGGGTACAATGGCAGTAAAAGGACGGAGCGCGGGCTTTTGTGAAAGTGTACGACGGTTCGTTCGTTGCACTTCTGGGAAGCACGTGTGTTTCGAAAATGTGCTGGCTTCTTTTTACCTAAAGCCTCTTGTGCTGGTGGGAGTTAACTCATAATGGAACGAGAGAAGCTACTTGGGGGTAGAGGAAGTTGCTTGGGAAAAATCCTGTCAGTCAGCTAGCAATCTCGTCGCAGAAATGTTCACGGCCCAATAATACCTATTACGCGATGTTCTGGGTGTACGCCCGGAACAACGGGGACGCAAGTGCTACTGTGCGAGCGTTTTCACGGGAATACCCGCATATCCAAACCCCAAGCTAGGGTACGATTCGGCGTTTGGGGTCAAAATTATTCTGAACATCGTTGTGCGAATTCACGCTGCGGTGACGAACATAATACCACAAACTTTGCAGGCCGTCCAAAGACAGCTGATCGTACGTGCGGAGGTGTGGATAGACAATTTTTATAACGCAGGAACAACACGTTCCATGAAAAATAAATTAAGTGATCAGTGTTAGTGGCCGTGCAGTGAAGTGAATATTCGGTACATTAACCCGGACGCACTTGACGTTACGACCCTTACCTTCGGGTGGTGTCGTATACCTGCGATCAGCTGAGCACCGGGCGCTACCCTGCCATAAAACTTTTCGTCCACCGATGACCAGGATCGGTACAGTGACCTACTTAGTGACACAGCTTTCCGAAAAGAAAGGAAAGGAATGTCCGAAAGGGTGAGTTTTATTTAATTTATTGGTGATTATTAGGTGTAGAAATAAATTCTGTTCGATTTTAGGGTAGGTACTGTGACGTCCCACTATTTTTCGCGCGGTATAAATTAAAGTCTTCCCCGCAAATACTCCATAACTCCCCCAAAAGTCCCTAAACCTCAACTCTTACCCCTTTTCCCCAACCACTGACCATCTAGGCGATGTACCTTAGCGGTCCCCATCTCGAAATGGTCAACGACGAAAACCCCTTTCCCTCTTCGCCCTATGAGGCACGAATTCCTCCCTCATATTTAAATCTAAACAAGTCCCTCGTCCAAAAAACCCTCTTAAATCGAGACCACGTCTCACCCCTATCTATGACCCTCCAAATACAAGCCCCTCTTACCCCTTTCCAATCAAACCAACCAAAATCAATCCAACGGGTTGAGTATCGCCTTTTCAAACGCCCCATACAAAAACCCCGGAAGTCATATTGCGACGCATATTTCGCGCATGAGTCACCAATATGTTCTATTTATATAACACATATTTCGTGCATGAGTCACGGTGCATACCGCGCATACCCCTCATACTTCACATTCCAACGAAACATATAAATACAAGGGCCCGACAGGCCGTAGGCCTCTTCTACGAAAGTTCTCTTCTACGAAAGTACTCTTGTACGAAGGTATTCTTCCGCGAAAGTACGAGAAGTTATATATTTTCAGTGACATAATTCTTAAAATCAGTGTACTACGGCAACTACCGTAAGCGACCATTATTAATTACCAATATTCTGCATATCATCACCATTTATATAATTTGTATTATTGTTGCTTATTGCTTTCTCATATTATATTATATTAATAACGTTTATTGCTTTTCATATCATTCACATTAATAACGCTTACTGCTTTTCTTTATTCTCTTGTATCTATGCTTATTGCTTTCTCATATTATATTATATTAATAACGCTTAACGCATTTCATATTCTATTATTGACATATTCTCATGTACTTCATGTCCATACATATATTGTTATTACTCATCATTTATATAATTGTTATGTGCAAATGCTTATCGTCTAACGCATTATTATATATACTAACCAGTGCTTTATAATAAACCGTTCTCTTATCTTTAAATACCGCTTCGAATTATTGCTTCTATCCTTCGGGCAAACCAAGCTATTGCAACAGCTGATTTCGGTTCGCGAACGTGAGAGTTCTTACAGTGTTTACAAAGCGTACTTTCGCATAGGCCGTATACGACCATACGGCAACGACCATATCTAAGAAACGTTACAGACTGTTTCTTATATTAATGCAGCTTTAAATCCAATTACTAACAAGGGGACACCACGGGTGCGGAAATCGCTTTTGGAACGACAGTATATGGAGGTCGTAGTACTCGTGTAGTATGAAAATACCATTTCGGCTTTTCACCGAATGGGCCTTCGTTTTCGAGATATTGTGGTTTAAAGTTTTGAACAAACGTAGTAAGCCAGATATATACCTTCTATAGTAACCTATATCCAAGAAGGTGCGTTGGAGCAACGACAGCGTGTCAGATTGTCACGCGGGCGGACGGGGTTCAAGTCCCGCAACCGCGTCACTTTTTTTTTCGAATTTTTCCCGTGGAAATATATTTTGTGGATATTACGTTTCACATAGTATGTTACATATTACCCTACGCAAATTTTAAGGTTAAAAATGCATTTACAACATAACGTATTATTCTAATCATCTCTTTCACCGGTGTTTTCATATTCTGGTCCTGCGAAAATATTTCATTCCGAAACTTTCGACGCCTGCGATTGTCGAGCAGGTGAAGTGGGATAGCCGTTACTTCTGACCGTAAGGGTGGTGTTTTACCTGCTCGACAATCGCAGGCGTCGAAAGTTTCGGAATGAAATATTTTCGCAGGACCAGAATATGAAAACACCGGTGAAAGAGATGATTAGAATAATACGTTATGTTGTAAATACATTTTTAACCTTAAAATTTGCGTAGGGTAATATGTAACATACTATGTGATACGTAATATCCACAAAATATATTTCCACGGGAAAAATTCGAAAAAAAAGTGACGCGGTTGCGGGACTTGAACCCCGTCCGCCCGCGTGACAATCTGACACGCTGTCGTTGCTCCAACGCACCTTCTTGGATATAGGTTACTATAGAAGGTATATATTTGGCTTACTACGTTTGTTCAAAACTTTAAACCACAATATCTCGAAAACGAAGGCCCATTCGGTGAAAAGCCGAAATGGTATTTTCATACTACACGAGTACTACGACCTCCATATACTGTCGTTCCAAAAGCGATTTCCGCACCCGTGGTGTCCCCTTGTAAGTTAAATACGACCAGTGCTAACGGGTGTTTCCTTGGTGTGCGATTATAACTAAACCTTCCCTGGCTGTCAGGGCTACGAATCTCGTATTCGCGCCTGCCTCCATTGAACCCCGGGCTACGAATCTCGTATTTGCACCTGATTCCCATCCAAACCCACGGGCAACGAATCTCGCATTCGCGCCTGATCTCCAATAAAACCCAACGGGCAACGAATCTCGCATTCGCGCCTGATTCCCATCAAAACCCACGGGTAACGAATCCCGCATTCGCGCCTGATTCCCATCAAAACCCACGGGTAACGAATCTCGTATTCGCGCCTGACTCCCATCAAAACCCACGGGCTACGAATCTCGCATTCGCGCCTGAATTCCCATCTCTACCAGTGTTACGAAGCTCGTCTTTGTACCAAACCACTCTCCTACAACCCCACAATGTCATATCCCTAAAGACCTCCACCCGGGACGTGACAGTACAATAACAGTTTGATTTAAAAAATATGAAAACATTTCAATCATCGAAACAATTTCCATTACTGTTAATTACCTTTCGCCATTTTTCTGGCAGCTTACGAACATCGCCGCGATAGAAATTCGGTAGCTTTGTACTGATTATGTAAATCCAGTCGGAAACAATTTATTCATACACCTGATATTATTTTTTAACTTTAGTTATGTTGGCCGTTATTAATCTACGGATTTTTACCTCAATAACGAATTACGATCACTTGTCGTACATTTTCTGTTACATTACCATTTAGTTTATGCCTTATTTGAAAATGAAATTGATGTATTTCTTGTCCTCTCACCTCAAACAATTATTATTTAAGATTCTGTTTAAAAAAAGTCTGTGTAACGCGGTTTACTTCGATGCATGCCGACTTGCTTGTTCGTACGTTCGTAGTACAAGCGCAGCCGCCTACCGCGTAGCCAACGCTACCGCGGGAGCTCGGGCGGAAGGCGCGCGCTCTGATTGGTCGGGGGTTTTTGTTAATATCTCCTAAACGAAACTTCGGACAATATTTTCGCTAAGGAAAAAGTTGTTTCAAATCACCCCCTGAGTCACCCCTTTCAAGGAACTCCGACATTTTTGGGACACCCTGTATTGTAAATAAACTTGAGCGTGGTTATCAAGTTGACTCTATTTATACTGACTTTCGTAAAGCCTTTGACACTGTCAAACACTCGGTCCTTTTACGAAAACTAAATGCTATTGGTATCCGAGGCAAGCTACTTGGATGGCTATCGAGTTACTTAACAAACAGACACCAAAAGGTCAAATTTAAAGGCAGCTTTTCGAGGACTTATCAATCCACTTCTGGCGTACCACAGGGATCGCACCTCGGTCCTTTACTGTTTAACATTTTCGTTAACGATGTTGGCGATGCTTTCCAGCATTGTCTTTTTCTGCTTTACGCCGATGACCTGAAAATATTTAAGAGAATTGCGATTGACGAGGATGTAAATCTTGTACAGGGTGATTTGAATAGGCTTTGCGACTGGTGCGGGGCTAACGAGATGACATTGAATGTCTCCAAGTGTCACGTACTACATTTTTCTCATAAAAAATGTTTGCACCGTACTGAGTATACACTTAATGGTGCCTTAGTGGACTCTATCGATAGTATTCGGAATCTCGGAGTTACCTTCAATTCTTCGTTATCGTTTTCTCAGCACTACTATAATATTAGAAATCAAGCGGCTAGAATGCTGGGTTTCATTATGCGTGCATCGGTAGATTTCGTTAATCCCGGTACCTTAATCATCCTGTACAACGCATTAGTCGTTCCCCATTTACTGTACGCGTCTCCTGTGTGGAATCCCTATCAGGAAAAGTATATTACATTATTGGAACGCGTTCAGCACAAATTCTTACGACTGCTGTCTTTTAAGTTCGGCACTCCGATGACCCGGCTATGTCATGAATATAGTCCTATCCTGGAAGTCTGCGGTCTTCTCACGTTGGAGCAACGTCGATGTCTATCCGATCTGACTTGCCTTTTCAGTATTATTAACGGCTATTTTGGCTCTGCTTAACCTGTATGCGCCTATTGTTTCTCTAAGATCGCCTTCTCTCTTTTACTTATTGGGACACAGCACGTCGTTTGGGATGAATAACTCCATTAATAGAATATGTAAATTAGCGAATCGTTATAGCGAGCATGTTGATTTTTTTAACGGCACATTGGCCACCTTTAAATATCGTTTGCGGGCTTTGGCTCGCAGGAATGTCTTTGTACATGCCCGTTAATTTCAATTCTAACGTTAATTGTATTGTATAGCTCAAAAATAATTACAACACACATTTATGCGCGAAATATTAGGTACTCTTTATTACATATAACAAAATTGTGATTTTGCTTTGTGCTAGTCTTTTGTGAATAGCATTTTCGATTGTGAATAATGCAGCGAAAACATTTTTCTCAATATTTTGAGATCTTTCAACAATATTATAAACATCTATTGTAAGTGCAGATATTTTACATATTCTGTACCTATATTCTGTATAATTTGTATAATCCATGTGTACTACCCACATGTTCTACATATTTCATACTACATGTACATTCGCCCTTGTACTCACATTTTCATGCATCTATTGTAACTGCATGTATATTCTGCTCTGCATCAATAAATTTACTTGAAATTAAGTAAACTGAAATTAAATTTGATATTATTTTAAAAATCATTTACATCCTTCAATTTGTATTCAATCGAACCAGTACCGACCAACGTCCTAGAAACGCCTATTTCAGACCTAACCAAAACGTCCTGAAAACGTTTTAAAAACGTACAGAAAAGGTACTGAAAACGTTTTAAAAACGTACAGAAAAGGTACTGAAAACGTTTTAAAAACGTCCAGAAAAGGTACTGAAAACGTTTTAAAAACGTCCAGAAAACGTCCTGAAAACGTTTTAAAAACGTCCTGAAAACGTTTTAAAAACGTCCAGAAAACGTCCTGAAAACGTTTTAAAAACGTCCAGAAAACGGTCTGGTTTGTGAAAATGGACGTTTTTAGGACCATTTCTGGACCTTTTCTTGACGTTATTAAAACGTCCTGAACGTCTGACCTGGACGTTTTAAAAACGTTTTAAAAACGTCTTTGTGCTATCTGGGAAATGTAGATTAAAAGAACGAAATTGCCAATAAACGTTTCTAGTCATGTAGCATATAGGTTACATTTTCTGTCACTCAGAGAAGCCAGCCATATAATGTTAACGCGCGTCCAGCCTGCGCATATTCAATAGCGGATTTCAGGAGCAGATTTCTGTCGTCGAAGTGACAGAAAATATAACCTAAGCTATACCCGATTTCTTATAGCTCTGTTGCGGCGTAATAATGTTTTGGCAGGAGGATGGAAGGTTTACAAATGTAGATTAAAAGAACGAAATAGCCAATAAACGTTTCTAGTCATGTCGCATATAGGTTACATTTTCTGTCACTTAGAGAAGCCAGCCATATAATGTTAACGCGCGTCCAGCCTGCGCATATTCAATAGCGGATTTCATGAGCAGATTTTCTGTCGTCGAAGTGACAGAAAATATAACCTATGCTCTACCCGATTTCCTATAGCTCTGTTGCGGCGTAATAATGTTTTGGCAGGAGGATGGAAGGTTTACAAATGTAGATTAAAAGAACGAAATAGCCAATAAACGTTTCTAGTCATGTAGCTTATAGGTTACATTTTCTGTCACTTAGAGAAACCAGCCATATAACGTTAACGCGCGTCCAGCCTGCGCATATTCAATAGCGGATTTCAGGAGCAGATTTTCTGTCCTCGAAGTGACAGAAAATATAACCTATGCTATACCCGATTTCTTATAGCTCTGTTGCGGCGTAATAATGTTTTGGCAGGAGGATGGAAGGTTTACAAATGTAGATTAAACGAACGAAATAGCCAATAAACGTTTCAAGTCATGTAGCATATAGGTTACATTTTCTGTCACTCAGAGAAGCCAGCCATATAATGTTAACGCGCGTCCAGCCTGCGCATATTCAATATCGGATTTCAGGAGCAGATTTTCTGTCCTCGAAGTGACAGAAAATATAACCTATGCTATACCCGATTTCCTATAGCTCTGTTGCGGCGTAATAATGTTTTGGCAGGAGGATGGAAGGTTTACAAATGTAGATTAAAAGAACGAAATAGCCAATAAACGTTTCTAGTCATGTAGCATATAGGTTACATTTTCTGTCACTTAGAGAAGCCAGCCATATAATGTTAACGCGCGTCCAGCCTGCGCATATTCAATAGCGGATTTCAGGAGCAGATTTTCTGTCCTCGAAGTGACAGAAAATATAACCTATGCTATACCCGATTTCTTATAGCTCTGTTGCGGCGTAATAATGTTTTGGCAGGAGGATGGAAGGTTTACAAATGTAGATTAAAAGAACGAAATAGCCAATAAACGTTTCTAGTCATGTAGCATATAGGTTACATTTTCTGTCACTCAGAGAAGCCAGCCATATAATGTTAACGCGCGTCCAGCCTGCGCATATTCAATAGCGGATTTCAGGAGCAGATTTCTGTCGTCGAAGTGACAGAAAATATAACCTATGCTATACCCCATTTCCTATAGCTCTGTTGCGGCGTAATAATGTTTTGGCAGGAGGATGGAAGGTTTACAAATGTAGATTCAAAGAACGAAATAGCCAATAAACGTTTCTAGTCATGTAGCATATAGGTTACATTTTCTGTCACTCAGAGAAGCCAGCCATATAATGTTAACGCGCGTCCAGCCTGCGCATATTCAATAGCGGATTTCAGGAGCAGATTTTCTGTCCTCGAAGTGACAGAAAATATAACCTATGCTATACCCGATTTCTTATAGCTCTGTTGCGGCGTAATAATGTTTTGGCAGGAGGATGGAAGGTTTACAAATGTAGATTAAAAGAACGAAATAGCCAATAAACGTTTCTAGTCATGTAGCATATAGGTTACATTTTCTGTCACTCAGAGAAGCCAGCCATATAATGTTAACGCGCGTCCAGCCTGCGCATATTCAATAGCGGATTTCTGGAGCAGATTTCTGTCGTCGAAGTGACAGAAAATATAACCTATGCTATACCCGATTTCCTATAGCTCTGTTGCGGCGTAATAATGTTTTGGCAGGAGGATGGAAGGTTTACAAATGTAGATTAAAAGAACGAAATAGCCAATAAACGTTTCTAGTCATGTAGCATATAGGTTACATTTTCTGTCGCTCAGAGAAGCCAGCCATATAATGTTAACGCGCGTCCAGCCTGCGCATATTCAATAGCGGATTTCAGGAGCAGATTTTCTGTCGTCGAAGTGACAGAAAATATAACCTATGCCATACCCGATTTCCTATAGCTCTGTTGCGGCGTAATAATGTTTTGGCAGGAGGATGGAAGGTTTACAAATGTAGATTAAAAGAACGAAATAGCCAATAAACGTTTCTAGTCATGTAGCATATAGGTTACATATTCTGTCACTTAGAGAAGCCAGCCATATAATGTTAACGCGCGTCCAGCCTGCGCATATTCAATAGCGGATTTCAGGAGCAGATTTCTGTCGTCGAAGTGACAGAAAATATAACCTATGCTATACCCGATTTCCTATAGCTCTGTTGCGGCGTAATAATGTTTTGGCAGGAGGATGGAAGGTTTACAAATGTAGATTAAAAGAACGAAATAGCCAATAAACGTTTCTAGTCATGTAGCATATAGGTTACATTTTCTGTCACTCAGAGAAGCCAGCCATATAATGTTAACGCGCGTCCAGCCTGCGCATATTCAATAGCGGATTTCAGAAGCAGATTTTCTGTCCTCGAAGTGACAGAAAATATAACCTATGCTATACCCGATTTCTTATAGCTCTGTTGCGGCGTAATAATGTTTTGGCAGGAGGATGGAAGGTTTACAAATGTAGATTAAAAGTACGAAATAGCCAATAAACGTTTCTAGTCATGTAGCATATAGGTTACATTTTCTGTCACTCAGAGAAGCCAGCCATATAATGTTAACGCGCGTCCAGCCTGCGCATATTCAATAGCGGATTTCAGGAGCAGATTTTCTGTCCTCGAAGTGACAGAAAATATAACCTATGCTATACCCGATTTCCTATAGCTCTGTTGCGGCGTAATAATGTTTTGGCAGGAGGATGGAAGGTTTACAAATGTAGATTAAAAGAACGAAATAGCCAATAAACGTTTCTAGTCATGTAGCATATAGGTTACATTTTCTGTCACTCAGAGAAGCCAGCCATATAATGTTAACGCGCGTCCAGCCTGCGCATATTCAATAGCGGATTTCTGGAGCAGATTTCTGTCGTCGAAGTGACAGAAAATATAACCTATGCTATACCCGATTTCCTATAGCTCTGTTGCGGCGTAATAATGTTTTGGCAGGAGGATGGAAGGTTTACAAATGTAGATTAAAAGAACGAAATAGCCAATAAACGTTTCTAGTCATGTAGCATATAGGTTACATTTTCTGTCGCTCAGAGAAGCCAGCCATATAATGTTAACGCGCGTCCAGCCTGCGCATATTCAATAGCGGATTTCAGGAGCAGATTTTCTGTCGTCGAAGTGACAGAAAATATAACCTATGCCATACCCGATTTCCTATAGCTCTGTTGCGGCGTAATAATGTTTTGGCAGGAGGATGGAAGGTTTACAAATGTAGATTAAAAGAACGAAATAGCCAATAAACGTTTCTAGTCATGTAGCATATAGGTTACATATTCTGTCACTTAGAGAAGCCAGCCATATAATGTTAACGCGCGTCCAGCCTGCGCATATTCAATAGCGGATTTCAGGAGCAGATTTCTGTCGTCGAAGTGACAGAAAATATAACCTATGCTATACCCGATTTCCTATAGCTCTGTTGCGGCGTAATAATGTTTTGGCAGGAGGATGGAAGGTTTACAAATGTAGATTAAAAGAACGAAATAGCCAATAAACGTTTCTAGTCATGTAGCATATAGGTTACATTTTCTGTCACTCAGAGAAGCCAGCCATATAATGTTAACGCGCGTCCAGCCTGCGCATATTCAATAGCGGATTTCAGGAGCAGATTTTCTGTCCTCGAAGTGACAGAAAATATAACCTATGCTATACCCGATTTCTTATAGCTCTGTTGCGGCGTAATAATGTTTTGGCAGGAGGATGGAAGGTTTACAAATGTAGATTAAAAGTACGAAATAGCCAATAAACGTTTCTAGTCATGTAGCATATAGGTTACATTTTCTGTCACTCAGAGAAGCCAGCCATATAATGTTAACGCGCGTCCAGCCTGCGCATATTCAATAGCGGATTTCAGGAGCAGATTTTCTGTCCTCGAAGTGACAGAAAATATAACCTATGCTATACCCGATTTCCTATAGCTCTGTTGCGGCGTAATAATGTTTTGGCAGGAGGATGGAAGGTTTACAAATGTAGACTAAAAGAACGAAATAGCCAATTAACGTTTCTAGTCATGTAGCATATAGGTTACATTTTCTGTCACTTAGAGAAGCCAGCCATATAATGTTAACGCGCGTCCAGCCTGCGCATATTCAATAGCGGATTTCAGGAGCAGATTTTCTGTCCTCGAAGTGACAGAAAATATAACCTATGCTATACCCGATTTCTTTTAGCTCTGTTGCGGCGTAATAATATTTTGGCAGGAGGATGGAAGGTTTACAAATGTAGATTAAAAGAACGAAATAGCCAATAAACGTTTCTAGTCATGTAGCATATAGGTTACATTTTCTGTCACTCAGAGAAGCCAGCCATATAATGTTAACGCGCGTCCAGCCTGCGCATATTCAATATCGGATTTCAGGAGCAGATTTTCTGTCCTCGAAGTGACAGAAAATATAACCTATGCTATACCCGATTTCCTATAGCTCTGTTGCGGCGTAATAATGTTTTGGCAGGAGGATGGAAGGTTTACAAATGTAGATTAAAAGAACGAAATAGCCAATAAACGTTTCTAGTCATGTAGCATATAGGTTACATTTTCTGTCACTCAGAGAAGCCAGCCATATAATGTTAACGCGCGTCCAGCCTGCGCATATTCAATATCGGATTTCAGGAGCAGATTTTCTGTCCTCGAAGTGACAGAAAATATAACCTATGCTATACCCGATTTCCTATAGCTCTGTTGCGGCGTAATAATGTTTTGGCAGGAGGATGGAACGTTTACAAATGTAGATTCAAAGAACGAAATAGCCAATAAACGTTTCTAGTCATGTAGCATATAGGTTACATTTTCTGTCACTCAGAGAAGCCAGCCATATAATGTTAACGCGCGTCCAGCCTGCGCATATTCAATAGCGGATTTCATGAGCAGATTTTCTGTCGTCGAAGTGACAGAAAATATAACCTATGCTCTACCCGATTTCCTATAGCTCTGTTGCGGCGTAATAATGTTTTGGCAGGAGGATGGAAGGTTTACAAATGTAGATTAAAAGAACGAAATAGCCAATAAACGTTTCTAGTCATGTAGCATATAGGTTACATTTTCTGTCACTTAGAGAAGCCAGCCATATAATGTTAACGCGCGTCCAGCCTGCGCATATTCAATAGCGGATTTCAGGAGCAGATTTTCTGTCCTCGAAGTGACAGAAAATATAACCTATGCTATACCCGATTTCTTATAGCTCTGTTGCGGCGTAATAATGTTTTGGCAGGAGGATGGAAGGTTTACAAATGTAGATTAAAAGAACGAAATAGCCAATAAACGTTTCTAGTCATGTAGCATATAGGTTACATTTTCTGTCACTCAGAGAAGCCAGCCATATAATGTTAACGCGCGTCCAGCCTGCGCATATTCAATAGCGGATTTCAGGAGCAGATTTTCTGTCCTCGGAGTGACAGAAAATATAACTTATGCTATACCCGATTTCTTATAGCTCTGTTGCGGCGTAATAATGTTTTGGCAGGAGGATGGAAGGTTTACAAATGTAGATTAAAAGAACGAAATAGCCAATAAACGTTTCTAGTCATGTAGCATATAGGTTACATTTTCTGTCACTCAGAGAAGCCAGCCATATAATGTTAACGCGCGTCCAGCCTGCGCATATTCAATAGCGGATTTCAGGAGCAGATTTCTGTCGTCGAAGTGACAGAAAATATAACCTATGCTATACCCGATTTCCTATAGCTCTGTTGCGGCGTAATAATGTTTTGGCAGGAGGATGGAAGGTTTACAAATGTAGATTAAAAGAACGAAATAGCCAATAAACGTTTCTAGTCATGTAGCATATAGGTTACATTTTCTGTCACTTAGAGAAGCCAGCCATATAATGTTAACGCGCGTCCAGCCTGCGCATATTCAATAGCGGATTTCAGGAGCAGATTTTCTGTCCTCGAAGTGACAGAAAATATAACCTATGCTATACCCGATTTCCTATAGCTCTGTTGCGGCGTAATAATGTTTTGGCAGGAGGATGGAAGGTTTACAAATGTAGACTAAAAGAACGAAATAGCCAATAAACGTTTCTAGTCATGTAGCATATAGGTTACATTTTCTGTCACTTAGAGAAGCCAGCCATATAATGTTAACGCGCGTCCAGCCTGCGTATATTCAATAGCGGATTTCAGGAGCAGATTTTCTGTCCTCGAAGTGACAGAAAATATAACCTATGCTATACCCGATTTCTTTTAGCTCTGTTGCGGCGTAATAATATTTTGGCAGGAGGATGGAAGGTTTACAAATGTAGATTAAAAGAACGAAATAGCCAATAAACGTTTCTAGTCATGTAGCATATAGGTTACATTTTCTGTCACTCAGAGAAGCCAGCCATATAATGTTAACGCGCGTCCAGCCTGCGCATATTCAATATCGGATTTCAGGAGCAGATTTTCTGTCCTCGAAGTGACAGAAAATATAACCTATGCTATACCCGATTTCCTATAGCTCTGTTGCGGCGTAATAATGTTTTGGCAGGAGGATGGAACGTTTACAAATGTAGATTAAAAGAACGAAATAGCCAATAAACGTTTCTAGTCATGTAGCATATAGGTTACATTTTCTGTCACTTAGAGAAGCCAGCCATATAATGTTAACGCGCGTCCAGCCTGCGCATATTCAATAGCGGATTTCAGGAGCAGATTTTCTGTCCTCGAAGTGACAGAAAATATAACCTATGCTATACCCGATTTCTTATAGCTCTGTTGCGGCGTAATAATATTTTGGCAGGAGGATGGAAGGTTTACAAATGTAGATTAAAAGAACGGAATAGCCAATAAACGTTTCTAGTCATGTAGCATATAGGTTACATTTTCTGTCACTCAGAGAAGCCAGCCATATAATGTTAACGCGCGTCCAGCCTGCGCATATTCAATATCGGATTTCAGGAGCAGATTTTCTGTCCTCGAAGTGACAGAAAATATAACCTATGCTATACCCGATTTCCTATAGCTCTGTTGCGGCGTAATAATGTTTTGGCAGGAGGATGGAAGGTTTACAAATGTAGATTAAAAGAACGAAATAGCCAATAAACGTTTCTAGTCATGTAGCATATAGGTTACATTTTCTGTCACTCAGAGAAGCCAGCCATATAATGTTAACGCGCGTCCAGCCTGCGCATATTCAATAGCGGATTTCAGGAGCAGATTTTCTGTCGTCGAAGTGACAGAAAATATAACCTATGCTATACCCGATTTCCTATAGCTCTGTTGCGGCGTAATAATGTTTTGGCAGGAGGATGGAAGGTTTACAAATGTAGATTAAAAGAACGAAATAGCCAAGAAACGTTTCTAGTCATGTAGCATATAGGTTACATTTTCTGTCACTCAGAGAAGCCAGCCATATAATGTTAACGCGCGTCCAGCCTGCGCATATTCAATAGCGGATTTCAGGAGCAGATTTTCTGTCGTCGAAGTGACAGAAAATATAACCTATGCTATACCCGATTTACTATAGCTCTGTTGCGGCGTAATAATGTTTTGGCAGGAGGATGGAAGGTTTACAAATGTAGATTAAAAGAACGAAATAGCCAATAAACGTTTCTAGTCATGTAGCATATAGGTTACATTTTCTGTCACTTAGAGAAGCCAGCCATATAATGTTAACGCGCGTCCAGCCTGCGCATTTTCAATAGCCTGGGAGGCCGCATGAAAGGGGTACTTTCTCCACGCTACATTAGTGGTAGTTCGAACGATATTTTTGAACCTGGGTATGCAGGAAATTGACTTGTGGTCCCAAGCGGGAGAAAAGTTAGTTTAGGTAGCGGCCAGGTAGCGATCAGTAGCCAATGGCGGGAACGCGTATTAGTCGAAATCATCTATACTATTGAAAAATGAAATTTGTATGTTTTCTGTTTTATTTTCATCACGGTATTTGTAACATATTGTATGGAATTTTCCGGATGAAAGGAAAGCCAAACACGACGTCCTTATACTTCCTCCTCCTCTTTGTTCTATAAAATGATAATGTAAAAATTTACTTCAATAACTTACAATTAGAATTTAAAGTATATTTGAGGACTAGTCAGAACGGTATCTCAAGAACACATTTCTGCTTTGATTGCATGTTTTTTGTTGATATAGGTACATTGAAAAAAAAAGAGTTAAAACATTTTTCTCTTATTGAGTGGAGCATGTTGATGTAAAAAGAATTGAACATTAATTGTCAATGTCGTAACCAATTCTGCGGCAATATTTTTACAAATATCCACCGAACCAGAAGTGTAGACTCATTCCCGAAAACAGTGTTCATTAGATATTCTACAAAATGAACGAATAGAAACATTCGTATCTTACGTATTGCTTGTAAATATTACAATACAATGATATACCTGTGACAGGGTATTTGTTAATACAGTCGAACCTCGATAAATCGAACCTCGGCAACTCGAAAACCTCTATAAGACGAAAATTGTCTTCATTTCCTTCCGCTCCGCTGTAAACACATCTACAACTCGAAATAAAATTTCCTTAACTCGAACTATATTTTGCATGTTAAATTATATATTTCACCTCTACAACTCGAATTTAGAAGAACTTCGACCTCTACAAGTCGAAGTTTACTTCTACATATGTATTACGAAATTTCGTACAAAGATCTCAAACTATTGAGGACAATGTTTTCTTTGCATTGTTAACGATTAAAAATACTATTGATTTACAATACACTAAAAGATTGGCATGTTACGTGCCGGTTACTTTTTAATTTCATCTCTGAATTTTTGCTAAATTCACATCATATCTTGCTACACAGATGTCGACGACTGGTTCAACCATCACGTGTTATGGGGATTCCCCTCAATCAGTAGTCGATTATCTGTGAATATTCTTAATGGTTATAATTTAATTCCGATTGAAGCCTGTAACGCCACGGCATACTCTGGAAGATCATCGTCAGCAATCTCCCAACGCCGTCGACGTTCCTAGAATGCGCGCCGTGATAAGCCTTACGACGCATTGTAGTAGGCTACTTTATATTTTTCTCCCCTGTCAAAATTTTGGTACACCATCATTGACATTTGATCCTACCATTGAGTGTTGTGGGAATTTCCCTCGACCAATTGTCAATGACCTACAAACCATATGATAATAATAATTTTATATGAACCGTTACGCCGCTGCGTTCTTCCGTGAGAAAACCTTCCGACACCGTCAGCGTTCTTAGAACGCCGGACGCGATAGCGACTTGGATGCTGGGAACGTTCTGGGTGGCGACGGTTGGGCCCGTGTGCATGAGGTGCGGCGTCAGCGAATTTGACGCAAAGGCCCGAGTGCTCGGGCCTACCCTGCGAACGTTCGTCGCAGTCGGCTGGCAAATCGCGAGTAGCGTTGACGTTCTGTCCGAGGGACATTTTGCGTATTGTATAATAGGCATCGTGAGCTAGAGTTCTGTGTGATATATCAACGGAAAGACTCAGTCCCCGTAAAGACTCTTTCAGTGTTTTACTTATTCCAACCATTTTTCCTTTTGTTCAAACCTTATATTTTTCCGTCGTATTTATAATTATAATCCGCCGAACAAGTGAATTGTGTGTGTGTGAATTCTACGTGCGCCTCACCCGGCCGTAGAACCGCTCCAGTCCATCAGAGAGAGCGAGATAGAGCGTAAGAGAGAGAGAGAGAGAGAGAGAGAGGCGAACCGCTCCAGTCCATCAGAGAGAGCGAGATAGAGCGTAAGAGCGAGAGAGAGGCAAACCGCTCCGGTTCGTTAGTTCCAAATTTAAGCCTTGTACTACCTGAGTCGGTGAGTGATTCAAGTACCTACTTATTCATGACATTGTACGGAAGTAATAATTGACCCAACCACGGAGGTTACGGGATTTTCCCTCAGTCAACTGTTACCTTCCCTTCGGCGTGTACCGCGTTTTTGCAAATTTTCTGTTTTCATGTAATTATAATCACCGATCGCATAACCTTTTCTAAAATATTCACCGTGAATGTATAAAACCGAACGTACATACAATAACTGATCCAACCACTTAATGGTTACGGGTTACCCTCGATCAATTATTGTCCGTTAACTATTATCTGACGTCCATGTCAAATCTAATTGTAACTTTCGAAGCCAATTAGATTCTTGTATCCGATTGCAAAATTCTACAAACCGTATTTTGTACATTTATATCGCTAAACGCATACCATGTAAATTCCCCAATTTATGTTCTACCTTTTAAACATTTCCTTTTGCTTATTTTGTAATACATGGTAATATTTACTCAAATATCGTCTCATTTTCTTTCGAACCAGTCTCAAAGTACCACATCCAGACGGGACAACCTGTATTGGTTGTAGATAAAAGCCCTACTCCCAAAACAATCCTGAATTTTCGCGTAATAAATAAATCTTTAATTTGTTAAGCGTTGCGTGAGAAAAATTAGACTCAACCGCTCGGTCACTTTAAATTCAACGCCCTCACGTAACAGCTAAACTGGTGTCAGAAGTGGGATATTTTACTGCTTTTGTCGAAACTCCGTCCATTGTGGTATTTTTCTGAGACGTTTGAGATAGAAGAGTGCATCATTGGCATATGTAATTTGTTTGGCATGTTTGCATTTTTGTTTCTTGAAAGTTTTAGGAAGATCCGTGATATCGCCTTCTAATTTATTTTCAGTTTATATATTCAGTTTATTTATATATTTATAAATTAAAAATTTTAACAAAATGGTTAATCCCAATGAAACCGCTGACGCTAGCGCGTCATCCGTGAATCTATCCGTCACAAACGCGATGATGACGTCTATGGCGGAATGCTTTGCTTTACAGCACGGGACGTTGAATATTCCTTTCTTCAACGGGAGAAATATACCTTTGAAAGATTTCTTACAAGATGTGCAGAACGGCGCAGTTTTTGTACCTCCTGCGTCGGAAGGCCCGTTCGTTAAAGCAGTCCTTGGAAAATTACAAGGAGCTGCACGCGATAGCACTTTTGGGAAAACCTTTAATACCGTAAACGAATTAATTAAACATTTGAAAAACAGATTCGCTCTCGGGAAAGATTATCCATATTACCATCATGAGATTGAAAACATCCGCATGCGTAGAAGTGAAACAGTAAATGACTTTCATGATCGGCTTAATATTTTGGTTAGCGGGGCTCGACTTGCGCTGGAGGATTCGTATGGCGCGGACGCGGATAAGATGATGCGCCCGATTAAAGAATGCGCGTTAGAAGCATTTATTCGCGGCTTGCCCGACGAGATTGCCAGGGCCGTAGACGCGCGGGATCCTAAAACTCTAGATGACGCGGTAAAACATGCGACGCGAGTCGAAACGCGAATGAGGTCTGGAGTAATACCAACCGGAGATCCGAACAGATTGTTTCTTTCAAGACAGGACGATTCTCGTCTAAATCCCCGTCCAGATTCGCCTAATCAAAGTAATTCGCGTCAAAGCTTATTCACTTATCGCGATTCGCGAAACCAAAATTTCGGAGACTCTCGCTCGCGAAGCCCGAGTCCAAACGCGACTGGAAATTCGGATTATTCAAAATTTCCGACAAGTATTCTTAAACCACCGCGTAGTAACACGGAATCGAGTAGATATCCAGAACAACATGGGTATCCCGCTTATTCTCCGTATCCTTACATGCCTTATCCACCTTTTTACCAAATGCCTTATCCACCATACTATTCACCGTATCCACAGGATCCGCGTTTTCCATCAAATTTGCCATACGCACAATCTCCGACGGCTCCACAATTGGCACGAAGTACGAGTCCAACTCCTCAGGCGACTCAAGTCGCACATCAAAATTCAAATTTTCAATCTAGCTCACGAAATTTGAATCCCGATTCACGAAATTCCGTAGGATTTCGCGAGTCTAGGCCGTACTCACCGAATCAGAATCGTTCATATTCACCGAATCAGAATTCGTCAGAACCATGTAATAATTCAGATTTAAACTCCCGAGTAACTCCTCGAACAGACGCGACGACGAGTTACCAAAATTCCGAGCGTCGCCCGTTGAACAATCAAAATTCCGAGCGTCGCCCGTCGAACAATCAAAACTCAGAGCGTCGTCCGACAGTAAGATTTCTGGAAAGGGATCAACAATATTAAATTTGGGTTGTAACGACGAATCGCCTGTTGTAAAATTAACCGCGGAACAATTACGATATAAAACTGCAACGTTTTTGATTGATACGGGTGCAGACATAAATGTAATAAAATTAAACGCATTGCACGAGGATGTAACCGTTGATGTACGTGATTCTATCGAAATGAGAGGAATTACAGACGAAAGAATGGAAACATTAGGAACCACAATAGTATCAATTTTGGATCAACCAATCCTATTTCATGTAGTAAGATCAAATTTTCCGATACATAGTGACGGTATTTTAGGAAAAGCCTATTTGAGACAAGAAAAAGCCGAAATTTCTTTTGCACATAATACTATAGTTACACAAAGTCAACCAATTCGACCGATCCATTTTATTGGCGAGGCTCCTCCAGAGGAAGCACCTCAGAAAAATAGTACGCCGCGTGTTTATCGTATTAGCAGTCGTACCCGACAAGCAATCGCCATAGACACCATCAACAGTGATTTGAAAGAAGGATATTTACCATTACTCAAAACAATAGATGGACTTTATATTGGAGAAGCAATAGTAAAAATTAAAAATAACGTGTGCCATGTTCTCGCAATTAATACCTTGGACAAGGACATTCAAATAGAAATACCGCCTCAAGAAATTTTACCGTTTGAATACCATAATTTTCCGGAAGAACGCGAATACTTCGATTCTGACCCTGAACAGCAGGAGTCACCGGTATCACCGGACCGTGTAACTCAAATTTTATCAAAATTGCGTTTAGACCATTTAAATGACGAGGAAAGAGATCACGTAATTAGAATAATCGAAGAATTTCCGGAACGATTTCGTCTACCAGGTGACAAATTAGAATCCACTCCTTTAATACAACATCGAATACCTACAATAGACGATTTTCCCATTAACACTAGGCAATATCGATTTCCGCGAGTTCACCAAAAAGAAATAGCTCGCCAAATTTCTAGTAAATTAACAGAGGAAATTATTGGACTTTCAAATTCTCCATACAATTCACCACTCTGGATAGTACCAAAGAAACCTGATTCCGAGGGAAATCTAAGGTGGAGATTAGTCATTGATTTTCGGAACCTTAATGAAAAAACAATAGGTGACGCATACCCCCTGCCTAACATCACGGAGATTCTAGATCATTTAGGCGAAGCGAGATACTTTTCAACCTTTGATCTCGCCAGTGGATTCCAACAAATCGAAATGGATCCACGAGATCGCGCTAAAACAGCCTTTACTACACCTAACGGTCATTACGAATATATTCGTATGCCTGAAGGGCTTAAGAATGCTCCCGCGACGTTTCAACGGCTGATGGATCAGGTATTGCGCGGATTACAGGGTGTGGAAGTATTTGTCTACCTCGATGACATCGTCGTTTACGCGAAAAATTTGGAAGATCACGGAAAGAAAGTCCGACGGTTATTCACACGATTAAATGATGCTAAATTAACCCTTCAGCCAGACAAGTGTGAATTTTTAAAAACCGAAGTCACATATTTAGGCCACATTATCAGTCGATCAGGAGTAAGACCTGACCCTAAGAAATTAATGGCAGTAAAACATTTTCCTCGTCCTAAAAATCAAAAAAATGTACGACAATTTCTTGGACTAGCCGGTTATTATCGCCGATTTATCAAAGATTTTGCAGCCAAAGCCAAACCATTAACCGAATTATTAAAAAAGAACGCCACTTTCGTGTGGAAGAAAGAACACAAAAATAGTTTCCAAATTTTACGTAAAGCTTTGTGCAGGAGTCCCATATTGCAATACCCCGATTTCAATAAACCATTTACATTAACTACCGATGCATCCGATTACGCAATAGGCGCCGTACTCAGTCAATATGTGGACGGACATGATTTGCCTGTAGCTTACCTTTCGAGAAATTTAACGAATCCAGAACAAAATTATTTTACCACTGAAAAGGAATGCCTAGCAGTTCTTTTTGCAATACTACATTTTCGACCATACCTTTACGGAAGAAAATTTACTTTGGTTAGTGACCATGAGCCTTTAAAATGGATAGACTCAATAAAAGATCCGGGACAACGATTAGTACGTTGGAGATTAAAATTGCATGATTACGAATACGAATTTGTACATAAACCTGGACGTCTAAATTCCAACGCAGATGCATTATCTCGAAACCCAGTAACAAAATTTAATACTAGTTCAGAATCCAGTTCCAAAGACACATCCGAAAGTGATTCGGAATGTAGTATTCCAAAAATTCTGCCTATTAAAAGACCACCCGCGAATAAAAAGCTACCAGCTCCGAGCACTTCCAGATCCGTACCTGCAGAACCAAAATCTATAGTTAAACCAATCATCAAGAGAGGTAAACGTACCTTTCCATTAGATAAAAATGCTGTTTCAACAAGAACGCGTTCCACAGTTCCAACTGTCGATCCAAAGCCTCCCATTAATTACGCGGAATTAACTACTACAGAGTCTTCACAAAATTCCGAAGATGAACCGCCGGTAGGCAGACCCACCGGTATTCCGAGGTCGAAAAAGCGTGTTACCTAATCTCAAATCACCAACATTGGTTCAAGAATTTCAACGCGCCCTTTCTAAAGAAGTACAATCTGAAGACCAGTCCGAGGTTGTGGACACTACAGAGGATGAAGCTGCCGCGGCTCCTACACCTGCCGAAGGCATAACAATAGAGGTTGCACCTCCATCCAATGATAGTGACGATAACGAGATCCACCTCGACACTACTCAACCCATTGGGCTACAGGAACTTCAGGAATCTTTTAACCGTTTTGACCAATCGCTGCAGGAGCATAGCGACATTCTTCAAAAATCATCCGATGAACTAGAACCGGATACAGAAAATTCATTCCGGGAAGAATTGGATAAACGCGCAGAAGACTTGTGGTTTCAATATAAAACGCGAGGACAAGATAGTGTAGAAGCAACAGCTACTGATACAGGACCTTCAAAAGATGAAATAGGGAGACCACCTTTAGAATCCATTCAAGAAGAAGAAGAACCAAACACTGCCTCAGGATTTGATAATACACTAATTTATCGTTCACCGCGCCGATCCATGATACCAACCCCATTACCATCAAACAGACCGCTTGCATTATCCACACCTTTTTCAAAACCAGAAACCATATCTTCCGACTCATTTTCCACTCCCAAACGTTCATTTATTCCTGAATCGAGGAACCACAGGAAAATTGATCAGTATCGGCCAGGAATTCAAATAACAGAAAGTATACTTCCGGACATATTACCGACTTTCTCCCAAAGCACACGCGGAGGAAATATTAATTTCACTCGAAACAATTTAACAAACATTCGCGAAAATTACGTTCACTTCATTTCTTCCGATGTAGAATTGGTAACCCCAATAAGTAAATTGCTCGCAGATATAGGGGCCATAAGCATTGAAAATCTGCGGAATGCAAAGCCAAAAGTAGTCCAGGTACTCGTTACGCCGCGAGGTAAATACAAAATTTTTAGTGTAGTAATCAAAGAAAAGCATTATGATGATACTTCCATCGCAAAATTAGGTAATGCTTTGAAAAATTTAAGAAATACACTTTTACAATCAGGTATAAAAACCTTTAGAATTTCGAAATCCGGTGAATTTACGGATACACTTCCGCAAGGTACACTAGCTGGTATCTTATTAAATGTTTTTGCGGATAGTGAAATCAAAGTAACTCTGTGTACCGGAAACGTACAGGTACCGCCCGAAGAACTCCGTCCGAAAATCATTTCGGAATTACACGAAAGTTTAATAGGAGGGCATAAGGGCGTAACAAAAACATATCAACGAATTCGCGAAAGATTTTATTGGCCATCGATGCGTAACGACATTCAAAATTTTATCAGAACATGCAATAGTTGTCAGGAAAACAAACTTGTTAGGACAAAAACTCGTGAACCAATGCTTATAACTGATACACCATTAAGGCCATTTGATAAAATATCTTTAGATACTGTGGGACCTCTTCCATTGACTCCTAGCGGTAATCGGCACATTCTAACTATGCAGGATAATCTTACAAAATACTGCATTGCAGTTCCTGTACCGGATATAAAAGCAGAAACTGTAGCTCACGCGCTGGTCACGCATCTGGTTTTACAATATGGGGCTCCACGCGCGATCTTAACTGATCAAGGCACTAGCTTCATTAACAAAGTATTAAAAGAATTGGCAAAAGTATTCAAAATTAATCACGTTACTACTTCTGGGTACCGTCCACAAACAAATGGTGCTCTAGAACGTAGTCATATAGTCTTGACTGAATACATAAAACATTATCTAAATGACTTTGATGATTGGGATAAAATAGTACCGTTTGCAATATTTTCATATAACACGTCTGTTCACGAAGCAACAAATTTTACCCCACACGAATTGGTGTTTGGCGCAACAGCACGCTGTCCTAGTGCATTCCCTACAGACGAATCCTTATCGACGTATAATGGATATCTCCGAGATTTGTTAACGCGATTAACTGAAATGCAGACCTTGGCTGCACAAAATTTGATATCGGCTAAACACAAATCAAAATTACACTACGATGAAAAAGCGCGACCATTTCAAGGTAAAATTGGCGACATGGCACGCGTTTTGGTAGAAGTCAGAAAAGGAAAATTTGGTAGTCGATATCACGGTCCCTACAAAATTGTTGGAATTCTCGAAAAGAATAATATTATTTTGCAAAAGAAGTCTGGCGAACGATTTGTAAAACACGCCGATAAGCTATTGTTACACCACCAGGGTGCTCAGTACATTGAACCGGAACAAAAATTCCAAAATGACACTTAACACTTTCCAGAAATTAAAATATGCATATATTATAGGAACATATAAAAGACTTAAATGTATCGAAAAATGTAAAATCGGTATTGTCTCCACGAATAGAGTTAAATTAAATTAAGAAAATTGGTAACTCTTCTCTCTGTGATGACCTGGATCACGCTAACCTCCGCAAACCATCGGAGAACACATGAAACATCAAGAGTTCATTCGTTCTGGGATTATATTTCGAAAAATTGCTCATTACAAGACTGATAACATCACAGATGAAGATACTCTCGATACTCGTAATTTGGAGGAGGAGAATGCGACTTATATACAATCACGCTTGTTCGTACATTGGATCAACCTACTACCATCTTCCACTGACAACCACCGACTGGCGGAATCTACCGAGTCGCTCTTCAGTTGTCATGAGGCCGAACACCGCTCAGGCAACTTATATCCTGCCAGAGTATAGCCTATGGAGATGGATTGTGGACTGCATCGCACGGATTGCCGAGTTCTGCAGAACAGAAGTCCATGAGTCACTTCGGGGTCTGGATCACCTCAGCCTCGGTGATGGGAGATAACCAGGGATTCGAGGATGCAGGATAGTATTAACCACCGCTTTCTATTGGATACTTTGTATGCGATGCGCCGTTATTGTATATGATGTTTTAGATGACAAATTGGTTGCTGCAAATGGCCATAGCTTTTGACCCTGGTTGCGAAAAACTGTACAGCGCTGGAAGGATAGAATGTGAGAGCTTTCACGCCCGACCATCAGCCTTTCAGGAGCTGGCAGTACCTGCGGGTCAATTCCTTGAGGGACCTCTCAGATGATCGCTGCGCGAACTGTGGCAGCGCCAAACTGGAGACATTTTTGGAGACCAATCCGAACCTACGGAGTTTTGGCATTAAGAGCACCGACTTTCCTACATCCGATACACTTCAACCTCAATATGACGAATAACGAATTCATCGAGGAGATCAAGACCCATCATCATACCTAACATCAGCAGTTGTACCAACGTGCGAGGAGTTCAAGCTGGATGCACTGGGTGTATTAACAAACGAACTTCTACTCGGACGTCGGTGCTCGACTCCTTAAGGACGTGTCGTCACTCGAGGAATTGACTTGTGGGGATAACCAGGGTGTATGTTTGTGGTCTGATTAGAAATTGTTCAGAAATAGCAATAGTGCGACCTGGAGGGCTGCGTACATATAGAACGCCCTTTTATAGAATGCGTATACTCCGCGCTGCGAGGCGATCCTCACAATCACCGAGTCGAAATTCGTGTCGGAGGAACAAGCGCGGTACGTCGTAGGCGTGACAGGCAGCTACTCCATGTTTTCTTGAATTATACGCGGCACTCCAAGTGTCCTTATACCTAGTTATCATCGGGGACGATGATTCCAAGGGGGGGAGGGTGTTACGTGCCGGTTACTTTTTAATTTCATCTCTGAATTTTTGCTAAATTCACATCATATCTTGCTACACAGATGTCGACGACTGGTTCAACCATCACGTGTTATGGGGATTCCCCTCAATCAGTAGTCGATTATCTGTGAATATTCTTAATGGTTATAATTTAATTCCGATTGAAGCCTGTAACGCCACGGCATACTCTGGAAGATCATCGTCAGCAATCTCCCAACGCCGTCGACGTTCCTAGAATGCGCGCCGTGATAAGCCTTACGACGCATTGTAGTAGGCTACTTTATATTTTTCTCCCCTGTCAAAATTTTGGTACACCATCATTGACATTTGATCCTACCATTGAGTGTTGTGGGAATTTCCCTCGACCAATTGTCAATGACCTACAAACCATATGATAATAATAATTTTATATGAACCGTTACGCCGCTGCGTTCTTCCGTGAGAAAACCTTCCGACACCGTCAGCGTTCTTAGAACGCCGGACGCGATAGCGACTTGGATGCTGGGAACGTTCTGGGTGGCGACGGTTGGGCCCGTGTGCATGAGGTGCGGCGTCAGCGAATTTGACGCAAAGGCCCGAGTGCTCGGGCCTACCCTGCGAACGTTCGTCGCAGTCGGCTGGCAAATCGCGAGTAGCGTTGACGTTCTGTCCGAGGGACATTTTGCGTATTGTATAATAGGCATCGTGAGCTAGAGTTCTGTGTGATATATCAACGGAAAGACTCAGTCCCCGTAAAGACTCTTTCAGTGTTTTACTTATTCCAACCATTTTTCCTTTTGTTCAAACCTTATATTTTTCCGTCGTATTTATAATTATAATCCGCCGAACAAGTGAATTGTGTGTGTGTGAATTCTACGTGCGCCTCACCCGGCCGTAGAACCGCTCCAGTCCATCAGAGAGAGCGAGATAGAGCGTAAGAGAGAGAGAGAGAGAGAGAGAGGCGAACCGCTCCAGTCCATCAGAGAGAGCGAGATAGAGCGTAAGAGCGAGAGAGAGGCAAACCGCTCCGGTTCGTTAGTTCCAAATTTAAGCCTTGTACTACCTGAGTCGGTGAGTGATTCAAGTACCTACTTATTCATGACATTGTACGGAAGTAATAATTGACCCAACCACGGAGGTTACGGGATTTTCCCTCAGTCAACTGTTACCTTCCCTTCGGCGTGTACCGCGTTTTTGCAAATTTTCTGTTTTCATGTAATTATAATCACCGATCGCATAACCTCTTCTAAAATATTCACCGTGAATGTATAAAACCGAACGTACATACAATAACTGATCCAACCACTTAATGGTTACGGGTTACCCTCGATCAATTATTGTCCGTTAACTATTATCTGACGTCCATGTCAAATCTAATTGTAACTTTCGAAGCCAATTAGATTCTTGTATCCGATTGCAAAATTCTACAAACCGTATTTTGTACATTTACATCGCTAAACGCATACCATGTAAATTCCCCAATTTATGTTCTACCTTTTAAACATTTCCTTTTGCTTATTTTGTAATACATGGTAATATTTACTCAAATATCGTCTCATTTTCTTTCGAACCAGTCTCAAAGTACCACATCCAGACGGGACAACCTGTATTGGTTGTAGATAAAAGCCCTACTCCCAAAACAATCCTGAATTTTCGCGTAATAAATAAATCTTTAATTTGTTAAGCGTTGCGTGAGAAAAATTAGACTCAACAGCTCGGTCACTTTAAATTCAACGCCCTCACGTAACAGCACATAGCAAAATCACATTTTTTTTTTAATATGTAATAAAGAGTAATATTTCGAGCATAATTTTTATATATGTAGGTATATATGTAGTATATAAGTTGTAGGTATATTTGATTATAGGTATATAATAAACAATTGACTTATAAAACTTGAATATGTCTTGCTTTACAGCTTCACAAGTCGAAAAATTAACAGTCGCACAAAGCCTCTATAAGTCGAATTTTCGTTTGTTGAACCTCTGCTACTCCAAAAATTCGATAAGCCGAAACCTCTATAATTCGAAGATTTTTTTCCTTCCCTTGAGATTCGAGTTATCGAGGTTCGACTGTATGAAGTAACATGACAAAATATTTGTTCTACTGTGATTAAATGTTAGGCCACTGTGATATGATTGCATAATAAATATGTGTGAAACAATGATAGTAAAAGAATTGTGTGGTTTCACTGTGTGAAGAATGATTTAAAGCAGTGAAAGAATAGGTTGAGTTCGACGGCGGTGCTTCTCGCGTGTGAGTGCGCGTACGTGCGGCCGCACGCTCAGCTGACTGGGATTTAAAGTTTAAACAGCGCGTCCCAGAAGTCAGATCTCCCTGAATTTCGACTGCCGATATGTCGAAAATGAGTCTCCAGAAAAATGCGTCTGTTTGTTTCTTTCCTCGCAACGCGTTTCTTTTGTTTGGTGGGCGGCTATGGGCGATACCGTTCAACGATCATCAGTCGCAACAAAGTCAGTTTCCTACAAGCCGCCTTGAAGATTGGTACACGGAACAGTAAGTCAGATCATTAAATAAAAGTTCTCTACGCTTTATCATTTGCTTCTTTTCTTCATTCATTAACTTGTATATTTATCAGTAATGGAGAATCAGACTCGTAAAACACATTATAAAAAATGTGTATATCCTAATTGCGATTTAGTAAACCGTAATGTAACTGACGGTACTACATTCCATTCATTCCCGGTAAATGACAACGATAGATGCATAACGTGGCTGGTTAACTGTGGCTTAGATGATTGGGTGGAAATGACTAACGCGGAATTGAAAAAAAAGTGTATATGTAGCCGGCATTTTTTGGAAAGTAGTTTTTACGTGTCCGGGCAATTACGGAAAGATGCCGTGCCTAAAATGTATTTTAACGATACCGATAGCGACGTAAGTATGGAAATTGAAGCCAGTTCATCATCAGGAGAACGCAATAATTTGGAGGAACGGTTGATGGAAATGGAAGAACGGTTAAAGCAAGAGAAGAATAAATCTAATATTCTTCGCTTGCAAGTACGGGCGAGGTGCAGAGTAATCAATCGTTTAAAAAGGTAAACTTTCTTCAGGCAGTATAAATGATACATGCTTGAAGAAAGCGATCGCGAAAAAAGCTTCTGGATTTATTTTAACTTTTATATTGTTACTATTATTTAAGTCTAAGAAACAAATTTATACCCGTAGAGAACAGCAGATTTGCATGACAATGCACTACACTTCGCCAGCTTTGTATAATAAGATGCGCGAAGTTTTCGGTTTCCATCTTCCGAGTCCAGTTACAATTATTCGGTGGTTCGGGAAAATAGATATTTGGCCTGGCATATGCCAACCTTTGTTTACCGCGCTCAAAATTAAAGCTGCGTATATGGAAGCCGCAGATCGTAATTGCGTACTCTTGTTTGATGAAATGGCAATCAAAAAATGTCTAGACTTCCATCCAACTAGACAAATCATTGAAGGTTTCGAAGACTTGGGATCTTTGGGTAGAAATTTAGCGGTGGGTACACAGGTTCTTGTATTTATGCTACGCGGGCTATTCACTAATTGGAAACAACCACTGGCTTTCTTTGTTTCAAAATCCGGAGTCAAGAGAGACGCTTTGTCTACAATTTTAGATGAGATTTTAGATGCTTTGCATGCAACTGGTTTAAAAGTCAGAGCGGTTGTTTCCGATCAGGGAAGCAGTAATCAGAGCATAGCAGACGACCGATCATCTATACAAAATCCGTATTTTGAACGAAATGGCCAAACAAATTTTTTTTTATTTGATTTTTTACATTTATTCAAAAGCATTAGAAACAATTTATTAAAGCATGATTTTTTAATTAATGGATCTATTGTTTCGTGGTCCAATGTAATATGTTTATGGAATTTAGAAAAGGACAAAAATACTCGAGCAGCTTACAAATTGTCCGAGAAGCATGTAAGACCAAATTCTTTCGATAAAATGAAATGTAAGCTTGCTCTCCAAGTTTTCAGCAAAAGGGTGTCGTCTGCTCTGTTCACCGCTTCATTAACAGGTAGCATAAAAACAACAACCGTTCAACACACGGCTAGCTTCTTTGAAACCTTAAATGATTTGTTTGATAATTTAAATAGTAGATCAGCCCGTGATTCCAACCCAAACAAGTGTGCTCTTTCGCGACTTTATGACAATGTTCAAAATAATTTAATTTCACAATTAAATGAAATGAACAATTGGTACACTGTAACGCCTAATGGTTTGAAAGCACCTCCATGTTTCTTGGGGTTACGGCAATCTATATATGCCACTCTGCAACTGTGGAATGATTTAAGAGAAGAAGGTATTACATTTTTACTAACGTCGCGACTTAACACGGATCCAATAGAAAACTTCTTCTCTGTTCTGCGGATGCATGGTGGCACTCACAACCATAATCCCTCAGTAAAAGCGGTGCGTCTTGCGATCAAAAAGAATATTTTATTAAGTTTAGATCATAGTTTAGATACAGGGAATTGCATGCGAGATTACGACGCCCCGTTATTACCGGGAGATTCTATATCACAATGTGAACCAGCCACGTTGCCACCTGATGCTGCAATACATGATATTGAAGAGCAGACCGATGATGATAGTTTCAGTACAGATGTAGACATTAATATTAATATTGATGAACTATCAACATCGGTGTGCTCCTTAGAATCATGTGCGCTTGAATATTTTGCTGGGTACATTGCTAAAAAAAGTGTCGAAAAGTCGCGGTGTGATATATGTTATGCCACATTCATTGATAATAATAGTAGCTTTTGTCGCAACGAGCAAATACTAATATCTTTTCGTGCATATATTGTTGCAGATAATGTTGATTTTGGACACCTTTGCGTTCCAACGCAACATTTTTCGTTTATTTTTCGTATATTATCTAAAGTTTTCGACGTTCATTATCCCGCGTTACGCAGCGAAGCATTCATATTGGACAAACTATTTTCGATTATTTCCCGTGCAGTGGAGGAAAAATATCCAAATTGGTTTACTCAAGATGAATGCGCTGCTCATCGTAAAGAAATGGTGTACATAGCTTTAACGGTAAAAATACACAAAGATACAGTATGGCTCGGCGAGCAATTAAGATGCGTGGGAGCATCATTAAGTAAAAACTATTCAAAATTATCGACACTAAAGCATGTTTGAAAACTTTGCCTTTTTTTAGCAAGTCCCTGCCCTACCTTTTTGCTCCTATCTTCATTCATGCTCATTCTGTACCTTTCACCTTATGTTTTTGCTGTATATTTTGGCTTATGCTGTATATTTTGGCTTGTGCATGATTTCGAGTATTTTCAGTGTTACATTATTCGGTGGAAGGCTTTATTTCTAAAAAATAAGGTATTTTTTCTTGTCATTTCCTTTTTTTCGGTGCATGGTTTGGATTTGTATTAACATTGAACATACTCTGGGATGGCGAAGACCTTCTTTCACGCCTTCGCGTGGCCCATTCCGTTAACTCTATTGCTTTATTTTTTGAAATCTGTATTAACATGACAGACTATAAAGCGATAGAGGAACTAAGATGAAAGAAAGGCATAGCTTTTGTGGACATTGAGTTACGATATTTGATAGAACTTTAGTAATAGTCTCAAACTCCGTAAATATGATATATAGGGTACATTGGTACTTGATCCGTAGACGATATCAATCGTTTTCAACTTTAAACAAATGATTATGTACTTAGCAGCCTACGGTTCAGAAACCTTTACTCCACACGTTACAGTAGGACTGTCTACAGTCCGGAATATACATACAGTGGTTCACAGCCATAATCGTACACTCTTTAAAATAGCATAACATTTTTAAAATTGGTCCGAACGATTTGAGTTTTTTTTCAGAAACTAGAAGGATTAGTTTGCTAAGTGACGTGTTTCGTCGTTTTGGAAAAAATTGCAATTGGCCGGAATAGCAAAAAAAAAATAGGAAAGGTCGTTTTTTTCAACTTTTTTTTAGCCTGTAACGAAAATTCCAAAATAACCGGTTGTTGATTTAAGTTGTATACATGCTTAAAATTTCATCAAAATCGGTTAACGTTGCTCTGAGCTATAAACGCTTAAAAAACTCAGAATAAGATCGTAAATCGCGAAATTCGCGAAATCAACGGAGAAAGAAATTGAAAAAACGAACTTTACTATTGTTTTTTGCTGTTCCGACCAATTGCAATTTTTTTCAAGACTACGAACCACGTCACTTAGCAAACTAATCATAGCTTCTCAAAAAAACTCATGTCGTTTGGACCAATTTTAAAAATGTTATGCGATTTTAAAGAGTGTACGATTATGGTTGTGAGCCACTGTACATACACAAGCTTTGCTACATACTCAGCTTTGTCCGGAATTTAAATTCTAATTTTCTGAAAAAAAAATTTAATTTTTTTTGTGAAAATAGTTACATTCATTTAGATTAGCTAATGAGCGGAGTCACATTTTGTGTTGCAAGAGTTTACCGTTCGAAAGTTTTTAGAGGACAGACAAACACACAAATATCAACTTTCTGCTTTATATATTAAAATACATTATATCGAAAAGTATTATAGTCCAAATGGATTATTTTAACTAACGCTATTAATATTGTTATTTAAAAGATCTCTTCCCTAATACTTTATACATTTTATTCTTTTTACAGGCTAGGATGTTATATGTATAAGTAAGAAAATTATTATGACCGTGAGAAGAAAAGGAGTTCACAAATATTACAGTTATATTATTGTTGTGTTTTGTATGACCGCTTTTAATATATAAATAAAAAAGTTGTCCCGACGAGTTTCAAAGTCGTGCGGCACCTTGGACCGAAGGCCGAAATTGACATATCTTCGAATCAAACTACTGATCCCTGTTCCTCGTTCAATTGCCAACGTATTACACTAATGGTTCGACATCGTTCGTCGTGCTGGTTTACGAGAAAAACGCGAATAACTTGGATCGCAGCGAAATATTTCAGAGTCCCGATGAGTTTCAAAGTCGTGCGGCACCTTGGACCGAAGGCCGAAATCGACATATCTTCGAATCAAACTACTGATCCCAGTTCCTCGTTCAATTGCCAACGTATTACACTAATGGTTCGACATCGATCGTCGGGCTGGTTTACGAGAAAAACGCGAATAACTTGGATCGCAGCAAAATATTTCAGAGTCCCGACGGGTTTCAAAGTCGTGCGACACCATAGACCGAAGGCTGAAATCGACATATCTTCGAATCTAACTACTGATCCCTGTTCCTCGTTCAATTGCCAACTTATTACTCTAATGGTTCGACATCGGTCGTCGTGCTGGTTTTCGAGAAAAACGCGAATAAATTGGATCGCAGCGAAATATTTCAGATTCCCGTCGAGTTTCAAAGTCGTGGGGCACCTTGGACCCAAGGCCGAAATCGACATATCCTCGAATCCAACTACAGACCCCTGTTCCTCGTTCAATTGCCAACGTATTACTCTACTGGTTCGACATCGGTCGTCGTGCTGGTTTTCGAGAAAAACGCAAATAACTTGGATCGCAGCGAAATATTTCAGAGTCCCGACGAGTTTTAATGTCGTGGGGCACCTTGGTCCGACCGCGGCCAAAATCGACATATCCTCGAATCCAACTCCTGATCCCTGCTCCTCGTTCAATTGCCAACGTATTACTCTACTGGTTCGACATCGGTCGTTGTGCTGGTTTACGAGAAAAACGCGAATAACTTGGATCGCAGCGAAATATTTTAGAATCCCGACGAGATTCAAAGTCGTGCGGCACCTTGGTCCGACCGCGGCCAAAATCGACATATCCTCGAATCCAACTACTGATCCTTGTTCCTCGTGCAATTGCCAACGTATTACTCTAACGGTTCGACATCGGTCGTCGAGCTGGTTTTGGAGAAAAACGCGAATAACTTGGATCGCAGCGAAATATTGCAGAATCCCGACGAGATTCAAAGTCGTGCGGCACCTTGGTCCGACCACGGCCAAAATCGACATATCCTCGAATCCAACTACTGATCCCTGTTCCTCGTTCAATTGCCAACGTATTACTCTACTGGTTCGACATCGGTCGTCGTGCTGGTTTTCGAGAAAAACGCAAATAACTTGGATCGCAGCGAAATATTTCAGAGTCCCGACGAGTTTTAATGTCGTGGGGCACCTTGGTCCGACCGCGGCCAAAATCGACATATCCTCGAATCCAACTCCTGATCCCTGTTCCTCGTTCAATTGCCAACGTATTACTCTACTGGTTCGACATCGGTCGTTGTGCTGGTTTACGAGAAAAACGCGAATAACTTGGATCGCAGCGAAATATTTTAGAATCCCGACGAGATTCAAAGTCGTGCGGCACCTTGGTCCGACCGCGGCCAAAATCGACATATCCTCGAATCCAACTACTGATCCTTGTTCCTCGTGCAATTGCCAACGTATTACTCTAACGGTTCGACATCGGTCGTCGAGCTGGTTTACGAGAAAAACGCGAATAACTTGGATCGCAGCGAAATATTTCAGAATCCCGACGAGATTCAAAGGCGTGCGGCACCTTGGTCCGTCCTCGGCCAAAATCGACATATCCTCGAATCCAACTACTGATCCCTGTACCTCGTTCAATTTCCAACGTATTAGGCTACTGGTTCGACATCGGTCGTCGTGCTGGTTTACGAGAAAAACGCGAATAACTTGGATCGCAGCGAAATATTTCAGAATCCCGACGAGATTCAAAGTCGTGAGGCACCTTGGTCCGACCGCAGCCAAAATCGACATATCCTCGAATCCAACTACAGACCCCTGTTCCTAGTTCAATTGCCAACGTATTACTCTAATGTTTCGACATCGGTCGTCGTGCTGGTTTTCGAGAAAAACGCAAATAACTTGGATCGCAGCGAAATATTTCAGAGTCCCGACGAGTTTCAATGTCGTGGGGCACCTTGGTCCGACCGCGGCCAAAATCGACATATCCTCGAATCCAACTCCTGATCCCTGCTCCTCGTTCAATTGCCAACGTATTACTCTACTGGTTCGACATCGGTCGTTGTGCTGGTTTACGAGAAAAACGCGAATAACTTGGATCGCAGCGAAATATTTCAGCGTCCCGACGAGTTTCAAAGTCGTGCTGCAGCTTGGTCCGAAGGCCGAAATCGACATATCCTCGAATCCAACTACTGATCCCTGTTCCTCGTTCAATTGCCAACGTATTACTCTAATGGTTCGACATCGGTCGTCGAGCTGGTTTACGAGAAAAACGCGAATAACTTGAATCGCAGCGAAATTTTTCAAAATCCCGACGAGATTCAAAGTCGTGCGGCACCTTGGTCCGACCGCGGCCAAAATCGACATATCCTCGAATCCAACTACTGATCCCTGTTCCTCGTGCAATTGCCAACGTATTACTCTAACGGTTCGACATCGGTCGTCGAGCTGGTTTTCGAGAAAAACGCGAATAACTTGGATCGCAGCGAAATATTGCAGAATCCCGACGAGATTCAAAGTCGTGCGGCACCTTGGTCCGACCACGGCCAAAATCGACATATCCTCGAATCCAACTACAGACCCCTGTTCCTAGTTCAATTGCCAACGTATTACTCTACTGGTTCGACATCGGTCGTCGTGCTGGTTTTCGAGAAAAACGCAAATAACTTGGATCGCAGCGAAATATTTCAGAGTCCCGTCGAGTTTCAATGTCGTGGGGCACCTTGGTCCGACCGCGGCCAAAATCGACATATCCTCGAATCCAACTACTGATCCCTGTTCCTCGTTCAATTTCCAACGTATTACTCTAATGGTTCGACATCGGTCGTCGTGCTGGTTTACGAGAAAAACGCGAATAACTTGGATCGCAGCGAAATAATTCAGAATCCCGACGAGATTCAAAGTCGTGCGGCACCTTGGTCCGACCACGGCCAAAATCGACATATCCTCGAATCCAACTACTGATCCCTGTTCCTCGTTCAATTGCCAACGTATTACTCTACTGGTTCGACATCGGTCGTCGTGCTGGTTTTCGAGAAAAACGCAAATAACTTGGATCGCAGCGAAATATTTCAGAGTCCCGACGAGTTTTAATGTCGTGGGGCACCTTGGTCCGACCGCGGCCAAAATCGACATATCCTCGAATCCAACTCCTGATCCCTGCTCCTCGTTCAATTGCCAACGTATTACTCTACTGGTTCGACATCGGTCGTTGTGCTGGTTTACGAGAAAAACGCGAATAACTTGGATCGCAGCGAAATATTTTAGAATCCCGACGAGATTCAAAGTCGTGCGGCACCTTGGTCCGACCGCGGCCAAAATCGACATATCCTCGAATCCAACTACTGATCCTTGTTCCTCGTGCAATTGCCAACGTATTACTCTAACGGTTCGACATCGGTCGTCGAGCTGGTTTACGAGAAAAACGCGAATAACTTGGATCGCAGCGAAATAATTCAGAATCCCGACGAGATTCAAAGTCGTGCGGCACCTTGGTCCGACCGCGGCCAAAATCGACATATCCTCGAATCCAACTACTGATCCCTGTTCCTCGTGCAATTGCCAACGTATTACTCTAACGGTTCGACATCGGTCGTTGAGCTGGTTTTCGAGAAAAACGCGAATAACTTGGATCGCAGCGAAATATTGCAGAATCCCGACGAGATTCAAAGTCGTGCGGCACCTTGGTCCGACCACGGCCAAAATCGACATATCCTCGAATCCAACTACTGATCCCTGTTCCTCGTTCAATTTCCAACGTATTACTCTAATGGTTCGACATCGGTCGTCGTGCTGGTTTACGAGAAAAACGCGAATAACTTGGATCGCAGCGAAATATTTCAGAATCCCGACGAGATTCAAAGGCGTGCGGCACCTTGGTCCGTCCTCGGCCAAAATCGACATATCCTCGAATCCAACTACTGATCCCTGTTCCTCGTTCAATTGCCAACGTATTACTCTAATGGTTCGACATCGGTCGTCGAGCTGGTTTACGAGAAAAACGCGAATAACTTGGATCGCAGCGAAATATTTCAAAATCCCGACGAGATTCAAAGTCGTGCGGCACCTTGGTTCGACCGCGGCCAAAATCGACATATCCTCGAATCCAACTACTGATCCCTGTTCCTCGTGCAATTGCCAACGTATTACTCTAACGGTTCGACATCGGTCGTCGAGCTGGTTTTCGAGAAAAACGCGAATAACTTGGATCGCAGCGAAATATTGCAGAATCCCGACGAGATTCAAAGTCGTGCGGCACCTTGGTCCGACCACGGCCAAAATCGACATATCCTCGAATCCAACTACAGACCCCTGTTCCTAGTTCAATTGCCAACGTATTACTCTACTGGTTCGACATCGGTCGTCGTGCTGGTTTTCGAGAAAAACGCAAATAACTTGGATCGCAGCGAAATATTTCAGAGTCCCGTCGAGTTTCAATGTCGTGGGGCACCTTGGTCCGACCGCGGCCAAAATCGACATATCCTCGAATCCAACTACTGATCCCTGTTCCTCGTTCAATTTCCAACGTATTACTCTAATGGTTCGACATCGGTCGTCGTGCTGGTTTACGAGAAAAACGCGAATAACTTGGATCGCAGCGAAATAATTCAGAATCCCGACGAGATTCAAAGTCGTGCGGCACGTTGGTCCGACCGCGGCCAAAATCGACATATCCTCGAATCCAACTACTGATCCCTGTTCCTCGTGCAATTGCCAACGTATTACTCTAACGGTTCGACATCGGTCGTTGAGCTGGTTTTCGAGAAAAACGCGAATAACTTGGATCGCAGCGAAATATTGCAGAATTCCGACGAGATTCAAAGTCGTGCGGCACCTTGGTCCGACCACGGCCAAAATCGACATATCCTCGAATCCAACTACTGATCCCTGTTCCTCGTGGAATTGCCAACGTATTACTCTAACGGTTCGACATCGGTCGTCGAGCTGGTTTTCGAGAAAAACGCGAATAACTTGGATCGCAGCGAAATATTGCAGAATCCCGACGAGATTCAAAGTCGTGCGGCACCTTGGTCCGACCACGGCCAAAATCGACATATCCTCGAATCCAACTACAGACCCCTGTTCCTCGTTCAATTTCCAACGTATTACTCTAATGGTTCGACATCGGTCGTCGTGCTGGTTTACGAGAAAAACGCGAATAACTTGGATCGCAGCGAAATATTTCAGAATCCCGACGAGATTCAAAGGCGTGCGGCACCTTGGTCCGTCCTCGGCCAAAATCGACATATCCTCGAATCCAACTACTGATCCCTGTTCCTCGTTCAATTGCCAACGTATTACTCTAATGGTTCGACATCGGTCGTCGAGCTGGTTTACGAGAAAAACGCGAATAACTTGGATCGCAGCGAAATATTTCAAAATCCCGACGAGATTCAAAGTCGTGCGGCACCTTGGTTCGACCGCGGCCAAAATCGACATATCCTCGAATCCAACTACTGATCCCTGTTCCTCGTGCAATTGCCAACGTATTACTCTAACGGTTCGACATCGGTCGTCGAGCTGGTTTTCGAGAAAAACGCAAATAACTTGGATCGCAGCGAAATATTTCAGAGTCCCGTCGAGTTTCAATGTCGTGGGGCACCTTGGTCCGACCGCGGCCAAAATCGACATATCCTCGAATCCAACTACTGATCCCTGTTCCTCGTTCAATTTCCAACGTATTACTCTAATGGTTCGACATCGGTCGTCGTGCTGGTTTACGAGAAAAACGCGAATAACTTGGATCGCAGCGAAATAATTCAGAATCCCGACGAGATTCAAAGTCGTGCGGCACGTTGGTCCGACCGCGGCCAAAATCGACATATCCTCGAATCCAACTACTGATCCCTGTTCCTCGTGCAATTGCCAACGTATTACTCTAACGGTTCGACATCGGTCGTTGAGCTGGTTTTCGAGAAAAACGCGAATAACTTGGATCGCAGCGAAATATTGCAGAATTCCGACGAGATTCAAAGTCGTGCGGCACCTTGGTCCGACCACGGCCAAAATCGACATATCCTCGAATCCAACTACTGATCCCTGTTCCTCGTGGAATTGCCAACGTATTACTCTAACGGTTCGACATCGGTCGTCGAGCTGGTTTTCGAGAAAAACGCGAATAACTTGGATCGCAGCGAAATATTGCAGAATCCCGACGAGATTCAAAGTCGTGCGGCACCTTGGTCCGACCACGGCCAAAATCGACATATCCTCGAATCCAACGACTGATCCCTGTTCCTCGTTCAATTTTCAACGTATTACTCTAATGGTTCGACATCGGTCGTCGTGCTGGTTTACGAGAAAAACGCGAATAACTTGGATCGCAGCGAAATATTTCAGAATCCCGACGAGATACAAAGGCGTGCGGCACCTTGGTCCGTCCTCGGCCAAAATCGACATATCCTCGAATCCAACTACTGATCCCTGTACCTCGTTCAATTTCCAACGTATTAGGCTACTGGTTCGACATCGGTCGTCGTGCTGGTTTACGTGAAAAACGCGAATAACTTGGATCGCAGCGAAATATTGCAGAATCCCGACGAGATTCAAAGTCGTGCGGCACCTTGGTCCGACCACGGCCAAAATCGACATATCCTCGAATCCAACTACAGACCCCTGTTCCTAGTTCAATTGCCAACGTATTACTCTACTGGTTCGACATCGGTCGTCGTGCTGGTTTTCGAGAAAAACGCAAATAACTTGGATCGCAGCGAAATATTTCAGAGTCCCGTCGAGTTTCAATGTCGTGGGGCACCTTGGTCCGACCGCGGCCAAAATCGACATATCCTCGAATCCAACTACTGATCCCTGTTCCTCGTTCAATTTCCAACGTATTACTCTAATGGTTCGACATCGGTCGTCGTGCTGGTTTACGAGAAAAACGCGAATAACTTGGATCGCAGCGAAATAATTCAGAATCCCGACGAGATTCAAAGTCGTGCGGCACGTTGGTCCGACCGCGGCCAAAATCGACATATCCTCGAATCCAACTACTGATCCCTGTTCCTCGTGCAATTGCCAACGTATTACTCTAACGGTTCGACATCGGTCGTTGAGCTGGTTTTCGAGAAAAACGCGAATAACTTGGATCGCAGCGAAATATTGCAGAATTCCGACGAGATTCAAAGTCGTGCGGCACCTTGGTCCGACCACGGCCAAAATCGACATATCCTCGAATCCAACTACTGATCCCTGTTCCTCGTGGAATTGCCAACGTATTACTCTAACGGTTCGACATCGGTCGTCGAGCTGGTTTTCGAGAAAAACGCGAATAACTTGGATCGCAGCGAAATATTGCAGAATCCCGACGAGATTCAAAGTCGTGCGGCACCTTGGTCCGACCACGGCCAAAATCGACATATCCTCGAATCCAACGACTGATCCCTGTTCCTCGTTCAATTTCCAACGTATTACTCTAATGGTTCGACATCGGTCGTCGTGCTGGTTTACGAGAAAAACGCGAATAACTTGGATCGCAGCGAAATATTTCAGAATCCCGACGAGATACAAAGGCGTGCGGCACCTTGGTCCGTCCTCGGCCAAAATCGACATATCCTCGAATCCAACTACTGATCCCTGTACCTCGTTCAATTTCCAACGTATTAGGCTACTGGTTCGACATCGGTCGTCGTGCTGGTTTACGTGAAAAACGCGAATAACTTGGATCGCAGCGAAATATTTCAGAATCCCGACGAGATTCAAAGTCGTGCGGCACCTTGGTCCGACCGCGGCCAAAATCGACATATCCTCGAATCCAACTACAGACCCCTGTTCCTAGTTCAATTGCCAACGTATTACTCTACTGGTTCGACATCGGTCGTCGTGCTGGTTTTCGAGAAAAACGCAAATAACTTGGATCGCAGCGAAATATTTCAGAGTCCCGACGAGTTTCAATGTCGTGGGGCACCTTGGTCCGACCGCGGCCAAAATCGACATATCCTCGAATCCAACTCCTGATCCCTGCTCCTCGTTCAATTGCCAACGTATTACTCTACTGGTTCGACATCGGTCGTTGTGCTGGTTTACGAGAAAAACGCGAATAACTTGGATCGCAGCGAAATATTTCAGAATCCCGACGAGATTCAAAGTCGTGCGGCACCTTGGTCCGACCGCGGCCAAAATCGACATATCCCCGAATCCAACTACTGATCCTTGTTCCTCGTGCAATTGCCAACGTATTACTCTAACGGTTCGACATCGGTCGTCGAGCTGGTTTTCGGGAAAAACGCGAATAACTTGGATCGCAGCGAAATATTGCAGAATCCCGACGAGATTCAAAGTCGTGCGGCACCTTGGTCCGACCACGGCCAAAATCGACATATCCTCGAATCCAACTACTGATCCCTGTTCCTCGTTCAATTTCCAACGTATTACTCTACTGGTTCGACATCGGTCGTCGTGCTGGTTTACGAGAAAAACGCGAATACCTTGGATCGCAGCGAAATATTTCAGAATCCCGACGAGATTCAAAGTCGTGGGGCACCTTGGTCCGACCGCGGCCAAAATCGACATATCATCGAATCCAAGTACTGATCCCAGTTCCGCGTTCAATTGCCAACGTATTACTCTAATGATTCGACATCGGTCGTCGTGCTGGTTTACTGGAAAAAACGCGAATAACTTGGATCGCAGCGAAATATTGCAGAATCCCGACGAGATTCAAAGTCGTGCGGCACCTTGGTCCGACCGCGGCCAAAATCGACATATCATCGAATCCAAGTACTGATCCCAGTTCCGCGTTCTATTGCCAACGTATTACTCTAATGTTTCGACATCGGTCGTCGTGCTGGTTTACTGGATAAACGCGAATAACTTGGATCGCAGCGAAATATTTCAGCGTCCCGACGAGTTTCAAAGTCGTGCTGCAGCTTGGTCCGAAGGCCGAAATGGACATATCCTCGAATCCAACTACTGATCCCTGTTCCTCGTTCAATTGCCAACGTATTACTCTACTGGTTCGACATCGGTCGTCGTGCTGGTTTTCGAGAAAAACGCGAATAAATTGGATCGCAGCGAAATATTTCAGAGTCTCGACGAGTTTCAAAGTCGTGCGGCACCTTGGTCCGAAGGCCGAAATCGACATATCCTCGATTCCAACTCCTGATCCCTGCTCCTCGTTCAATTGCCAACGTATTACTCTAATGGTTCGACATCGATCGTCGTGCTGGTTTACGAGAAAAACGCGAATAACTTGGATCGCAGCGAAATATTTCAGAGTCTCGACGAGTTTCAAAGTCGTGGGGCACCTTCGTCCGACCGCGGCCAAAATCGACATATCATCGAAACCAAGTACTGATCCCAGTTCCTCGTTCAATTGCCAACGTATTACTCTAATGGTTCGACATCGGTCGTCGTGCTGGTTTACGAGAAAAACGCGAATAAATTGGTTCGCAGCGAAATATTTCAGAATCCCGACGAGATTCAAAGTCGTGGGGCACCTTGGTCCGACCGCGGCCAAAATCGACATATCATCGAATCCAAGTACTGATCCCAGTTCCGCGTTCTATTGCCAACGTATTACTCTAATGTTTCGACATCGGTCGTCGTGCTGGTTTACTGGAAAAACGCGAATAACTTGGATCGCAGCGAAATATTTCAGCGTCCCGACGAGTTTCAAAGTCGTGCTGCAGCTTGGTCCGAAGGCCGAAATGGACATATCCTCGAATCCAACTACTGATCCCTGTTCCTCGTTCAATTGCCAACGTATTACTCTACTGGTTCGACATCGGTCGTCGAGCTGGTTTACGAGAAAAACGCGAATAACTTGAATCGCAGCGAAATTTTTCAAAATCCCGACGAGATTCAAAGTCGTGCGGCACCTTGGTCCGTCCTCGGCCAAAATCGACATATCCTCGAATCCAACTACTGATCCCTGTACCTCGTTCAATTTCCAACGTATTAGGCTACTGGTTCGACATCGGTCGTCGTGCTGGTTTACGAGAAAAACGCGAATAACTTGGATCGCAGCGAAATATTTCAGAATCCCGACGAGATTCAAAGTCGTGAGGCACCTTGGTCCGAAGGCCGAAATCGACATATCCACGATTCCAACTCCTGATCCTTGTTCCTCGTGCAATTGCCAACGTATTACTCTAACGGTTCGACATCGGTCGTCGAGCTGGTTTTGGAGAAAAACGCGAATAACTTGGATCGCAGCGAAATATTGCAGAATCCCGACGAGATTCAAAGTCGTGCGGCACCTTGGTCCGACCACGGCCAAAATCGACATATCCTCGAATCCAACTACTGATCCCTGTTCCTCGTTCAATTGCCAACGTATTACTCTACTGGTTCGACATCGGTCGTCGTGCTGGTTTTCGAGAAAAACGCAAATAACTTGGATCGCAGCGAAACATTTCAGAGTCCCGACGAGTTTTAATGTCGTGGGGCACCTTGGTCCGACCGCGGCCAAAATCGACATATCCTCGAATCCAACTCCTGATCCCTGCTCCTCGTTCAATTGCCAACGTATTACTCTACTGGTTCGACATCGGTCGTTGTGCTGGTTTACGAGAAAAACGCGAATAACTTGGATCGCAGCGAAATATTTTAGAATCCCGACGAGATTCAAAGTCGTGCGGCACCTTGGTCCGACCGCGGCCAAAATCGACATATCCTCGAATCCAACTACTGATCCTTGTTCCTCGTGCAATTGCCAACGTATTACTCTAACGGTTCGACATCGGTCGTCGAGCTGGTTTACGAGAAAAACGCGAATAACTTGGATCGCAGCGAAATATTTCAGAATCCCGACGAGATTCAAAGGCGTGCGGCACCTTGGTCCGTCCTCGGCCAAAATCGACATATCCTCGAATCCAACTACTGATCCCTGTTCCTCGTGCAATTGCCAACGTATTACTCTAACGGTTCGACATCGGTCGTCGAGCTGGTTTTCGAGAAAAACGCGAATAACTTGGATCGCAGCGAAATATTGCAGAATCCCGACGAGATTCAAAGTCGTGCGGCACCTTGGTCCGACCACGGCCAAAATCGACATATCCTCGAATCCAACTACTGATCCCTGTTCCTAGTTCAATTTCCAACGTATTACTCTAATGTTTCGACATCGGTCGTCGTGCTGGTTTACTGGAAAAACGCGAATAACTTGGATCGCAGCGAAATATTTCAGCGTCCCGACGAGTTTCAAAGTCGTGCGGCACCTTGGTCCGACCACGGCCAAAATCGACATATCCTCGAATCCAACTACAGACCCCTGTTCCTAGTTCAATTGCCAACGTATTACTCTACTGGTTCGACATCGGTCGTCGTGCTGGTTTTCGAGAAAAACGCAAATAACTTGGATCGCAGCGAAATATTTCAGAGTCCCGTCGAGTTTCAATGTCGTGGGGCACCTTGGTCCGACCGCGGCCAAAATCGACATATCCTCGAATCCAACTACTGATCCCTGTTCCTCGTTCAATTTCCAACGTATTACTCTAATGGTTCGACATCGGTCGTCGTGCTGGTTTACGAGAAAAACGCGAATAACTTGGATCGCAGCGAAATAATTCAGAATCCCGACGAGATTCAAAGTCGTGCGGCACCTTGGTCCGACCGCGGCCAAAATCGACATATCCTCGAATCCAACTACTGATCCCTGTTCCTCGTGCAATTGCCAACGTAATACTCTAACGGTTCGACATCGGTCGTTGAGCTGGTTTTCGAGAAAAACGCGAATAACTTGGATCGCAGCGAAATATTGCAGAATCCCGACGAGATTCAAAGTCGTGCGGCACCTTGGTCCGACCACGGCCAAAATCGACATATCCTCGAATCCAACTCCTGATCCCTGCTCCTCGTTCAATTGCCAACGTATTACTCTACTGGTTCGACATCGGTCGTTGTGCTGGTTTACGAGAAAAACGCGAATAAATTGGATCGCAGCGAAATATTTTAGAATCCCGACGAGATTCAAAGTCGTGCGGCACCTTGGTCCGACCACGGCCAAAATCGACATATCCTCGAATCCAACTACAGACCCCTGTTCCTAGTTCAATTGCCAACGTATTACTCTACTGGTTCGACATCGGTCGTCGTGCTGGTTTACGAGAAAAACGCGAATAAATTGGATCGCAGCGAAATATTTCAGAATCCCGACGAGATTCAAAGTCGTGGGGCACCTTGGTCCGACCGCGGCCAAAATCGACATATCATCGAATCCAAGTACTGATCCCTGCTCCTCGTTCAATTGCCAACGTATTACTCTAATGGTTCGACATCGATCGTCGTGCTGGTTTACGAGAAAAACGCGAATAACTTGGATCGCAGCGAAATATTTCAGAGTCTCGACGAGTTTCAAAGTCGTGGGGCACCTTCGTCCGACCGCGGCCAAAATCGACATATCATCGAAACCAAGTACTGATCCCAGTTCCTCGTTCAATTGCCAACGTATTACTCTAATGGTTCGACATCGGTCGTCGTGCTGGTTTACGAGAAAAACGCGAATAAATTGGATCGCAGCGAAATATTTCAGAATCCCGACGAGATTCAAAGTCGTGAGGCACCTTGGTCCGAAGGCCGAAATCGACATATCCACGATTCCAACTCCTGATCCTTGTTCCTCGTGCAATTGCCAACGTATTACTCTAACGGTTCGACATCGGTCGTCGAGCTGGTTTTGGAGAAAAACGCGAATAACTTGGATCGCAGCGAAATATTGCAGAATCCCGACGAGATTCAAAGTCGTGCGGCACCTTGGTCCGACCACGGCCAAAATCGACATATCCTCGAATCCAACTACTGATCCCTGTTCCTCGTTCAATTGCCAACGTATTACTCTACTGGTTCGACATCGGTCGTCGTGCTGGTTTTCGAGAAAAACGCAAATAACTTGGATCGCAGCGAAACATTTCAGAGTCCCGACGAGTTTTAATGTCGTGGGGCACCTTGGTCCGACCGCGGCCAAAATCGACATATCCTCGAATCCAACTCCTGATCCCTGCTCCTCGTTCAATTGCCAACGTATTACTCTACTGGTTCGACATCGGTCGTTGTGCTGGTTTACGAGAAAAACGCGAATAACTTGGATCGCAGCGAAATATTTTAGAATCCCGACGAGATTCAAAGTCGTGCGGCACCTTGGTCCGACCGCGGCCAAAATCGACATATCCTCGAATCCAACTACTGATCCTTGTTCCTCGTGCAATTGCCAACGTATTACTCTAACGGTTCGACATCGGTCGTCGAGCTGGTTTACGAGAAAAACGCGAATAACTTGGATCGCAGCGAAATATTTCAGAATCCCGACGAGATTCAAAGGCGTGCGGCACCTTGGTCCGTCCTCGGCCAAAATCGACATATCCTCGAATCCAACTACTGATCCCTGTTCCTCGTGCAATTGCCAACGTATTACTCTAACGGTTCGACATCGGTCGTCGAGCTGGTTTTCGAGAAAAACGCGAATAACTTGGATCGCAGCGAAATATTGCAGAATCCCGACGAGATTCAAAGTCGTGCGGCACCTTGGTCCGACCACGGCCAAAATCGACATATCCTCGAATCCAACTACTGATCCCTGTTCCTAGTTCAATTTCCAACGTATTACTCTAATGTTTCGACATCGGTCGTCGTGCTGGTTTACTGGAAAAACGCGAATAACTTGGATCGCAGCGGAATATTTCAGCGTCCCGACGAGTTTCAAAGTCGTGCGGCACCTTGGTCCGACCACGGCCAAAATCGACATATCCTCGAATCCAACTACAGACCCCTGTTCCTAGTTCAATTGCCAACGTATTACTCTACTGGTTCGACATCGGTCGTCGTGCTGGTTTTCGAGAAAAACGCAAATAACTTGGATCGCAGCGAAATATTTCAGAGTCCCGTCGAGTTTCAATGTCGTGGGGCACCTTGGTCCGACCGCGGCCAAAATCGACATATCCTCGAATCCAACTACTGATCCCTGTTCCTCGTTCAATTTCCAACGTATTACTCTAATGGTTCGACATCGGTCGTCGTGCTGGTTTACGAGAAAAACGCGAATAACTTGGATCGCAGCGAAATAATTCAGAATCCCGACGAGATTCAAAGTCGTGCGGCACCTTGGTCCGACCGCGGCCAAAATCGACATATCCTCGAATCCAACTACTGATCCCTGTTCCTCGTGCAATTGCCAACGTAATACTCTAACGGTTCGACATCGGTCGTTGAGCTGGTTTTCGAGAAAAACGCGAATAACTTGGATCGCAGCGAAATATTGCAGAATCCCGACGAGATTCAAAGTCGTGCGGCACCTTGGTCCGACCACGGCCAAAATCGACATATCCTCGAATCCAACTCCTGATCCCTGCTCCTCGTTCAATTGCCAACGTATTACTCTACTGGTTCGACATCGGTCGTTGTGCTGGTTTACGAGAAAAACGCGAATAAATTGGATCGCAGCGAAATATTTTAGAATCCCGACGAGATTCAAAGTCGTGCGGCACCTTGGTCCGACCACGGCCAAAATCGACATATCCTCGAATCCAACTACAGACCCCTGTTCCTAGTTCAATTGCCAACGTATTACTCTACTGGTTCGACATCGGTCGTCGTGCTGGTTTACGAGAAAAACGCGAATAAATTGGATCGCAGCGAAATATTTCAGAATCCCGACGAGATTCAAAGTCGTGGGGCACCTTGGTCCGACCGCGGCCAAAATCGACATATCATCGAATCCAAGTACTGATCCCTGCTCCTCGTTCAATTGCCAACGTATTACTCTAATGGTTCGACATCGATCGTCGTGCTGGTTTACGAGAAAAACGCGAATAACTTGGATCGCAGCGAAATATTTCAGAGTCTCGACGAGTTTCAAAGTCGTGGGGCACCTTCGTCCGACCGCGGCCAAAATCGACATATCATCGAAACCAAGTACTGATCCCAGTTCCTCGTTCAATTGCCAACGTATTACTCTAATGGTTCGACATCGGTCGTCGTGCTGGTTTACGAGAAAAACGCGAATAAATTGGATCGCAGCGAAATATTTCAGAATCCCGACGAGATTCAAAGTCGTGGGGCACCTTGGTCCGACCGCGGCCAAAATCGACATATCATCGAATCCAAGTACTGATCCCAGTTCCGCGTTCTATTGCCAACGTATTACTCTAATGTTTCGACATCGGTCGTCGTGCTGGTTTACTGGAAAAACGCGAATAACTTGGATCGCAGCGAAATATTTCAGCGTCCCGACGAGTTTCAAAGTCGTGCTGCAGCTTGGTCCGAAGGCCGAAATGGACATATCCTCGAATCCAACTACTGATCCCTGTTCCTCGTTCAATTGCCAACGTATTACTCTACTGGTTCGACATCGGTCGTCGTGCTGGTTTTCGAGAAAAACGCGAATAAATTGGATCGCAGCGAAATATTTCAGAGTCTCGACGAGTTTCAAAGTCGTGCGGCACCTTGGTCCGAAGGCCGAAATCGACATATCCACGATTCCAACTCCTGATCCTTGTTCCTCGTGCAATTGCCAACGTATTACTCTAACGGTTCGACATCGGTCGTCGAGCTGGTTTTGGAGAAAAACGCGAATAACTTGGATCGCAGCGAAATATTTTAGAATCCCGACGAGATTCAAAGTCGTGCGGCACCTTGGTCCGACCGCGGCCAAAATCGACATATCCTCGAATCCAACTACTGATCCTTGTTCCTCGTGCAATTGCCAACGTATTACTCTAACGGTTCGACATCGGTCGTCGAGCTGGTTTACGAGAAAAACGCGAATAACTTGGATCGCAGCGAAATATTTCAGAATCCCGACGAGATTCAAAGGCGTGCGGCACCTTGGTCCGTCCTCGGCCAAAATCGACATATCCTCGAATCCAACTACTGATCCCTGTACCTCGTTCAATTTCCAACGTATTAGGCTACTGGTTCGACATCGGTCGTCGTGCTGGTTTACGAGAAAAACGCGAATAACTTGGATCGCAGCGAAATATTTCAGAATCCCGACGAGATTCAAAGTCGTGAGGCACCTTGGTCCGACCGCAGCCAAAATCGACATATCCTCGAATCCAACTACAGACCCCTGTTCCTAGTTCAATTGCCAACGTATTACTCTAATGTTTCGACATCGGTCGTCGTGCTGGTTTTCGAGAAAAACGCAAATAACTTGGATCGCAGCGAAATATTGCAGAATCCCGACGAGATTCAAAGTCGTGCGGCACCTTGGTCCGACCACGGCCAAAATCGACATATCCTCGAATCCAACTACTGATCCCTGTTCCTCGTGCAATTGCCAACGTATTACTCTAACGGTTCGACATCGGTCGTCGAGCTGGTTTTCGAGAAAAACGCGAATAACTTGGATCGCAGCGAAATATTGCAGAATCCCGACGAGATTCAAAGTCGTGCGGCACCTTGGTCCGACCACGGCCAAAATCGACATATCCTCGAATCCAACTACTGATCCCTGTTCCTAGTTCAATTTCCAACGTATTACTCTAATGTTTCGACATCGGTCGTCGTGCTGGTTTACTGGAAAAACGCGAATAACTTGGATCGCAGCGAAATATTTCAGCGTCCCGACGAGTTTCAAAGTCGTGCTGCAGCTTGGTCCGAAGGCCGAAATCGACATATCCTCGAATCCAACTACTGATCCCTGTTCCTCGTTCAATTGCCAACGTATTACTCTAATGGTTCGACATCGGTCGTCGAGCTGGTTTACGAGAAAAACGCGAGTAACTTGAATCGCAGCGAAATATTTCAAAATCCCGACGAGATTCAAAGTCGTGCGGCACCTTGGTCCGACCGCGGCCAAAATCGACATATCCTCGAATCCAACTACTGATCCCTGTTCCTCGTGCAATTGCCAACGTAATACTCTAACGGTTCGACATCGGTCGTTGAGCTGGTTTTCGAGAAAAACGCGAATAACTTGGATCGCAGCGAAATATTGCAGAATCCCGACGAGATTCAAAGTCGTGCGGCACCTTGGTCCGACCACGGCCAAAATCGACATATCCTCGAATCCAACTCCTGATCCCTGCTCCTCGTTCAATTGCCAACGTATTACTCTACTGGTTCGACATCGGTCGTTGTGCTGGTTTACGAGAAAAACGCGAATAACTTGGATCGCAGCGAAATATTTTAGAATCCCGACGAGATTCAAAGTCGTGCGGCACCTTGGTCCGACCGCGGCCAAAATCGACATATCCTCGAATCCAACTACTGATCCTTGTTCCTCGTGCAATTGCCAACGTATTACTCTAACGGTTCGACATCGGTCGTCGAGCTGGTTTTGGAGAAAAACGCGAATAACTTGGATCGCAGCGAAATATTGCAGAATCCCGACGAGATTCAAAGTCGTGCGGCACCTTGGTCCGACCACGGCCAAAATCGACATATCCTCGAATCCAACTACTGATCCCTGTTCCTCGTTCAATTGCCAACGTATTACTCTACTGGTTCGACATCGGTCGTCGTGCTGGTTTTCGAGAAAAACGCAAATAACTTGGATCGCAGCGAAATATTTCAGAGTCCCGACGAGTTTTAATGTCGTGGGGCACCTTGGTCCGACCGCGGCCAAAATCGACATATCCTCGAATCCAACTCCTGATCCCTGCTCCTCGTTCAATTGCCAACGTATTACTCTACTGGTTCGACATCGGTCGTTGTGCTGGTTTACGAGAAAAACGCGAATAACTTGGATCGCAGCGAAATATTTTAGAATCCCGACGAGATTCAAAGTCGCGCGGCACCTTGGTCCGACCGCGGCCAAAATCGACATATCCTCGAATCCAACTACTGATCCTTGTTCCTCGTGCAATTGCCAACGTATTACTCTACTGGTTCGACATCGGTCGTCGTGCTGGTTTTCGAGAAAAACGCAAATAACTTGGATCGCAGCGAAATATTTCAGAGTCCCGTCGAGTTTCAATGTCGTGGGGCACCTTGGTCCGACCGCGGCCAAAATCGACATATCCTCGAATCCAACTACTGATCCCTGTTCCTCGTTCAATTTCCAACGTATTGCTCTAATGGTTCGACATCGGTCGTCGTGCTGGTTTACGAGAAAAACGCGAATAACTTGGATCGCAGCGAAATAATTCAGAATCCCGACGAGATTCAAAGTCGTGCGGCACCTTGGTCCGACCGCGGCCAAAATCGACATATCCTCGAATCCAACTACTGATCCCTGTTCCTCGTGCAATTGCCAACGTATTACTCTAACGGTTCGACATCGGTCGTTGAGCTGGTTTTCGAGAAAAACGCGAATAACTTGGATCGCAGCGAAATATTGCAGAATTCCGACGAGATTCAAAGTCGTGCGGCACCTTGGTCCGACCACGGCCAAAATCGACATATCCTCGAATCCAACTACTGATCCCTGTTCCTCGTTCAATTTCCAACGTATTACTCTAATGGTTCGACATCGGTCGTCGTGCTGGTTTACGAGAAAAACGCGAATAACTTGGATCGCAGCGAAATATTTCAGAATCCCGACGAGATTCAAAGGCGTGCGGCACCTTGGTCCGTCCTCGGCCAAAATCGACATATCCTCGAATCCAACTACTGATCCCTGTTCCTCGTGCAATTGCCAACGTATTACTCTAACGGTTCGACATCGGTCGTTGAGCTGGTTTTCGAGAAAAACGCGAATAACTTGGATCGCAGCGAAATATTGCAGAATTCCGACGAGATTCAAAGTCGTGCGGCACCTTGGTCCGACCACGGCCAAAATCGACATATCCTCGAATCCAACTACTGATCCCTGTTCCTCGTGGAATTGCCAACGTATTACTCTACTGGTTCGACATCGGTCGTCGTGCTGGTTTACGAGAAAAACGCGAATACCTTGGATCGCAGCGAAATATTTCAGAATCCCGACGAGATTCAATGTCGTGGGGCACCTTGGTCCGACCGCGGCCAAAATCGACATATCATCGAATCCAAGTACTGATCCCAGTTCCGCGTTCAATTGCCAACGTATTACTCTAATGATTCGACATCGGTCGTCGTGCTGGTTTACTGGAAAAACGCGAATAACTTGGATCGCAGCGAAATATTGCAGAATCCCGACGAGATTCAAAGTCGTGCGGCACCTTGGTCCGACCGCGGCCAAAATCGACATATCATCGAATCCAAGTACTGATCCCAGTTCCGCGTTCTATTGCCAACGTATTACTCTAATGTTTCGACATCGGTCGTCGTGCTGGTTTACTGGAAAAACGCGAATAACTTGGATCGCAGCGAAATATTTCAGCGTCCCGACGAGTTTCAAAGTCGTGCTGCAGCTTGGTCCGAAGGCCGAAATGGACATATCCTCGAATCCAACTACTGATCCCTGTTCCTCGTTCAATTGCCAACGTATTACTCTACTGGTTCGACATCGGTCGTCGTGCTGGTTTTCGAGAAAAACGCGAATAAATTGGATCGCAGCGAAATATTTCAGAGTCTCGACGAGTTTCAAAGTCGTGCGGCACCTTGGTCCGAAGGCCGAAATCGACATATCCTCGATTCCAACTCCTGATCCCTGCTCCTCGTTCAATTGCCAACGTATTACTCTAATGGTTCGACATCGATCGTCGTGCTGGTTTACGAGAAAAACGCGAATAACTTGGATCGCAGCGAAATATTTCAGAGTCTCGACGAGTTTCAAAGTCGTGGGGCACCTTCGTCCGACCGCGGCCAAAATCGACATATCATCGAAACCAAGTACTGATCCCAGTTCCTCGTTCAATTGCCAACGTATTACTCTAATGGTTCGACATCGGTCGTCGTGCTGGTTTACGAGAAAAACGCGAATAAATTGGATCGCAGCGAAATATTTCAGAATCCCGACGAGATTCAAAGTCGTGGGGCACCTTGGTCCGACCGCGGCCAAAATCGACATATCATCGAATCCAAGTACTGATCCCTGCTCCTCGTTCAATTGCCAACGTATTACTCTAATGGTTCGACATCGATCGTCGTGCTGGTTTACGAGAAAAACGCGAATAACTTGGATCGCAGCGAAATATTTCAGAGTCTCGACGAGTTTCAAAGTCGTGGGGCACCTTCGTCCGACCGCGGCCAAAATCGACATATCATCGAAACCAAGTACTGATCCCAGTTCCTCGTTCAATTGCCAACGTATTACTCTAATGGTTCGACATCGGTCGTCGTGCTGGTTTACGAGAAAAACGCGAATAAATTGGATCGCAGCGAAATATTTCAGAATCCCGACGAGATTCAAAGTCGTGGGGCACCTTGGTCCGACCGCGGCCAAAATCGACATATCATCGAATCCAAGTACTGATCCCAGTTCCGCGTTCTATTGCCAACGTATTACTCTAATGTTTCGACATCGGTCGTCGTGCTGGTTTACTGGAAAAACGCGAATAACTTGGATCGCAGCGAAATATTTCAGCGTCCCGACGAGTTTCAAAGTCGTGCTGCAGCTTGGTCCGAAGGCCGAAATGGACATATCCTCGAATCCAACTACTGATCCCTGTTCCTCGTTCAATTGCCAACGTATTACTCTACTGGTTCGACATCGGTCGTCGTGCTGGTTTTCGAGAAAAACGCGAATAAATTGGATCGCAGCGAAATATTTCAGAGTCTCGACGAGTTTCAAAGTCGTGCGGCACCTTGGTCCGAAGGCCGAAATCGACATATCCTCGATTCCAACTCCTGATCCCTGCTCCTCGTTCAATTGCCAACGTATTACTCTAATGGTTCGACATCGATCGTCGTGCTGGTGTACGAGAAAAACGCGAATAACTTGGATCGCAGCGAAATATTTCAGAGTCTCGACGAGTTTCAAAGTCGTGGGGCACCTTCGTCCGACCGCGGCCAAAATCGACATATCATCGAAACCAAGTACTGATCCCAGTTCCTCGTTCAATTGCCAACGTATTACTCTAATGGTTCGACATCGGTCGTCGTGCTGGTTTACGAGAAAAACGCGAATAAATTGGATCGCAGCGAAATATTTCAGAGTCTCGACGAGTTTCAAAGTCGTGGGGCACCTTGGTCCGACCGCGGCCAAAATCGACATATCCTCGAATCCAAGTACTGATCCCTGTACCTCGGTCAATTTCCAACGTATTGCTCTAATGGTTCGACATCGGTCGTCGTGCTGGTTTTCGAGAAAAACGCGAATAAATTGGATCGTAGCGAAATATTTCAGCGTCCCGACGAGTTTCAAAGTCGTGCGGCACTTTGGTCCGAAGGCCGAAATCAACATATCCACGAATCCAACTACTGATCCCTGCTCCGCGTTCTATTGCCAACGTATTACTCTAATGTTTCGACATCGGTCGTCGTGCTGGTTTACTGGAAAAACGCGAATAACTTGGATCGCAGCGAAATATTTCAGCGTCCCGACGAGTTTCAAAGTCGTGCTGCAGCTTGGTCCGAAGGCCGAAATGGACATATCCTCGAATCCAACTACTGATCCCTGTTCCTCGTTCAATTGCCAACGTATTACTCTACTGGTTCGACATCGGTCGTCGTGCTGGTTTTCGAGAAAAACGCGAATAAATTGGATCGCAGCGAAATATTTCAGAATCCCGACGAGATTCAAAGTCGTGGTGCACCTTGGTCCGACCGCGGCCAAAATCGACATATCATCGAATCCAAGTACTGATCCCAGTTCCGCGTTCTATTGCCAACGTATTACTCTAATGTTTCGACATCGGTCGTCGTGCTGGGTTACTGGAAAAACGCGAATAACTTGGATCGCAGCGAAATATTTCAGCGTCCCGACGAGTTTCAAAGTCGTGCTGCAGCTTGGTCCGAAGGCCGAAATGGACATATCCTCGAATCCAACTACTGATCCCTGTTCCTCGTTCAATTGCCAACGTATTACTCTACTGGTTCGACATCGGTCGTCGTGCTGGTTTTCGAGAAAAACGCGAATAAATTGGATCGCAGCGAAATATTTCAGAGTCTCGACGAGTTTCAAAGTCGTGCGGCACCTTGGTCCGAAGGCCGAAATCGACATATCCTCGATTCCAACTCCTGATCCCTGCTCCTCGTTCAATTGCCAACGTATTACTCTAATGGTTCGACATCGATCGTCGTGCTGGTTTACGAGAAAAACGCGAATAACTTGGATCGCAGCGAAATATTTCAGAGTCTCGACGAGTTTCAAAGTCGTGGGGCACCTTGGTCCGACCGCGGCCAAAATCGACATATCCTCGAATCCAAGTACTGATCCCTGTACCTCGGTCAATTTCCAACGTATTGCTCTAATGGTTCGACATCGGTCGTCGTGCTGGTTTTCGAGAAAAACGCGAATAAATTGGATCGTAGCGAAATATTTCAGCGTCCCGACGAGTTTCAAAGTCGTGCGGCACTTTGGTCCGAAGGCTGAAATCAACATATCCACGAATCCAACTACTGATCCCTGCTCCTCGTTCAATTGCCAACGTATTACTCTACTGCTTCGACATCGGTCGTCGAGCTGGTTTTCGAGAAAAACGCGAATAACTTGGATCGCAGCGAAATATTTCAGAGTCCCGACGAGTTTCAAAGTCGTGGGGCACCTTGGTCCGACCGCGGCCAAAATCGACATATCCTCGAATCCAACTCCTGATCCCTGCTCCTCGTTCGATTGCCAACGTATTACTCTACTGGTTCGACATCGGTCGTCGTGCTGGTTTACGAGAAAAACGCGAATAACTTGGATCGCAGCGAAATATTTCAGAATCCCGACGAGATTCAAAGTCGTGCGGCCCCTTGGTCCGACCGCGGCCAAAATCGACATATCCTCGAATCCAACTACTGATCCCTGTTCCTCGTTCAATTTCCAACGTATTACCCTCATGGTTCGACATCGGTCGTCGTGCTGGTTTACGAGAAAAACGCGAATAACTTGAGTAGTAAGACTTGGCGGGTTCTAACCCAGGTCCTCTGAGGGGAGCGCGGGGGCGGGGGGAAGTGAGGGCGCGCGGGGGAGCGCGGCGGAGGGAAACATGGGCGCGGGGCCTGCGGGGAGTGGAAGACCGGTTGCGCGCGCACGAGCCGCGGTGTGGGGGAAGCCGCGATGATGGAGGGGATCACTCCGGGCCGAGCTGCCGCGGAGACCTCTCCAGATCGGACCCACTGCTGGAAATTTCCGCGGAGGGAGAGGCCCACCCCCAAAGTCTTTTTCAGACCTTGGCCCACCCCCGAAATATTTTTATACCTGGTCGAGGGAGGGAATGACCCCCAAAATATTTTTTTTCAAACCAACAGATACTTTCCCCCCAACGCAGAGAAATAATTTTTTAATCAGCGATCCAGCGAACCAGAAAACAAGCATTCTATAGCGTTCCGATTTAGCGTCGCCGCGTATTGTGCGATCTCGCATAATTCAAATCCTCTGGAGCAGCCGTGCAGGATGGTGTCATACATTCTAAAGCTAACAAGTTTTGGAGAGAATGAGGAGGAGGAAGAAGATGGATAAATAAAATAGAGGAAGAATATATTTTTTCAAATAATGTAATTTATTAAAAGAGAAATAATTGTACAATTTAACATTGGCGCATGTAAGCAGTTCGCAATCGATAAGAGATTCACCATTGAAAATATTCGCAGTCGCATCGCACCATTGTAACACGATGACAAATTTGTAAATTTCATGCGGATAAGATGCATATTTTCGGAAAGTCATGAATACATGTGATTGATAAAACGTTCGAGATTAAATAAAAACTTCACAGTTTCTAATTTCAAATACAAAGACTTATTTTTTTAACATTTGCTACGAGCGATATCTACAATATCGTTCAAGGCACATGCAAGCAATTCGCAATCGATAAGAGAATCGCTGTCGAAATATTCGCTATCGCATATAGTTTTAGCGATGTGACACAAATCTAAAGTTTCGCCTGCGACGTCGCACCGTTGCACCACGGTGACAAAATTTGAAATTTTTGTATGGACAAGATGCGTATTTTCGGAAAGCCACGAATACATGTGGCTGATACAACGCTCGAGATTAAACATAAACTTCATAGTTTCACATTTGAAATACAAAGACTTATTATGCATCGACATCTTCACAATACGCGAATTATACATTATACAAAATTCTATTATCAATTCATCAATCCATAGCGGTGCTGATCCAATTAATTGTGCACGTTTTTCAATGTCTTTGCGTTTTTCCATTAGCGTTTTCCATGTTTGAAGATGCAACACCAATTGATTCCCGCGATTGTCGCCAAGAACAATTTCCACAAGTGGCATAGATCGCACGCTGATTCCAATTTCCAGATGTTTATGCGATGTGGGCGTCAGCGCGTACCTTCTAACCATGATATGTGATGCTTGACGCGATCTAAGCGTATAATCATGAAAATTACCGTTTTATCAGGAAAACACATAATTAGCAAAAAAAAAAACGATGATAAGATATGAAAAAAATTAAATCTTACTTGTTAGATGTGTTTTTCCTGCATGGTGATACATCATCATCTTCTTGCATGATTGGAACGTAATAATTCACACCGGTGCTACACATTTTTTTCAATGCACTGCTTGTCTATCAAAAAATCACTGAGCGGTTACTGGACGATTAATGCAAAAGTGTGTCAGGAGCTGGCTTAAATAAAGGCGAATAGCACCACCTCCACCATCTACCCCCTCCTGTTATTCTTCATTTCATGAATCATAGAATTATGCTGTGTCGATAGTAACTGCATCGAGTGATTTAGAGTTTGCACACCATATAAGGTCATATCGTGCGATCGCATACAGGGTGTCCCAAAAATGTCGGAGTTCCTTGAAAGGGGTGACTCAGGGGGTGATTTGAAACAACTTTTTCCTTAGCGAAAATATTGTCCGAAGTTTCGTTAAGGAGATATTAACAAAAACCCCCGACCAATCAGAGCGCGCGCATTCCGCCCGAGCCCCCGCGGTAGCGTTGGCTACGCGGTAGGCGGCTGCGCTTGTACTACGAACGTACGAACAAGCAAGTCGGCATGCATCGAAGGAGACCGCGTTACACATTTTTTTTTAAAGCAGAATGTTAAATAATAATTGTTTCAGGTGAGAGGACAAGAAATACGTAACTTTCATTTTCAAATAAGGCATAAACGAAATGGTAATGTAACAGAAAATGTACGACAAGTGATCGTAATTCGTTATTGAGGTAAAAATCCGTAGTTTAATAACGGCCAACACAACTAAATTTAAAAAATAATATTACGTGTATGAATAAATTGTTTCCGACTGGATTTATAATCAGTACAAAGCTACCGAATGTCTACCGCGGTATTATTCGTAAGATGCCAGAAAAATGGCAGAAGGTAATTAACAATAATGGAAATTACTTCGACACTTGAGGTATTTTCATATTTTTTAAATCGAACTGTTATTAAAATCGGAAAGAAGGTATTTCTACACCTAATAATCACCAATAAATTAAATAAAACTCACCCTTTCGGACATTCCTTTCCTTCCTTTTCGGAAACCTGTGTCACTGGGTCACTGTAGGGTAGGGTAGCGGCCAGTGCTCAGCTGATCGCAGGTATACGACACCACCCAAAGGTAAGGGTCGCAACGTCAAGTGCGTCCGGGTTAATGTACCGAATATTCACTTCACTGCACGGCCACTAACACTGATCACTTAATTTATTTTTCATGGAACGTGTTGTTCCTACGTTATAAAATTTGGTGGCCCCGAAAGGGGCCGATTGTTGCTAATTGAGCAATTGCTCAATGTGGCCACCCTCAGCATCTATGCACGCCTCCGCACGTACAACTACATGTCTTTGGACGGCCCGTAATGTCTCTGGCGTTATGTTGGCCACCGCAGCGTGAATCCTTGCCACGATATCCTCCAGCGAATCCACTGGCTGACGGTACACCTCATCCTGAAATGATTGTTGTACAACAAATACAAAACGTAAGTAAAAAAAGAATGCCTATAAAAAAAGTAACAGCAATAATGAAATTACCTTCAGGTAGCCCCAGAAGAAAAAATCCAGCGGGGTGAGATCCGGTGACCGTGGGGGCCACGCAACAGGACCGCCGCGGCCAATCCACCTGTCCTGGAAGGTTTCATCTAAGTATTGGCGGGAAATTATGGCGAAATGGGGTCCAGCCCCGTCTTGCTGATAGAACATGTTCTGTCGGATCTCATTTGGAATATGGTTCATGAGATCCGGCAGAACATGCTCTAAAAACACTTTGTACGCTGGGCCGTCCATCCTGTCTGGTAGGATGTACGGCCCAACGATATAATCGCCACAAATTCCGGCCCATACATTGATTGACCAACGGACTTGTGCTGCGCGTGTCCGAAGCGCTAGCGGATTCTCGTCGCTCCACACATGCCGATTGTGGGAATTGAAGCACCCTTCCCTATTGAAGAGTGCTTCATCCGTCCACAATACGTATTTGCAGAACGACGGATCCCGTAGCACTTGTCCCAACAGCCACACTGAATACTCAACCCGCTGGTCGCCATCCCCGGGGTGCAAATGTTGCACCCGTACATAGCTGTACGGATGCAACATGTTTTCCCTCAGGGTTCGGTGTACCGTCATTCTGCTGGCACTAGAAGCAAACGCAGAAACATCCATTATTAGATAACATTCGCTTTCCTCAATTAATAATTGCTGCAATTATCTTGTACTGTCAGTTACTCTAGGCGGCGGCTCAAGTCGCGCACGCTGACGGTGGGATCCTGATGTACGGCGTCCAACACATTATTCTCTACGCCAAGGTTCCGTGCTGTTCTGGGTCTGCCCAGCTCACTGCCTCGCGGCATCATCGAACTCGTCGAGTACAATCTGGCCGCCAAACGCCTAATCGTACCCTTGCTGGGGGTTGCGATGCGCGGGTATTCCCGTGCCAACGCTCGCACGGTAGCACTTGCGTCCCCGTCGTTCCGGGCGTACACCCAGAACATCGCGTAGTATTCTTCAGCAGTGTACATTTCTGTGACGAGATTGCTAGCTGACTGACAGGATTTTTTCCAAGCAACTTCCTCTACCCCCAAGTAGTTTCTCTCGTTCCATTATGAGTTAACTCCCACCAGGACGAGAAGCTTTAGGTAAAAAGATGCCACCACATTTTCGAAACACACGTGTTTTGCAGAAGTGCAACGAACGAACCGTCGTACACTTTCACAAAAGCCCGCGCTCCATCCTTTTACTGCCAATGTACCCATTGCTTCGAGATAGACAGCAGACACCACGTGTTTCGGTTCGAAAGGGTCCGAAGAGAAGAGAAACAGAAAGTCTTCGAGTTGTTATAAAGAAGAAAAGGCATGCCATTCCTGTTTACGTTTTCCGATACCCTGAGTTCACGTCTGCTACGAGGCGGAACCAGCTAAGTCATAAATTACCCTAAACTGTAGGAAACCGTTCTCTACCGCCGACTCGCGGGAAAATACGGTCATAAACCGCGACCCTGGCGAAATGCTTTGGCCCGTCAGCCTGATTAGTTTTGGGGAACCAGAATTTAAAAAGTATTATCCAACATCAATACGCCTCGCAAAGGGACACAGGAAGACAAGGGGTAGTCCGCTGACAGCGCGTGGTCCCGCCTGCGTCGTCCTGTCCGCTGACAGCGCGTGGTCCCGCCTGCTTCGTCCTTCCTTCAAATTAAAGACAGATCCCTTATCTCTCGAGTATCAACACGCTCTCGATTTCAAAACAAAAGCACCCGTCGACGTATTCCGTGCGAGAGAAGGTGGGCTTGAGGTTCGATTGGTCCCAAACTAGCCAATCGGGCCTGCTTATCTCTCGTGTCTAAACACGCGCTCGAATTTCAAAACAAAAGCACGCGTCGACGTATTCCGTGCGAGAGAAGGTGGGCCTTCGGGAGGAGATATTGCTGTGAAGAGGGCCTCTTCAGGACAGTGGCCGTTTGGGAGGGATGCATGGCAGATTGGTTAGATTAGGGCCAATCGGACTTCAAGCTCACCGTCTCTCGCACGGAATACGTCGACGCGTGCTTTTGTTTTGAAATTCGAGCGCGTGTTTAGACACGAGAGATAAGCAGCCCCGATTGGCTAGTTTGGGACCAATCGAACCTCCAGCCCACCTTCTCTCGCACGGAATACGTCGACGCGTGCTTTTGTTTTGAAATTCGAGCGCGTGTTTAGACACGAGAGATAAGCAGGCCCGATTGGCTAGTTTGGGACCAATCGAACCTCAAGCCCACCTTCTCTCGCACGGAATACGTCGACGGGTGCTTTTGTTTTGAAATCGAGAGCGTGTTGATACTCGAGAGATAAGGGATCTGTCTTTAATTTGAAGGAAGGACGAAGCAGGCGGGACCACGCGCTGTCAGCGGACAGGACGACGCAGGCGGGACCACGCGCTGTCAGCGGACTACCCCTTGTCTTCCTGTGTCCCTTTGCGAGGCGTATTGATGTTGGATAATACTTTTTAAATTCTGGTTCCCCAAAACTAATCAGGCTGACGGGCCAAAGCATTTCGCCAGGGTCGCGGTTTATGACCGTATTTTCCCGCGAGTCGGCGGTAGAGAACGGTTTCCTACAGTTTAGGGTAATTTATGACTTAGCTGGTTCCGCCTCGTAGCAGACGTGAACTCAGGGTATCGGAAAACGTAAACAGGAATGGCATGCCTTTTCTTCTTTATAACAACTCGAAGACTTTCTGTTTCTCTTCTCTTCGGACCCTTTCGAACCGAAACACGTGGTGTCTGCTGTCTATCTCGAAGCAATGGGTACATTGGCAGTAAAAGGATGGAGCGCGGGCTTTTGTGAAAGTGTACGACGGTTCGTTCGTTGCACTTCTGCAAAACACGTGTGTTTCGAAAATGTGGTGGCATCTTTTTACCTAAAGCTTCTCGTCCTGGTGGGAGTTAACTCATAATGGAACGAGAGAAACTACTTGGGGGTAGAGGAAGTTGCTTGGAAAAAATCCTGTCAGTCAGCTAGCAATCTCGTCACAGAAATGTACACTGCTGAAGAATACTACGCGATGTTCTGGGTGTACGCCCGGAACGACGGGGACGCAAGTGCTACCGTGCGAGCGTTGGCACGGGAATACCCGCGCATCGCAACCCCCAGCAAGGGTACGATTAGGCGTTTGGCGGCCAGATTGTACTCGACGAGTTCGATGATGCCGCGAGGCAGTGAGCTGGGCAGACCCAGAACAGCACGGAACCTTGGCGTAGAGAATAATGTGTTGGACGCCGTACATCAGGATCCCACCGTCAGCGTGCGCGACTTGAGCCGCCGCCTAGAGTAACTGACAGTACAAGATAATTGCAGCAATTATTAATTGAGGAAAGCGAATGTTATCTAATAATGGATGTTTCTGCGTTTGCTTCTAGTGCCAGCAGAATGACGGTACACCGAACCCTGAGGGAAAACATGTTGCATCCGTACAGCTATGTACGGGTGCAACATTTGCACCCCGGGGATGGCGACCAGCGGGTTGAGTATTCAGTGTGGCTGTTGGGACAAGTGCTACGGGATCCGTCGTTCTGCAAATACGTATTGTGGACGGATGAAGCACTCTTCAATAGGGAAGGGTGCTTCAATTCCCACAATCGGCATGTGTGGAGCGACGAGAATCCGCTAGCGCTTCGGACACGCGCAGCACAAGTCCGTTGGTCAATCAATGTATGGGCCGGAATTTGTGGCGATTATATCGTTGGGCCGTACATCCTACCAGACAGGATGGACGGCCCAGCTACAAAGTGTTTTTAGAGCATGTTCTGCCGGATCTCATGAACCATATTCCAAATGAGATCCGACAGAACATGTTCTATCAGCAAGACGGGGCTGGACCCCATTTCGCCATAATTTCCCGCCAATACTTAGATGAAACCTTCCAGGACAGGTGGATTGGCCGCGGCGGTCCTGTTGCGTGGCCCCCACGGTCACCGGATCTCACCCCGCTGGATTTTTTCTTCTGGGGCTACCTGAAGGTAATTTCATTATTGCTGTTACTTTTTTTATAGGCATTCTTTTTTTACTTACGTTTTGTATTTGTTGTACAACAATCATTTCAGGATGAGGTGTACCGTCAGCCAGTGGATTCGCTGGAGGATATCGTGGCAAGGATTCACGCTGCGGTGGCCAACATAACGCCAGAGACATTACGGGCCGTCCAAAGACATGTAGTTGTACGTGCGGAGGCGTGCATAGATGCTGAGGGTGGCCACATTGAGCAATTGCTCAATTAGCAACAATCGGCCCCTTTCGGGGCCACCAAATTTTATAACGTAGGAACAACACGTTCCATGAAAAATAAATTAAGTGATCAGTGTTAGTGGCCGTGCAGTGAAGTGAATATTCGGTACATTAACCCGGACGCACTTGACGTTGCGACCCTTACCTTTGGGTGGTGTCGTATACCTGCGATCAGCTGAGCACTGGCCGCTACCCTACCCTACAGTGACCCAGTGACACAGGTTTCCGAAAAGGAAGGAAAGGAATGTCCGAAAGGGTGAGTTTTATTTAATTTATTGGTGATTATTAGGTGTAGAAATACCTTCTTTCCGATTTTAATAACAGTTCGATTTAAAAAATATGGAAATACCTCAAGTGTCGAAGTAATTTCCATTATTGTTAATTACCTTCTGCCATTTTTCTGGCATCTTACGAATAATACCGCGGTAGACATTCGGTAGCTTTGTACTGATTATAAATCCAGTCGGAAACAATTTATTCATACACGTAATATTATTTTTTAAATTTAGTTGTGTTGGCCGTTATTAAACTACGGATTTTTACCTCAATAACGAATTACGATCACTTGTCGTACATTTTCTGTTACATTACCATTTCGTTTATGCCTTATTTGAAAATGAAAGTTACGTATTTCTTGTCCTCTCACCTGAAACAATTATTATTTAACATTCTGCTTTAAAAAAAAATGTGTAACGCGGTCTCCTTCGATGCATGCCGACTTGCTTGTTCGTACGTTCGTAGTACAAGCGCAGCCGCCTACCGCGTAGCCAACGCTACCGCGGGGGCTCGGGCGGAATGCGCGCGCTCTGATTGGTCGGGGGTTTTTGTTAATATCTCCTTAACGAAACTTCGGACAATATTTTCGCTAAGGAAAAAGTTGTTTCAAATCACCCCCTGAGTCACCCCTTTCAAGGAACTCCGACATTTTTGGGACACCCTGTATAATTTGAGTCCCATCCTCAAGGATAAAAGTCTCGACACGTGTCGAATGTAATATAATACTTATTGAAGCGCCAAATTTTAGAATTGGGTGTTGGCAGAAACCATATCGTATGCTTTTTGCGGGCTAATTCGTCATATGCATTAATCATGGAAAGAATTATGCTGTATCGACAGAAACTGCATCGGGTGATTTGGAGTTTACACATCATGGAAAGAATTATGCTGTATCGACAGAAAACCGTATAGAACCATGTTGGGAAGGATCGTCGTTTTTTGTATGCAATGCATCCGAGGGAGGAGGTACACCGAAAGAATTAGACAGAGATACCAAATCGTTGTATCAACCATAAAAGCGCGCTCCAAACCGTACAGAGCCTCAAATCATTGCAACGTGTTGCGTGAAAAAGATATTACATATACATTCCATTTACGATCATGGAAGTATTGACGCAAGTAGAACGCCAATTGTTGGATCAATCTGCGCGATTGATTTTGCGGGAAGAGTACCTCGCGTGGGAAGAACGGTGCAACGAGTGTATTGAATCGTTGGAAGGACACAGCCGAGTGAAACGTCCTCGATTACCGATCGGTGTTCAACAATCGTTGGTTGCCCGAATCGCGCGGCTCGAAGGACTAAAATATTCGCTGCGTGGACGTTTCGTGCGTGAAGGTGCCGGACATTCGAGCACGGGACTTTTGTGGCGTGAAATAGACACTGCGTTCGAAAGCCGCATATTAACTGGTGCAGTGCTAAATTCGAATTACATCGAGCCGCGCAACTTCCTTCAAGATGCGACGATCATTGTGCTGGACCATGTGCGGGGCGCTTTGGGGAAACATCCAAGCCTCAAAGTGAACACGGTGTTCAACGGTGAATTTGTGGCGGGTGACAAGCATGCTTGTAAAAGCATCAATACCCGAAACTGCGAACTCTTCCACACATCCGATCTACAGGAGTGGTACCAGCGATGTATCATCGAACCCACCCTTGCATCGTTGGAAGAGTTCCAGGAACGCGACAGTGGATGGGCATTGACGAGAATTTTCAACCTAATCGTCAATGTCAACAAGTACAATCCACTGCGCGCAGGATGCCACATTAAGTTGCCGCGGGAATTGTCGCTAAAGAAGGCAACGATTAGCGTACAATCTCCGGACAATGCGTGTTTCGCGTGGGCAGTGGTCGCCGCTCTCCATCCTGCGGAAAGACATACTGATCGCTCAAGTTCATACCCCGACTATGCTTCCGTATTAGATCTCCAGGGCATTGAATTTCCAATGTCCCTGGGGCAAATTAGGAAGTTTGAGGGGTTGAACGAAATCTCCATCAACGTCTACAGCTTCGAGGTGGAGAAAGGGTCAGCGATCTTTCCACTGCGTCTCACAAATCACAAGAGGGATCGGCACGTGAACCTGCTCTACGTACCACACCATGGAGGTAGCGATGTAGGACACTTTGCGTGCATTAAGGACTTGTCCCGGCTGGTGAGCGCACAGCTGAGCAAGAAGAAGGCAAAGAAATTCATCTGCGACCGGTACGTATATATAAACTTGTGAAATGTAGAAATGTATTGTGAAAAAATTAAATAAAAAATTATTTTGGTTTTACAGATGCATGCATTATTTCGGATCTGTCGAGAAGTTGGAGCTTCATTCGCTAGACTGGGGGAAAATGAACAACTGCGCCATCCAGCTGCCCAGTGAAAGCTCCAATTTGCTCAATTTCGACAATCACTGCAGGAAGGAGCGGCTCCCCTTCGTGGTGTATGCAGATCTGGAGTGCATCATCGGGAAAACGGAGGACAGTTACCGAATGGGTGACATAGATAATAAATTACATGCATATCAGCACCATGAAGTGCACAGCATTGCATATTATATGCATTGCTCGTACGATACATCGCTATCGACGTATCGATGTCGCCGCGATGCGGATTGTGTTTCTTGGTTCGTAGACGAACTAAAAAATTTTGCCAACTTTGCCAAGCCCATTCTAGTAAATAATGTTAACATGTTAGATTTAACTGCCGAACAGTGGGCGACATTTCGCAATGCGACGCATTGTCACATTTGCGAAGAACCATTCGAGGCTAGCGATATACGAGTCCGCGATCATTGCCATCTCTCCGGACGGTTTAGAGGTCCAGCACATTCGGAGTGCAATTTAAATTATAAAAATTCATTTTACATCCCCATAGTTTACCATAATTTATCCGGCTATGATTCCCATTTCATTATCGAGAAAATAGCTACCGCTTTCGAAGGCAGCATTGATGTACTGCCTATAACTAAAGAAAAATATATTTCTTTCACGAAAAATGTTGAAGATACGACTGAATCAGACTCACGAAATTATATTAAATTGCGATTCATCGATTCGTACAAATTTCTGAATACCAGGCTCGACAAATTAGCATCTTTTCTTACCACAGATCAATTAAAAATTTTACGATCTCAATTTGAAACATTATCCACCGAGGATTTCAATTTATTAACGCGAAAGGGTGTCTTTCCATATGAATACCTTGATTGCGCGAACAAGCTGCAGGATCAATGCTTACCGCCACGCGAGTCATTCTACAGCTCGTTAACGGGTGAGACTGTATCCGAGACCGATTATGCGCACGCGGGGACTGTCTGGCAGCGTTTCGGGATTAGAACCTTGGGCGAATACAGCGACTTGTATTTGAAAACAGATGTCTTGTTATTGGCAGATATTTTTGAAAATTTTCGCGAAAGTTGTATCAAGAGTTACGGATTAGATTCAGCACATTATTATACTTTACCTGGTTTCACGTGGGATGCCATGCTAAAACACACCAAAATTACATTTGAATTGCTCACAGACATCGATATGGTTATGTTTATCGAACGTGGTATACGTGGGGGTTTAAGCCAATGTTCTGGAAGATATGCAGAGGCCAATAACAAGTACATGACATCTTACGACGCATCGAAAGAGTCATCGTATTTGATGTACTTTGACGTAAACAATTTGTATGGTTGGGCAATGTGTCAGCCTCTGCCATATGCCAAATTTCAATGGGTCGAAGATGTCGCAAATTTTGGCGTGTCTAAAATCGATGTCGATTCGCCCACGGGGTACATTCTCGAGGTAGATCTGGAATATCCGCAACATCTGCACAACGCTCATGTTGATCTACCGTTCTGCCCGACGCGTGCCAAACCACCTGACAGCAGACAGGATAAGTTACTCGCGACGGTATATAATAAGCAGCGTTATGTTATTCATTATCGCAACCTGCAGCAGTGCACGCGTCACGGTCTTCATATTATAAAGATACACCGCGTGCTTCAATTCGCTCAATCCCCCTGGCTCCGCGATTACATCGAACTAAATACACGATTTAGAACAAGCGCGACAAATGATTTTGAAAAAAATTTGTACAAATTGATGAACAACGCGGTATTCGGTAAAACTATGGAAAATGTACGAAATCATGTAGATGTAAAACTTTTGACACATTGGGACGGGCGATATGGTGCGGAGGCAATGATCGCGAAACCGAATTTCCATAGCAGAAGTGTTTTTTCGGAAAATTTAATAGCTGTTGAATTGCGAAAACTCGAGGTGAAATTCAACAAACCGATATATGTGGGTATGTGCATCCTGGACATATCAAAAATTTGTTTGTACGAATTTCATCATGAGTACATGTCTCCACTGCACGGCCAAAATTGTAAAATTCTATATACGGACACAGACAGCCTCATTTATTACATTAAATGCTACGATATCTACGAAACCATGAAACGCAATATCGATAGATTTGACACATCCGATTATCCCATCGACAATGCATATAATATGCCACATGTAAATAAGAAGGTTCCGGGGCTGATGAAGGATGAAAATAACGGTGCGATAATGACTGAATTCGTAGGTCTTAGAGCGAAAATGTATGCACTCCGCGTAGACGGTAAAAAAGATACGAAAAAGGCGAAAAGCGTCAAGACCAACGTCATAGCCCGAACGATAACTTTCGACGACTACGCGCAGTGTTTGCATAGGGAGATCGAAATGGTTCGCAGACAATCATGCATAAGGTCTAAATTGCACAAAGTGTACACCATTTCGGAATCCAAAATCGCTCTAAGTCCGTACGACGACAAGCGGTATATCGTACCCGATTCGACCGACACTCTGCCCTGGGGTCATTATAAAATACCGCTGTAAATCAAAATTTATTACTCATCCTTATAAATAGTAGAATTATGTAAAAATAAAATCGTTCGCACATGAATATGCATCATTGTATTGAACCATGTATTTATTTCCGTATATCCAAGATTATTGCACATCATTCTAAAATAGTGGAATTATGTAAAAAAATTAAATTGCATCCATATGTATCATTGTATTTATTGAACTGTGTATTTATTTACAATACATTATTTTTATTTATCCATGAATTGTGTGATTTATCAAACCCCAGCCACTTGACGTACACCTTATCCCCCTTCCTACGCAAAACTTTTTCCACTAGATATACATCAGGGTCGATGACGCGTTGCAGCTCGTGTTCGTAGAATCCTCCGGCAACAGGTTTTCCACAGGAATCGACGAGCAGATACGTCGCGGGATTAGTTGTCTGTACTTTGGATATCTCGAACACCTCCGTTGTCCAATTCGGCGTATAGCCTTTATCGAAGATGGTTTTAAATTTGCTCACGCGCACAAACTCGCCCAATTTGAATCTCGCGGGAGCAGCGATCTTTATGTTGCTGTATACGGTGGCTAGCAGCTTATCGGCGATCGCTGGGGTAACATCGCAAGGACGCATTCTGATGGTTCTATGTTTTCGTGCGTTATACTCTGCAAGTAGACGCGGTAGCGCATCGATCCATTTATAGGTTCCATTGAGCGTAAACAGTTTCCACATATTGTTCTTCAAAGTTCGATTGAAACGTTCTACGACGGAGGCCTTCATCACCGAATACGTCGAATAATGATTAATGTCATGCTTCTTCAAGAGTTTCTGCACATCGGCGTTGTAAAATTCTTTTCCTTGATCGGTTTGCAAATTTTTTGGATATCGATCTCTAAATATCTTTGCAAACGCTTTAGTCACCTCAGCACCACTTTTAGTCTTAAGCGGCACCGCCCATGCATACTTGCTCAACACATCGATTACGGTGAGTATATAGTGGTGACCCTGGTTGAATCGCGAGTATGGGCGCATTTCTACAACGTCAGCTTGCCCCAGATCATCGTATCCATGCACTATGACGCGCCTCCGTGGGAAATGTCTTCGGGCTGGAGCATGCAATTCCTCAACGAGTTGTCGCTTCTTGTAGCCATGGTTTTCTTTACTTTTGGATTTCGATAATGACTGCATGTTTGATCATAGAGGTGTCTTTGACACGAATGATGCGATAATTATTGTGTACGTGCATTATGTGTCGAGGAAATTCTGGACAAGTTCAACCGTCTCACATGATTCTCCTTCGCAGCGTTGCTGTGGGATAGAATTCGACAGCTGCGATATCTTTTGAACGCTGTTTTGCAGCGTCATCATATCTCTCTGAAACACGACCAGCTTCCTCTCTAATTCTTCCTGCTGCTCTCTAAAAAGTGTAATGCTCTTTTCCATGTATAGTTTATTGACGGCATCGCTGTCAGCTGTGGGTTGCGCTACGCGTCGTATCTTGCGCGATTTTGCATCAAAGTCCGCACCAGCCACGCAAAGAGCGTTATCTCGCATGTAATTTCGAAGCACACCGTTCCATTTGTAATAGTCCATCCTAGCTGCTCCACTCTTCTCGAGCGATACCCCAAATTTGTTGATCGACTTCTCGATGCGTACAGTGCAAATCATCGACATGCGGTTTAATTTATAATGAGGCCTACCTCGCGGAGTTCCTCGATAATCGATAGAATCTCGTTGTCATGCGAGTTGTTACCCGCCTGACGCGACGCTTCCAGCAAACGGAATCGGTCCACCAGCTCGTTGGGATCGTCCCAGTGCACATAATCGATCTTGCTATCGTTTACCATCATGGCTCGCGGTGTTGTTAGACCTTTCCCAGCCTTACTGGTTGATACACGGGGGATTAGTGGTGCAATTATATTATTATACTTGTATCCCTTATTGCTCAATACGGGATTTTGAGCGTTATGACCGCGTCTGTAGGCATTCGTCGCCAGCAGTATGCTTTTGTATTTTTGTTTATCGACATCGGTGTATACAGGGTGTTCCAAAAATGCTGCGGTTCCTTGAAGGGGGTGACTCGGGGGGTAATTGCAAACAACTTTTTCCTTTACGAAAATGTTCTCCGAGGTTTCGTTAACGAGATATTAACAAAAAGCAGCGACCAATCAGAGCCCGAGTCTGGCGGCCGAGTTCCCGTGCTAGCGTGGCTGCGTGCCGCGCTGCGACTACGAACAAGCAACTCGGCATGCATCGAAGGAAATTCCGTAGAATGGCAAATGAAAAAGACGTAACAAATAAAATCGAACATTTTGTCATGATTTGTTTGTCATTTAAAGTGAATAATGAATAAAGGTGAAATGGATGAAAATCATGTCTAACGTAAAAAGACGAATACAAAGGTTTTCTTTAGAAGAATAAAAAATAATAATTATTTGAAGTGGGAGGATAAGGAATACGTAAATTTCCTTGTGTTAATAACGTAGCCACGACAAGGTAATGTAACAGGCAATGAACGAAAAGTGATCATAGTTCGTTATTGTGATTAAAATCCATAATTCAATAACGGCCAACATTGTTGCTTTTAACGAATAAGTTTGTTTAAAAACCCCTAAGAAATATTTAGGTATGGATATTTTTAGAATTATCGCCGGAAATAAGCCAGAGCCTGCGTTAAATTTAAGAAATAATAGTCGCCAATAATGTAACTAAAACTCACCCTTTCGAAAATTTACCTGCAGCTTGAAAACCTGTGTCACTAGGTCACTGAACCGATCCTGGTCATCGACAGACGCGCCGAGTGCACAGCTGATCTCAGGTACACGACACCATCCAAAGTTAAGGGTCGCAACGTCAAGTGCGTCCGGGTTAATGTACCGAATATTCACTTCACTGCACACCTACTAACACTGATCACTTAATTTATTTTTCATGGAACGTATTGTTTCTACGTTATAAAAATGAGTGGAAATGAATTTTTACTTGGCGTTCGGAGCCGTGGGTATTTCCGCGCAAATTCTCACGCTGCAGCACTTGCGTCCCCGTTGTTCAGGGGGTACACCCAGAACATCGCGTAATATTCTTCATCAGAGTACATTTCTGCGACGTGATTGCTAGCTGACTGACAGGATTTTTTCCAAGCAACTTCCTCTACCCCCAAGTAGCTTCTCTCGTTCCATTATGAGTTAACCCCCACCAGGACAAGAGGCTTTAGGTAAAAAGAAGCACATTTTCGAAACACACGTGCTTTGCAGAAGTGCAACGAACGAACCGTCGTACACTTTCACAAAAGCCCGCGCTCCGTCCTTTTACTGCCAATGTACCCATTGCTTCGAGGTAGGCAGCAGACACCACGTGTTTTGGTTCGAAAGGGTCCGAAGAGAAGAGAAACAGAAAGTCTTCGAGTTGCTATAAAGAAGAAAATGCATACCATTCCTGTTTCCCCTTTCCGATACCCTGAGTTCACGTCTGGTACGAGGCGGAACCAATTAAGTCATAAATTATCCAAAACTGTAGGAAACCGTTCTCTACCGCTGACTAGCGGGACAATACGGTCATAAACCGCGACCCTGGCGAAATGCTCTGGCCGATCAGCCTGCTTAATTTTGGGGAACTAGAATTTAAAAAGTATTATCCAACATCAATACGCCACGCGGAGAGACAGAGGAAGAAAATGGGTAGTCCGCTGACAGCGCGTGGTCCCGCCTGCGTCGTCCTTCCTTCAAATTAAAGACAGATCCCTTATCTCTAGAGTATAAACACACGCTCGAATTTCAAAACAATAGCACGCGTTGACGTATTCCGTGCGAGAAAAGGTGGCCTTGAAATCCGATTGGTCCTATTCTAACCAATCTGCCTTGCATCTCTCCCAAACGGTCACTGTTTTGAAGAGGCCTTCTTCACAGCAATGTTACCTCCCCGAGGCCCACAAGTATAAAGACGCTCTCGAATTTCAAAACAAAAGCACGCGTTGACGTATTCCGTGCGAGAGAAGGTGGGCCTCGGGGAGGCGACATTGCTGTGAAGAAGGCTCTTCAGAACAGGGAGGGATGCTGGGCAGATTGGTTAGATTAGGACCAATCGGACTTCAAGCCCACCTTTTCTCGCACGGAATACGTCAAGGCGTGCTTTTATTTTGAAATTCGAGCGCGTGTTTATACTCAAGAGATAAGAGATGTGTCTTTAATTTAAAGGAAGGACGACGCAGGCGGGACCACTCGTTGTCAGCAGACTACCCCAAACACGTGGTGTCTACTGCCTACCTCGAAGCAATGGGTACATTGGCAGTAAAAGGACGGAGCGCGGGCTTTTGTGAAAGTGTACGACGGTTCGTTCGTTGCACTTCTGCAAAGCACGTGTGTTTCGAAAATGTGCTTCTTTTTACCTAAAGCCTCTTGTCCTGGTGGGGGTTAACTCATAATGGAACGAGAGAAGCTACTTGGGGGTAGAGGAAGTTGCTTGGAAAAAATCCTGTCAGTCAGCTAGCAATCACGTCGCAGAAATGTACTCTGATGAAGAATATTACGCGATGTTCTGGGTGTACCCCCTGAACAACGGGGACGCAAGTGCTGCAGCGTGAGAATTTGCGCGGAAATACCCACGGCTCCGAACGCCAAGTAAAAATTCATTTCCACTCATTTTTATAACGTAGAAACAATACGTTCCATGAAAAATAAATTAAGTGATCAGTGTTAGTAGGTGTGCAGTGAAGTGAATATTCGGTACATTAACCCGGACGCACTTGACGTTGCGACCCTTAACTTTGGATGGTGTCGTGTACCTGAGATCAGCTGTGCACTCGGCGCGTCTGTCGATGACCAGGATCGGTTCAGTGACCTAGTGACACAGGTTTTCAAGCTGCAGGTAAATTTTCGAAAGGGTGAGTTTTAGTTACATTATTGGCGACTATTATTTCTTAAATTTAACGCAGGCTCTGGCTTATTTCCGGCGATAATTCTAAAAATTTCCATACCTAAATATTTCTTAGGGGTTTTTAAACAAACTTATTCGTTAAAAGCAACAATGTTGGCCGTTATTGAATTATGGATTTTAATCACAATAACGAACTATGATCACTTTTCGTTCATTGCCTGTTACATTACCTTGTCGTGGCTACGTTATTAACACAAGGAAATTTACGTATTCCTTATCCTCCCACTTCAAATAATTATTATTTTTTATTCTTCTAAAGAAAACCTTTGTATTCGTCTTTTTACGTTAGACATGATTTTCATCCATTTCACCTTTATTCATTATTCACTTTAAATGACAAACAAATCATGACAAAATGTTCGATTTTATTTGTTACGTCTTTTTCATTTGCCATTCTACGGAATTTCCTTCGATGCATGCCGAGTTGCTTGTTCGTAGTCGCAGCGCGGCACGCAGCCACGCTAGCACGGGAACTCGGCCGCCAGACTCGGGCTCTGATTGGTAGCTGCTTTTTGTTAATATCTCGTTAACGAAACCTCGGAGAACATTTTCGTAAAGGAAAAAGTTGTTTGCAATTACCCCCCGAGTCACCCCCTTCAAGGAACCGCAGCATTTTTGGAACACCCTGTATAGCATCATCAGGAATTCTCTTGAAAATCAGTTCGTAAAGGCCGGGTGTTCCTCCGTATATTACACCATCTATGATTATATTATCATCCTTGTCTATATCGAAAGCCTTATCCCCAAGCATCGTTCCACTATTGTCAAAGTATACGCCGTACACATAGTCCATTGCTGTATCCTTATCACCACTTAGGATTGCACTCATGTATTTTCGCCCCAGCGGACCGAAATGGTTGCGAAACGTTTCTTGTCCCTCGGATGTCTGGAGTTGCTGTCTAATAGATGTTGCAAACGACACATCAGGACTAGTTTCGAAAACGTCTTCATCATTGGTTGTGAGCGATTGTACATTGAGAAATGAATTTATTGGTGTCGAAGGAACGGGTGAATCGTTTGATGCGACATTCTGCCGTTTTTGCTTCGATAGAATTGGTGTAGAGCAGGCCTGCCCCATCGGGTGCAAATACCTCCTGAATTTCTGGGACCCGGGTAACAGCCGAGCGCGGGACTGGTTACGTTGCTAACGACGGCATGGATTGCGGGTGAACTGCATGAGTGTGCGTCCATGTAGGCTCGTACCACGAGTCTGTAGCTTGGGCCCGGACGCCTCTTTGCGATTCTGGGCGCCGGGTCAGGAGTCAAGCGTTGAGCTATTCCTGCTATTCGTTGCTCAGCTCCACGCTCGGCGATGCAATTGTTTGCTACTGTGGGCATTTGATATGATTTGAATTGTACCGTCCTCAATGTGTGGATGATAGTAAGGAACCCCGAGATGATGCATATGTATAAGAAGCAACAAAATTGAAAATGTAGAAACGTATCTATTATAAAATTTCACCGAAACATAACATATTTAGAATGTTATTACTATATAAATAAATAAGTCGCAAAGAAAAAGAACAAAATCGTATTTAACGATATATTATATTTGTCTAGGGGTTATCATTGCATTTAGCGATCGTTGCAAGCGCAAAATTATATGCATAATGAATGTATATGTACATTAGCGTCATACGAGGAATTAACAAAAATTTAGTGTGTTGAACTAATAAACCAATTATAATAATATATACATATATATATGCAGGAGCTGTACTTCTGAAAGGCACCAGTTGCCGATCGAGATGAAACTTGGTGGGGTTTTCCGAGGGGTGTGGATAGACCCCAAATATAAAATCTTAGCTTCGGGAATTAATGCGTTCAAAAGATGGTAATTGTGCACAAAAGGGTACAGCACACCTTACCGATTTCGATGAAATTTAAAGGTGTTGTAAACCTCAATATTCTCAACAACTTTATCCTATATAACCGCCGCAGATTCTGAGATATTCATAAAAACTTTAGTCAACTTTTCCTCGTGGATTTGAACGAATTTTTTTAAGCGCTTTACTACTGTCACCCTTCTTAACAGTATTTCTGATGACTTATTTCGACACAACGCAATCCACTTTCTACACTGTCTCGGCTATTATATTGGTTGGGGCTAGATTAGTCGGGGGAGACGGGGCAGCGGCCGCGTCCCGCTTGCGGGCGCGTAAAGCATGATAGCGAACCGATGTGAGTTTGAGGATGCTAAAAATGAGACTGTAGTTACAAATATCGCGCGGGGGCTTGCAACAATTGTTTCTTTCCTGTTTTGGTCAAAAACAAACATAAATATTACACGCCCATCATGTAATGCTCCATGTCGCGCACAGCAATTACAGCTCCCCCAAAGTAACTGAATCTTCCAAACGGGTGAACTCCCGAAGCTAAAATTTTATATTTGGGGTCTATCCACACCCCTCGGAAAACTCCACCAAGTTTCATCTCCATCGGCGACCGGTGCCTTTCAGAACCATATCTCATGCAGGTAAATAAACATCATTGCACATATTGATACTACAACTACAAAATTATATACATAACTGCGATACACGTATAATTCAAGAAGAATACAAAGTGGGGTACGTAAGTATAGTTCCACTTGCATAACCGATTGTACATATACAATATATACAATATGTATGGAATTAAAATATATAGTGTCGTATTGTTTCCTTATCGGTACGTTTTACTATGTGTTGTCGTGTTTGCTTGCCTAAACGTGTTATGTTGGGAACCAAATTTCCACGTGTACATGGGGTATGGCAACCTGCCGTATTTATAAAACCAGAAATTTCCTGTCGAAGATGGAAGAACCGATTAAGAATTCTTCTGTCTTCTTTCTTGATATCAGTCAATCTATTCCAGATTGTCTCTGAATTTTGGAGTAGGGATGAAAGTTCGTTGGATGAACACATGTTTCTTAAAAACTACGTACCTGGTACCTCTTTGCCTTCTTGGGGGTGGAAGGGAATGGTCAATAAACTGTCGGTGTTGGAACCGTTACCGTCGCGCGAAAATTAATATGACCGGTTGCAGCCCACTCCTAAGTAAGAAAGTTGTAAACCGAGTTGGCCTGTAGGGCTGTAGGCCAGTGTACGCCATGATGACAAAAATGCAGTAGAAATATGGGCTTCGAAGTGGTTAAAGTTAATTTGAAGGACGTTGGCTGCTGACAGATCTGTTGGCTTTATGAGTTTATTGCTGCCACGTGTATTTTGACGAATTCGTTGGATTTAGTTACGAGACACGAAATTAAATCGTAAAATCGTAGGAAGGTGTTTTTCAAATACTCTTAATTAATAACTTTATTACGATAATTGTTATCTCGCTCGCTAGCTCACAATGTTGTTGGAACATTCACGACCGCGCCGCGGCGCCCCACTCATAACCCACTCATAGAAGGTGGAACACAGGTGTACCCGGGTACATGTAACATACTTATAAATTGTATTTATTTTAATCACATTAATGCAAAAATGACCACTGCAGCACAGATTTTAAATTACTGTATCTCTCAGATGTATAGGTACAGGCCACGGTGTTCGCGGTCCTAAAAAGTCTATATTGGGCCACGGCAATATGGACTTTTTAGGACCGCGAACTCCACAGAGTTAATGATTTATCGCCAGATGTACGATTTTATTTCGTGTCTCGTAACTAAATCCAACGAATTCGTCAAAAAACACGTAGCAGCAATAAACTCATAAAGCCAACAGATCTGTCAGCAGCCAACGTCCTTCAAATTAACTTTAACCACTTCGAAGCCCATATTTCTACTGCATTTTTGTCATCATGACCTACACTGGCCTACAGCCCTACAGGCCAACTCGGTTTACAACTTTCTTACTTAGGAGTGGGCTGCAACCGGTCATATTAATTTTCGCGCGACGGTAACGGTTCCAACACCGACAGTTTATTGACCATTCCCTTCCACCCCCAAGAAGGCAAAGAGGTACCAGGTACGTAGTTTTTAAGAAACATGTGTTCATCCAACGAGGTTTCATCCCTACTCCAAAATTCAGAGACATTCTGGAAAAGATTGACGGACGTCACTTTGGAAAAAGCTCCTCAAGTGTCAAGACGTTGAAGGAAATCTTTTAACACGTACATACAACGCGAAGTCATCCTGCATACCATATAGTACCAGTGTACCTCATCGCTTCGCTGCGAAGTGCTATCATTAGGATTATACAATATATATAGTGTTGTGCAAACTTACGTTTTAAAAAAAAATGGCTTCAACATCGGCAAGTGGGAGTCCACGGATTGTGAAGCCCATAAAGACCATATGGGAGGAACTGTTCTTCGTTACGGAGCATAGAGGTGCCGCTATATGCCTTGTGTGTTGCACGAAATTTAATTGCATTAGGAAATCTAGTGTCAAAAGACATTATGATAATCGTCACGCCAAGGACTTCAAAAATTTGACGGGTCGACGGCGGAAACAGAAAATTCATTCATTGAAAGAAAGCCTGAGTCAATGTGAGGGAGATTCATTGGACGAGGTAAGTCATTTTTCATCTTACGGATTATTTCATGTCAGATCGATCATCATTTCTTACGTGAAGACTATCGTTTATTGCGGGGGGTTCTTATTATGAAAATGGACTGCGCGTATGACCTAATTATGTTCTGGGACCGGGTCAAAACCGAGCGCGGAACTGTGAATGGAGTGTCGGTTCATTTTCTTCATATCAAAGGAAAAAGTGGCCAATTTAAGGGGGTATACCCGTTTGAACCCTCCGAAAATGTGTACATTTTGTGTATTTTTTTACAAGTCAACGGCTTGACGAAGATTTCCAGTTTTTTACGATCTTTACATAGTATTAGGAACTACTTAAAAAAAAAGTTTCAGTTAAAAAACTATTGTTTTTCGGAAGTTATGGATACATATCTGAAAGTCTCTCGATTTCAGTCGGCTAAACGGTGGCCCTGAAAAAAGCTGTATGTCGTGTCTGAAATAAAAAACAGTACAATTTTCTTATAAAATATGTTAATAGCTATCGTCCTACGGGGCTGATTCTGAAAATTTTAGAAAATAAAGAAATGGTGAGAAATCAAAGGTAAAGTTAGATTAAATACGATTTTTGACAGTTTCAAACGGTTATAGCCCCTTGACGTGGAATAACCCATGTCCTGCCTTGTTCCAAGAATTTTCTTTCATTATCAATTCTTCTTTTAACTTTTAATTATTTTTTAACATTGACTGCCGATAGTAAATCATTGTTTTAATCATAGGAAAATAGTAGGACGAGTCGTGAAGCTGTAACGCGCAGCTTCAAAATTGCGCTAAAAATAGCGAAAGCCTCACGACCATACACAGATGGAGAATTCGTGAAGGAGTGCCTGCTGGTTTGTGCAGAAGATCCAGAGCAGCACAAGAAATTCGAAACAATTAGTCTTGGGCGGAATACAGTCACGCGCCGCATTCAGGAGATGGCTGAAGATGTGACGCGCCAGTTACAGGATTTATGCCATAATTTTATTGCGTTCAGCCTAGCCGTGGATGAATCCACGGACATTTCGGGGACTCCGCAGATCGCGATATTTATTCGGGGGGTTAATGAAAATTTAATAGCAACGGAGGAACTGCTAAATTTTTGCCCCTTAAAAGACACCACAACAGGGGAAGACATCATGTCGTGTGTGGAGGAGGCGGTCGATAATTTGAATATAGAGTGGACTTTTAAATTAGGAAATTTAGCAGTTCCTCAAGAAATTGACGCAATACATTGTACTATACATCAACAAAATTTGTGTGCAAAGAGTATTGAATTAGAACATGTTATGTCAGTGGTAATTCAAACCACAAATTATATTAGAACGAACTCCCTAAAACGACGGCAATTTAGAACACTTTTGGAAGACGTGAATTGGGATTGCGGCGAGCTACCATTGCACACCGAAATACGATGGCTTAGCAGGGGAAAAATTCTCGATAGATTTTTTAATTTGCGAGAAGAGATTTCTCATTTTGTGGACGCGGTAGGTCGGCCTGTACCCGAATTGGTCCAAAATAATTGGTTGTGCGATTTAGCATTCATGTCTGATTTGGCAGATCATTTAAATTCGTTAAATTTAGAATTGCAAGGAAAGGGCATCACAATTGTTGATTGCCACAAATCAATTTGCGCTTTTCAAGCGAAAATTGAATTGTGGAAAACGCAATTAATCGACAATAATGTCTCCCAATTTCCAAAATTAGGATCCCTAATCACGCCCAATATCAGTACTGATGTGTATAAAAATACATTAAAAAAGTTGGGTGATGAATTTTCAAAACGATTCGGTGATATAAAGGCGCTCCAAATTCAATTTCAGACACTTTCAAATCCATTTTCAATAGATATAAACACGGTTTCACCTGCGCTGCAATTAGAGCTACTAAATTTAAGATCCGACCTATTCTTGAAAGAGAAATTCTTTATTCAAAACGATCTGAGCAGTTTTTATAAAAATTTCCCAAAAATAAAATACCCCCATTTATATAAGACCGCATCGAAAATATTAGCAATGTTTGGTACAACTTATTTATGCGAACAACTATTTTCTAACATGAAGAAAACGAAATCATCAAGTCGGGCATCATTGAAAGATTACAACTTAAGATGTAGTTTAATGCTAAGTGCACACAGAAATCTGGCCCCTGATATACCACGTTTAGTGAAACAAACACGACAACATTGACTAAAGACACAATAAAAATAGACTGACATGATATGTTCTAATTCCATATACATATATGCACCATTGCATATATTGTATGTGTACAATGGGTTACGCAACTGGAACTGCACTTTGGTTACTAAACTTTAATAACTTTAGTAACTAAAGTGTAGCTCCAGTTGCGTAACCCATTCTACACATACAATATCAAATTTGTACAACATTATATACATAATACGATACACGCAAAATTCAAAAGGAATACAAGGTCGGGTGCGCTATTGAATGTGCACAATGGGTTACGCAAGTGGAAGTAAAGTGTATCTCGGTTTGCATAACTGCCAATCGCCATAACCTATTGTACACATACAATATCGCACCCCACCTTCTATTCCTCTTGAATTTTGCGTGTATCATATTATGTATATAATTTTGTAGTCGATGTATATGTACAATGTTCTGCATTATCTGCATGGATATATGCGTGCGTGCGTGCATATATATATATTCATGCAGGTTTATTCAACCCATTTTATTTTCATTATTTCCCCGCATAACAGTAATGTACATACACATTCCTTATGTATAAAACTTTGCGCTTGCAACGATCGCTGAGTGCAATAAAGACTAATACACAAATGTATATATGTATATAATTTTGCGCTTGCATCGATCGCTGAGTGCAATAAAGACTAATACACAAATGTATATATGTATATAATTTTGCGCTTGCATCGATCGCTGAGTGCAATTAAGACTAATACACAAATGTATATAATATGTATGTATATATTTATTAGTATATAATTTTTTACTTTTGGAATGTGTATATATACAGGGTGTCCCAGCTAACACTGGACAGCGCGATTTCTCCTAAACTATTGGAGATAAAAATATAAAAAAAATAGTGCATTGCATGGTTCGAGAGGGCCAATTTATTAGCCCGAACGAATTTTTTTTTCGATTATTATTTTAAAAGATACGATGGTCAAGTTCGGATCTGTAAATGGCACTACGTTTTTTGAACACCTGAGTTGATAGTGCATTCCAAGACAAATTCAATAAGCATTAATGTATACACTTGATTTCCACTGGTTTTTGAGATATTGCGCTTGCAAATTTAGTGATTTTCACTGAAGAAATCCCACTGAAATAGCAAGGACCGGGGTTGGTCTTGCTGGCACTACGGAGGGGCCACGGAGGGCCTTGCCTGTTGAAACCGATACCTACCTGCCAAAGGTCGGTGCCAGACCCAAAGGCTGGACAATTCTTTTCCGTCAGAAATGCTTCTTAGGTAGGTACATCTGCGGTGTCAAGCGGCTTCTGCGCACCGTTACTTTTATTTCGCACTTGCTTCTACGCTCGGATGGCCGGTTCTTTTGGGAGGGATGCAAGCTTGAATTGGTTATGTTAGGAGGTGTGAAAGTTGCTAGACTAAATTTCAACCAAAAGGAGCAGATTGTATTAGAACCAATCGGATTTGCATCCTTCACAAACGGCTGCTCTCTTGAAGAGGCCCTCTTCACAGCAATACCTCCTCCCCAATGCACACCTTCTCTCGCACGGATACGTCAACGCATGCTTTTGTTTTGATATTGAAGCTCGTGTTTATACTCGAGAGGACCACGCGTCGACAGCGGGCTACCCCGTTTCTTCCTGTGTCTCTCCGCGAGGAGTATTGAGGGTGGATTGTAGGAGCGTAGATGTCGGGATTCCAGTTATTGAATTCAGGAGACGATAGAAACACTTTATTAGGAAACACACATGTACTATAATTAAAGTAAATCGTATTCCTCTCGGGCAGGAGTACTGATAACGATCGAACTTGAGCCCCACTTCGCGCAGGCCGATTACACGGAGGGTAGTCGAGTCACACACTGCACAAATGATACAGGGTAATTCTGGAGCAACGCCCGTCAAGAAGATGCGGCCTGGTACCCCGTGGCGAGGACAGACCTTCGCAGTGCCTCACCCGATTTTTATGGCTTTTTCCGGAAAAAGGTATGAATCCTGGGCCGAACGTAGCGAAGTGAGGTCGAGCCCCCGCAGTCGAGGGTGCAATATCCAGTACAGCGTATTAAGAAATTCTTTTCTTCATCGCATCGAAAGGGAAGTGACGCCAATGGATTCCTTATGTTTTTCTGATGAAAATCATACCAAATATCATGCAAATCGGACTACTTTGACACAAGCTATTTGTAGTCCTTATGTAAAAGTTGTCCGATTTACACGACATTTGTAATGATTTTCATCGGAAAAACATAAAGAATCCATCGGCGACACTTCCATATCCATACGATAAAGAATAAAGAATTATTTAATTTCCTAAACAGATACAGGGTAATAATTCTGGAGCTGTGCCCGTCACCCCGTGGCGAGGGCTGCCCTTCGCAGTGCCTCACTCGAATTTTAGGGCTTTTTCCGGAAAAAGGTACGAATCTTGGGCCCAACGTAGCGAATTGGGGTCAGGCCCCCGCAGTCGAGGGTGCAATATCCAGTACAGCGTATTAAGAAATTCTTTTCTTGATCGTATCGAGAGGGAAGTGACGCCAATGGATTCCTTATGTTTTTCCGATGAAAATCATATCAAACATCATGCAAATCGGATTAATTTGACACAAGCTGTTTGTATTCCTTGTGTAAAAGTTGTCCGATTTACACGACATTTGTAATGATTTTCATCGGAAAACCCCAAGGAATCCATCGGCGACACTTCCATATCCATTCGACAAAGAATCAAGAATTAGTTTAATTCTTAAACAGATAAAGGGTAATTCTGGAGCAAGGCCCGTCAAGGAGATGCGGCCTGGTACCCCGTGGCGAGGACAGTCCTTCGCAGTACCTCACTCGAATTTTATGGCTTTTTCCGGAAAAAGGTACGAATCCTGGGCCGAACGTAGCGAAGTGAGGTCGAGCCCCCGCAGTCCCGGGTGCAATATCCATTACAGCGTATTAAGAAATTATTTTCTTCATCGTATCGAAGGGGAAGTGACGCCAATTGATTCCTTATGTTTTTCTGATGAAAATCATACCAAATATCATGCAAATCGGACTACTTTGACACAAGCTATTTGTATTCCTTATGTAAAAGTTGTCCGATTTGCATGATGTTTGGCATGATTTTCATCGGAAAACCACAAGGAATCCATCGGCGACACTTCCATATCCATACGATAAAGAATTAAGAATTATTTTATTTCCTAATCAGATACAGGGTAATTCTGGAGCTGTGCCCGTCACCCTGTGGCGAGGGCTGCCCTTCGCAGTGCCTCACTCGAATTTTATGGCTTTTTCCGGAAAAAGGTACGAATCTTGGGCCGAACGTAGCGAATTGGGGTCAGGCCCCCGCAGTGGAGGGTGACATATCCATTACAGCGTATTAAGAAATAATTTTCTTCGTCGTATCGAAGGGGAAGGGACGCCAATGGATTCCGGGCGTTCTCCCGATTAAAATCATACCAAACATCATGCAAATCGGACAACTTTTACATAAGGAATACAAATGGCTTGTGTCAAAGTAGTCCGATTTGCATGATATTTAGAATGATTTTCATCAGAAAAACATAAGGAATCCATTAGCGTCACTTCCCTTTCGACATGATGAAGAAAAAAATTTCTTAATACGTTGTAATGGATATTTCACCCTCCACTGCGGGGGCCTGACCCCGATTCGCTACGTTCGGCCCAAGATTCGTACCTTTTTCCGGCAAAAGCCATAAAATTCGAGTGCGGCACTGCGAAGGGCAGCCCTCGCCACGGGGTGACAGGCACAGCTCCAGAATTACCCTGTATCTGTTTAGGAAATTAAATAATTCTTTATTCTTTATCGTATGGATATGGAAGTGTCGCCGATGGATTCTTTATGTTTTTCCGATGAAAATCATTACAAATGTCGTGTAAATCGGACAACTTTTACATAAGGACTACAAATAGCTTGTGTCAAAGTAGTCCGATTTGCATGATATTTGGTATGATTTTCATCAGAAAAACATAAGGAATCCATTGGCGTCACTTCCCTTTCGATGCGATGAAGAAAAGAATTTCTTAATACGCTGTACTGGATATTGCACCCTCGACTGCGGGGGCTCGACCTCACTTCGCTACGTTCGACCCAGGATTCATACCTTTTTCCGGAAAAAGCCATAAAAATCGGGTGATGCACTGCGAAGGTCTGTCCTCGCCACGGGGTACCAGGCCGCATCTTCTTGACGGGCGTTGCTCCAGAATTACCCTGTATCATTTGTGCAGTGTGTGACTCGACTACCCTCCGTGTAATCGGCCTGCGCGAAGTGGGGCTCAAGTTCGATCGTTATCAGTACTCCTGCCCGAGAGGAATACGATTTACTTTAATTATAGTACATGTGTGTTTTCTAATAAAGTGTTTCTATCGTCTCCTGAATTCAATAACTGGCATCCCGACATCTACGCTCCTATAATCCACCGTCCATACTCCTCGCGGAGAGACACAGGAAGAAAAGGGGTAGCCCGCTGTCGACGCGTGGTCCTCTCGAGTATAAACACGAGCTTCAATATCAAAACAAAAGCATGCGTTGACGTATTCCGTGCGAGAGAAGGTGGGCATTGGGGAGGAGGTATTGCTGTGAAGAGGGCCTCTTCAAGAGAGCAGCCGTTTGTGAGGGAAGCAAATTCGATTGGTTCTAATACAATCTGCTCCTTATGGTTGAAATTTAGTCTAGCAACTTTCACAGCTCCTAACCTAACCAATCGAGCTTGCATCCCGCCCACAAGAACCGGCCATCCGAGCGTAGAACCAAGTGCGAAATAAAAGTAACGGTGCGCTTCTTGACACCGCAGATGTACCTACCTAAGTAGCATTTCTGACGGAAAAGAATTGTCCAGCCTTTGGGTCTGGCGCAGACCTTTGGCAGGTAGGTATCTATTTCAACAGGCAAGGCCCCCCGTGACGCCAGTAAGACCGACTCCGGTCCTTGCTATTTCAGTGGGTTTTCTTCAGTGAAAATCACTAAATTTGCAAGCGCAATATCTCAAAAACCAGTGGAAATCAAGTGTATACATTAATGCTTATTGAATTTGTCTTGGGACGCACTATTAACTCAGGTGTTCAAAAAACGTAGTGCCATTTACAGATCCGAACTTGACCATCGTATCTTTTAAAATAATAATCGAAAAAAAAAAATCGTCTAGGCTAATAAATTGGCCCCATCGAACCATGCGATGCACTATTTTTTTTATATTTTTATCTCCAATAGTTTAGGAGAAATCGCGCTGTCCAGTGTTAGCTGGGACACCCTGTATATATATATATACATATATATGTATCGTTCAATACAATTCTGTTCTTTATCTTTGTAAGTTATTTATTTATATAGTAATAACATTCTAAACATGTTATGTTTCGGTGAAATTTTATAATACGTTTCTATATTTTCAATTTTATTGCTTGTTATACATATGCATCATCCCAGGGTTCCTTGCCATAATCCTATAGTAGCAAAGAATAGCATAGCCGAGCGTGAAACCGAGCAACGAAATAGCTCCATGCTTGGCTCCTGACCCGGCGCCCAAAATCGCAAAGAGGTCTCCGGGCCCAAGCTACAGACTCATGGTACGAGCCTACATGGACGCACATTCATGCAGTTCTCTCACAAATTTCGCAACGGGTAGCAATGGAACAGTCCCGCGCTCGGGTGTTACCCGGGTCCCAGAAATTCAGGAGGTATTTGCACCCGATGGGGCAGGCCTGGTGTAGAGGTTACGAGCGATTTTTCCGATGACACGTATGGTTTCCTCTTTCTTTTGCGCGATGTGTTCCCTTTCGGATGGATTTTTGTTTTAGACGTTAATGTTTCATTCCCTTCGACGTCTGTGCTCATCAGCGGTGACGTGTCAGCATCCACCGCTGTGGTATTTTCAACAATATGTTTTAAGGGTTCGATAACAGGTCTAAAGTATTTCTCCAACGCGATATCTTCCTCCATCTTGCCAGTTTTCAAAGCCTGATGTTTCTTGCGAATGGCTTCACTGGTTTTTGCAATTTCCTTCGCTATTCTCTCGCGATCCTTAATCTCCAGAGTATCGATGTCGATCATCTTTGTGCCGCAGGCGTTGCGTTCCCACCGATGTGTTGATGACAATTGACCATCTCACGGTACCGCAAACTCGTTAAATCCCTTTCTATAACGTCCATTGGACATCGCGCTATCCTTGTCTATTACCACGAAGCCATACTCCCGTTGCCAACAATTACGACACAAAGCGCAGAAATCTTCGTAAGACATGTCGGTGTTTACGTGATGGCTGTACACATGTTTCAAGTTGGTACCATCCTGCTTAAACAGAATCAGCAGATTCGCATTGTCGCGTATAAGATGTTTGGGAATCTTTGCATACGTCTGACAGAGATAGAAGCAGTCGACGTTCGAGTGGCGCCCCGTCGCAAAGTATTCCCTTATCGTATCTTGCTTGTCGCATGCAACGTCATCAAAGATAAAAATCGAATTCGGAAGCGATTCGCTCGGTGGGATGACGTCACTGTTATTCGAAAACGTAAAGTAGCCAATTTCATCTATCGGAGTCAATAAATTCTCCAAATATTGATATTTCGGCTGTTGCAACGACTTGGAATACACGTACACGTTCTCGAAGCGGACGCCGTGAGGACTTTCCAACAAGCTCACCAACACGTTGGTCTTTCCACAATTTGATGGGCCGCAAATGAGGGAACGGATAGTGTTTGGTAGCATGCTACCATGTCTACGTCTTGTTTCTTTCGGGGACATCATTTGCGATTTATCGTCAAAATTTGTCACGCGTATCGCCACAGGTTGTCGCACGAATCGCATCCTCTCCATGAACCGTGAAAAATGATTTTGATACGTCGAAGCGGCGACGCATCCTATTTATAGGCCCACGCCGAAGCAAACCAGCTCAGTATTCAAAATGCTTCTGGTCCTGTCGGATAATTGCGATATTCGAGACCAAACCTCTGAGCAGTTGCAATATATACCAAAGATTATTCTACTCCGCGAATTTGACAGACACATTGATCAGTTGTGGGACAGACTTCCCGAGCATATAAAAGCTGATTCTGAGGTTCGACAGTATCGTCGGTGCTTGGAACATTATAATCGCCCTTGGCAGCGAACGCATATCGACGGTCCAGCACCACTGATTAAAAACTGTGGCGAATGTCGCCGACGAGAGTAAAGAAAGGTTGTGGTTTGTTAAATCGGGCAATAAACGCACTACCCATCGAATTACATATCCCGGGATACCAGTTTTGCGGTCCAGGAACTCATCTAGCAAAACGATTGGCTAGAGGTGATCAAGGCATAAATCCGTTGGACGCAGCGTGTCGCGAACACGATATTGCGTATTCCCGCAGCAACGATCTCAGTGAAAGACACGCGGCAGATAACGTACTCGCTGACAAAGCGCGAAAACGTATCGTTGCGCGAGACTCGACTCTGGGTGAAAGAGGCGCTGCTACAGCTGTTTGGGCGGCTATGAAGGCCAAGACGAAAATCGGAATGGGGATGAAAACAAAAACCCGCAAAAGGACTCCAAAGAGAGCGTCGCAAAAGCGGATTCTTCCGGTGGCAAAACGGGGTGGTATATTACCACTTCTCCCGCTGCTAGGTGTTCTCGGATCATTGGCCGGCGGAGCGGCGGGGATCGCCAAGGCGGTAAACGATAATAAGGCGGCGCAACGTCAACTACAGGAAATGCAACGTCATAATCGCTCCATGGAAGGTCGCGGACTTTATCTCACACCATACAAGCGCGGACAGGGAATATCGAAACGAAAAAAAAAAACGTCGAAAAGACATTAAAAATGCCTGTGGGTGTAACTACCGACAAGCAATTGGAGGATTTGGCAAAACGTATGCGTATTCCATTCTTTAGAGGTGTTTCTATGCGCAACGCGCTACCAGCCGGAGGAGTGCGTCGAAACGAGAGCGGTATCGTAAATTTGGACAATGTCGAGGGGTCGGGGACTCATTGGGTAGCATATGCGAAGAGAGGGTGTCGAGCTGTATATTTCGACAGCTTTGGTAATCTTCGACCGCCCAATGAATTGGTGCAATATCTGGATAAAGATGCTGTAAAAATCGAATACAATCGAACGTCTTATCAGAAGTATGATCAGAGCAATTGTGGACAACTATGTCTACGCTTTCTACAAACGATCGATACCAAATTTAAGGGTTGACTTGCAACCGCTATGATTCAGTACTACTCGATTCGTACAGCTCGGAATATGTCGTTAACATTCACTCTAACCGGCAGGAGTAGCACCCTCGCGGTGAGCTATTTTCCACCCATAGATTTCAGTGATGATGATTACGAGCTTGGTCTAACCACCTTTGAAACTTATCATACAATACCGAACATCGACTCGAGCAATGATAAATTCTACTTCGTCGTAAACTATGACACCAACAGCAGCGTTGACGCCGACCATGAATACATTACGATTCCCCACGGCTCCTACGAACTAGACGCCATTGCCAAGTATTTGAAGCAGCGATTACTCGAGCGGTATCCTCAAAATCTTGGTGGTACCGATGCCCACGATGTTGGCGACAACGATGTGTATCCAATAGTGTTGCGCCCCAACAACAACACCATGAAAAGCGAGCTGTATTGTCGGTTCGCCGTAGACTTTACAAAGCCCAATAACATTGGATCGCTACTGGGATTCTCGACGAATCGGGTATTAGAACCGGGACAGTGGCATGAATCGGACAATCCAATTAATATCATGAATGTAAACATTATTCGCATAGAATGTAGCGTGACCGCTGGCGCGTACAATAATGGAAAGCGCGTACATACGATACATGAATTTTCTCCGAGAGTCCCACCAGGATATAAGATATCGGAAACGCCCGCGCAGATCATTTACCTTCCAATCACTGCACGGGTCATTACGGATCTAACGATACGCGTTGTGGATCAAGACGGACAGTTGCTCGATTTTCGAGGTGAAGAGATTACCATCAGACTGCACGTACGCCGCCGACGATAATACACGTGGTGCGAACGAATGAGATGCTTCTTTTGAACGACTTCAGAAACACGTTTCTTCCAAGCGAAATTGTTTGTAACAACAACAGCAACAGCTCTGATTACGCTAAAAAGAAGAGGCTCAGTGCTGTGAACATTGCTTTTTTGAAATCGCTGGGATTCGTTGTACGGATTTAAGTTGAAAAATGGCCGACATTCTAAGCATTGGAGGGAAGCCAACGTTTGATGATCGCATCGTCAAGCTTGAGACACATACATACAACCCATACGTCAACACAACGTTTGGACACAGCGACGAGATAAGAATACCTATACAGCAGCAGGATTTATACACATTGCCGTGTGAAAGTTTCCTCTACGTGGAGGGGAAATTGATGATAAATAAGCCAAATGATGCATTAACGGTGATGTTGGGAAATAATTGCATGGCGTTCATATTTGATGAGATTCGATATGAGTTGAATGGTGTGGAGATTGACCGTAACAGAAACGTTGGAGTAACTAGCACGCTTAAAAACTATGTATCGCTGACATCTGACGAAGACAAGAATATGGAGAATGCTGGATGGGGCTTGAAACGACACGATGAGCTAATAGTGAAAAATCATTTCAATTTTTGCATCCCGCTCAAATATTTGCTGGGATTTTGCGAGGACTACAAACGCATGGTTATTAATGCGCGTCACGAATTGATTTTAATACGATCGCGCAACGATAACAATTCTCTAATAGGATCACCAACGTTGGAACCAGAAATTGAATTACTTAAAGTGCAGTGGCGGACGCCTAATGTGACGTTGAATGATGTTAATAAGCTATCGTTGCTACATGCTTTGGAAAGTGGACAAAACCTGAGCATTAGTTTTCGCTCCTGGGATCTGTACGAGTATCCTCTCTTACAGAGCACAACCAAGCATTCCTGGGCTGTGAAGGCAGCTGCACAGCTGGAGAAGCCGCGATACATTATCTTTGCTCTACAGACTGCTCGAAAGAATGTAATGACCGAAGATGTTACTCGGTTCGACCACTGCAAATTAACCAATGTAAAACTTTTTCTCAATTCGGAATTTTACCCGTACGATGACATGAACTTGGACTTTGACAAGAATAGACATGCCATCTTGTTGTTAGTCCACATGTTAAAACATGTATACACATTTCCGTAAATCGTATTATGGACATAGTTGCAACGAGGCATTATTCACCGTGGCCCAATTTCTGCAATTTGGTCCCCTCGTGGTGATTGATTGCTCGCGACAAAATGAGTCGATCAAGAATAGCACCGTGGACGTGCGCATAGAATTCGATTGCAAAGAGAATGTGCCTGCAAATACTACAGCCTACTGTCTGATTCTGCACGATCGGGTGGTTGAATACAATCCGCTGACAAACGTGGTGCGCAAAATCAATTAAATTGCCACGCTACTTGCCCGCCCTCTCCTGTGCCAAGTTCGTACAAAATTTCATCATGAAAATCGAGATGCTTTACGAGAAAGATTGCATTCTCCTGCCTGTCTTGGAAGCGAACGGACCTTTACATTGTATCCGATAATGGCTGTACCAACATTTGTTGACCTGCAAGGCTTCATCGTTGATGGAAGATTTATTGTGAAGGAAGTGGCTGTCCTACGAAAGGGAACAATTCTCTCGCACTATATTTTTGGGAGTTCGATGCCGCAATATTTTCTCACGAAATCTGACAAATCGAGCATCCGGTGGTTGGTGGCAAAACATCATGGACTACGGTGGGAAGATGGAGACGTTCCATACAGTATGGCTAAACAGCTAATTACGAAAGCTGTAGCTGATGCTATCAACGAAGAAGATAACTCATCCCATATCGTATACGTTAAAGGCTTGCAGAAACGCGACTGGCTTGCGGATTTCCTCGATGAAAATACGAGAGCGGACGTGGTCATTGAGACACTGGACATTGATTACGAGGATATCAAATCTCTAAATAAGCTAAATGTAGTTAATACTCTGCGATGCGGCAGACACGCAAAGCATTGTGCTTTGCAAAATGTATTTAAAATATTCAACTGGTGGTTTAAACACCAGATGGAATTTCATAAATAAAATGTAATCAATTTTTTTAATGCATAAATGTTTTTTCTTCACTCTCCCCAACCCAACCTCCTAAAATATATAATGTACGCTAGATTTAGATGGTGGTGGTTCAACCTCCTAAAATACGTAGGAGGTACGCTAGATTAAGACGGTGGTTGCAATTATGTCTGGTCAGCGAAGAAGATGAAAGGTGAAGAAGAAGGTGAAAAAACAACAACAACAACATATTACTTTGCTGCATAAGCACTTCTCAACTTCAAGATAACAGTTAAGATGCGTGAGCCTGGAGATGTTGCATGACCATTTATGTTTCAAACATAGCAGCAGACACTATGGGATACTATAAGAAAAAACCCATTAATTTTAATTGGATGGAGTGGAGGGAGCACTTACAGGTATGTATCTAATACTCCCCAATGTTTTCGCGATTTTTTGATGCTTATTATGTTTTTAATATGCTAATATTATATCCATTATTGTATGTTTTAGGACTCACCACCCAGAGTTGGGCATAATCAATTACATTTGTAATTGATTACGTAATCAATTACTTTCATTGCAATTACAGAGTAATTCTGATTAAAAAGTAATTGCAATTACAAGTATTCGATTTAGCAATTACATTATAATTTACAATTATATGTCATTTTAATTACAATGTAATTGTTCTGTACAATTACAATCGTAATTGTAATTGTCCTACACTTGCATTTGACAATTACAATTACAATTGTAATTGTGCAAGGCAATTACATTGTAATTGTAATTGTAATTGTACAGGACAATTACTTTGTAATTGTAATTGAAATTGTGCAAGGCAATTACATTGTAATTGTAATTGTAATTGTACAGGACAATTACTTTGTAATTGTAATTGAAATTGTGCAAGGCAATTACATTGTAATTGTAATTGTAATTTTGGAGGACAATTAGTTTGTAATTGTAATTGTAATTGCGCAGTACAATTACATTGTAATTGTCAGATGTAACTGCGGGCAATTACAATTACAATTACAATTGTAATTGTGCAGAACAATTACAATTACAATCGTAATTGAGCGGAACAATTACAATTGCAATTACGATTACATTTAGCAAATAGTTGTTGCTGCGAAAACAACAGCATTTTTGAAAGTTTTGTTATAGAAGCCAAATTCTTGGTCTGTCATGATTTCGTCAAACTGGTGTAAAAATATGAATTTCAGTAAAGGATCATAAATTGTAAACAAATTAAAAGCTTTTATGATACCGCCTATAATAATAAATTAATAACAAAAAATGAGGAACAGAACAATTTCTTTGGAAAGAAATATTAAATCTTGTATTTGTTAATATTTTGCTCTTAGAAATAATAATACACCTACTTTATATCATTCGAGGAATTTTCTTTCATTCCATTCAAACTTCATACTGAATGAACGCACGACCGGACACGGTCAACTGGTCCCTAGAAATACTGTTTTGATGGTGCGTGATTTTCGGCAACAGGGGTACTGAAAGATGTGCTAAATACCATTAAGTACCAAAAAAAGAGAACAATTACATAGATAGCTGGCTAATTTTGCGAAAGGACTGGAATTAGCGTTGGAACTGCAGTTACAGGATTTGTATTGTAATACTTTAGGACAGTTGGGGGCCCTGGACTCCGCAAACTTTAAGGGCGGCTCTGATAAAATATGCAATTTTCTTTATTATCTCTAAATGATGTACAAACACAGCCTAAAGAGTTTTTTAACATTACGACGTTTACTTTTTTTTTAAGTAAAATCGTAAAAATGACATATTTTTCCAGTGATTTGAAGGGAGGGTACCGTTAAGTACCGCGTTAAGGTCCACGCACACATATCCGTTTCGTATCAGTTCCGTTCCGTCGTGCCCTCTACGCCCCTCTTCTTCTTACCACTAGCACGACGGAACGGATATGTGTGCGTGGACCTTTAGGCATGTACGACGGTTACCTGTCTTCGAGGAAAGGTAAGCAAAATAATTGGGAAGCAAATTTTTCTTCATCTACAACTAAGAATTACCCTAACTTTTTCAATAGTTGAATAAACACCAATAAATAGTGTAAAAAATCCTATGACCAATGTTCGAAAAACTAAATAGCAAATTACACTGTAATAATTAGAGTGAATATAGTTTCTTGACTGATTCTATTTTACAATTGCAAAAAAGAGATGGAGTTGCGATAATAAAAATAATAGTACTAGTTTTTCCTGTATTGTTATGTAACAAAAATATATCTATCTCACATTTTAGACATCATATCCATATTATCACCCCTTATTAATATTGTACCACAAATATATTCGAACAATAGGACCACCAGAATATCTAAGCAAAGAAGGAAGAGCCAAAAAGCAAATTAGGCCAGGTACTGGAAGGAGGAGTGAGGAAGAAAGTGTGATATGTGTAGATATAGACTCCGGAACCTACAACATTTAACAAGGGATTGTAGGGAAAGCGAAAGGGAGGTCAGGATGGAAGACGTGGCAAGCGGGGGACAGTGTAAAAGAATTATAGATTAGTTCGAGAAGCTGCAAAATAAAAGAAAGGTGAATAAGGGAAAGAAGCGGAAGGGATACAAAAGTCCAAAGAGAGTTTTCACGAACATGAGAGGGTGCAATAAGTAGGGTAAATAGTTAGTAGAGAGAGAGAGAGAGAGAGAGAGAGAGAGAGGGGGGGGGGAGGGGGATCAAATGCGTGAGTAAAATACTCGTAGTTATGTAAATCTGTACAAGTTTATTATATTTACTTTTTTTTAATTATTAATCGTCTTTGTAAACCAAGTAAAATTCTTGGCAATGAGGTTGAATAAAACAAACATATGTACATATTAATATTTTACCGTGGAATATACAAACATTAATTGTAAATATGAACTAAGGTATAAACTAGAATATAAACTAAAATATAAACTAAAATATAAACTGAAATATAAACTAAAATAAAATATAAACTAAAATATAAACTGAAATATAAACTAAAATAAAATATAAACTAAAGATAAAATATACGATTTAATTATATAAAAGGAAACAATATAGTTATATAAGTACTTGTTTGTTTATTTATTTTGAAAATAATTTAAATTCGCTTTTAATATCACCCTTTTTTCAAACATTGAGTCTGATAGCCTATTGGCTTTAGGAGTATTTGTAATAGTGGCAAATGAAAAAAGTCTTTCCACTGGAGCCGAGGAAGGTAGAGGCGTGTTATATTTTATGAAGATACTTTTTATTTGTGGGAATCTTTCAAGTGATTCTATATCTCCACTTTCCTCGGTAAAATAGTGAGCAATCAAAAGTTCGGCTTTGGATCTTGGATGATTGTGTTCGAAAACATTATCGAAATCTGACTCGAAATTATAAAAGTCATCTTCATTCGACTTCCGTTGGGCGTTTCTTACAGTAATAATTGGTTCCTGATTAAATTCTTTTGCTACAGCTGTGATAAATAAATTTTTAAACATTCCATGCTCAATTGGATCTACACACGAAAACCATTTGGATTTGAATCGTGGGTATGACAACGCAGCTATTACTGCATTCTCCGCTTGCGGACTTGAAACATTGAAAAAATTAATAAAACGTGTTTCGACATTTTCCAAAAACATTTCGCAAAGTTTTTTACAGAATATAAAGTTCCTTTCATTCAATTTTTGTAAATTTTTTCTAAGGGCTAATAAAGTCGGTAACAAAATACCATAATATGTATTATTTTCACCTTGAAGAATATCTAATGCGTCTGCTACAGGTTTCGTACACGATAGATATTCCTCAATGTAATTAAATTCATGGTCTTTTATATTATTTTTTAAGCCCAAACCTTTGTGGAGTGTAGCAGATTTGTCCTTAATGCTTAAAATTGTTCTTAAGGAATCGTATAAACTATTCCAGCGAGTATCACCAGGTTTACTGAGTGCATGTCCTAGAATGTCCTGAATTATTTCAGCAGACTTGGGTTGACTTCCTTTTTTCCACAAACTGTTACATTTCTTCAAAACCTGACCGTGCATATTCGATAGTGGTGAATCGTTTGCTGCCAATAGCTTGTTGGCGTCAACAGTTGCAATTAAACTGAGTGTATGCGAACAGCATCGCAAATGTAATGGTAACTTTTTTTCTGAAAAATTCGGAATAACATATTCATCGTCACTGTCTGTACTAACAATATCCTGCTCTGTAGTTTCATGATCCGAACTAGCAGCATCACTATCATCCAAATCAAAGCCGTCTTCTTGTTCAATGCAGTCAGGATGGACACCAAATATCCTAAACGCTTTAACGAAATTGCTTCCATTATCGGTTGTAGTAGCAACTATTTCGCAGGTGTCTGCAATATACTCTGCATGTATTTTCTGCAATAATTCTGTTATACGTTGATTGTCGTGCACCCCCATAAATCTGCGACATGCTAATGCTCTAGATTTTCTTTTCAAATTTACAAAATCAATCCAATGAACTGTTACGCCTATAAAACTTCGCCTGCGACCGGACCAAATGTCTACTGTTGTGGATACGTATTTTGCCTCTTCTAATTCTTGTTTTATTTCCTGCGCTTGAGTGGTATAAGATTCACATAAAAGACGTCCTAGTGTTCTACGACTTATCACTTTCAATCCATGCTTTTCAATATTTAAATTTTCAAATATTTTAATAAAATGTGGATTTTCGATACATCGCAAGGGTATCATCGAATGCGCGAAATATTGGCGTTGTGCAGATGTATTTTTTCTATTTTAACCAACGATTGATTTATAACGCTTCAATCGCGTAACAATCAAACAAGAGACGATCTTTTGATTGCTGCTCATTTTGCCTAGGCTTGCCTCGTTGTTAAAAAAACAGTTGAAAACATGACGAGGCACGCGGTGGACTCGCGCGAGAACGCAGGACCATTTGTGTCCACACGTCAGAGCGAGTCAGATTGTTTAAGCAACTAAATACATTGCATTTTTGGCTTCAAATATATCGTAGTGCTTTAACGTCGATACTTTTGTATGCATAATTGATCCATCATGGATTCAACGTTTGGAGAAATTAATTTAAATGAGAGTGTTGAAAGTGAATTCAACAATATAGATGAACCGAACACAATGGCTTTCCTGGATGGAACCTTTTTCCAACAAATTCCGGAAAAATCATTCGGCCAAAGGATTGTTGCGGTATGTACTAAATGTTCGCCAAACTACATTGAGGTGAAAGGTTTTAAAAACTGCACGTCCAATTTTGTAACACATTTGAAAAGAAAACACGGCAATGCCATAGTTGAAGAGTATCGCGCCTACATTAAAAATAAGAAAACTTGTCGAGCAAGGGCATCTATATCGAAGCAAGCATCATGTTCATACACGCAAGAAAGTTTTGAGAAAGATTTGGCACAATATTTCGCGCATTCGATGATACCCTTGCGATGTATCGAAAATCCACATTTTATTAAAATATTTGAAAATTTAAATATTGAAAAGCATGGATTGAAAGTGATAAGTCGTAGAACACTAGGACGTCTTTTATGTGAATCTTATACCACTCAAGCGCAGGAAATAAAACAAGAATTAGAAGAGGCAAAATACGTATCCACAACAGTAGACATTTGGTCCGGTCGCAGGCGAAGTTTTATAGGCGTAACAGTTCATTGGATTGATTTTGTAAATTTGAAAAGAAAATCTAGAGCATTAGCATGTCGCAGATTTATGGGGGTGCACGACAATCAACGTATAACAGAATTATTGCAGAAAATACATGCAGAGTATATTGCAGACACCTGCGAAATAGTTGCTACTACAACCGATAATGGAAGCAATTTCGTTAAAGCGTTTAGGATATTTGGTGTCCATCCTGACTGCATTGAACAAGAAGACGGCTTTGATTTGGATGATAGTGATGCTGCTAGTTCGGATCATGAAACTACAGAGCAGGATATTGTTAGTACAGACAGTGACGATGAATATGTTATTCCGAATTTTTCAGAAAAAAAGTTACCATTACATTTGCGATGCTGTTCGCATACACTCAGTTTAATTGCAACTGTTGACGCCAACAAGCTATTGGCAGCAAACGATTCACCACTATCGAATATGCACGGTCAGGTTTTGAAGAAATGTAACAGTTTGTGGAAAAAAGGAAGTCAACCCAAGTCTGCTGAAATAATTCAGGACATTCTAGGACATGCACTCAGTAAACCTGGTGATACTCGCTGGAATAGTTTATACGATTCCTTAAGAACAATTTTAAGCATTAAGGACAAATCTGCTACACTCCACAAAGGTTTGGGCTTAAAAAATAATATAAAAGACCATGAATTTAATTACATTGAGGAATATCTATCGTGTACGAAACCTGTAGCAGACGCATTAGATATTCTTCAAGGTGAAAATAATACATATTATGGTATTTTGTTACCGACTTTATTAGCCCTTAGAAAAAATTTACAAAAATTGAATGAAAGGAACTTTATATTCTGTAAAAAACTTTGCGAAATGTTTTTGGAAAATGTCGAAACACGTTTTATTAATTTTTTCAATGTTTCAAGTCCGCAAGCGGAGAATGCAGTAATAGCTGCGTTGTCATACCCACGATTCAAATCCAAATGGTTTTCGTGTGTAGATCCAATTGAGCATGGAATGTTTAAAAATTTATTTATCACAGCTGTAGCAAAAGAATTTAATCAGGAACCAATTATTACTGTAAGAAACGCCCAACGGAAGTCGAATGAAGATGACTTTTATAATTTCGAGTCAGATTTCGATAATGTTTTCGAACACAATCATCCAAGATCCAAAGCCGAACTTTTGATTGCTCACTATTTTACCGAGGAAAGTGGAGATATAGAATCACTTGAAAGATTCCCACAAATAAAAAGTATCTTCATAAAATATAACACGCCTCTACCTTCCTCGGCTCCAGTGGAAAGACTTTTTTCATTTGCCACTATTACAAATACTCCTAAAGCCAATAGGCTATCAGACTCAATGTTTGAAAAAAGGGTGATATTAAAAGCGAATTTAAATTATTTTCAAAATAAATAAACAAACAAGTACTTATATAACTATATTGTTTCCTTTTATATAATTAAATCGTATATTTTATCTTTAGTTTATATTTTATTTTAGTTTATATTTCAGTTTATATTTTAGTTTATATTTTATTTTAGTTTATATTTCAGTTTATATTTTAGTTTATATTTTATTTTAGTTTATATTTCAGTTTATATTTTAGTTTATATTTTAGTTTATATTCTAGTTTATACCTTAGTTCATATTTACAATTAATGTTTGTATATTCCACGGTAAAATATTAATATGTACATATGTTTGTTTTATTCAACCTCATTGCCAAGAATTTTACTTGGTTTACAAAGACGATTAATAATTAAAAAAAAGTAAATATAATAAACTTGTACAGATTTACATAACTACGAGTATTTTACTCACGCATTTGATCCCCCTCCCCCCCCCCCTCTCTCTCTCTCTCTCTCTCTCTCTCTCTCTCTCTACTAACTATTTACCCTACTTATTGCACCCTCTCATGTTCGTGAAAACTCTCTTTGGACTTTTGTATCCCTTCCGCTTCTTTCCCTTATTCACCTTTCTTTTATTTTGCAGCTTCTCGAACTAATCTATAATTCTTTTACACTGTCCCCCGCTTGCCACGTCTTCCATCCTGACCTCCCTTTCGCTTTCCCTACAATCCCTTGTTAAATTTGTAGGTTCCGGAGTCTATATCTACACATATCACACTTTCTTCCTCACTCCTCCTTCCAGTACCTGGCCTAATTTGCTTTTTGGCTCTTCCTTCTTTGCTTAGATATTCTGGTGGTCCTATTGTTCGAATATATTTGTGGTACAATATTAATAAGGGGTGATAATATGGATATGATGTCTAAAATGTGAGATAGATATATTTTTGTTACATAACAATACAGGAAAAACTAGTACTCTTATTTTTATTATCGCAACTCCATCTCTTTTTTGCAATTGTAAAATAGAATCAGTCAAGAAACTATATTCACTCTAATTATTACAGTGTAATTTGCTATTTAGTTTTTCGAACATTGGTCATAGGATTTTTTACACTATTTATTGGTGTTTATTCAACTATTGAAAAAAAGTTAGGGTAATTCTTAGTTGTAGATGAAGAAAAATTTGCTTCCCAATTATTTTGCTTACCTTTCCTCGAAGACAGGTAACCGTCGTACATGCCTATAAAGGTCCACGCACACATATCCGTTCCGTCGTGCTAGTGGTAAGAAGAAGAGGGGCGTAGAGGGCACGACGGAACGGAACTGATACGAAACGGATATGTGTGCGTGGACCTTAACGCGGTACTTAACGGTACCCTCCCTTCAAATCACTGGAAAAATATGTCATTTTTACGATTTTACTTAAAAAAAAAGTAAACGTCGTAATGTTAAAAAACTCTTTAGGCTGTGTTTGTACATCATTTAGAGATAATAAAGAAAATTGCATATTTTATCAGAGCCGCCCTTAAAGTTTGCGAAGTCCAGGGCCCCCAACTGTCCTAAAGTATTACAATACAAATCCTGTAACTGCAGTTCCAACGCTAATTCCAGTCCTTTCGCAAAATTAGCCAGCTATCTATGTAATTGTTCTCTTTTTTTGGTACTTAATGGTATTTAGCACATCTTTCAGTACCCCTGTTGCCGAAAATCACGCACCATCAAAACAGTATTTCTAGGGACCAGTTGACCGTGTCCGGTCGTGCGTTCATTCAGTATGAAGTTTGAATGGAATGAAAGAAAATTCCTCGAATGATATAAAGTAGGTGTATTATTATTTCTAAGAGCAAAATATTAACAAATACAAGATTTAATATTTCTTTCCAAAGAAATTGTTCTGTTCCTCATATTTGTTATTAATTTATTATTATAGGCGGTATCATAAAAGCTTTTAATTTGTTTACAATTTATGATCCTTTACTGATATTCATATTTTTACACCAGTTTGACGAAATCATGACAGACCAAGAATTTGGCTTCTATAACAAAACTTTCAAAAATGCTGTTGTTTTCGCAGCAACAACTATTTGCTAAATGTAATCGTAATCGTAATTGTAATTGTTCTGCGCAATTACGATTGTAATTGTTCTGCGCAATTACGATTGTAATTGTAATTGTTCTGCACAATTACAATTGTAATTGTAATTGTAATTGCCCGCAGTTACATCTGACAATTACAATGTAATTGTCCTGCAAAATTAAAATTACAATTACAATGTAATTGCCTTGCACAATTACAATTACAATTACAAAATAATTGTCCTGCACAATTACAATTACAATTACAATGTAATTGCCTTGCACAATTACAATTACAATTACAATGTAATTGCCTTGCACAATTACAATTACAATTACAATTGTAATTGTACAGAACAATTACAATTACAATTACAATTGTAATTGTACAGAACAATTACAATTACGAACTATGTAATTGTAATTTCAAGACAATTACATGTGGCAATTACAATTGTAATTGTGGTCAACAAAATTAACGATTACAGAACGTAATCTGTAATTGAATTACACAATTACATTTCAATCGTAATTTGTAATTTCTAATTAGATTACATTTTGCCCAACTCTGTCACCACCACCATCGCCTCCCCCACCGCCTTCGCTACCACGGTGGTCGCCGCCGCCGTCACCACCGGAACCATCACCAGTATGTAATACTTTGCATTGTTTTGTGCATTTTTTTTAAATAATTTGCATTGTTTTGTGCATTTTGATGGTTATTGTGTTTAATGTACCAATATTATATAGATGTTTGCATGTTCTAGGGCTCGCCACCACCACAACCACCACCACCACCACCACCAACACCCGCCCTAATTATGAGGCCTCCGAGAATAAGATTTCGGCGTGGTGAGCCTCGGGGCTCCATTTTTTTGCGGCGGCCGTCACCATACCCTGGGCCCTCATAGAAATATATATATATTCAATAATTATGTTTTTTTATATTTTGTTATATTCAAATTTTTTAAAATAAAATTATATTAAACAAAATATTATTTCACAATTTTATTTACCCATCATCCTCCATCTCTCCTCACCGCCTAATTTTTTAAGATTTGACGCTTTAAAAATTACTATTTCTCTGTGCTGGAGACCTAACCTCTGAGCAGTTACAATATACCAAAGATTATTCTACTCCGCAAATTTTTTTGATGGAACTCCCCCGAGAGAAGAACAACAGTATTGTACTTTTGCAAAGCTACGCACTTCTCGATTTCATGATAAGGATTTACATCCAAGAGTCTGGAGATGCTACGAGACCAGTCGTCTGTCAAAGCTTGACAGATTAGAAGTGTTTCTAAAGTGTTAAAGTGTCACATTTTTTATGGGATTAAGCAGGATTGCCCCCGAGTGGGATGAGCAACCATGCAGGGACCCCCCGGAGGTATGTACATAACAATACTTTTGATATTTATCGCGTTTAGTCATTTAAATCGATATTATATCGCGGGTTTTTTATGTTTTTTAGCATTTACCGATAATACCATCCTCTTCGTCGTCGTCGTCGTCGTCGCCACCGCCGCCACCACCACCGTTGTCGCCGCCACCACCGCCGTCGTTGTCGCCGCAGGTGTGTAATACACTGAATTATTCTGTGTGTTTCATGTTTATTATGTTTAATGTGTCAATATTATATCGACGTTTTGTGTTCTAGGACCAGCAATTGTTAATAAATCAATTAGCAATTTTAGCAGAGGTCCTGACGGCGGCCCAGCATGCACCCCCGGTGGTGCCTCCCGAAGAGCCGCAGATGCGGCGACATTCGGGACTGGTGCTTGGTCCCGCGATGGTTGCGCGACTGCGGCGCCCATGGGTGCCGTACTTGCAATTGGGGGCCCTGCGACGGCCGCGGTCCCCATCACCCCCCTGGATTGACGTTAGCAGGCCGTTGCCACCACCGTCACACCCAGGGTGGGTGATGGCGCCCCCGGGGCCCCCATCGCTACCCCCATCATCGTCATCATCATCTGGCGATACGGCACCCTGGTGGCCGCCGGCGACACCGTCGCCACCGTCGTCACCCTGGTGGCCGCCATCGACACCGTCGCAGCCGTCGTCACCCCAACCATCACCGTAATTTTTTCTTCATTTTTTTTTCATTTTTTTTATCTCGTCAAAAAAATATGAACACCATGGAATTATTTCCCAACATCACCATTACAGGTCGTTGCCATCGTCGTCACACTCGGGGTGGGTGATGACGCCCCCGGGACCCCCTTCGCTGCCCCCACCATCACCATCGCAGCCGTCATCGACGTCGTCGCAGCCGTCCCAGCCATCGTCATCACCCCTCGAATGGTTTGGGGGCATATTAACGCCGCAGCCGTCGCCTCCCTTCGATCCGCTCAGGGGGCTACTAATGCCACCACCGCCGCAGCCTCCTGAGTGGTTCGAGGGACTATTGCCACCATCACCCCCATTGCCACCACACGAGTGGTTCGCGGGGCTGTGGCCGCCGTCGCCCCCATCGCCACCACCCGAGTGGCCGGGGGCGATGTTTACACCGCCGCCGTCGCCCCCATCGCCGCCACCTGAGTGGCCGGGGGCGATATTTACGCCGCCGCCATCGCCATAATTTTTTCATTTTTTTATTTTTTTATTTTTTTATTTTATTTACTTTTTATTATACTATATCTTATCGATTGACTTTAATACTATTTTGCGAATGCGGTATCAGGGCTTCAGGCTCGCAATATTGGAATTCAGATAATCCCCGAGCAAGTTTGCGATGATTTGTTTTATACCGACGAGGCTCTATTTAAAGAAATCGTCGACAATGCTATTTTTACCGACGACGATAGTGCTCTATTCGATGGCGATGTAGTCGAGTGGGATAATTAAGCAAAATATTTGTAACAATATATTCATCATTTTTTAAGCACATATTATTTTCGCTGGATCGCTGATTAAAAAATTATGAAATCGTCGACAATGCTATTTTTTTACCGACGACGATAGTGCTCTATTCGATGGTGATGTAGTCGAGTGGGATAATTAAGCCAAATATTTGTAACAATATATTTATCATTTTTTGAGCACATATTATTGTACCATTTCATTTATCCATCTTCCTCCTCAACACCTTATTTTATGCGAGATCGCACGATGCGCGGCGACGCTTAATCGGAACGCTTTAGAATGCTTGTTTTCTACATAATGGTTCGCTGGATCACTGATTAAAAAATTATTTCTCTGCGTTGGGGGAAAGTATCTGTTGGTTTGAAAAAAAAAAATATTTGGGGGTCATTCCCTCCCTCGACCAGGTCTAAAGTATTTCGGGGGTGGACCAAGGTCTGAAAAAGACTTTGGGGGTGGGCCTCTCCCTCCGCGGAAATTTCCAGCGGTGGGTCCGACGTGGAGAGGTCTCCGCGGCAGGTCGGCCCGGAGTGATCCCCTCCATCATCGCGGTTTCCCCCACCCCGCGGCTCGTGCGCGCGCAACCGGTCTTCCACTCCCCGCAGGCCCCGTGCCCATGTTTCCCTCCGCCGCGCTCCCCCGCGCGCCCTCACTTCCCCCCGCCCCCGCGCTCCCCTCAGAGGACCTGGGTTAGAACCCGCCTAGTCTTACTACTTATTTCAGCGTCCCGACAAGTTTCAAAGTCGTTCTGCAGCTTGGTCCGAAGGTCGAAATCGACATATCCTCGAATCCAACTACTGATCCCTGTTCCTCGTTCAATTGCCAACGTATTACTCTAATGGTTCGATATCGGTCGTCGTGCTGGTTTACGAGAAAAACACGAATGACTTGGATCGCAGCGAAATATTTCAGAGTCCCGACGAGTTTCAAAGTCGTGGGGCACCTTGGTCCGACCGCGGCCAAAATCGACATATCCTCGAATCCAACTACTGATCCCTGTTCCTCGTTCAATTGCCAACGTATTACTCTAATGGTTCGACATCGGTCGTCGTGCTGGTTTACGAGAAAATCACGAATGACTTGGATCGCAGCGAAATATTTCAGAATCCCGACGAGATTCAAAGTCGTGCGGCACCTTGGTCCGACCGCGGCCAAAATCGACATATCCTCGAATCCAACTACTGATCCCTGCTCCTCGTTCAATTGCCAACGTATTACTCTACTGGTTCGACATCGATCGTCGTGCTGGTTTACGAGAAAAAAGCGAATAACTTGGATCGCAGCGAAATATTTCAGAATCCCGACGAGATTCAAAGTCGTGCGGCACCTTGGTCCGACCGCGGCCAAAATCGACATATCCTCGATTCCAACTCCTCATCCCTGCTCCTCGTTCAATTGCCAACGTATTACTCTACAGGTTCGACATCGGTCGTCGTGCTGGTTTACGAGAAAAACGCGAATAACTTGGATCGCAGCGAAATATTTCAGAATCCCGACGAGATTCAAAGTCGTGCGGCTCCTTGGTCCGACCGCGGCCAAGATCGACATATCCTCGAATCCAACTCCTGATCCCTGCTCCTCGTTCAATTGCCAACGTATTACTCTACTGGTTCGACATCGGTCGTCGTGCTGGTTTACGAGAAAAACGCGAATAACTTGGATCGCAGCGAAATATTTCAGAATCCCGACGATATTCAAAGTCGTGCGGCACCTTGGTCCGACCGCGGCCAAAATCGACATATCCTCGTATCCAACTACTGATCCCTGTTCCTCGTTCAATTTCCAACGTATTACTCTCATGGTTCGACATCGGTCGTCGTGCTGGTTTACGAGAAAAACGCGAATAACTTGGATCGCAGCGAAATATTTCAGAATCCCGACGAGATTCAAAGTCGTGCGGCACCTTGGTCCGACCGCGGCCAAAATCGACATATCCTCGAATCCAACTACTGATCCCTGCTCCTCGTTCAATTGCCAACGTATTACTCTACTGGTTCGACATCGATCGTCGTGCTGGTTTACGAGAAAAAAGCGAATAACTTGGATCGCAGCGAAATATTTCAGAATCCCGACGAGATTCAAAGTCGTGTCGCACCTTGGTCCGACCGCGGCCAAAATCGACATATCCTCGATTCCAACTCCTCATCCCTGCTCCTCGTTCAATTGCCAACGTATTACTCTACAGGTTCGACATCGGTCGTCGTGCTGGTTTACGAGAAAAACGCGAATAACTTGGATCGCAGCGAAATATTTCAGAATCCCGACGAGATTCAAAGTCGTGCGGCTCCTTGGTCCGACCGCGGCCAAGATCGACATATCCTCGAATCCAACTCCTGATCCCTGCTCCTCGTTCAATTGCCAACGTATTACTCTACTGGTTCGACATCGGTCGTCGTGCTGGTTTACGAGAAAAACGCGAATAACTTGGATCGCAGCGAAATATTTCAGAATCCCGACGATATTCAAAGTCGTGCGGCACCTTGGTCCGACCGCGGCCAAAATCGACATATCCTCGTATCCAACTACTGATCCCTGTTCCTCGTTCAATTTCCAACGTATTACTCTCATGGTTCGACATCGGTCGTCGTGCTGGTTTACGAGAAAAACGCGAATAACTTGGATCGCAGCGAAATATTTCAGAATCCCGACGAGATTCAAAGTCGTGCGGCACCTTGGTCCGACCGCGGCCAAAATCGACATATCCTCGAATCCAACTACTGATCCCTGCTCCTCGTTCAATTGCCAACGTATTACTCTACTGGTTCGACATCGGTCGTCGTGCTGGTTTACGAGAAAAACGCGAATAACTTGGATCGCAGCGAAATATTTCAGAATCCCGACGAGATTCAAAGTCGTGCGGCTCCTTGGTCCGATGGCCGAAATCGACATATCCTCGAATCCAACTACTGATCCCCGTTCCTCTTTCAATTGCCGACTTATTACTCTAATGGTTCGATATCGGTCGTGGTGCTGGCTTACGAGAAAAACGCAAATAACTTGGATCGCAGCAAAATATTTCAGCGTCCCGACGAGTTTCAAAGTCGTGCTGCAGCTTGGTCCGAAGGCCGAAATCGACATATCCTCGAATCCAACTACTGATCCCTGTTCCTCGTTCAATTGCCAACGTATTACTCTAATGGTTCGTCATCGGTCGTCGTGCTGGTTTTCGAGAAAAACGCGAATAACTTGGATCGCAGAGTAATATTTCAGAGTCCCGACGAGTTTCAAAGTCGTGCGGCACCTTGGACCCAAGGCCGAAATCGACATATCTTCGAATCAAACTACTGATCCCTGTTCCTCGTTCAATTGCCAACGTATTACTCTAATGGTTCGACATCGGTGGTCGTGCTGGTTTACGGGAAAGAAGCGAATAACTTGGATCGTAGCGAAAGATTTCTGAGTCCCGACGAGTTTGAAAGTCGTGCGGCACCTTGGACCGAAGGCCGAAATTGGCATATTTGTTTATTTTTTAGTTATATTTTGTTTTAAATATATTATTTTACTGTCTCCCTTCCCCACGGAAGGGTGAACCTCAAACTCGAATGCTGAAAGAAGCAAATATGTTATTTTAGTAATGGTGTAATAGCCTTGGGAGGAACCTAAAACATACATAAAATCGAATAAATGACGCATAACCATCGAAGCAATACATAAAATCGAATAAATGATGCAAAAACATCGAAGCAATACATAAAATAGAATAAATAGCGCATAATCGTCGAAGAAATACATAAAATCGAATAAATGACGCATAATCATCAAAGAAATACATAAAATCGAAAAATGACGCATAACCATCGAAGAAATACATAAAATCAAATAAATGACGCATAACCATCGAAGAAATACATAAAATCGAATAAATGATGCATAACCATCAAAGAAATAAATAAAATCGAATAAATGACGCATAATCATCGAAGCAATACCTAAAATCGAATAAGTGACGCAAAATCATCGTAGCAATACATAAAATCGAATAAATGGCGCAAAACCATCGAAGAAATCAGTTGGAAAGGACCAAAACTGAATGTTGACTTTCACAGAACAACAAAACTCGCATTAGTTTTCAACGAACCCCAAAAGTCGGTACCACTTGAATCAGCTACCTTAGAGCAGGCGGCTGAGCGAGTGGGGGAAGGACCAGCCTTGAAATTCTGTCCAGGTGTCCAGGTGTCCAGCAAGTCCAGTTGGAGTAGCCAGCGTTGTGTCCCCAGAGATCCACGAGACGCAGGATTAGAAATCGAGGGTGGATAGCCACAGATGAGCCGGAAGGGAATTGTGACAGACAAAACTAGGAGATTAGGGAAAGAGTGCACAGTAAACACACCTGGGGAGTTACACTGTAGAATGTATTCAGTATAAGCAAGAAGCTTCTAAAGTAGGAGTCAAAATTATGTAGATAGCACTAAATAAAAGTGTTTCAGTGGAAAGAAGCTACTGTCTTATACACCCTCCTTCACCCCTAGATATTCCCTTGAAGTACTACATCATAAAAGAGTTGCAAAATGCCGAGAGCGGCAAAATTGGTGAATTACCAAATTCGCACCACCGAGAAGCGATGTAACTTGTCAGTTTAACTTTACCCGCGATAGTGATCGGATCTCAGTGAACGTGTGTGTATATTATTTCGGGATATTTCGATTCGTGGATTAATTTCATCGATTAGTGGACCATGTGGGAGCTCGCTCAACAAGATTCTACTGCAATTCACCCAGTAGCTAGAAGACTTCTTGAGGCAACACTTTTCTCGGGTGCTATCATGCGTCCCCACTGCTCAGGGACATTTAAAATCGTGCAGTGCTTTGTGTTTAAAAACATGAGATGGCTGTGCGTGTTAGTAGTGTCAACGCGAGTGTAGAGTCAGTGTTTCACGCACCTAGAACTATTTAAGACTAAGCACTGGTGCTCAAATTGCTTTTTGATCGTGAAATTAAAGTGACATATTTGTGAGTGTGATACATTCTATTCGATACTACTGACCTTGGACTGTGAACCTGCTGAAGCGGCTGCCTGTCTGCATTCATAGCATTGAGACTGTGTTCAACGATCGGTGAGTGGTACATTTTAATTTTTTCAATTTTTCTGCATTCTATTGAACAAATGATTGCTGTAGCGAGCACTGTGACCACGATTACATACTTAGTACTCGTGAATAGTAAGATTAACGCGCGCGCTTCCAAATGTTTAATACAGGCAAAAACAATATGTAAATAAATTTCAAATTCGAGGTCAAAGTTCTAATATCGCGGTTTAAATATTCCAAATTATTTTTCTGGAATTTTATAATCAAAGCTTGATGCTTTGAATAGTATCAGCTACTAAACCTAAAATTGTATACATGACGGAAGAACTTGCACGCGGCTTAGTTTCAACAAGCCATAGTCCTAGCAATAAGTCTTAGTTTAAGAACTTTAGCGTAAGACTTTCCAAATTTTCAAAAATGCATTGGTCGAATATGGACCAGCAATATTTCGTAGAAATGGGTTACTTTCGTAGGTACCTCCACGTTGGTGTAGCCCGGACTTGGTAACGTTTTCCAATGCATTGCGTCTTGCAAAACGTTATCAAGCTGAAGCCTACGATCTAGTTTACGGGTCCAGATCGAGCCAAACTTACATTCGGTGAGTTTGGTTCTGTCTGGACATCTATTCAGAAATGCACTTGCGTACTTCGAGCGATAAGCTTCTGTTCCGCCTCGTTCTTTTTAAATATAAGAGTGCCAAACGCACTCTTCTAGAAATACAATTCGCCTTCGATCGCTGATTTCGATTTCGCGCATGGTGTGCTCGCCCTTCATAGGCCGACTGTGCTGGGTACAACTTATTACGGCTTTACACAGAGGACCATTGTTAGACGATGATGTGCGCCAGTTCGTGACCATTCTGATTTTCTAGTTATCGCACTGATACCGGGCTTCGGTCCACCTCGGCCCGCTCCGTGGTCTCAGATGGCTCGTTCTTGGTCACGCTCGCCATGGCTGTGTACAGTCGTGATATGGAGTACGCCATGTAGAAACGAAATTTCGGTGGATCGAGGGTGAATGTTCGCGCTGCGCCGCGTCATTCGGTCCTTTAGTCGTTTAGTCTCTTTTGCAATCTCAATCGGGAGATTCTTAGCTTTCACATATCCCTTGAAAGTTACGCAAGTGCATATTTGCAATAGATTATGCCACTAGGGCCCATTGTAAAGAGTGCGATAGGCTAGATTTAAGGGTGGAGGTATGCTTGCTTGTTGAGAGTGACATCTTTTACTTTTGCTTTCGCTTACAATTAGCTTCACCGTGCATCGTATCGTTTCCCATCTAATATACTTTTAGAGACTTGGCATAGTGTCTCTTTTATTCCTTACTTTCAATTCTCTTTACCTTTCTTTCCGGAAATATAATTCGCTCTCGGGAGAGATCTTGAATTAGCACAAGATGCTCGGGCACGATACACTCGCCTGTGCAAATTGTCGGCTTTGTGATGGGAGCGCGTATTGCAGCTGCATGTGATTTAATTGTGAGGCGGGCTGCTGTGATTCTGACCCCTCAGGCGCGACCCCGAGCGGGGAACTCCCGTTAATGGGGGGGCTGGATGAATGGTGGTACCGTATTAGCGTTTTGTCTGTGCAACTGCAATGCGTGAGTGTATCTAGCAGCTCGAGATCTCTCGCGACGGCGAATCCGTGTCCGTGTGTCAATTATTTTTCTATCTCCGCAATGAGATACTTAGAGTCTATTTGTCACTTGAAAGCAATGCAAGCGTATCTCTAAAATTTACGAAAGAAATTGTAATGGGATATGTGTAGAAAGATCGACGAGAATGTCTGTTACGTGCGCATGTTAACCCTTTGGACTTTAAAGTAAAGTCTTTGGAAAGAATTCTAGTAGTCTTTTACCTTATAGTGCAATCACGGTCCAAAGGCTTAGTATACCAAAGCATAGTCTGTTATGCTTATTCTGCGAAAACTAAATGTAGAGTGGCGTGTGTGGCTGCGAAACATAAAAAATTAAGCCAGGCGCGTCTAGTTTTAAGCGCATCATCGAAGCATTCGCCGAGGGAATCGCCGAGGGATACGCCATGGTTTCCTCTGTTGAATTCTTTAATAAAGATGGGTTTGCCTGATTTATTTTATTTCATGCATGTCTTCTATGGGTTTGCATCATTTATTCGATTTTATGTATTGCTTCAATAGTTTTGCATCATTTATTCCCATTTTAGGTATTTTCCTAGTTTCCGCCCAAGGCTATTACACCATTACTAATATACCATATTTGATTATTTCAGCATTTTTTCAAAATAGTGAAAAGTGATAGTGAAAAGTGACAGTGAAAAGTGACAGTGAAAAGTGATAGTGAAAAGTGATAGTGAAAAGTGATCGTGTAAAGTGACAGTGCATGAAGTATTTAAGGCCCCATGTAAAATTGCGAAGTAGTCACTAAATCATTAGCTTTGTTGCTCGATTGTTGGCTCCTCATCCGTGATGAGGAGGTCGCCGCTGGTTCCTTTTCCGGAAGCAAGCGACTGAGCATGGAATCGGTATGGGTGGATCGGTTCCATCCCTTGGTGTTCTTGTCCAAAGGGAAAAGTTTCGGGCGTAGGGGGTGTGCCTTTTGGTACACTGCCTGCGTAAGTCACCCGGTCCGATACCCATGCTCCGTGTTAGACGGCTCAAGTCAGGTCACGCTTAGTGTTGCTCCTGGCGAGTCGCATCGGTGCCCAGTCTCCGTGTTGGACGGCTCAAGTCAGGTCATACTTAGTGTTGCTCCTGGCGAGTTGCATCGGTGCAAGGGGAATCGTCTGGGAGGCGCCGAGCGCTTTTCCCTTTCGACTCGGACCGCAGGGTGGTAGGAACTGCGCCATTTAATACTCTTTTCATGCTTACCCTTCGTCATTGTTTCTTTCCTGAATTCTTTTTAATCGAGTGATTGCTTGGCAGTTCCCTAGATTCTACATCTAAACCGGAGGGATCGCTGGAACTTTGTTTCCATCGATCTCTTTGGTTTAGTAATCTCCATGTACAGGGAGATCGATGGAACTTTGATTCCATCTATCTCTCTATGGGTCTCGAAACGCAGCAACCTCCTCGTGGTGAGACCTGGTAATCGGTGAGAACCGAGCCGATAGCTGCGATTGTCAAATGTTCTAATTAGATTTGAGAATTTCTTTAGCTGGCAATACTATAGTACAATATAACTTGGAATGTTGTTTGATTGTTCGAACCAGACCCTAGAACACGTGTACAGTGTTCAGATAAAAGAATATCTGCAAGTTGGCATATTTCAGCGAGATACTGAAACTTTTGGGTTTTTGACGATTTTGAAAGTCCTCTCTGCTTCGGCACCTTATTGAAATATACCAATTTACAATTCCTTGGCAAGGTATTCCACGTTACATCGTGAAAGCATGTCTTCGATAAATAATGTTGTTGTGTATATAAATTTGTATGTTAAATAAATTTGTTTTGCGTTAAATAAACCCGAATAAGACAGCAAGGTTACAAGGCTATGTGTTCTTGTTTTGTTGTGACCCTTCTTTCTCGGTCGTTGCACGGAATACGTTTATAAAACAATCTTTAAATTGTTACTCTAATAGAACCATTTATATATCACGGGCATCGACAAAGTATAGGATAGACCTATCACGCAATGTAATTTTGTGTCACAAGCTCGGGGGGCTCGCGAGCCCCCTTACCATTTTCGTGTCACACCCAACGTTATCGATTCAGTCTAAAATAAGATTACAATGCTACGAGTGGTAGGAATTAAAATTAAATTATATCGGAAACATTTAAAATCTTAAAATAGCCTGAATGATACGACTAATTTCAAGAAACATGTTGCATAATTCCGTTTACTAATTCATTTTGATAGAAGCATAATTTGTACGTATTTTTATAAATTTCGATCAGAAATATTATACAGTGTGTCCGCGCGAACACTGGACAGCTCAATATCTCCTAAAGTATTGGACATAAAAAAATAAAAAAAATATGCAATTGCATGGTTCGATGGGGCCAATATATTAGCCCAGACGAATTTTTTTTTTCGATTATTATTTTAAAAGATACGATGGTCAAGTTCTGTTCTGTAAATGGCACTACGTTTTTTGAACACCTGAGTTGATAGTGCGTCTCAGGACAAATTCAATAAGCATTAATGTATACACTTGATTTCCACTGGTTTTTGAGATATTGCGCTTGCAAATTTAGTGATTTTCACTGAAGTAAACCCACTGAAATAGCAAGAACCGGAGTCGGTCTTGCTGGCGTCACGGGGGGCCTTGCCTGTTAAAACAGATACCTACCTGCCAAAGGTCTGCGCCAGACCCAAAGGCTGGACAATTCTTTTCCGTCAGAAATGCTACTTAGGTAGGTACATCTGCGGTGTCAAGAAGTGCACCGTTACTTTTATTTCGCACTTGGTTCTACGCTCGGATGGCCGGTTCTTGTGGGAGGGATGCAAGCTCGATTGGTTAGGTTAGGAGGTGTAAAAGTTGCTAGACTAAATTTCAACCATAAGGAGCAGATTGTATTAGAACCAATCGAATTTGCATCCCTCACAAACGGCTGCTCTCTTGAAGAGGCCCTCTTCACAGCAATACCTCCTCCCCAATGCCCACCTTCTCTCGCACGGAATACATCAACGCATGCTTTTGTTTTGATATTGAAGCTCGTGTTTATACTCGAGAGGACCACGCGTCGACAGCGGGCTACCCCTTTTCTTCCTGTGTCTCTCCGCGAGGAGTATTGACGGTGGATTATAGGAGCGTAGATGTCGGGATGCCAGTTATTGAATTCAGGAGACGATAGAAACACTTTATTAGAAAACACACATGTACTATAATTAAAGTAAACCGTATTCCTCTCGGACAGGAGTACTGATAACGATCGAACTTGAGCCCCACTTCGCGCAGACCGATTACACGGAGGGTAGTCGAGTCACACACTGCACAAACAAACAACAGGGTAATTCTGGAGCAACGCCCGTCAAGAAGATGCGGCATGGTACCCCGTGGCGAGGACAGACCTTCGCAGTGCCTCGCCCGATTTTTATGGCTTTTTCCGGAAAAAGGTACGAATCCTGGGCCGAACGTAGCGAAGTGAGGTCGAGCCCCCGCACTCCCGGGTGCAATATCCATTACAGCGTATTAAGAAATTCTTTTCTTCATCGTATCGAAAGGGAAGTGACGCCAATGGATTCCTTATGTTTTTCCGATAAAAATCATATCAAATTCCATGTAAATCGAACTACTTTGACGGTGGATTGTAGGAGCGTAGATGTCGGGATGCCAGTTATTGAATTCAGGAGACGATAGAAACACTTTATTACAAAACACACATGTACTATAATTAAAGTAAATCGTATTCCTCTCGGGCAGGAGTACTGATAATGATCGAACTTGCGCCCTACTTCGCGCAGACCGATTACACGGAGGGTAGTCGGGTCACTTACCCTTTCACGCTCACACTCCGCCTTAACAATTGCATTCTCGCTTACGTTCCGAAACATCCGAATCCTAACCGTTTAACGCGTCACTCGTCCGATCGACTCTCCCTAGCCCGCTCGGGCTCGCTTACATTATCGGGCGCTATCGGGCGCTACCGAGCGCTCTCGGTCGGTCGCTCGCTAGGAACGTTTAAGGCGCCTCTTGTTGTCGCCTGCCTATTAGGCAAGACCTTACAGGATAATACTTTTTAATTCCTATATTTGTGGCATCAAGAATAAAGAATTATTTGACAGATTACATAACCGATCAGACGGCGCGTGGATCGGCGATTCACGCGCAAAGTTCGCCGAGCGCCGTCTGAATCCACCTAAGGTGATGCGGCCTGGTACCCCGTTGCGAGGACAACCCCGCGCAGTGCCCCACCGAATTTTATGGCTTTCGACCCTCGAAGGGGCTGGACTGCCTATTAAGAAGTGAGAAATCTTCGACATCCGCATTTCTCATTAGATCTTTACGAAAATGAGGCCAATTGATGATTCCTCATGTTTCGCCGATTAAACTAACACCAAGAACGACGTAATTCGGAAAATAATGAAGGAAATGTACAATTCATATCCATAACCTCAAGCTAATTTCGTTAATAAATTATAGCTAGCGTCTCCAATTCAATGCTATGATAACACGATTCGATTTCAGTCGTCCGTTTCGAAAAATAAAACACCGGGTGTATCTTCTTGTCCGCCTTGTTTTGCAACAAGATCGCCCCGAACGCCGCTGCACTCGCATCGCAATGTAGCTCCGTCTCGTCTCGCGGAGAGTAATTGCTTTATATGGGTGCGTCTAGCAAGAGATCCCTAGGCGCGTCGAACGCCTGCTTTTCTTTCTCGTCGAAATGGAAACTCGCGTCCTTCCTCGTCAAATCGTACAGAGGCTTGGCGATGATGTAAAAGCTCTTAATGAATTTACGAAAATATGAACATAAGCCTTAAAATCCCTGTACCTCCCGGACGTTTCGTGGGACCGGAAATTTCTTTACGGCCTGAAGGCCCTGTTCCGCCGGCTTAATTCCTTCGCTCGTAACCGTATAACCTAATAAGTGATCGAGCTTCGTTCCAGCGGCTGATGGGGCCGTCGTTCGACCGCGCGGATGCAGTTTTCGTGATGCGTCCGACGGCGGCGGGGTCTTCCTCGACGGTAGCTCGACGTCCGTAAAGGCCTCCAGCATCGCGTCCAGAGACTCGTAACGCTGGACTTTCCCCTGCGCCCCACTTCCTCGCTTCCAGCTCCTGCCTCAAGGCCAAAGGATCCAGTCGCTGCCCGTACATCATCTTCAACCCCCGTAGTAGGTCCTCGTGACCTAACTCGACGCAGTCAACCCTTGAATGATACCATTTCAACGCTCGGCCGGTCAACCTGCTGCACACTAAAGCTTTCGCTTGGTGGCTGTTCGGCTCGTACGATGATAGGAGTTTCCTGATTTGCCTTTCCCATCTATCGAAATCCAGGCTGCTTCCACCATATTCGTCGACCATGTCTTTAAGCACCTGCCACTTTTTCACCGTCGTCTGTTCGAGTGCGCTTGCCTCCGACCTGGGGCTTGCCTCTGACCTGGTCGCTCGTAGCAGGTCCCTCCTGAGCAGCTCGGTTTCGGCCGCGTTCAACAATGGGCTCGCCGAAGGTCGCTCGGCGCGAGGTCCACACGTTAGCGATACAATATCTATCGATGTCGCTCGGCTTACAGCTATTTGAAGCAACTACCAAGTTGACGTGGTTGCGTTCCATGCGAACCCGACAACATCAGCTCGCACAATAGCGGAAAATTATAACTTATCCGCACGTACATTACATAAAATCGTAAAAAAAAAATAGTTTGGCGCCGTATAAGCCGATTTCAACGCATAAACTATTTGATAGAGATTTTAGACCACGGATTCAATTTGCGCGGAGACGATGCACAGTTTGTACGAGACTTAATGATAACGGACGAATATATGTGTAATAATGCTTCCTTATTTCCAATTTGAGGTTATACGAAAAGAAAACTTAATTGCGTTTCTCTGTAACATAAGCGATTTTATTTACATATGTACAAGTAACATATTTACATATGTACAGTCTTATAACATAAGCGAAACAACATTTAGAGCTTTTATTTCGCGTAACTTCTTTATTTGTATTCCGTCTTTTTGTCTATTCTTATCTTGAACCTCTCTTCTCAATTCTCTCTCCTAGTCTCCTCAAGCCCGTGCTCTACCACGCCATTGGTTAATCCGTCGTTGGCGCGGCAGATTCGAAATTGAAGAGAAGCGACGCTTTTCTTTACATCTCCCCTCACGGAGAAGAACAATTATGTTTCGTCAGTAAAGTAATTGTTCAGTGGTCATTCAACGCCGGAATTAGTTTCGTGATGTGGAAGAGGTTTGATTCTGTTTTCCTATGTCCGGTGTTAATTTCATAAATTGAGTTGGAGATCCTCTTTAGTATTTTGTATGGTCCAATTCTCAATTCATCTAGTTTCTTCCTATTTAATTTATTTCCATTTTCAACATAAACTCGGTCTCCTACATTTAACTTTAATTCGTTTCGACGCAGATCAAAATTTCTTTTATTATAATTGTGAGATTTGATCGTGTTCTTCAATGCTAGTCTTCTATCTCTTTTCAGATCCTCATCTGTACATTTTGATTTTAGTTCCTGTGGTAGAATATTTACATTTTCGCCTTCCAGTAGGTATTTTGGAGCGAATTTTGTGATTGTGTGTTCTGTTTTATTATATGTCTCTACACACTTTTGTGCGGTGGTTGTCCATGCAACTTTTTTCTCACTTTCGTTTATTTTGCATCGTATTTTATTAATCAGCGTTTGATTTAATCTTTCATTGAGCCCATTAGAGAACGGTGCATCAACTGCAGTAAAAACCATTTTGATGTTTTCTTTTTTTAGAAATTCCTTAAATTCTTTCGAATTTATGCCAGGATATTGATCTGTTAGTATCATGTTGATGTTGTGACTCTGTGTCACGTTCTTGGTTAATTTTATAAAGTCGTTGGAGTTTTGATTTCCTGATGTTAAAATGTAGGCATATCTCGTAAAATGGTCAACCAGGAGGTGTAGATATTTTTTTGTCGAACGAGATCCGCCGAAACCTCCAATGGTATCAATGGATACGATTTCAAAAGTTTCTTTTCTCCTTGATTTGTTTTTTATGCAAATCTCACAGTCATCACAGATTTTCTTTATGTTTGCAATGAGATGTTCCCCTGCATAAAATGTTGTTATTTTGTTCAGCATTTGAGTCCTTCCAATATGGCAGTAAGTTTTGTGCACCTTCTCTATTAGGTCTTTACTTAATTCTTCTGATAATATGATTTTTTCTCTTCTTTTGGTTTTTTTGTAGTAAATTTCATTTTTTTTGTCAGTTTGTTTTTGTGTCGTTGTATATTTGGATTTTTTTCCTGGTCATTTATTATGTCCTGTAGATTAATTAAATTTACTACTTTTAAGAAATCATCTGTCTCTTCGTAGGGTTCTAAAACTGGGTTTCTACTTAAACAGTCTGCCTCTTGGTTTGATTTTCCTGGATTGTATTTTATTTTTAAATCATATTGGGATAAGTAGTATGTCAAATCCCCTAGTTCTTCATCCGTCCTGGCCTTTATGTTCATGTGTTCCAAGGGTTTATGGTCGGAGTATATTGTGAATTCTTTTCCCATAAGCCAGTGTTGCCAATATTTTACGGCTTCTTTTATCGCCAAGCATTCTAGATATATTGGCTTCTTTTTCTTTTGGGCCTCAGTTAATTTTCTTGAAAAATAGGCCACTGGCTTACTATCTCCATTTTCATCGTTTTGTTTTAGCACAGCTCCCACTCCTTTAATACTTGCGTCTGTGTAAATATCAATTGGGACCCCTGGATCAAAAATTTTCAGAACTGGTTCTGAGCACATTAGTAATTTTATTTTATCGAAAGATTCTTGACACTCCTCTGACCAGTTGAATTTTATTTCTTTCCTCAATAGGTTGTGTAGTGGGTCCAGAATGGTTGCAATATGTGGTATAAACTTATGATGAAAATTTATTTTTCCCAGAAATGGGCGTATATTTTTTCTGGTTTCTGGGACTGGAAAATTTTTGACGGCAGTTAAGTAATCTTTCAGAGGTTTGATTGAATTATTTTCTATTCTGTGGCCTAGATAATTTGCAATTATGCAAATAATTATATTTGCAAAAGTGCATTTTGAAAATTTTAGCCTAAATCCTTCAGTTAATATTGCTTCCAGTAATTTTGATAAATGTGTTATATGTTCTTCGAAAGTTCTTGAGAAAACTATGATGTCATCTATAAAGTTCACTGCAAAATCAGAGAGTTTGTATTTTCTTATAATGTTGCTCAGTATTCTTTGGAAGATTGCTGGAGCTGTTTTTAGTCCGAATGGGAGGCAAGTCCATTGGAAATGGCCTTCCTGTGTTATGAATGCAGTTTTATGTCTATCTTGAATTTTCAGAGGAATTGACCAGAATGCTGAATTAATATCCAGTGTTGTAAAATATTTGCAGTTTACTGTTTTTACCATCAAATCTTCAATCAGCGGGAAGGGTTGTGATTGCGGAACTACGATTTTATTCAGATCTCTGAAATCCATACATAATCTTGATTTTCTTCCATCTTCTCTTTTATATGCCAGAGTAACTGGAGCCCCAAACGGGCTGTATGATTCCTCGATCAGATTTCTTTCTAATAGCTTCGCTATTTGATTTTCTATCTCTTTTCTATCTTCAATCGTGCATCTATATGGTCGTTTGTAACAATATTTGTCTACCATTAAGTCGATGTGGGCCTCATAGATCTTTACAGTTCCGACGTCATATTTGTCCTTGGCAAATACGGATCTATGTTTATCTATCAATTTTTCAATTTCTAGTTGTTGATGTAAACTTAAATGGTTAATTGAAATTTCAAATTTATTGGTATTTATATATTCGTTGAAGTTTACTTCCCATTTTTTCATGTGTTTGTCTTCTTGTTTTAATGTTTCCACGTTTAAATATTTTTTTTTGTTATGTTTGTCATCTAGTATATCAGGAATCTTGATATTTTCGTTCTCTTTGTCCTCTTTATTCGAGACCTTTTCGTTTGTTTCTTTATCGTTGCATTGTATGATCCTTAAATCTTCATTCTGAGTTAAGTTGAATTTCTTGATGCAATCCAGACCGATTAGAAACTCATAATTAAAATTCTCATTATCCACAATAAAGACATCCATAGTTTTTTCAATATTGTAAATTTTTATTTTTAAGGTTACCATACCTTTTGTTTTCTTTACACCATTAATAGTTTTCAAGTTTACCATTTGCAAATTATCCGAATTACCTTGTTTTATCTTTACTAATTTTGCATTAATTAGTGACACATTTGAGCCTGAGTCATAAACTCCAGAGACTCTTAAAGTGTCGTTCAATAGTAGCTCGACTTTTATTAATGGTGTTATTTCTAGTTTTTTGGGTTTTTCTCATTCAGTTCTATTTCTAATTCAGAGTTATTGACATGTTTTATTAGTTCCGTCCTTTTATTTTTTTCATCTTTTTCCTTAAACCAGCAAGTTGATTCAGGATGATAACGTTTACCCCTTTTTCCGTTTTCACAGATTTGACATGGTTTCTTTTCTTCGTCTTTCTTTAACTTCCTATCAACGTATTTTCCTTTTTTGTCCATTTTAATTCTGTCAACAAGGTGTTCTAATTTGCCAATCTCGTTGTAGAGATCTTCAGTTCCATGCAAAATTCCTCTGTCAATTTTGTCCGACACGTAGTTTGGTAGTCCAACTGCTGTAAGGTCTACTAATGTTTCAGTATCTATTGATTTTCTTATCTCCAGTAACAGTTTCTCTTTTTTTAGAGCATAATCAAGCAGGGGGCCTCCTTGATATTTAAAAGCGAGAGCGTATCTAATTGGAGACCATCCTTTATTTGCGAAAGTTTCGCAAAATTTTTTTTTCCAAACTCCCCATTCTGACTCCACTGTGAATTTCAAAATCATACAGCTATACCAGTCTGCACCAGCTTTCTCAAGGAAGAATTTTAGAATTTCAATTATTTTCCTGTTTTCTATTACCATACAGCGTTCACACTCTTTTTCGAATTCCTGTATCCATTGGTAGGCGTTTGCATTTTTTCCGTCAAATTTTTCAACCATAAAGTCTTTTGCTATTTTCCCCAAGTTCTGCATTTCTGATTTCTGCTGTTTATCTTCGAACACTTTTTCCAGTAATTTTTTTATTGTTTCATCCGTAGCGTTCTGTGTAGTTTCGACCATTGTTTTTTCTGTGATATCCTCTAAGTAATAATCTCCAAATTGTAAATTTTCTTCTTCATCCAAGTATACTTTTGATAACTCTTCCGTTAAACTAATCCAGACTTTTCTATATTGGTGTCTCTTTGTTAGTGTCTTTGTTTTACTTTAGCAAATGTTCGTGATGTTATCAATTCTTTGTGCAAATTTGTTGGTTGGTATTCATCTGGTATGCCAAATGTGCGACCATCTGGTGTGCCTACTGAGGTTAGGCATAATATTGTTGACTTCCCATCTGTCGACCCCCTCATCTTGAAATCGAATCTTAGCTTGTTCATTTTCTTGAAATATTTGCAAAAATGTTGTTTTGTAATAATGCTTCCTTATTTCCAATTTGAGGTTATACGAAAAGAAAACTTAATTGCGTTTCTCTGTAACATAAGCGATTTTATTTACATATGTACAGTCTTACCTGTAACATAAGCGAAACAACATTTAGAGCTTTTATTTCGCGTAACTTCTTTATTTGTATTCCGTCTTTTTGTCTATTCTTATCTTGAACCTCTCTTCTCAATTCCCTCTCCTACTCTCCTCAAGCCCGTGCTCTACCACGCCATTGGTTAATCCGTCGTTGGCGCGGCAGATTCGAAATTGAAGAGAAGCGACGCTTTTCTTTACATATGTATATTTTATACGAATGGCATGTTATGCTATCAAAATAGGTACGAGAAGGTACTGATGTTTTTATGTCCAATACTTTAGGAGATATTCAGCTGTCCAGTGTTCGCGCAGACACCCTGTATAAATACAACAGAACGTAATAAACATTTGTACAGTCTCTTAGATAGGTTATATTATATGCTCTACCCGATTTCTTAAAGCTACGGTTGCGGTGTAACAATAAATGTTTCGGAAGGAGGATGGAAGGTTTACAAATGTAGATTAAAAGAACGAAATAGCCAATAAACATTTCTATTCATGTAGCATATAGGTTACATTTTCTGTCACTTCGAGGAGCCCGCCATATAATGTTAACGCGCGTCCAGCCTGCGCATTTTCAATAGCGGATTTCACGAGCAGATTTTCTGTCCTCGAAACAAGTCACACGTATACAAGCCCGCACACACCTTTCAGCATTTCAACACATTTCAGAGTAGTTTCGGAGTTGGACGCTGCTCATGAACAGAGGCCGCTAAATTCAGTCCTCGATTTATGGGTCGGTAATATAGTTTGGGTGGTGACACGAAGTCCCATAAGGTGATAGGTCTATTCTAAACTTCGTCGATGGTATTACTCTAATGGTTCGACATCGGTCGTCGTTCTGGTTTTCGAGAAAAACGCGAATAACTTGGATCGCAGAGTAATATTTCAGAGTCCCGACGAGATTCAACGTCGTGCGGCAGGTTGGTCCGATGGCCGAAATCGATATATCCTCGAATCCAACTACTGATCCCTGTTCCTCGTTCAATTGCCAACATATTACTCTAATGGTTCGACATCGTTCGTCGTGCTGGTTTACAAGAAAAACGCGAATAACTTGGATCGCAGCGAAATATTTCAGAGTCCCGATGAGTTTCAAAGTCGTGCGGCACCTTGGACCGAAGGCCGAAATCGACATATCTTCGAATCAAACTACTGATCCCTGTTCCTCGTTCAATTGCCAACGTATTACTCTAATGGTTCAACATCGGTCGTCGTGCTAGTTTTCGAGAAAAACGCGAATAACTTGGATCGCAGCGAAATATTTCAGCGTCCCGACGAGTTTCAAAGTCGTGCGGCACCTTGGACCGAAGGCCGAAATTGACATATCTTCGAATCAAACTACTGATCCCTGTTCCTCGTTCAATTGCCAACGTATTACACTAATGGTTCGACATCGTTCGTCGTGCTGGTTTACAAGAAAAACGCGAATAACTTGGATCGCAGCGAAATATTTCAGAGTCCCGATGAGTTTCAAAGTCGTGCGGCACCTTGGACCGAAGGCCGAAATCGACATATCTTCGAATCAAACTACTGATCACAGTTCCTCGTTCAATTGCCAACGTATTACACTAATGGTTCGACATCGATCGTCGGGCTGGTTTACGAGAAAAACGCGAATAACTTGGATCGCAGCGAAATATTTCAGCGTCCCGACGAGTTTCAAAGTCGTGCGGCACCTTGGACCGAAGGCCGAAATTGACATATCTTCGAATCAAACTACTGATCCCTGTTCCTCGTTCAATTGCCAACGTATTACACTAATGGTTCGACATCGTTCGTCGTGCTGGTTTACAAGAAAAACACGAATAACTTGGATCGCAGCGAAATATTTCAGAGTCCCGATGAGTTTCAAAGTCGTGCGGCACCTTGGACCGAAGGCCGAAATCGACATATCTTCGAATCAAACTACTGATCACAGTTCCTCGTTCAATTGCCAACGTATTACACTAATGGTTCGACATCGATCGTCGGGCTGGTTTACGAGAAAAACGCGAATAACTTCGATCGCAGCGAAATATTTCAGAGTCCCGACGGGTTTCAAAGTCGTGCGACACCTTAGACCGAAGGCTGAAATCGACATATCTTCGAATCTAACTACTGATCCCTGTTCCTCGTTCAATTGCCAACTTATTACTCTAATGGTTCGACATCGGTCGTCGTGCTGGTTTTCGAGAAAAACGCGAATAAATTGGATCGCAGCGAAATATTTCAGATTCCCGACGAGTTTCAAAGTCGTGGGGCACCTTGGACCCAAGGCCGAAATCGACATATCTTCGAATCAAACTACTGATCCCTGTTCCCCGTTCAATTGCCAACGTATTACTCTAATGGTTCGACATCGGTGGTCGTGCTGATTTACGGGAAAGAAGCGAATAACTTGGATCGCAGCGAAATATTTCAGCGTCCCGACGAGTTTCAAAGTCGTGCGGCACCTTGGTCCGACCGCGGCCAAAATCGGCATATCCTCGAATCCAACTACTGATCCCTGTTCCTCGTTCAATTGCCAACGAATTACTCTAATGGTTCGACATCGGTCGCCGTGCTGGTTTTCGAGAAAATCGCGAATAACTTGGATCGCAGTGAAATATTTCTGAGTCCCGACGAGTTTCAAAGTCGTGCGGCACCATGGACCGAAGGCCGAAATCGACATATCTTCGAATCAAACTACTGATCCCTGTTCCTCGTTCAATTGCCAACGAATTACTCTAATGGTTCGACATCGGTCGCCGTGCTGGTTTTCGAGAAAAACGCAAATAACTTGGATCGCTGCGAAATATTTCAGAGTCCCGACGTTTCAAAGTCGTGCGGCACCTTGGTCCGACCGCGGCCTAAATCGACATATCCTCGAATCCAACTACTGATCCCTGTTCCTCGTTCAATTGCCAACGAATTACTCTAATGGTTCGACATCGGTCGCCGTGCTGGTTTTCGAGAAAATCGCGAATAACTTGGATCGCAGTGAAATATTTCAGAGTCCCGATGAGTTTCAAAGTCGTGCGGCACCTTGGACCGAAGGCCGAAATCGACATATCTTCGAATCAAACTACTGATCACAGTTCCTCGTTCAATTGCCAACGTATTACACTAATGGTTCGACATCGATCGTCGGGCTGGTTTACGAGAAAAACGCGAATAACTTGGATCGCAGCGAAATATTTCAGCGTCCCGACGAGTTTCAAAGTCGTGCGGCACCTTGGACCGAAGGCCGAAATTGACATATCTTCGAATCAAACTACTGATCCCTGTTCCTCGTTCAATTGCCAACGTATTACACTAATGGTTCGACATCGTTCGTCGTGCTGGTTTACAAGAAAAACGCGAATAACTTGGATCGCAGCGAAATATTTCAGAGTCCCGATGAGTTTCAAAGTCGTGCGGCACCATGGACCGAAGGCCGAAATCGACATATCTTCGAATCAAACTACTGATCCCTGTTCCTCGTTCAATTGCCAACGAATTACTCTAATGTTTCGACGTCGGTCGTCGTGCTAGTTTATGAGAAAAACGCGAATAACTTGAATCGCAGCAAAATATTTCAGCGTCCCGACGAGTTTCAAAGTCGTTCTGCAGCTTGGTCCGAAGGCCAAAATCGACATATCCTCGAATCCAACTACTGATCCCTGTTCCTCGTTCAATTGCCAACGTATTACTCTAATGGTTCGAAATCGGTCGTCGTGCTGGTTTACGAGAAAAACACGAATGACTTGGATCGCAGCGAAATATTTCAGAGTCCCGTCGAGTTTCAAAGTCGTGCGGCACCTTGGTCCGACCGCGGCCAAAATCGACATATCCTCGAATCCTAATACTGATCCCTCTTCCTCGTTCAATTGCCAACGTATTACTCTAATTGTTCGACATCGGTCGTCGTGCTGGTTTACGAGAAAAACGCGAATAACTTGGATTGCAGCGAAATATTTCAGAGCCCCGACGAGTTTCAAAGTCGTGCGTCAGCTTGGTCCGAAGGCCGAAATCGACATATCCTCGAATCCAACTACTGATCTCTGTTCCTCGTTCAATTGTCAATGGATTACTCTAATGGTACGACATCGGTCGCCGTGCTGGTTTTCTAGAAAAACGCAAATAACTTGGATCGCACAATAATATTTCAGGGTCCCGACGAGTTTCAAAGTCGTGCGGCACCTTGGACCCAAGGCCGAAATCGACATATCTTCGAATCAAACTACTGATCCCTGTTCCTCGTTCAATTGCCAACGAATTACTCTAATGGTTCGACATCGGTTCACGTGCTGGTTTACGAGAAAAACGCGAATAACTTGGATTGCAGCGAAATATTTCAGAGTCCCGACGAGTTGCAAAGTCGTGCGTCAGCTTGGTCCGAAGGCCGAAATCGACATATCCTCGAATCCAACTACTGATCTCTGTTCCTCGTTCAATTGCCAACGTATTACTCTAGTGGTTCGACATCGGTCGTCGTGCTGGTTTACGAGAAAAACGCGAATAACTTGGATCGCAGAGTAATATTTCAGAGTCCCGACGAGTTTCATAGTCGTGCGACACCTTAGACCGAAGGCCGAAATCGACATATCTTCGTATCAAACTACTGATCCCAGTTCCTCGTTCAATTGCAAACTTATCACTCTAATGGTTCGACATCGTTCGTCGTGCTCGTTTACGAGAAAAACGCGAATAACTTGCATCGCAGCGAAATATTTCAAAGTCCCGACGAGTTTCAAAGTCGTGCAGCACCTTGGTCCGAAGGCCGAAATTGACATATATTCGAATCAAACTACTGATCCCCGTTCCTCGTTCAATTGCTAACGTATTACTCTAATGGTTCGACATCGGTCGTCGTGCTGGTTTTCGAGAAAAACGCGAATAACTTGGATCGCAGCGAAATATTTCAGAGTCCCGACGAGTTTCAAAGTCGTGCGGCAGCTTGGTCCGAAGACCGAAATCGACATATCCTCGAATCAAACTACTGATCCCAGTTCCTCGTTCAATTGCCAACGAATTACTCTAATGGTTCGACATCGGTCGCCGTGCTGGTTTACGAGAAAAACGCGAATAACTTGGATTGCAGCGAAATATTTCAGAGTCCCGACGAGTTGCAAAGTCGTGCGTCAGCTTGGTCCGAAGGCCGAAATCGACATATCCTCGAATCCAACTACTGATCTCTGTTCCTCGTTCAATTGCCAACGTATTACTCTAGTGGTTCGACATCGGTCGTCGTGCTGGTTTACGAGAAAAACGCGAATAACTTGGATCGCAGAGTAATATTTCAGAGTCCCGACGAGTTTCATAGTCGTGCGACACCTTAGACCGAAGGCCGAAATCGACATATCTTCGTATCAAACTACTGATCCCAGTTCCTCGTTCAATTGCCAACTTATCACTCTAATGGTTCGACATCGTTCGTCGTGCTCGTTTACGAGAAAAACGCGAATAACTTGCATCGCAGCGAAATATTTCAAAGTCCCGACGAGTTTCAAAGTCGTGCAGCACCTTGGTCCGAAGGCCGAAATTGACATATATTCGAATCAAACTACTGATCCCCGTTCCTCGTTCAATTGCTAACGTATTACTCTAATGGTTCGACATCGGTCGTCGTGCTGGTTTTCGAGAAAAACGCGAATAACTTGGATCGCAGCGAAATATTTCAGAGTCCCGACGAGTTTCAAAGTCGTGCGGCAGCTTGGTCCGAAGACCGAAATCGACATATCCTCGAATCAAACTACTGATCCCAGTTCCTCGTTCAATTGCCAACGTATTACTCTAATGGGTCGACATCGGTCGTCGTGCTGGTTTACGAGAAAAAAGAGAATAACTTGGATCGCAGCGAAATATTTCAGTGTCCCGACGAGTTTCAAATTCGTGCGGCAGCTTGGTCCGAAGGCCGAAATCGACATATCCTCGAATCCAACTACTGATCCCCGGTCCTCGTCCAATTGCTAACGTATTACTCAAATGGTTCGACATCGGTCGTCGTGCGGGTTTACGAGAAAAACACGAATGACTTGGATCGCAGCGAAATATTTCTGCGTCCCGACGAGTTTCAAAGTCGTGCTGCAGGTTGGTCCGAAGGCCGAAATCGACATATCCTCGAATCCAACTACTGATCCCTGTTGCTCGTTCAATTGCCAACGTATTACTCTAATGGCTCGACATCGGTCGTCGTGCTGGTTTACGAGAAAAACGCGAATAACTTGGATCGCTGCGAAATATTTCAAAGTCCCGACGAGTTTCAAAGTCGTGCGGCACCTTGGTCCGAAGGCCGAAAATGACATATTTTCGATTCAAACTACTGATCCCTGTTGCTCATTCAATTGCCAACGTATTACTCAAATGGTTCGACATCGGTCGTCGTGCTGGTTTTCGAGAAAAAAGCGAATAACTTGGATCGCAGCGAAATATTTCAGCGTCCCGACGAGTTTCAAAGTCGTGCGGCAGCTTGGTCCGAAGGCCGAAATCGACATATCCTCGAATCCAACTACTGATCCCCGTTCCTCGTTCAATTGCTAACGTATTACTCTAATGGTTCGACATCGGTCGTCGTGCTGTTTACGAGAAAAACGCGAATAACTAAGATCGCAGCGAAATATTTCAAAGTCCCGACGAGTTTCAAAGTCGTGGGGCACCTTGGTCCGACCGCGGCCAAAATCGACATATCTTCGAATCAAACTACTGATCCCAGTTCCTCGTTCAATTGCCAACGCATTACTCTAATGCAGGGGTGCACACTAAACCTGCCCTAGGGCAGTCGGTGCGCCCTCGAGCTCAACCGTGGTATGCTTATCCCCCACTCCTCGGTATAAGGTCTCGTGGTGGGGAACTCTATGACTCAAAGGCCGTATGCCCGTTACAACTACAAGCATACTCGCGATAGATATACAAGACCAAACGAAAACGTATAGAATTTTATATTATATTCAGAAAGTTACTTTTAACAAATTAGCATACGTAAATTTGAGTATTTTCATTTGAAGATATCTAATAACATATATACATATACCGTGGGCCATAAAAGTATTCGGATACCCTTTAAAACAGAATACCTTTTATAAAATTGGTTCAATATTAGATCCACACGTGAATATACATATATTTCTATGTATAATTTGTTAATATTTATTAATCGTGGATTCATTTTTCTTCAATTTGAAACCTTGAGTATTCCGTCATGAATGAGATAGTTCTGAAAAGAACTGATTTGTGAATGTTCTTGTTAACCCTCGTTGTCAAGATTTGGTAGTTCTCAAAAGAACTGATTTCTGATGTGGACGTTCTTGTTTTCCCTCGTTGACAAGATTTGGTAGTGCTCAAAAGAACTGATTTCTGATGTGAACGTTCTTGTTATCCCTCGTTGATAAGAGTTGGTAGTTCTTAAAAGAACTGATTTCTGATGTGCACGTTCTTGTTATCCCTCGTTGATAAGAGTTGGTAGTTCTTAAAAGAACTGATTTATGAACATGATTATTGTTCCTCGTTAAAAATATTTGGTAGTTCTGAAAAGAACTGATTGGTTTCACACACCATTCTCTCTCTCTCTCTCTCTCTCTCTCTCTCTCTCTCATTCTTATTATTAATATGTACACTACTACTGCTACTTACATCACCACCAGCACCACCACCACTACTACAACTACTATTATTGTTATAACAGTACTTGTAGTATTTAAATATATGACAACAAAATAGTAATGGTACTATAATACTATTACTATTCAGTTGTCTCGTCAATCGATACCACGGTTGAGGTTTCTTTCATTATCCGCCGCCTTTTGGTTTGTACTAATGTAGGAATGTCAGGAACTATGTTCTGACATGTGGATAAAACGAGGCAATTTTTTAAATTTGAATCTGTTAATCTACTTCTGTGAGCTGACTTCACTCTTTTCATAGCAGAAAAGAGCTGCTCACACACATACGTTGAGGCAAAAATGGATTTTATTGTCGCGGCAAGCTGGTGGAGTTGAGGAAATCTCGTCCGTGGTAGATGTTGGTAGAATTCTAAAACATTTTCGTACTGTCCATATTTCAACTTGAGTAATCTATTATTTTGCAATTCTAATAATTCTAATTGTAAATGCGCTGGAGCCGAAGGCGCGTCAAATTGAAATGGAGCTACTATAATACTTAATTCTTTATCTATTTTCACGACATCTTGAAAACGCGAGGAAAATTCATCATGCAAAGTCTGTAATATATCGGCGTACTTAGTGTAATTGAAATTATTTCCTACGGAGACTGATTTTAATTTTGGAAAATGAATTGTGACTTGGGTCCGTAGGTGGCCCATGAATAAATGCAATTGTGCTTTAAATAATTGAATACTATCAAAAAGTTCTATAATTGTTCTATCTCTACCTTGTAACGATACATTGAGTTTACTCAAGTGATCGACAATGTCGGATAAGAAAGCAAGGTCCCTTATCCAGCCATTGTCGTCAAGTTGAGGAACTGGACGTCCCGCCCCATTCATAAATATATCAATTTCCTCACGAAGGTGAAAAAATCTATCCAAAACTTTTCCGCGGCTGACCCAACGAACTTCTGTATGATACGGCAGTTCGCCATACTCAGCGTCCAGTTCCTCCAAAAATGTTTTGAATTGTCTACGTTTATTTCCATTATGTCTAATAAAATTAGTAGTTTGGACAACAACTTCCATTACATCGCTTAATTCGACGCTTTTAGCACATAAATGCTCCTGGTGAATTAAGCAATGTATAGCAATTATTTCCCGAGGAATTGCTAAATTTTTTACCTTCGATTGAATGCGACCTACTAATCCGATGAATTTACCAGCCATAGCGGGGGCTCCGTCAGTTGTTACTGACACAAGCTTATCCCACTGCAAATTACCGGGTTCTAAGACATCTTCTACGCATGAGAAAATATCCTCGCCTGTCGTACCTTCCTTCAATGGAAGGAAATCTAGCAATTCCTCCGTAACTACTAAATTTTCATCTACCCCGCGCATAAAAATGGCAAGTTGTGGCGTACCAGAGATGTCCGTGCTCTCATCCAGAGCTAAAGAATACGAAACAAAATTACTTGCCACGTTTCTTAATCGGTCCGCCACATTGTTTGCCATTTCTTCTGCCCGGCGCAGAATCGTCATGCGTGAAAGATTAATACATTTATATTTATTTACCTGTGTTGGACTTACCTCGTGTACCACCTTCAGTAGCAGTTCCTTGAAAAACGGGCCTGATGTGAATGGTTGGCATGTCTTCGCAAGCTCCAATGCCACGATGTAACTGGACCGCAATGCTGCATCGTTGATAGGTTCCTCTTCCTAAGAACAAATTAAACAATGGTTTAGCATGCCACTTCATGTTCTTCAAAAACTGACAATCATACAGTATTCTTAGAAAGATAACTTACTTCGTTCTGTGATTCTTCGTCTGCTACTATTAATGCTGCCTTCAGCGTCTCAATTTCATCAAGTCTGTCCTCCGGTGAAAGATGAACGTAGTCCTTGGAATGAGATCCCGTATAGTGCCGCTGGATATTATATTTTTTTAGTTGCTTCATGGCTTTGTGGCACACTAAACACACTGCGGCACCTTTACGTTCCACGAAGAAAAAGGCTTCTTCCCACAATGGGTTGAAGCTGGTGCTACACCCCGTACTTTTCTTCGCGTTTGAACTTGCGGCCATGATTAATTTCCGAAGTGATGTGTCTCGGTTCACTAATGAATACCAACTGACAAGCCTCTTCAAATTGTTTCACCTTGAAACTGTTGACCTGCTAATTTGTCCGCTGCGTGGGGGTAGGGAAGGGGTAGGGTGGGAAAATCCCTAGCCCTGGATCCCTGCAAGCTCATTTCGCAGGTCAAATACACTTAATTTCGAGGTACCTAACAGAAATTGGAGCGCAGCGAAGTATACTCGCCAAATACACACACCATCATCGATACAATTTTCATTTTGGAATACGGATTGAGGTCCATCAATGGCGAAATTTGGTTAAAACACAAAACTATTTAGTTTTTGGTGTCAGGCTACTACAACCTTAAATTACGCGCAGCTAAACAACTTTGCCGCTCCGAAACCCTTGCGCCATTTGCAATTGCCGTGGTTTTTTTTACATAAAAAAATGTTTATTCCCTTCTTGAAATACATAATAATATGGCCTGAAAGTTTTAAAAAGACTGCATGTATAGTTTCCTTACAAAAACTTCCCCAAAAGAACCTTGATCTTTGCCGATTACGAGGCCAATCGATTACTTATGATCACAATGAAGGGAATTACATGAACAATTGATTTACATAATTTCAAGCTGTCTTCGCTCGAAAAAATTTTTAAAAGAAATTAAAACCGACATCTAAAAAGAAAAAATAAATCTGTTCCCTTATTTAATCTACGACTCTCGTATTTTGTAAGTCGGCGCCAGATTTACACAGTGCAAATGATGAAGCACCGACTTGAAAAACATGGGAGACGTAGATTAAATAAGGGAAAGAATTGTTTTTTTCAACACCCGCATGAAAATGGGTGTTTTTTTACGCCTGCTACGTGGGAGCAAAATGACAAATTTCAGACTTTTCGCGTTTGATACTTTTCTCCCAAGGGAAACAGACTTTACGCGCATGCGTATTCGCAATTTTTTACTTTGCTCCCAAGGAAACTGGAGTTTGGCGTTACCCTGTGGTATGAAGATACATTTGTTCGACTAATCGTTATTGATCATGTGTATCTTTTTGCGAATCGCTTAGAAGGCTTTAAAAAAAAAAACACCTTTCATGCAGGTGTTGAAAAAAATATTGTGCGTGACAAGGGAGAGACGCGATTTCGCTTCGCGTGACTTCACGCTTCACGCTGACAAACTTCACGCTCGTCGGAATCGCTTTTTTTCTCTCTCTTGTCACGTAATGTACTATTGTCGGAAGAATATAGAAAAATATGATAACCTTCTCCTGGATTTCTAAAATCACGACTTTGAGCTAAAATATTTCACTGCCACAACAGCTTCTTTTCTTTGGTACCAAATGTAATTAAATACGGCGATCTTTCACAATTATAGAAAAAAATTCAATACTTTTAGTATAAATGATTTCCCTTATAAGAATTCATAAGTACAATCAGTTTCCTTAAAAATAGGCAAGCATGGGAAAATTGAAAGCCCTATTTTTTAAACAAATTCGAAAGCAGTAGGGGTCATTCCACGCCAACTCGATCACTTTTTCCCTCGATGTCTCGGATTTTTTTTAAACTTAAATATGTTGCAGTCCTCCTGGAATTAGGGGGGGTTTAAGTCATCATTTTGTCGATTTCGAGTTTGTTTAGAAAATACACGGCCTTGAATTTTGCGATTTTTGCCTATTTTCGTGAAAATGGGTTGTACTTATGAACTTTTATCTCGGAAACTGTTTGTCGGATTTAGTTGATTCTTACGGCATTTTAATGTGGAAGGATCGGCCTTCTCGAATAAATTTTCTCCGATTCAAAAATTAATTTTGCAACATTGAAAATTCTAAACAAATCTAAACAGAAATTCTAAAATTCTGTGTCCTGAAAATTCTAAACAGAAGCTTTGCAAATTCGGGCTCGAGGTCGCGATTTTAAAAATCCGAAGAAAATATTACCATATTCCTTGAAGTTTTTTCTACAAAGTAAGCCTATCCCCAGGGTGGTGCGGCTCCTATTAACGTCGCAGTGGGGTGGTAAATACAGCGGTTCGCGCCGAATCAGGTAAGCGGCGTGGTATCGGTACGGTCACTTGACCGTAATAGCGGAGCGTCCTGAATCGGCGCGAACCGCCGAATTTACCACCCCACTGCGACGTTAATAGGAGCCGCACCACGCTGGGGATAGGCTTATTTTATAGAAAAAACTTCAAGGAATATGGTAGTATTTTCTTCGGATTTTTAAAATCGCGACCTTGAGCTCGAATTTGCAAAACAAACATTTGTTTATAATTTTCATTGTTGCAAAATTAATTTTTCAATCGAGAAAATTTTTTTTCGAGTAAGCCGATCCTTCCACATTAAAATGCCGTAAGAATCAACTAAATCCGACAAACAGTTTCCGAGATAAAAGTTCATAAGTACAACCCATTTTCACGAAAATAGGCAAAAATCGCAAAATTCAAGGCCCTGTATTTTTTAAACAAACTCGAAATCGACAAAATGATGACTTAAACCCCCCCTAATTCCAGGAGGACTGCAACATATTTAAGTTTAAAAAGAATCCGAGACATCGAGGGAAAAAGTGATCGAGTTGGCGTGGAATGACCCGTAGAACAACTTATATCACATTTTATTTCAATCAATATGCCACACGTTGGCCAGAAAAGTAATCGATTTGTAGTGACATAATCTACTCTTCTTCCACAGTAACTGTAACCGTCCAAAACTATTTTCAAATTTAACCCCTGTTTATGGTCAAATTTAGTTTTGTATAACATCTTTTGGCATTCGGGAACATACCATTAGGCCACCATGCACTGGTATTCGTTCTGTACGGAAAGTAGGTTACCTTTTCCGTGATCGCTTTAGTGCTTTACAATAGGAGAGGTACCAATCATGTCGTTACTCATAAAAGTCCTAAGCGGAAGAATCCTTTCAATGCGCGCTAAATACCATTCTCTCTGGACACATCTTGTTTTCTCCAAGGAAAATATGGTATTGTCTCGAGCTTACTGTTGCCCCAACACGATCACCGGAAAGGCCCCATTTATGCTTTTACGACACCCCCGACAGCGTAATGATCGCTGTGTGCGTTAGCGATCTCGAGCGGTGGGTTAAAATTGACTCAGGTACAAGATACGGAGGGTTAATTGAGGGCTTGGATGCAATAAGGGGACTAGCGCTCGAAAATGGGAAAAATTATTGTCCAAACGCTAAGAAATATTGAAAAATTAAATGTTGTTAAACTGTATTTGAAAAAAATTAGTGTTGTAAAGCTCGTCACGACACACATTTTTCTATTTACAGTTTGTTTATCCAATCATTACTATCCGAGCTAAAAATTATAAACAATAAATTTTTCATCGTCCAAAATCATTATTTTTTTCAACATAAATTGCGACAACTCGAGTAAATATTAACGGATCGTTATGAGACTTAAAACATAACTTCAGAAAACTCTAGCGAAGCCGTAGAATGTATGCACAAAACCCTTATGTTAAAAAATGTAATAATATTTAATTAAAAAGTAATACTGGACATAACCCATGTTTTTCAACGTTTGCCGTTAAAAAGTATCGAGGTAATTTTGAGGTACATATAACTTGCAGCGACAAAGTTTTTACTTAATAAACAAGGAACATTTTCACCAATTTTCACACTGATTAGTAAATAATTGTAGAAGTTATGACGGTATATATAAATCTAGCGCGCCACCAACAGTCCACAGCCGCGTATAATGCCCTATTTAAGTAGCAGTTTTAGCATCCGCGTTGACAGTTGGCGCCGTGCGAGAATTATATATATCGTCATATCTTCTACAATTAGTTATTAATCAATGTGAAAATTGGCGAAAATCTTCCTTGTATATTAAGTAAAAACTTTGTCGCTGCAAGTTATATGTACCTCAAAATTACCTTGATACTTTTTAACGGCAAACGTTGAAAAACATGGGTTATGTCCAGTATTACTTTTTAATTAAATATTATTACATTTTTTAACATAAGGGTTTTGTGCATACATTCTACGGCTTCGCTAGAGTTTTCTGAAGTTATGTTTTAAATCTCATAACGATCCGGTAGTATTTACTCAAGTTATCGCAATTTATGTTTAAAGAAATAATGATTTTGGACGATGAAAAATTTATTGTTTATAATTTTTAGCTCGGATAGTAATGATTGGATAAACAAACTGTAAATAGAAAAATGTGTGTCGTGACGAGCTTTACAACACTAAATTTTTTCAAATACAGTTTAACAACATTTAATTTTTCAATATTTCTTAGCGTTTGGACAATAATTTTTCCCAATTTCGAGCGCTAGTCCCCTTATTGCATCCAAGCCCTCAAATGAGATTTGAAAAATGTTTAAATTTTTGTATGCAATAATAATAATTTTCTTCAAAGTTATAATGATAGCAATAAGTAGGGTTTAAAAAAGCTTGTTGCTGGAGAACATGATTCTGGCTGTCGCAGTCATCGGAAACAAAAAGCTCAAATTTTTTTAATCTACATGAGTGTGGTTATCGTGCGAACTAGAATGAAGTAATTATTTGCAAAAATACAATTTTGCAACACAGAAAACTAACAAATGCTTTTCCAAAAAATAAATGTTGTCATTTGAAATACAGCCATTTTTGGGCTTTGACTGCATGAACATGAACTAAAGTTCAAAGGATAACCACACTCGTATAGAGTAAGAAAATTTGTACGATTTTTGTTTCAGATGATTACGACAGCCAAAATTGTGCTCGCTAGCATCAAACTTTTTTCAAACCCCTTTTACTACTACCATTATAACTTTAAACCAAATTACTATTATTGTATACAAAAATTTGAACACATTTTTCAAATTTCAATTAATAAAAGTACAAAGATTGGAATTATAATACTCAATACTTTTCATTTAAAAATTCCCCAAAATGTGCCTTATTTTCGGAGCGTCAAACTCAGGAAACCTATGCGGCAGCCTGTGACGCTCCGCTCCCACTACCCCAGCCGCTCCCCACTCCGTGGCGGACTCGCTTGTCCTTCGACGAGCTCGGATCTGAGCTCGCGCCCGGATTTGGGGGTCCTGTGCATACCTGCTCTAATGGTTCGACATCGGTCGTCGTGCTGGTTTACGAGAAAAACGCGAATAACTTGGATCGCAGCAAAATATTTCAGCGTCCCGACGAGTTTCAATGTCGTTCTGCAGCTTGGTCCGAAGGCCGAAATCGACATATCCTCGAATCCAACTACTGATCCCTGTTCCTCGTTCAATTGCCAACGTATTACTCTAATGGTTCGACATCGGTCGTCGTGCTGGTTTACGAGAAAAACACGAATGACTTGGATCGCAGCGAAATATTTCAGAGTCCCGTCGAGTTTCAAAGTCGTGCGGCAGCTTGGTCCGAAGGCCGAAATCGACATATCCTCGAATCCAACTACTGATCCCCGTTCCTCGTTCAATTGCCAACGTATTACTCTAATGGTTCGACATCGGTCGTCGTGCTGGTTTACGAGAAAAACGCGAATAACTAGGATCGCAGCGAAATATTTCTGCGTCCCGACGAGTTTCAAAGTCGTGCTGCAGGTTGGTCCGAAGGCCGAAATCGACATATCCTCGAATCCAACTACTGATCCCTGTTCCTCGTTCAATTGCCAACGTATTACTCTAATGGCTCGACATCGGTCGTCGTGCTGGTAACGTGAAAAAAACGAATGACTTGGATCGCAGCGAATTATTTCAGAGTCCCGTCGAGTTTCAAAGTCGTGCGGCAGCTTGGTCCGAAGGTCGAAATCGGCATATCCTCGAATCCAACTACTGATCCCCGTTCCTCGTTCAAAAGCCAACGTATTACTCTAATGGTTCGACATCGGAGTAGTAGGGCTAGGCGGGTTCTAACCCATGGGGCAATGAGGGGGGGTGCGGGGACGGAGGAAGTGAGGGCGCGCGGGGGAGCGCGGCGGAGGGAAACATGGGCGCGGGGCTTGCGGGGAGAGGAAGACCGGTTGCGCGCGCACGAACCGCGGAGTGGGGGAAGCCGCGATGATGGAGGGGATCAGTCCGGGCCGAGCTGCCGCGGAGACCTCTCCACATCGGACCCACCGCTGGAAATTTCCGCGGAGGGACAGGCCCACCCCCAAAGTCTTTTTCAGACCTTGGCCCACCCCCGAAATATTTTTAGACCTGGCCGAGGGAGGGAATGACCCCCAAATATTTTTTTTCAAACCATTATGAAGCTGAAATTGTTTAATAATTTATCGGATGATGTCGGACAATGTCGGGAAAGATCGGTGTTTTTACACACCACGTATTTGGGGGAGGAAAAGAGACAGAGCATTATTTTAAAGCTAAAATTCTAGGGAGGGAAAGAGACAGAGCATTATTTTAAAGCTAAAATTCGGAGGAGGGAAAGAGAGAGCATTAAGATTTAACATCGCAGCGTCTCGCGCGATCACGTGTAATTTTAATCCTCTGGAGGAGCCGCGGAGGGTGACGTCATTTTCACGGCGCGAAGAACGCTCGAACGAAATAGAATTATGCAGCGTCAGCAGAATTCCGAAACGTCAAATCTTATAATTAGGTGGCGAGGAGAGAAGGATGATGGGTAAATAAAATTGACAAATAATATACGTTTAAGATATATATTGTTACAAAAAAATAAACGATATAGAATAATACAAATATAAAAAATGAATATAAATATAAAATATAAAAATGAATATAAATATGAAATATAAAATATAAATATAAATATAAAAAATGAATATAAATATAAAATATAAAATATAAAAATGAATATAATAAAGAATATAAATATAAAAAATGAATATAAAAATGAATATAAATATAAAATATAAAATATAAATATAAATATAATAAAGAATATAATTATAAAAAATGAATATAAAAATGAATATAAATATAAAAAATGAATATAAATATAAAAAATAAAATGTAAAAATGAATATAATAAAGAATATAAATATAAAAATGAATATAAAAATGAATATAAATATTGTTACGTATGTGGAATCTAGAGACGCGGTAGCGTCTCGACGCCAAGTACATGAAAGACACCCGGTATATGTGTCGCGCTACCGTGTACCTTTACTCGTCGCAGAGGCATTCCAACCTCACTTTTTATTTATTTCACTAATATCTCATCACACCTGCGATATATTCTAAATTTAATGGCATTTTTCTTATGTAAACCGCATGTGAGCTTTCGAATAAGACCAAAGTCAATGCAATCGGTCCACGCATGACAGAGATATCGTAATATCGTCTCATGGATCTGTCAGAAATGGTAAGGTTTTTCTTCTTCTTCTTCTTCTGATTCTCCAGTCAAAATTTTCGTCGACATAATACGTATACGCGTTACACGCACACCTTCAGCCAAAACGATACTAACACATGTTTCGTTCGTCGATTCGTCGACTCTCGGGACCATTCGGCAGGGATCGTCGTCCGTCATTGTACACATACCTATATTTACTATTGTAACCTATACCCTATGTACTATTGAACTTGCAGTTTTATATAACGACTGGAGTAAATTCTTTGAAATTTAATTTTCTATGCACGTGAGCACCTCCAGGAGGTGATTCTAAACATGACTGTGCTGTAAGGTGGAATTCTGGATAAAAATAGAGGTTCAATGATGTCAAATTTGTTTGTCTAACCTCAATTTTCAGTTTCATATAATGACCAACGTAAATTCTTTGAAATTTAATATTCTGTGCACGTGGGAACCTCCAGGAGATGATTCCAATCGTTAATGTGCTTTGCAGTTAAAATCTGACTGAAAGTAGAAGGTTCCGTGAAGTCAAATTTGCTTGTCGAACCTCAATTTTCAGTTTCATGTAACGACTACTGTAAATTCTTTGAAATATAATATTCTGTGCACGCGGGCATCTCCAGGAGGTGATTCTAAACGTGACTATGCTGTGTAGTGGAATTCTGGATGAAAAAAGAGGTTCAATATGTCAAATTTGATTGTGGAACCTCTATTTCAGTTTCTTATAACGACTGCTGTAAATTCTTTGAAATTTAATATTCGGTGCACGCGGGAACCTCCAGGAAGTGATTCAAAACGTGACTGTGCTTTATAGTGGAATTCTGGCTGAAAATAGAGGTTCAGTGATGTCAAATTTGATTGTTGAACCTCAATTTTCAGTTTCATATTACGACTGGTGCAAATTCTTTGAAATGTAATACGCTGTGCACGCGGGAACGTCCAGGAGGAGCCTGTAAACTCGTTTAGGCATTGTTGTCGATTTTTGTTAATAATTGAAGCCAAAGCAACATTGAATTTACCCTTATAATGCAATTGAGATTCAGTATACGTTCATATATGTAGAATTTATCCTTAATTCTGTCCTGTGATAAAGTCTTATCACAGTATTTCAGTATGAACAGTCGTTCATGGCCGTTGATGATGATACAAATTATCTTTGCATAGGGAAGAAAAAAGAAGTGAGATCCCCATAAAAAACTTCAAAGAGTAAAAAAATTACGCCGAGTACATGAATTATCTTTGTAAAAAGAAGTGAGATCCCCATAAAAAACTTCAAAAAAGTAAAAAAATTACGCCAAGCACATGAATTATTATCTTTGTAAAAAGAAGTGAGATCCCCATAAAAAACTTCAAAAAGTAAAAAAATAAGGCAAGTACATGAATTATTATCTTTGTAAAAAGAAGTGAGATCCCCATAAAAAACTTCAAAAAGTAACAAAATAAGGCAAGTACTTGAATTATTATTATCTTTGTAAAAAGAAGTGAGATCCCCATAAAAAACTTCAAAAAAGTAAAAAAATACGGCAAGTACGTGAAATCAAATAAATCACAAAAAATAGAAGTTAATACTAATTACAAAATAAAAAAAGTGTGAAATCAAAATGAGCTGCAAGTACATAAAGGTGCTTTCCAACTGCGCTTAAGATGACACAACTACATATGCACAGCTAAAATGCAGTGTTCATAGCTTCCATTACTCATATCGCGGACATTTTAATGAACCCATCAAAAAGAATTCCATTTAAAAACATTGTCGTAAATTAATAGCTTTACAAATTAATGATATACAAAAATTGCGCCAATTATAACAATGGCTATTTATACAAAGAAAAAATGTATTAAATAATATTAAGCAGATATATTTTTATACAAATAAATTTTTTAATACGAATAAATATTTTATTCAAAATACTTGGCGCTGCGTTCCGAACAGCTCCGAATTGATGTTGCTAAACTGAATAAATGTGTTTAAATAGCATTAATCTTTTTCTCTCTTTCTTGTGCGTGCATTCGTGAATGTGTGTATGTGTGCGTGTGCATATGCTACATATGATACTAGAATTAAATATTAAATATATGTAAAATAAATCTGACTGCGTTTCCAGTATGTATATGTATATTATGTATTTTAGATTGTAAGGGAGTTATTGCAAATTATTAATAGTAAGACAATTAGCGTTTCTTCGGTTTCGCAGCGCCAAGTATTTTGAATAAAATATTTATTCGTATTAAAATATTTATTTGTATAAAAATATATCTGCTTAATATTATTTAATACATTTTTTCTTTGTTTTCCCATACGCCGCTCTCAACCACTTTTCGAGCTCGCGTCTGCGAAGGGAAAACGCCCTAAAATCCTTTGCTTATCATACACCACTAAGGGGCTCTTGATCTTGACCATCTGGATCGCGACCATGGGAACGGGAGTGACACGACGACGACCCCGAAGGATTTCCTTATATGGAAATTCTTAACGAATCCCCACTCATTTTGGGACTATATAAACCCTTCAGTTTCAACCCTCTTCGGTTCAAAGCAGTACAGTCACGCGTAGAGTAACGTCGTGTCACGCTCGTACAGAGCTGGTTAAATCGAGTACGATCGAGCTAAAGTCTCCGTCAGAATCAAAGTTAACCTCATAGAATCCGCGAGTTCGGTTCATATTCTATTCGGCACTTCGAAATAGCCACTCGTACGCCCCGCATCGCCAGTGCGTCAACACCGTGCAAATTAGTGGTAATTTATACATTTTTACTACACTATTTAATCGCGACACTTACATTTGTATAATAATTAGTTATTGAATACACGAATGGTGTTCACTCTAAATCGAGTAGATTCGTTGAAACCCATCTTTTACCCAGCGATCCTTATAATATTAGTAACACTCACCCACTGATACAGCTTTACCGCTCGAGTTGTATCAAACATAAATTAAGAGTTACGAGGCATTACTAACATTTCCCGCGACTCCCTGATCTAGCATCAGGTTCGTTCGCAACCTTTCATCCAAAACAAGGAATCTTTACCAACCCAGTGGCTCCCCGATTTCGCATCGGGTTCGTCCACGTTTAACCCTCCTACGGCTCCCTGATTTCGCATCAGGTTCGTCCGTGAGTGACTCCATTCCTAGAGGCTCCCTGATTTAGCATCAGGTTCGTCCTCGCTTCCGATAATCCTAGCGGCTCCCTGATTTCGCATCAGGTTCGTCCGCACTCTAACTAACAAACTCATAAACCGTATTCCTTGGGAAATATCCTTCTCGCCGGCCACTGCGTTGCCGCAGCCCCGGCTCGTAACAGAACTGGTGACAGCGGTGGGATGCTACTGCATTAGAATCGCTGTAAAATTTGGTTTTTAAATACGTTAAAATCACTCGTAATTTATTATTGACAATATACTAGTTTTCGCTAGTCAAGTCACTTAAGAAAGTTTCAAAATGACAGGCGCACAGGCTAACGTCTCGCCTAACGACATTACGAACCTGACAGTTTCCATTGCAAACTCAATGTCACTCTTGACACAACGGACATGTATACAGAATATTACAATGTCAATTCCGACCTTCGACGGTGAAAGTCCACCCTTGACGCGCTTTGCACAAAATGTGGAAGACGGGTTAACTTTGATTCCTGAGGGTACGGAAGCTGAGTATCTTGCGATAATTTTAACAAAACTGATCGGTCCGGCACGCAGGTGCACGTTAGAGCACAAATTCACCTCTGTTAAGACGTTAGTACAACATCTCAAAAAGAGATTCGCGCCGGGAAGAAGTTTGTCATATTTCCAAGTAGAAATCGCGAAATTACATATTCGCGAAGGAGAAAGTCTACGACAGTACGTCGACAGGACCTCTCATCTCGTTTATTGTGCGCGCGGAGCTATCCGGGAAAGGTATCTGGATCACGCTGAAGACTTCGTCAAAGAAATGGAAAAGGACGTTAGAGAAAACTTCATCGATGGTTTACCGGATCGAATTTCCTGGAAAGTATCGGCTCAGTATCAAGATATTCAAACCCTTGAACAAGCTTACGATGCCGTGCTGCAGATAGACAGAAAATTAAGGAATCGGCGACAGTCTCCCCGTAATGAGTCACCCTCCAGGTGGTCTCGCCGAGACCATTACGCCGAAGATTCTCGCCATCACGACCGCCAAGTGTCGTACCCACATTCTCCAAGTAGGTACGACCAAAACAGGGATCGGTCAACAAGAACATCTGGTTTTGAAGAGGAACGAGAAGGACGGACACATACGACGGCCTGGACCTTGCGTCACCGGAGCCCCTCGAAATCCCCTTCTTATCGCTCCGACTCATCATACGCAGATGATGAAGAAAAACATTATTCTATTCTAAAAAATCCCGATAAAAATCGCAAGCCGAGTTTATATTGCTGGGATTGCGGTACAACCGGGCATGATGGAAAATCCTGTAGGAAACATCCGCGTAGCCCGAGACATCAACGAGACTCGCGAGATTCGTCTGCCGAATCAAACAAGTCTTTAAACTTCGATCGCGCTCAACGTACAGGCGAAACGATGAGCGGAAACAAAGAAGCTCGCCAAAGGACAGTCCGCTTCGAAGAGAAACCCTCATCAAGGAAGCACCTGCCCCACGCATCAACATCAAGGTTCCAGAACTGGAGTCAGGAACGGAGAATTCCTAATCGATGGTGGAGCGTCCGTTAATTTAGTAGTCATTAACGCCCTGGGAGAGAAAGCCGCGATAAGCTCTCGGGAAGAAATCGAGTTAACCGGAATTACAACTAATCCAATTCATACCTTAGGAACAACAATTCTTCACATCCACGAAGCTCCCGCACTTTTCTATGTGGTAAAAGAGCTTGCAATAGAAGCAGACGGACTTATAGGAAGCCCATTTTTAAAACAGGAGGAGGCCGAAATTTCCTATTACCATGGGACTTTGGAATTAAAAAATAAACCAACCCGACCTCTGCGTTTTTCAAATTATCAGGACCTACCTCAAATGAAAGAACGACCGACGTCGACCAAACATCGTATCGAGCCCAGGACGTCGCAACAGATTGCTATAACAATAACAAACCCAAGGATTAGGGAAGGATATTTACCACGTATCAAGACTCTCGAACATCTCTACATAGGGGAAGCAGTTGTAAAGAACAATGACGGGAAGTGCTACGTTATGGCAACAAATACCAGCGATGAACCCCTAGACGTGGAGATAGAACCGCAAACATTGGAGCTCTTCGATATCTTCAGTTCATCAGACGAAGATTTGTATCCAGCTGCTGAACACCCGTCAAAATTCAGAACCAACGAAGATAGAATGCAGAAAATCTAAGAAGCCCTAAACACAAAACATTTGAACAAGGAGGAACTAGATTTCGTTACCAATTTAGTTAGAGATTTTCCCGACCGTTTTTATCTTTCCGGAGATAAACTTGGAAAGGCCCGCGACTTTAAACACTCAATCCATACATCTAACGATATTCCAATCAATACAAGACAATATCGCTATCCTCTCATTCATCAAAAGGAAATTCAAAAACAAATTAGCGCGTTATTGTCAAATGGCATAATCACTCCTTCCAAATCTCCGTACAATTCACCTTTATGGATCGTCCCGAAAAAAGAAGACGAAAACGGAATGAAACGTTGGCGTCTGGTAATAGATTTCCGCGGTCTCAACGAAATAACAATTTCTGATAAATATCCATTACCTCAAATCACCGAGATTTTAGATCGACTAGGAGGAGCTAAATATTTTTCAGTCTTTGATCTCGCTAGTGGATTTCATCAAATAGAGATGGATCCGAAAGATAAAGCAAAAACAGCATTCACTACTCCAAATGGACATTACGAATTCTCTCGAATGCCTTTCGGATTAAAGAATGCACCACCCACCTTTCAACGCCTCATGGATCAAGCACTCACTGGACTTCAAGAAACAGACCTCTTTGTCTACTTGGACGACATAGTGATCTACGCATCATCATTACAGGAACATAATATCAAAGTAAAAAAGCTGTTAAACCGCCTTCGAGAACATGGATTAACCCTCCAGACCAACAAATGCCAATTCCTGCGAAAGGAAGTCGCATACCTTGGACACATTATTTCAAAGGAAGGAGTAAGACCCGACCCTAGGAAATTAAAAGCTGTTCAAGATTTTCCCACACCTACAACGCAGAAGAACATTCAACAATTCTTAGGACTTGTAGGATATTACCGAAGATTCGTACCTAATTTCACCACAAAAGCAAAACCTTTAATTAATCTATTAGGAAAAGGCATCAAATTCAAATGGACGGAAGAACAAGACCAAAGTTTTAAGCAATTACGTAACGAACTTTGCCTTCAGCCCATATTGCAATATCCAGATTTCAGTAAACCGTTCATTGTAACTACAGATGCATCCGATTACGCTATTGGAGCTGTACTTAGTCAAGGGGAGATAGGAAATGACCTGCCGATTGCCTACGCATCCCGCAGCCTAAATAAACCCGAGAAGAACTATTCGGCTACTGAAAAGGAATGTTTGGCCATGGTTTACGCCGTAAGGTACTTCAGGCCCTACATCTATGGAACTCCATTCACCCTCGTTACAGATCACAGACCACTGGTGTGGCTACACTCTGTCAAGGACCCCACTTCTAGATTAATGAAATGGAAACTCCGACTTTTGGAGTATGAGTACCAGGTTGTCCATAAATCCGGAAAGACGAATAAGAACGCAGACGCATTATCACGCAACCCCACGTCTGCCTGCCTACCACTTATTCCACGAGAGTCCAAGGATCCTGACTTCAAAGTCCAGATACCAAAAACAGACGCCAACATCGATACAATTGGGCACCGCGTACGGCAATTACGACGAGACAGAGAAAACCGACCCAAGTACCGAGAGACAAGCAGCAGCTCAGATGAAATAATAGAAACCGCACGTGGGAACGTTCAACATTCTCCAATAATACACAAGAACCGATCTTTTCCCAGCTTATCTCAAGAGGTAACCATGCCAGATGAACGCCAGGAAACCATAAACAGTTTTTCGCCCGCAGCAAATTCCACTCAAATCGTCCCTTTAGATAAGGACCAGACCTTATTTGACAATCTGATATCCTTTGAGGAACCGTTCGAAAATACTGTAATAGAAAACGCAGGAAACGTTCAACAAGATTTACTCGGTACACCGCAAGCATCATCAGAAGTCATGGATGAACCTTTACAACCTTCAATAAACCAGCTACCTGCAGATACTACACCCGAAACAAGTGTGAGACAACCACCTGACTTTGACCTCACGCTTGACCCTTACCCATTTTTTACTACCGACGCCGAGAATTCAAACGACCTTGACGATCTAGAAGAGATCCCGCTAGACCAACCACATAAAATTATTGTTTCTTCCAATACCTTTACCGCTGAAGAAGGACATTACGTACACTTCATTTCTGCCGACTGCAATTTAGTAAACCCCGTCGGAAAATTACTGCTGGACACTGAAATAATTAATAAACCAAACCTCCTAGCAGCGCAACCAAAAAGGGGACAGGTGATAACTACAGACAATGGACTGTTTAAAACATTCAGTATAATAATCGCAGACAACTTCTTTGATAATATTAAAAGAGCAGATGTGCTCAACGGATTGAAAACTCTGCAACACACCTTGGATCAAAATCGGATCAAATCATTTCGAATTTCTGCCACCGGAGACCTACTCAAAATACCATCCAACGAATTCGTCAAGATATTAGAAGAGGTTTTTATAGGAACCAGCCTGCAGATCACTTTATGCAATTGTATCATCACAACACCATCCGAAGAGGACAGACAGCACATCATTTGCGAAGCTCACGACAGTTTAATCGGAGGACACAAAGGAGTAACGAAGACCTACAAACGCATTCGATCAAGATTCCATTGGCCGCAAATGCGGAACGATATTCAAGACTACATCCGAAGATGCCAAAGTTGTCAAGAACAGAAATTAGTCCGAGCGAAAACTCGTCAGCCGATGTTGATCACCGACACACCTATAGGAGCCTTCGACAAAATTTCCTTAGATACAGTGGGACCTTTACCAATTACACCGAGTGGGAACAGACACATTCTCACCATTCAAGATAATCTAACGAAATATTGCGTAGCCGTAGCAATACCTAATATTCGTGCTGCTACAATTGCAGATGCTTTCGCTAGACATTTCATCGCAATCTACGGTACACCCCGCGCAATATTAACAGACAAAGGAACTAGCTTCATCGGAACACTAATGACAAATTTATCCGAAATATTTAAAATCAAACAAATCACAACCTCGGGATATAGACCACAAACCAACGGATCTTTAGAACGAAGTCACATCGTACTCACCGAATATCTCAAGCATTACATGGATAATTACGAAGACTGGGATTTATTAATACCGTTTGCAATGTTCTCTTACAATACATCCGTTCATGAAGCAACAAATTTCACCCCGTACGAATTAATCTTTGGAAAACCAGCTCGAGAACCAAGTTCTTTTCCAACTGGCGAAAAATTAAAGTCATTTGGAGACTATCTAATAGAATTAATAACACACATGACTAATATTCGTAATATAGCTTCCGATAACCTAAACAAAGCAAAAATTCGTTCAAAAAATTACTATGATGTCCGAGCAAAACCAATAACGTTTAACATAGGAGATTCCGTTTATGTACTCAAGGAACCATGCACTAGTAAATTTGATCCACATTACATTGGACCGTACCAAATAGTAGACGTGACGGACCTGAATAACGTAGTACTACAAACGCACAACAAATTAATCACAAAACATCAGGACAAATTAAAACATGCCTACTCTCCATCCACAGCTGAAGACCAACAATGATTTTCGCATATTTGCTCCTGTTGCCTCTCGCTGTCATTAGCGACGATCGAACCATAACACCGCTCGAAGGAGACACCGGGCTCTTCTACGAAAAATTACCTGACATAAGGACCTTCCAATCACAATGGCGCCTAGTCACATCTCTGGATGTCAATCGATACCTCAGTCATGCTCCACATGTGAAGCACCATATCCTAACAATGAATCAACTCTGCAACCGTCATGAAAACATCAACTGCCTCAGCAAAGAATTGGGACCTCGATTAATCAAGAAAGAAGAAAACACCGTGCATTATAGCAATCTGATACGCACGGCAATAGGAGACACTTCACATCTTAAAACACCATCCCCACGGCGTAGCGTACCTTTCGGATTCATCGGCACTCTTAGTAAAATGTTATTTGGAACCCTATCACAAGAAGACGCCGAATACTACAACCGTGAATTAAACAAAATATACAAGGATCAACGCGAAATTACTGAAATAATAGCGAACCAGACGCATATTATAAAAGGAGAATTTTCAATCACACATGCAAGGTTAGTTAACTTAACTCAAATCATATCTCAACTGACAAAAACGATGGTCACACACTCCGAAGCATTACAAGAGACACAGTCAGACATCAGCCAGCTACGTTTCGAAGCAGCCATCAGGGACTCCGTAATTGAAATAGAAAGAGGCTTAGATGATTACAGCACCAACCTACTGTTGCTCATAGACGCAATTCTGCTAGCAAAACAGGGCATTTTACATCCTGCTATTCTTTCACCTGAGCAATTATTGAGATCAGCTCAAAGAATTAAGGAAACACACGCGTACGAATTTCCTCTAACACCTGAAGAATTACTCACAGAACAAATTGAAAAAATAACAAACCTAAACGTAATTTTCACCAGGGGAAGGATACTTTTCGAACTCACCATACCTCTTTTAGAGCGAAAAACATACAATTTGTATAAAATATACCCCTGTCCATCAACACACAACTTGGGAACAAAGAGAGTAATTTCTTATATACAGCCACAAACCCAGTTTATTGCAGTCTCATCAGAAGAACAACAATATTTTTCTCCAACGGAAGAATATTTAAAGACTTGCCGATTCCACCACAATCAATTTTTGGGACCAGCAACTCTACCAGTATATCAAGCAGATCGACAACCAACCTGTGAATCTACGTTGTTATTGAACCCCACTTCGATTAATTGGAACACCTGTGCCATTAAATTGACCACACAAGTAAAACCATACTGGCAAACCTTAAATGCACCCACTACATGGCTTTACTTCATGCCAGAAAATAAAAGGGCACAAATTTATTGCAAAGGAAGGAAACCTGTAACTCAAAACATCACTGCCACCGGAATCTTTAAACTAAAACCCGGTTGCCGAGCAACAATAGACTCGGTACAACTACAATCATTGGACACCATTGACTCCTCACAAAACATTGAATACTACCCCTCCAAATCTTATAATTTATCATTAATTATACCGGAAGTCACCGAGCATCACTTCGAAGCCTTGAAAGTGAACGAACAAGAAACTACAAAATGGGAGGATCTTCCAACAGCATTATCACTTACCGAAATAGAACAACGAGCGAGGAATTTTGCAACTCACCGAACATCTATACGGCAAGAACAGATCTCAACTTTTTCCTCTATTGGGGGAATAATAATAATACTGATCATAGTAAACACAATACTGGCTATGAAAGGCAAAACTCGTCAGACCAACAATGCAACAGAACCTCCTAAAGAGAACCAGGAACAATTACATCCGAAAACCACAGCCCGAGCGCCACAGTTTTCTAGAGGGATGAAACCACACCCACGAAAATCCCTCCCCTGGCACACGTTAAGTTTCAGGGTGGGGGCGCGATAAGGGTTTCTTCCCTATAAAAACGGGGCATCAGACCCCTTAACTCAGTACAACCCCAGCTTCCACATGTCAAAGAGCATCGCCATACAGACATCACCAGACGAGGGTACAAGAACCGTAGCAGTACAGACGGGACACTACGGATCTTGGGAGACAGCATCCCGAGTGGGTACCATCCTCACCCCGGGGTCATACAACTACAGCGCCGGAGGAATTATTCGGAAGGGCCGAAGCTCTTCAACTCGGAGGTCCAGAGTCAGGACAGTGGGCGTCCAAACAAGTGAGGAGAACATACATTGCCACATCCCAGACTGGATAGTAATCCAGGAGGTCACTGACGAAAACATTCATAACTGGACCCCAGGAGAGCGGATCAACACTAAAAGGTGCAAATATGAGGACCATTTCGGTGCGTGACTTCAGGAAGACTTCCCGCTGCTTGGTTACGCACGTGGAGAGCCTAACAACCTTCTGGGTCACCCTGGATACGTATGCAGAGGCAACAGAGGTCACGTATCGAGAGTTGAACGCCTACATGACCTCGAAGCAACACTTGTGCGTACCAACTTCAAGAAGTATTAAACCAGGACGACTCGTGACCGTGAAATTCGTCAACAAGGGGTGGCTCCGTGGCAAAATCACCCAGCAGAGTGGAACAACGTCCACAATCTTTCTCGGCGACCACGGCGTATCTGTGGATTGCTCTACCACACAACTTCGGTCCTTGCCACCCCGGTTCCATGCCCTGCCATGGCAGACGACAAGGATTCGGCTGAGGGGCATTAAGCCACGATCCTGCCGACCGCTCCAAAGGACAACACATATCGCGGAGGCAGTAATGGGGGGCAGACAGGGCTGCCTCGCAGATATCCAGCCGACGACGGAAGGCATCACAGCAACTCTGATGCTCGACCGGCTACCCGGACAACCTCCACTAGACGTCGTCGACCACTGGCTGGAGATGGGCTACGTGGTGCCCAGTGACGATTAAACTTTTACACCCCGCAACACCTAGCGATAAGTACACATCACACTACACTACACCCGACAATTCTCTTTCACACTCTTGTTTATAAAAGGATTTGTGGGGCGTTTTCCCTTCTTTTGAAAAGCATCACGAGAATCGCGATGTTTTGTCTTAGGGGGGAGATGTTACGTATGTGGAATTTTCCCATACGCCGCTCTCAACCACTTTTCGAGCTCGCGTCTGCGAAGGGAAAACGCCCTAAAATCCTTTGCTTATCATACACCACTAAGGGGCTCTTGATCTTGACCATCTGGATCGCGACCATGGGAACGGGAGTGACACGACGACGACCCCGAAGGATTTCCTTATATGGAAATTCTTAACGAATCCCCACTCATTTTGGGACTATATAAACCCTTCAGTTTCAACCCTCTTCGGTTCAAAGCAGTACAGTCACGCGTAGAGTAACGTCGTGTCACGCTCGTACAGAGCTGGTTAAATCGAGTACGATCGAGCTAAAGTCTCCGTCAGAATCAAAGTTAACCTCATAGAATCCGCGAGTTCGGTTCATATTCTATTCGGCACTTCGAAATAGCCACTCGTACGCCCCGCATCGCCAGTGCGTCAACACCGTGCAAATTAGTGGTAATTTATACATTTTTACTACACTATTTAATCGCGACACTTACATTTGTATAATAATTAGTTATTGAATACACGAATGGTGTTCGCTCTAAATCGAGTAGATTCGTTGAAACCCATCTTTTACCCAGCGATCCTTATAATATTAGTAACACTCACCCACTGATACAGCTTTACCGCTCGAGTTGTATCAAACATAAATTAAGAGTTACGAGGCATTACTAACATTTCCCGCGACTCCCTGATCTAGCATCAGGTTCGTTCGCAACCTTTCATCCAAAACAAGGAATCTTTACCAACCCAGTGGCTCCCCGATTTCGCATCGGGTTCGTCCACGTTTAACCCTCCTACGGCTCCCTGATTTCGCATCAGGTTCGTCCGTGTCCTACAGCTCCCTGATTTCGCATCAGGTTCGTCTGTAAGTCTACCAACCTCCGAACAGCTCCCTGGTTTCGCACCAGGTTCGTCTGTGAATAATCCAACCTCCTTACAGCTCCTCGACTTCGCGTCGAGTTCGTCTGTGAACATCATCCTAGTGACACCCCGATTTCGCATCCCTGATTTAGCATCAGGTTCGTCCGCGAGTGACTCCATTCCTAGAGGCTCCCTGATTTAGCATCAGGTTCGTCCTCGCTTCCGATAATCCTAGCGGCTCCCTGATTTCGCATCAGGTTCGTCCGCACTCTAACTAACAAACTCATAAACCGTATTCCTTGGGAAATACCCTTCTCGCCGGCCACTGCGTTGCCGCAGCCCCGGCTCGTAACAATATAAAATATAAAATATAAATATAAATATAAAAAATGAATATAAATATAAAGTATAAAATATAAAAATGAATATAATAAAGAATATAATTATAAAAAATGAATATAAAAATGAATATAAAAAATGAATACAAATATAAAATATAAAATATAAAAATGAATATAATAAAGAATATAAATATAAAAATGAATATAAAAAAATGAATATAAATATAAAAATGAGTATAAAAAAAATGAATATAAATATAAATATGAAATATAAAAATGAATATAAATATAAATATAAAATATAAAAATGAATATAAATTTAAATATAAAATATAAAAATGAATATAAATATAAAATATAAAAATGAATATAAATATAAAATATAAATATAAATATAAATATAAAAAAAATATAAATATAAAAAAAATGAATATTGTTACAAAAAATAAACTATATAGAATTATACAAATATAAAAATGAATATAAATATAAAATATAAAATATAAATATAAATATAAAAATGAATATAAATATAAAATATAAAATATAAAATATAAAATATAAAAAAGAATATAATAAAGAATATAAATATAAAAAATGAATATAAATGTAAAATATTAAATATAAAAATGAATATAATAAAGAATATAAATATAAAAAATGAATATAAAAATGAATATAAATATAAAAAATGAATATAAATATAAAAAATGAAATATAAAAATGAATATAATAAAGAATATAAATATAAAAATGAATATAAAAATGAATATAAATATAAAATATAAATATAAAATAAAAAATGAATATAAATATAAAATATAAAAAATGAATATAAAAATGAATATAAATATAAAATATAAAATATAAAATGTAAATATAAATATAAATATAAATATAAATATAAATATAAATATAAATATAAATATAAATATAAAAAAAATGAATATTGTTACAAAAAATAAACGATATAGAATTATACAAATATAAAAATGAATATAAATATAAATATAAAAAATGAATATAAAAATGAATATAAATATAAAAAATGAATATAAATATAAAAAAATGAATATAAATATAAATATAAAAAAATGAATATAAATATAAATATAAGAAATGAATATAAATATAAATATAAGAAATGAATATAAATATAAATATAAGAAATGAATATAAAAATGAATATAAATATAAAATATAAAATATAAAAATGAATATAATAAAGAATATAAATATAATAAAGAATATAAATATAAAAAAATGAATATAAAAAAAAATGAATATAAATATAAATATGAAATATAAAAATGAATATAAATATAAATATAAAATATAAAAATGAATATAAATTTAAATATAAAATATAAAAATGAATATAAATATAAATATAAAATATAAATATAAATATAAATATAAATATAGAAAAAATATAAATATAAAAAAAATGAATATTGTTACAAAAAATAAACGATATAGAATTATACAAATATAAAAATGAATATAAATATAAATATAAAAAATGAATATAAAAATGAATATAAATATAAAAATGAATATAAATATAAAAATGAATATAAATATAAAAATGAATATAAATATAAAAAAAAATGAATATAAATATAAATATAAAAAAATGAATATAAATATAAATATAAGAAATGAATATAAAAAATGAATATAAATAATAAATTTTAATCCTCTGGAGGAGCCGCGAAGGGTGACATCATTTTCACGGCGCGAGGAACGCTCGAACGAAATAGAATTATGCAGCGTCGGCAGAATTCGGAAACGCCAAATCTTATAATTAGGTGGCGAGGAGTGAAGGATGATGGGCAAATAAAATTGACAAATAATATACGTTTAAGAAATTTTATTTAAAATTAAAAGAATATAATTTAACATTTTTTCCTACGAGCATGAGCTAGAATATCACTGATTGCACATGCTAACAGTTCGCAATCTACAAGATACTCCTCGTCGTAATATTCGCTATCACGTATGATTTTAGCAGCACGATACGTATCTAATGTTTCGCAGGCAACATCGCTCTGCTGTAGCACGTTAACAAAAATTTCAAATTTTACTCTCGCATCTTCCGCAGTTTGATACATCCGTGGATACATATAGTCTATACATGGCTGAACATTAAATAAAAATGTTACTGTGTCCAGTGTGAAATACAGTGTATTATTACCTTGCGTCATTTTTACAATCGGTGAATCAAAGATCCGAAAAAATTCCACCATTAAATTATCAATCCGCATTGAGTCTGGTTCAGGTAATCGTGCACGTTCTTGGATGGTTTCACGGCTGTCGAATAGCGCACCCCATGTATGCCATGGTAATATGAGATGATTTCCATGATTGTCACCGAGAAGAACTTCTACAACGACCATAGGTCCTACATCGATTCCAATTTCCAAATATTTGCTGCCCATGGTTGTTAATGCATATCTTCTGACCATGATACGCGATCCTCCGCGCGGACTAAGAGAACAATCAAAGCTATGAAATTGTCCGCTCGTATTAGGAATAAACATAAAAATTTTGAGAAGATGTGAAAATTACCCCTCACCGGTCAAAATATACATTCTCCCCACATGGAGCCACGCCATCATCTCGCACGATCGGAACGAAATAATCCTCACACCCAGCGAGTATTTCATCAATAGTACTGTACATTTTCAGAGCACTATTTGTTCCGCCGAAAGTCACTGAGGCTACTGAGCGATTGATTGAATAGCATCCGGGAACCCCACCACCACATTTTATTCTAAAGCTACCGATTTTTTTCAAAATGATTTTCAATCTTAACATCGCAGCGTCTCGTGCGATCTCGCGAATTCTGACTCTTGTGGAGCAGCCGCGCGGGATGACGTCATTTGGCAGCGCGAATCATAGAAAGAATTATGCGGTGTCGGCAGAATTCCGAAACACCGAATCTTAGAATTCGGTGGCGAGGAGAGAAGGAGGATGATGGGTAAATAAAATTGACAATTAATATACGTTTAAGAAATTAGGATTCTGAAATATCCATTGGCTAGTAAAGAAAGATACACAATTCTTCATAGAATTCGGGGAATTCGTAGAACATCTAGATATCATTGGGCTAACAGAGACATGGGTGGAGGAAAAAGACTGGGAGCAACTAAAAGACAAGCCATCGAACAAATTTGGCTGGAAATTCCAGTTTGCAGAGGTAGTGTCCCCGGGTGAGGAAAGGGAAAAGAAGACGAGATGAAGAAAGGGTGTCGGAGGGAAGAGGGCATCCATAAAATTGAGAAATAATATATGTTTATGATATATATTGTTACAAAAGAAATACTAAAAGAAAAAATAAAAGTAATAAAGAATATAAAATAGAATTAATAATAAAGAATACAAAATAGTTTGTTCGAAACCAACATGTGACGTTAGCAGAAAATTTTCCCTCTCCCCTGCACCAATCTAGCGAACCAATAGGTAGCAAACAGATACTTTCCCCCCAACGCAGAGAAATAATAATTTTTTTATCAACGATCTACCGAACCATTATGTAGAAAACAGACGTATTTTTTCAAACAAATATGCAGCATTCTAAAACGATCCGATTTAACGTCGCAGCGTATCGCGCGATAACGCGTAATTTGACTTCTCTGGAGCAACCGTGCAGGAGATGTCATTTTTTCACGGTGTGAAGAAAGAACGAAAGAATCATGGAATTATGTGGCATCAGCAGAAGTTTATTTTCATTCTAAAGCTAACAAATTTTAAACGTTCTTCGCGTTGAATCTTAAAATTAGGTGGTGAGGAGAGATGGAGGATGATGGGTAAATAAAATTGAGAAATAATATATGTTCAAGAAATTATATATATTGTTACAGAGAAATAATATACGTTTAAGATATATATAGATATTGTTACAGAGAATAATAATTGTAAAATTTATTTAACATTTTGCTGCGAGCGACGTCGATAATATCATTCAAGACACACACCAGCAGTTCGCAATCAACAAGAGATGTATCATCGAAATATTAAGATACACAATTCTTCATAGAATTCAGGGAATTCGTAGAACAACTGGATATCATTGGGCTAACAGAGACATGGGTGGGGGAAAAAGACTTGGAGCAATAATAATAAAATAAATTCTTCATAGAATTCTGGAAATTCATAGAGCAACTGGATATAATTGGGCTAACAGAGACATAGGTGGAGGAAATAGAAAGAAGTCTCATGCCTTTGACAGGTAGATTTGCTGATAGAGAAGCGATCAGTATATTCCCTACAAACGATTTAGTTAACGAATACAATAACAAAATGATCACAGATATGTCTGCAAACGTCAATGTTTACACTTTTATCGCTCAAGATATATCTATGGAACCTGCAACTATGGGTCAGAGGCCCCATCCTTATTATATTCCAGAAAAACCAAACCTCACGGGAGGATTGCTAACTTCAATTAAACTTGCCGTTGGCGCGAGAGTAATGGTACGAAGGAACATAGAATTTAAAGAAGGGCTAGTAGATTTAACATCAATAGGATTCTGGAATATCCATGGGCTAGTAAAGAAAGATACACAATTCTTCATAGAATTCGGGGAATTCGTCGAACAACTGGATATCATTGGGCTAACAGAGACGTGGGTGGAGGAAAAAGACTGCGAGCAATAATAATAATAATAAAATAAATTCTTCATAGAATTCGGGGAATTCGTAGAACAACTGGATATCATTAGGCTAACAGAGACATGGGTGGAGGAAAAAGACTTGGAGCAATAATAATAAAATAAATTCTTCATAGAATTCGGGAAATTCATAGAGCAACTGGATATAATTGGGCTAACAGAGACATGGGTGGAGGAAATAGAAAGAAGTCTCATGCCTTTGACAGGTAGATTTGCTGATAGAGAAGCGATCAGTATATTCCCTACAAACGATTTAGTTAACGAATACAATAACAAAATTATCACAGATATGTCTGCAAACGTCAATGTTTACACTTTTATCGCTCAAGATATATCTATGGAACCTGCAACTATGGGTCAGAGGCCCTCATCCTTATTGTATTCCAGAAAAACCAAACCTCACGGGAGGATTGCTAACTTCAATTTAATTTGCCGTTGGCGCGAGAGTAATGTTACGAAGGAACATTGAATTTAAAGAAGGGCCAGTAGATTTAACATCAATAGGATTGTGGAATATCCATGGGCTAGTAAAGAAAGATACACAATTCTTCATTGAATTCGAGGAATTCACAGAACAACTGGATATCATTGGGCAAACAGAGACATGGGTGGAGGAAAAAGATTGGGAGCAACTAAAAGTCAAGCTATCGAACAAATTTCGCTGGAAATTCCAGTTTGCAGAGATAGTGTCCCCAGATGAGGAAAGGGGAAAGAAGACGAGATAAAGAAGGAGTGTCGGAGGGAAGAGGACAGCCATAAAATTTAGAAATAATATATGTTTATGATATTGTTACAAAAGAAATAATAAAAGAAAAAAATAATAGTTGTCACGTCCCGGGTGGAGGTCTTTAGAGATATGACATTGTGGGGTTGTAGGAGAGTGGTTTGGTACAAAGACGAGCTTCGTAACACTGGTAGAGATGGGAATTCAGGCGCGAATGCGAGATTCGTAGCCCGTGGGTTTTGATGGGAGTCAGGCGCGAATACGAGATTCGTTACCCGTGGGTTTTGATGGGAATCAGGCGCGAATGCGGGATTCGTTACCCGTGGGTTTTGATGGGAATCAGGCGCGAATGCGAGATTCGTTGCCCGTTGGGTTTTATTGGAGATCAGGCGCGAATGCGAGATTCGTTGCCCGTGGGTTTGGATGGGAATCAGGTGCAAATACGAGATTCGTAGCCCGGGGTTCAATGGAGGCAGGCGCGAATACGAGATTCGTAGCCCTGACAGCCAGGGAAGGTTTAGTTATAATCGCACACCAAGGAAACACCCGTTAGCACTGGTCGTATTTAACTTAGTAATTGGATTTAAAGCTGCATTAATATAAGAAACAGTCTGTAACGTTTCTTAGATATGGTCGTTGCTGTATGGTCGTATACGGCCTATGCGAAAGTACGCTTTGTAAACACTGTAAGAACTCTTACGTTCGCGAACCGAAATCAGCTGTTGCAATAGCTTGGTTTGCCCGAAGGATAGAAGCAATAATTCGAAGCGGTATTTAAAGATAAGAGAACGGTTTATTATAAAGCACTGGTTAGTATATATAATAATGCGTTAGACGATAAGCATTTGCACATAACAATTATATAAATGATGAGTAATAACGATATATGTATGGACATGAAGTACATGAGAATATGTCAATAATAGAATATGAAATGCGATAAGCGTTATTAATATAATGTAATATGAGAAAGCAATAAGCATAGATACAAGAGAATAAAGAAAAGCAGTAAGCGTTATTAATGTGAATGATATGAAAAGCAATAAACGTTATTAATATAATATAATATGAGAAAGCAATAAGCAACAATAATACAAATTATATAAATGGTGATGATATGCAGAATATTGGTAATTAATAATGGTCGCTTACGGTAGTTGCCGTAGTACACTGATTTTAAGAATTATGTCACTGAAAATATATAACTTCTCGTACTTTCGCGGAAGAATACCTTCGTACAAGAGTACTTTCGTAGAAGAGTACTTTCGTAGAAGAGTACTTTCGTAGAAGAGTACTTTCGTAGAAGAGTACTTTCGTAGAAGAGTACTTTCGTAGAAGAGTACTTTCGTAGAAGAGTACTTTCGTAGAAGAGGCCTACGGCCTGTCGGGCCCTTGTATTTATATGTTTCGTTGGAATGTGAAGTATGAGGGGTATGCGCGGTATGCACCGTGACTCATGCACGAAATATGTGTTATATAAATAGAACATATTGGTGACTCATGCGCGAAATATGCGTCGCAATATGACTTCCGGGGTTTTTGTATGGGGCGTTTGAAAAGGCGATACTCAACCCGTTGGATTGATTTTGGTTGGTTTGATTGGAAAGGGGTAAGAGGGGCTTGTATTTGGAGGGTCATAGATAGGGGTGAGACGTGGTCTCGATTTAAGAGGGTTTTTTGGACGAGGGACTTGTTTAGATTTAAATATGAGGGAGGAATTCGTGCCTCATAGGGCGAAGAGGGGAAGGGGTTTTCGTCGTTGACCATTTCGAGATGGGGACCGCTAAGGTACATCGCCTAGATGGTCAGTGGTTGGGGAAAAGGGGTAAGAGTTGAGGTTTAGGGACTTTTGGGGGAGTTATGGAGTATTTGCGGGGAAGACTTTAATTTATACCGCGCGAAAAATAGTGGGACGTCACATAGTAATAAAGAATATTAAATAGAATATAAATATAATGATAATGATAATTATAATTTAAAAATATATAATAAAATAAAGAATATAAAAATAGATTATAATAATAAAAAAATCAATTTGTAAATATAATAAAAGAATATATAAAAAATAAAAAAAATAAACTAATAAAAAATAAAAGACGGTGGGGGCGACGGTGGTGACGGGGGTGATGGGGGCGACGGCTGCGACAGTGATGTTGGTGGCGGGGGCTGCGGCTGCCGCAACCGTCGCACGTCAATCCATGGCGGCGACGGAGGCGATGGAGGCCGCTGCAGCCGCAGGGGCCCAAGATGTTCGTACGGCACCCATGGGTGCCGTAACCGCACAGCCATCCCCGATCCAAACACTAGCCCTGACCGCCGCATGTGCACCTCTAGGGGTGCAGGTGGCGGCACGACCTCCACCTGGGCCCACGCCGAAAGCGCCGATAATATCATCTGCTGATCCTAGAACACATACACGAACGTCGATATAATAATGACACATTAAACATATTAAACATGAAACACACAAAACAGCACCATGTATTACATACCGGTAGCGGCGGCGAAGGCGGCGACGACGACGACGATGACGAGGGAGGCAATAGGATTGGTAATTCCTAAAAACATAGAAACCCGCAATATAATATCGATTTCAATGACTAAACGCGATAAATGTAAAAAAGTATTGTTATGTACATACCTCTGGGACCTCCCTGCACGGCTCTTCATCCCACTCGGGCGCAATACGTTTTAATCCCATTTTTCTAACTAAAATCCTTGAACACTTTTTTGTGACAGACAGCTGCAGTCTGCGATTGACAGACAACTGGTCTCGTAGCATCTTCAGGCTCCTGCACATAGGCCCATGCATAAAGCTGCAAAAGTAGGATGCCTTGGTTCTACACATGCATTTTCGCTGACAATCATTTCCTCCCATGCATCTTCTTCGAATTATTCACTGCCCATCCTCAGTGCATTTATCATCTTCATCGCACTCATCATTTGCTTGAACCAAACCGCTTCCCCTTCTTCCTTGGACACATCTATCGAACATCTATCATACAACTTTGATCGCATATCGAACATCTATCATACAACTTTGATCACATATCGAACATCTATCGTATCACTTTGATCACATATTGTACATCTATCATACAACTTTGATCGCATATCGAACATCTATCGTATCACTTTGATCACATATCGAACATCTATCGAACCACTTTGATCGCATATTGTACATCAATCGAACCACTTTGAACGGGTATTGTACATCTATCATACAACTTTGATCACATATCGAACATCTATCGTATCACTTTGAACATGTATTGTACATCTATCGAACCACTTTGAACATGTATTGTACATCTATCGTACCACTTTGAACGTGTATTGTACATCAACGTTGTTCTCAATTTTATTTACCCATCATCCTCCATCTCTCCTCACCACCTAATTTTAAGATTCAACGCGAAGAACGTTTAAAATTTGTTAGCTTTAGAATGAAAATAAACTTCTGGTGATGCCACATAATTCCATGATTCTTTCGTTCTTTCTTCACACCGTGAAAAAATGACATCTCCTGCACGGTTGCTCCAGAGAAGTCAAATTACGCGTTATCGCGCGATACGCTGCGACGTTAAATCGGATCGTTTTAGAATGCTGCATATTTGTTTGAAAAAATACGTCTGTTTTCTACATAATGGTTCGGTAGATCGTTGATAAAAAAATTATTATTTCTCTGCGTTGGGGGGAAAGTATCTGTTTGCTACCTATTGGTTCGCTAGATTGGTGCAGGGGAGAGGGAAAATTTTCTGCTAACGTCACATGTTGGTTTCGAACAAACTATTTTGTATTCTTTATTATTAATTCTATTTTATATTCTTTATTACTTTTATTTTTTCTTTTAGTATTTCTTTTGTAACAATATATATCATAAACATATATTATTTCTCAATTTTATGGATGCCCTCTTCCCTCCGACACCCTTTCTTCATCTCGTCTTCTTTTCCCTTTCCTCACCCGGGGACACTACCTCTGCAAACTGGAATTTCCAGCCAAATTTGTTCGATGGCTTGTCTTTTAGTTGCTCCCAGTCTTTTTCCTCCACCTATGTCTCTGTTAGCCCAATGATATCTAGATGTTCTACGAATTCCCCGAATTCTATGAAGAATTGTGTATCTTTCTTTACTAGCCAATGGATATTTCAGAATCCTAATTTCTTAAACGTATATTAATTGTCAATTTTATTTACCCATCATCCTCCTTCTCTCCTCGCCACCGAATTCTAAGATTCGGTGTTTCGGAATTCTGCCGACACCGCATAATTCTTTCTATGATTCGCGCTGCCAAATGACGTCATCCCGCGCGGCTGCTCCACAAGAGTCAGAATTCGCGAGATCGCACGAGACGCTGCGATGTTAAGATTGAAAATCATTTTGAAAAAAATCGGTAGCTTTAGAATAAAATGTGGTGGTGGGGTTCCCGGATGCTATTCAATCAATCGCTCAGTAGCCTCAGTGACTTTCGGCGGAACAAATAGTGCTCTGAAAATGTACAGTACTATTGATGAAATACTCGCTGGGTGTGAGGATTATTTCGTTCCGATCGTGCGAGATGATGGCGTGGCTCCATGTGGGGAGAATGTATATTTTGACCGGTGAGGGGTAATTTTCACATCTTCTCAAAATTTTTATGTTTATTCCTAATACGAGCGGACAATTTCATAGCTTTGATTGTTCTCTTAGTCCGCGCGGAGGATCGCGTATCATGGTCAGAAGATATGCATTAACAACCATGGGCAGCAAATATTTGGAAATTGGAATCGATGTAGGACCTATGGTCGTTGTAGAAGTTCTTCTCGGTGACAATCATGGAAATCATCTCATATTACCATGGCATACATGGGGTGCGCTATTCGACAGCCGTGAAACCATCCAAGAACGTGCACGATTACCTGAACCAGACTCAATGCGGATTGATAATTTAATGGTGGAATTTTTTCGGATCTTTGATTCACCGATTGTAAAAATGACGCAAGGTATTAATACACTGTATTTCACACTGGACACAGTAACATTTTTATTTAATGTTCAGCCATGTATAGACTATATGTATCCACGGATGTATCAAACTGCGGAAGATGCGAGAGTAAAATTTGAAATTTTTGTTAACGTGCTACAGCAGAGCGATGTTGCCTGCGAAACATTAGATACGTATCGTGCTGCTAAAATCATACGTGATAGCGAATATTACGACGAGGAGTATCTTGTAGATTGCGAACTGTTAGCATGTGCAATCAGTGATATTCTAGCTCATGCTCGTAGGAAAAAATGTTAAATTATATTCTTTTAATTTTAAATAAAATTTCTTAAACGTATATTATTTGTCAATTTTATTTGCCCATCATCCTTCACTCCTCGCCACCTAATTATAAGATTTGGCGTTTCCGAATTCTGCCGACGCTGCATAATTCTATTTCGTTCGAGCGTTCCTCGCGCCGTGAAAATGATGTCACCCTCCGCGGCTCCTCCAGAGGATTAAAATTACACGTGATCGCGCGAGACGCTGCGATGTTAAATCTTAATGCTCTCTCTTTCCCTCCTCCGAATTTTAGCTTTAAAATAGTGCTCTGTCTCTTTCCCTCCCTAGAATTTTAGCTTTAAAATAATGCTCTGTCTCTTTTCCTCCCCCAAATACGTGGTGTGTAAAAACACCGATCTTTCCCGACATTGTCCGACATCATCCGATAAATTATTAAACAATTTCAGCTTCATAATGGTTTGAAAAACAATATTTGGGGGTCATTCCCTCCCTCGGCCAGGTCTAAAAATATTTCGGGGGTGGGCCAAGGTCTGAAAAAGACTTTGGGGGTGGGCCTGTCCCACCGCGGAAATTTCCAGCGGTGGGTCCGATGTGGAGAGGTCTCCGCGGCAGCTCGGCCCGGACTGATCCCCTCCATCATCGCGGCTTCCCCCACTCCGCGGTTCGTGCGCGCGCAACCGGTCTTCCTCTCCCCGCAAGCCCCGCGCCCATGTTTCCCTCCGCCGCGCTCCCCCGCGCGCCCTCACTTCCTCCGTCCCCGCACCCCCCCTCATTGCCCCATGGGTTAGAACCCGCCTAGCCCTACTACTCATCGGTCGTCGTGCTGGTTTACGAGAAAAACGCGAATAACTTGGATCGCAGCGAAATATTTCAGAGTCCCGTCGAGTTTCAAAGTCGTGCGGCAGCTTGGTCCGAAGGCCGAAATCGACATACCCTCGAATCCAACTACTGATCCTCGTTCCTCGTTCAATTGCCGACGTATTACTCTAATGGTTCGATATCGGTCGTCGTGCTGGCTTACGAGAAAAACGCGAATAACTTGGATCGCAGCGAAATATTTCAGAGTCCCGTCGAGTTTCAAAGTCGTGCTGCAGGTTGGTCCGAAGGCCGAAATCGACATATCCTCGAATCCAACTACTGATCCCCGTTCCTCGTTCAATTGCCAACGTATTACTCTAATGGTTCGACATCGGTCGTCGTGCTGGTTTACGAGAAAAACGCGAATAACTTGGATCGCAGCGAAATATTTCAGAGTACCGACGAGTTTCAAAGTCGTGCGGCACCTTGTTCCGACCGCGGCCAAAATCGACATATCCTCGAATCCAACTACTGATCCCTGTTCCTCGTTCAATTGCCAACGTATTACTCTAATGGTTCGACATCGGTCGTCGTGCTGGTTACGAGAAAAAAACGAATGACTTGGATCGCAGCGAAATATTTCAGAGTCCCGTCGAGTTTCAAAGTCGTGCGGCTGCTTGGTCCGAGGGCCGAAATCGACATATCCGGGACTCGACGGGACTCTGAAATATTTCGCTGCGATCCTAGTTATTCGCGTTTTTCTCGTAAACCAGCACGACGACCGATGTCGAACCATTAGAGTAATACGTTGGCAATTGAACGAGGAACCCCCGAAATCGGCATATCCTCGAATCCAACTACTGATCCCCGTTCCTCGTTCAAAAGCCAACGTATTACTCTAATGGTTCGGCATCGGTCGTCGTGCTGGTTTACGAGAAAAACGCGAATTACTTGGATCGCAGAGTAATATTTCAGAGTCCCGACGAGTTTCAAAGTCGTGCGGCACCTTGTTCCGACCGTGGCCAAAATCGACATATCCTCGAATCCAACTACTGATACCATCAGTATGTGATGCCGTATCAGACTGCAAAAGTTCATTGATTTATAATGGATGAAAAAAATTGAGTCCTTGATTAAAAAATCAGAAACTATAAGCGTTAAAATGCTTTTTTTTAAATATTTCTTGCGAACATTTTTCGCGAAGTTACAGTCATTTCAAAATGACCCATATTTTCGGGAAATTATTGACGTTAATGATGGACGAATATTGCTGATATATTTTAAATGGGTATTTTGCGTGGAGTTTTGTCACACTTAATGTGCTTAGGAAAAAAATTAAAGAATTACTAAAAAAATTTTTTATTGTTGTTTCCATAAAAGCAGGGCGTATTGTATAGTTTCACCCTAAGTAGAAACAATCGATACCACTGAGAGAACGTTTGGTAATCTGTCACAGGTACATAAATAAAAGTTTCTCGAGAGACTGTTACATTTCCAAAAATTAATAAGTAATGATATTAATAAACGTACACAACCACATGTAATACATATAAATGTACAAATTATACTTAAAGACAAAATGCAAACATTCAATACATATAAACATAAAAGTAGTAACTACACAAGGCGTAACCAATATTTTGAGAAATATTCACAGGGTACGCAGAGAGGTTTAATAAATGATCAAAAATGTTGTATGGCCAAGTGTTCGATCTGCCTCCGTTTTGCAATAATAAATAACGGCTTAAAGTTAATCGTGCGACGTTGGGACTATCCTATCTTCGTTTTTATGGCTATACCTTCCAAAGGTGCTCGTCGTACCCCTGGCTCGAAGAAGCGCGCCGAATGAGTAAAACAAGGGAGGTTTCGAAATCGACAACAGTGATTGGTTATTTCCATTCAGGTAAATGACCAATTAGAAGTACCATAGAAAAATGGAAACTTACGAGGTCGGGTGACTTGGAGCACCAGGTCAGTCTACTTCCGAGTCTTGAAGTGTTTGAAACGGTGAATTTAACGGAACTGTGTACACAATGTTCGACGAAAAATTGATTGCGCTCGTGAGGCAGTACAATGTGTTATTTGACATGTATGCCTCGTTCGACTCGTTCGACTCGTTCGACTCGTTCGACTCGTTCGACTCGTTCGACTCGTTCGACTCGTTCGACTCGTTCGACTCGTTCGACTCGTTCGACTCGTTCGACTCGTTCGACTCGTTCGACTCGTTCGACTCGTTCGACTCGTTCGACTCGTTCGACTCGTTCGACTCGTTCGACTCGTTCGACTCGTTCGACTCGTTCGACTCGTTCGACTCGTTCGACTCGTTCGACTCGTTCGACTCGTTCGACTCGTTCGACTCGTTCGACTCGTTCGACTCGTTCGACTCGTTCGACTCGTTCGACTCGTTCGACTCGTTCGACTCGTTCGACTCGTTCGACTCGTTCGACTCGTTCGACTCGTTCGACTCGTTCGCCTCGTTCGACTCGTTCGACTCGTTCGACTCGTTCGACTCGTTCGACTCGTTCGACTCGTTCGACTCGTTCGACTCGTTCGACTCGTTCGACTCGTTCGACTCGTTCGACTCGTTCGACTCGTTCGACTCGTTCGACTCGTTCGACTCGTTCGACTCGTTCGACTCGTTCGACTCGTTCGACTCGTTCGACTCGTTCGACTCGTTCGACTCGTTCGACTCGTTCGACTCGTTCGACTCGTTCGACTCGTTCGACTCGTTCGACTCGTTCGACTCGTTCGACTCGTTCGACTCGTTCGACTCGTTCGACTCGTTCGACTCGTTCGACTCGTTCGACTCGTTCGACTCGTTCGACTCGTTCGACTCGTTCGACTCGTTCGACTCGTTCGACTCGTTCGACTCGTTCGACTCGTTCGACTCGTTCGACTCGTTCGACTCGTTCGACTCGTTCGACTCGTTCGACTCGTTCGACTCGTTCGACTCGTTCGACTCGTTCGACTCGTTCGACTCGTTCGACTCGTTCGACTCGTTCGACTCGTTCGACTCGTTCGACTCGTTCGACTCGTTCGACTCGTTCGACTCGTTCGACTCGTTCGACTCGTTCGACTCGTTCGACTCGTTCGACTCGTTCGACTCGTTCGACTCGTTCGACTCGTTCGACTCGTTCGACTCGTTCGACTCGTTCGACTCGTTCGACTCGTTCGACTCGTTCGACTCGTTCGACTCGTTCGACTCGTTCGACTCGTTCGACTCGTTCGACTCGTTCGACTCGTTCGACTCGTTCGACTCGTTCGACTCGTTCGACTCGTTCGACTCGTTCGACTCGTTCGACTCGTTCGACTCGTTCGACTCGTTCGACTCGTTCGACTCGTTCGACTCGTTCGACTCGTTCGACTCGTTCGACTCGTTCGACTCGTTCGACTCGTTCGACTCGTTCGACTCGTTCGACTCGTTCGACTCGTTCGACTCGTTCGACTCGTTCGACTCGTTCGACTCGTTCGACTCGTTCGACTCGTTCGACTCGTTCGACTCGTTCGACTCGTTCGACTCGTTCGACTCGTTCGACTCGTTCGACTCGTTCGACTCGTTCGACTCGTTCGACTCGTTCGACTCGTTCGACTCGTTCGACTCGTTCGACTCGTTCGACTCGTTCGACTCGTTCGACTCGTTCGACTCGTTCGACTCGTTCGACTCGTTCGACTCGTTCGACTCGTTCGACTCGTTCGACTCGTTCGACTCGTTCGACTCGTTCGACTCGTTCGACTCGTTCGACTCGTTCGACTCGTTCGACTCGTTCGACTCGTTCGACTCGTTCGACTCGTTCGACTCGTTCGACTCGTTCGACTCGTTCGACTCGTTCGACTCGTTCGACTCGTTCGACTCGTTCGACTCGTTCGACTCGTTCGACTCGTTCGACTCGTTCGACTCGTTCGACTCGTTCGACTCGTTCGACTCGTTCGACTCGTTCGACTCGTTCGACTCGTTCGACTCGTTCGACTCGTTCGACTCGTTCGACTCGTTCGACTCGTTCGACTCGTTCGACTCGTTCGACTCGTTCGACTCGTTCGACTCGTTCGACTCGTTCGACTCGTTCGACTCGTTCGACTCGTTCGACTCGTTCGACTCGTTCGACTCGTTCGACTCGTTCGACTCGTTCGACTCGTTCGACTCGTTCGACTCGTTCGACTCGTTCGACTCGTTCGACTCGTTCGACTCGTTCGACTCGTTCGACTCGTTCGACTCGTTCGACTCGTTCGACTCGTTCGACTCGTTCGACTCGTTCGACTCGTTCGACTCGTTCGACTCGTTCGACTCGTTCGACTCGTTCGACTCGTTCGACTCGTTCGACTCGTTCGACTCGTTCGACTCGTTCGACTCGTTCGACTCGTTCGACTCGTTCGACTCGTTCGACTCGTTCGACTCGTTCGACTCGTTCGACTCGTTCGACTCGTTCGACTCGTTCGACTCGTTCGACTCGTTCGACTCGTTCGACTCGTTCGACTCGTTCGACTCGTTCGACTCGTTCGACTCGTTCGACTCGTTCGACTCGTTCGACTCGTTCGACTCGTTCGACTCGTTCGACTCGTTCGACTCGTTCGCCTCGTTCGACTCGTTCGACTCGTTCGACTCGTTCGACTCGTTCGACTCGTTCGACTCGTTCGACTCGTTCGACTCGTTCGACTCGTTCGACTCGTTCGACTCGTTCGACTCGTTCGACTCGTTCGACTCGTTCGACTCGTTCGACTCGTTCGACTCGTTCGACTCGTTCGACTCGTTCGACTCGTTCGACTCGTTCGACTCGTTCGGCTCGTTCGGCTCGTTCGACTCGTTCGACTCGTTCGACTCGTTCAACTCGCTTGACTTTATTGTCCTGTTCGACCCGTTTGACTCGTTTGACTCGTTTGACTCGATTGTCCTGTTCGACCCGTTTGACCCGTTTGACACGTTTGACTCGTTTGACTCGTTTGACTCGTTTGACACGTTTGACTCGTTTGACTCGTTTGACTCGTTTGACTCGTTTGACTCGTTTGACTCGTTTGGCTCGTTTGGCTCGTTTGGCTCGTTTGGCTCGTTTGGCTCGTTTGGCTCGTTTGGCTCGTTTGGCTCGTTTTGCTCGTTTGGCTCGTTTGGCTCGTTTGGCTCGTTTGGCTCGTTTGGCTCGTTTGGCTCGCTTGGCTCGCTTGGCTCGCTTGGCTCGCTTGGCTCGCTTGGCTCGTTTGGCTCGCTTGGCTCGCTTGGCTCGCTTGGCTCGGTTGGCTCGTTTGGCTCGTTTGGCTCGTTTGGCTCGTTTGACTCGTTTGACTCGTTTGACACGTTTGACTCGTTTGACTCGTTTGACTCGTTTGACTCGTTTGACTCGTTTGACTCGTTTGACTCGTTTGACTCGTTTGACTCGTTTGACTCGTTTGACTCGTTTGACTCGTTTGACTCGTTTGACTCGTTTGACTCGTTTGACTCGTTTGACTCGTTTGACTCGTTTGACTCGTTTGACTCGTTTGACTCGTTTGACTCGTTTGACTCGTTTGACTCGTTTGACTCGTTTGACTCGTTTGACTCGTTTGACTCGTTTGACTCGTTTGACTCGTTTGACTCGTTTGACTCGTTTGACTCGTTTGACTCGTTTGACTCGTTTGACTCGTTTGACTCGTTTGACTCGTTTGACTCGTTTGACTCGTTTGACTCGTTTGACTCGTTTGACTCGTTTGACTCGTTTGACTCGTTTGACTCGTTTGACTCGTTTGACTCGTTTGACTCGTTTGACTCGTTTGACTCGTTTGACTCGTTTGACTCGTTTGACTCGTTTGACTCGTTTGACTCGTTTGACTCGTTTGACTCGTTTGACTCGTTTGACTCGTTTGACTCGTTTGACTCGTTTGACTCGTTTGACTCGTTTGACTCGTTTGACTCGTTTGACTCGTTTGCCTCGTTTGGCTCGTTTGGCTCGCTTGGCTCGCTTGGCTCGCTTGGCTCGCTTGGCTCGCTTGGCTCGCTTGGCTCGCTTGGCTCGCTTCGCTCGCTTGGCTCGCTTGGCTCGCTTGGCTCGCTTGGCTCGCTTGGCTCGCTTGGCTCGCTTGGCTCGCTTGGCTCGCTTGGCTCGCTTGGCTCGCTTGGCTCGCTTGGCTCGCTTGGCTCGCTTGGCTCGCTTGGCTCGCTTGGCTCGCTTGGCTCGCTTGGCTCGCTTGGCTCGTTTGACTCGTTTGACTCGTTTGACTCGTTTGACTCGGTTGACTCGCTTGGCTCGCTTGGCTCGCTTGGCTCGCTTGGCTCGCTTGGCTCGCTTGGCTCGCTTGGCTCGCTTGGCTCGCTTGGCTCGCTTGGCTCGCTTGGCTCGTTTGACTCGTTTGACTCGTTTGACTCGTTTGACTCGGTTGACTCGCTTGGCTCGCTTGGCTCGCTTGGCTCGCTTGGCTCGCTTGGCTCGCTTGGCTCGCTTGGCTCGCTTGGCTCGCTTGGCTCGCTTGGCTCGCTTGGCTCGCTTGGCTCGCTTGGCTCGCTTGGCTCGCTTGGCTCGCTTGGCTCGCTTGGCTCGCTTGGCTCGCTTGGCTCGCTTGGCTCGCTTGGCTCGCTTGGCTCGCTTGTCTCGCTTGGCTCGTTTGGCTCGTTTGGCTCGTTTGACTCGTTTGACTCGTTTGACTCGTTTGACTCGTTTGACTCGTTTGACTCGTTTGACTCGTTTGGCTCGTTTGGCTCGTTTGGCTCGTTTGGCTCGTTTGGCTCGTTTGACTCGATTGTCCTGTTCGACCCGTTTTACTCGTTTAACTCGTTTCACTCGTTTGACTCGTTTGACTCGTTTGACTCGTTTGGGTCGTTTGACTCGTTTGACTCGTTTGGGTCGTTTGACTCGTTTCACTCGTTTGACTCGATGGTCCTGTTCGACCCGTTTCACTCGTTCGACCCGTTTGACACGTTTGACTCGTTTGACTCGTTTGACTCGTTTGACTCGTTTGGCTCGTTTGGCTCGTTTGGCTCGTTTGGCTCGCTTGGCTCGCTTGGCTCGCTTGGCTCGCTTGGCTCGCTTGGCTCGCTTGGCTCGCTTGGCTCGCTTGGCTCGTTTGACTCGTTTGACTCGTTTGACTCGTTTGACTCGGTTGACTCGCTTGGCTCGCTTGGCTCGCTTGGCTCGCTTGGCTCGCTTGGCTCGCTTGGCTCGCTTGGCTCGCTTGGCTCGCTTGGCTCGCTTGGCTCGCTTGGCTCGCTTGGCTCGCTTGGCTCGCTTGGCTCGCTTGGCTCGCTTGGCTCGCTTGGCTCGCTTGGCTCGCTTGGCTCGCTTGTCTCGCTTGGCTCGTTTGGCTCGTTTGGCTCGTTTGACTCGTTTGACACGTTTGACTCGTTTGACTCGTTTGACTCGTTTGACTCGTTTGACTCGTTTGGCTCGTTTGGCTCGTTTGGCTCGTTTGGCTCGTTTGGCTCGTTTGACTCGATTGTCCTGTTCGACCCGTTTTACTCGTTTAACTCGTTTCACTCGTTTGACTCGTTTGACTCGTTTGACTCGTTTGGGTCGTTTGACTCGTTTGACTCGTTTGGGTCGTTTGACTCGTTTCACTCGTTTGACTCGATGGTCCTGTTCGACCCGTTTCACTCGTTCGACCCGTTTGACACGTTTGACTCGTTTGACTCGTTTGACTCGTTTGACTCGTTTGACTCGTTTGACTCGTTTGACTCGTTTGACTCGTTTGACTCGTTTGGCTCGTTTGGCTCGTTTGGCTCGTTTGGCTCGTTTGGCTCGTTTGACTCGTTTGGCTCGTTTGACTCGTTTGACTCGTTTGACTCGTTTGACTCGTTTGACTCGTTTGACTCGATTGGCTCGTTTGACTCGTTTGACTCGTTTGACTCGTTTGACTCGTTTGACTCGTTTGGCTCGTTTGGCTCGTTTGACTCGTTTGGCTCGTTTGACTCGTTTGACTCGTTTGACTCGTTTGACTCGTTTGACTCGTTTGACTCGTTTGACTCGTTTGACTCGTTTGACTCGTTTGACTCGTTTGACTCGTTTGACTCGTTTGACTCGTTTGACTCGTTTGACTCGTTTGACTCGTTTGACTCGTTTGACTCGTTTGACTCGTTTGACTTCGTTTGACTCGTTTGACTCGTTTGACTCGTTTGACTCGTTTGACTCGTTTGACTCGTTTGACTCGTTTGACTCGTTTGACTCGTTTGACTCGTTTGACTCGTTTGACTCGTTTGACTCGTTTGACTCGTTTGACTCGTTTGACTCGTTTGACTCGTTTGACTCGTTTGACTCGTTTGACTCGTTTGACTCGTTTGACTCGTTTGACTCGTTTGACTCGTTTGACTCGTTTGACTCGTTTGACTCGTTTGACTCGTTTGACTCGTTTGGACTCGTTTGACTCGTTTGGCTCGTTTGGCTCGTTTGGCTCGTTTGGCTCGTTTGGCTCGTTTGGCTCGTTTGGCTCGTTTGGCTCGTTTGGCTCGTTTGCTCGTTTGGCTCGTTTGGCTCGTTTGGCTCGTTTGGCTCGTTTGGCTCGTTTGGCTCGTTTGGCTCGTTTGGCTCGTTTGGCTCGTTGGCTCGTTTGGCTCGTTTGGCTCGTTTGGCTCGTTTGGCTCGTTTGGCTCGTTTGGCTCGTTTGGCTCGTTTGGCTCGTTTGGCTCGTTTGGCTCGTTTGGCTCGTTTGGCTCGTTTGGCTCGTTTGGCTCGTTTGGCTCGTTTGGCTCGTTTGGCTCGTTTGGCTCGTTTGGCTCGTTTGGCTCGTTTGGCTCGTTTGGCTCGTTTGGCTCGTTTGGCTCGTTTGGCTCGTTTGGCTCGTTTGGCTCGTTTGGCTCGTTTGGCTCGTTTGGCTCGTTTGGCTCGTTTGGCTCGTTTGGCTCGTTTGGCTCGTTTGGCTCGTTTGGCTCGTTTGGCTCGTTTGGCTCGTTTGGCTCGTTTGGCTCGTTTGGCTCGTTTGGCTCGTTTGGCTCGTTTGGCTCGTTTGGCTCGTTTGGCTCGTTTGGCTCGTTTGGCTCGTTTGGCTCGTTTGGCTCGTTTGGCTCGTTTGGCTCGTTTGGCTCGTTTGGCTCGTTTGGCTCGTTTGGCTCGTTTGGCTCGTTTGGCTCGTTTGGCTCGTTTGGCTCGTTTGCCTCGTTTGGCTCGTTTGGCTCGTTTGGCTCGCTTGGCTCGCTTGGCTCGCTTGGCTCGCTTGGCTCGCTTCGCTCGCTTGGCTCGCTTGGCTCGCTTGGCTCGCTTGGCTCGCTTGGCTCGCTTGGCTCGCTTGGCTCGCTTGGCTCGCTTGGCTCGCTTGGCTCGCTTGGCTCGCTTGGCTCGCTTGGCTCGCTTGGCTCGCTTGGCTCGTTTGGCTCGTTTGACTCGTTTGACTCGTTTGACTCGTTTGACTCGTTTGACTCGCTTGACTCGCTTGGCTCGCTTGGCTCGCTTGGCTCGCTTGGCTCGCTTGGCTCGCTTGGCTCGCTTGGCTCGCTTGGCTCGCTTGGCTCGTTTGGCTCGTTTGACTCGTTTGACTCGTTTGACTCGTTTGACTCGTTTGACTCGTTTGACTCGTTTGACTCGTTTGACTCGTTTGACTCGTTTGACTCGTTTGACTCGTTTGACTCGTTTGACTCGTTTGACTCGTTTGACTCGTTTGACTCGTTTGACTCGTTTGACTCGTTTGACTCGTTTGACTCGTTTGACTCGTTTGACTCGTTTGACTCGTTTGACTCGTTTGACTCGTTTGACTCGTTTGACTCGTTTGACTCGTTTGACTCGTTTGACTCGTTTGACTCGTTTGACTCGTTTGACTCGTTTGACTCGTTTGACTCGTTTGACTCGTTTGACTCGTTTGACTCGTTTGACTCGTTTGACTCGTTTGACTCGTTTGACTCGTTTGCCTCGTTTGGCTCGTTTGGCTCGCTTGGCTCGCTTGGCTCGCTTGGCTCGCTTGGCTCGCTTGGCTCGCTTCGCTCGCTTGGCTCGCTTGGCTCGCTTGGCTCGCTTGGCTCGCTTGGCTCGCTTGGCTCGCTTGGCTCGCTTGGCTCGCTTGGCTCGCTTGGCTCGCTTGGCTCGCTTGGCTCGCTTGGCTCGCTTGGCTCGCTTGGCTCGCTTGGCTCGCTTGGCTCGTTTGACTCGTTTGACTCGTTTGACTCGTTTGACTCGGTTGACTCGCTTGGCTCGCTTGGCTCGCTTGGCTCGCTTGGCTCGCTTGGCTCGCTTGGCTCGCTTGGCTCGCTTGGCTCGCTTGGCTCGTTTGGCTCGTTTGACTCGTTTGACTCGTTTGACTCGTTTGACTCGTTTGACTCGGTTGACTCGCTTGGCTCGCTTGGCTCGCTTGGCTCGCTTGGCTCGCTTGGCTCGCTTGGCTCGCTTGGCTCGCTTGGCTCGCTTGGCTCGCTTGGCTCGCTTGGCTCGCTTGGCTCGCTTGGCTCGCTTGGCTCGCTTGGCTCGCTTGGCTCGCTTGGCTCGCTTGGCTCGCTTGGCTCGCTTGGCTCGCTTGGCTCGCTTGTCTCGCTTGGCTCGTTTGGCTCGTTTGGCTCGTTTGACTCGTTTGACTCGTTTGACTCGTTTGACTCGTTTGACTCGTTTGACTCGTTTGACTCGTTTGGCTCGTTTGGCTCGTTTGGCTCGTTTGGCTCGTTTGGCTCGTTTGACTCGATTGTCCTGTTCGACCCGTTTTACTCGTTTAACTCGTTTCACTCGTTTGACTCGTTTGACTCGTTTGACTCGTTTGGGTCGTTTGACTCGTTTGACTCGTTTGGGTCGTTTGACTCGTTTCACTCGTTTGACTCGATGGTCCTGTTCGACCCGTTTCACTCGTTCGACCCGTTTGACACGTTTGACTCGTTTGACTCGTTTGACTCGTTTGACTCGTTTGACTCGTTTGACTCGTTTGACTCGTTTGACTCGTTTGACTCGTTTGGCTCGTTTGGCTCGTTTGGCTCGTTTGGCTCGTTTGGCTCGTTTGACTCGTTTGGCTCGTTTGACTCGTTTGACTCGTTTGACTCGTTTGACTCGTTTGACTCGTTTGACTCGATTGGCTCGTTTGACTCGTTTGACTCGTTTGACTCGTTTGACTCGTTTGACTCGTTTGACTCGTTTGGCTCGTTTGGCTCGTTTGACTCGTTTGGCTCGTTTGACTCGTTTGACTCGTTTGACTCGTTTGACTCGTTTGACTCGTTTGACTCGTTTGACTCGTTTGACTCGTTTGACTCGTTTGACTCGTTTGACTCGTTTGACTCGTTTGACTCGTTTGACTCGTTTGACTCGTTTGACTCGTTTGACTCGTTTGACTCGTTTGACTCGTTTGACTCGTTTGACTCGTTTGACTCGTTTGACTCGTTTGACTCGTTTGACTCGTTTGACTCGTTTGACTCGTTTGACTCGTTTGACTCGTTTGACTCGTTTGACTCGTTTGACTCGTTTGACTCGTTTGACTCGTTTGACTCGTTTGACTCGTTTGACTCGTTTGACTCGTTTGACTCGTTTGACTCGTTTGACTCGTTTGACTCGTTTGACTCGTTTGACTCGTTTGGCTCGTTTGGCTCGTTTGGCTCGTTTGGCTCGTTTGGCTCGTTTGGCTCGTTTGGCTCGTTTGGCTCGTTTGGCTCGTTTGGCTCGTTTGGCTCGTTTGGCTCGTTTGGCTCGTTTGGCTCGTTTGGCTCGTTTGGCTCGTTTGGCTCGTTTGGCTCGTTTGGCTCGTTTGGCTCGTTTGGCTCGTTTGGCTCGTTTGGCTCGTTTGGCTCGTTTGGCTCGTTTGGCTCGTTTGGCTCGTTTGGCTCGTTTGGCTCGTTTGGCTCGTTTGGCTCGTTTGGCTCGTTTGGCTCGTTTGGCTCGTTTGGCTCGTTTGGCTCGTTTGGCTCGTTTGGCTCGTTTGGCTCGTTTGGCTCGTTTGGCTCGTTTGGCTCGTTTGGCTCGTTTGGCTCGTTTGGCTCGTTTGGCTCGTTTGGCTCGTTTGGCTCGTTTGGCTCGTTTGGCTCGTTTGGCTCGTTTGGCTCGTTTGGCTCGTTTGGCTCGTTTGGCTCGTTTGGCTCGTTTGGCTCGTTTGGCTCGTTTGGCTCGTTTGGCTCGTTTGGCTCGTTTGGCTCGTTTGGCTCGTTTGGCTCGTTTGGCTCGTTTGGCTCGTTTGGCTCGTTTGGCTCGTTTGGCTCGTTTGGCTCGTTTGGCTCGTTTGGCTCGTTTGGCTCGTTTGGCTCGTTTGGCTCGTTTGGCTCGTTTGGCTCGTTTGGCTCGTTTGGCTCGTTTGGCTCGTTTGGCTCGTTTGGCTCGTTTGGCTCGTTTGGCTCGTTTGGCTCGTTTGGCTCGTTTGGCTCGTTTGGCTCGTTTGGCTCGTTTGGCTCGTTTGGCTCGTTTGGCTCGTTTGGCTCGTTTGGCTCGTTTGGCTCGTTTGGCTCGTTTGGCTCGTTTGGCTCGTTTGGCTCGTTTGGCTCGTTTGGCTCGTTTGGCTCGTTTGGCTCGTTTGGCTCGTTTGGCTCGTTTGGCTCGTTTGGCTCGTTTGGCTCGTTTGGCTCGTTTGGCTCGTTTGGCTCGTTTGGCTCGTTTGGCTCGTTTGGCTCGTTTGGCTCGTTTGGCTCGTTTGGCTCGTTTGGCTCGTTTGGCTCGCTTGGCTCGCTTGGCTCGCTTGGCTCGCTTGGCTCGCTTGGCTCGCTTGGCTCGCTTGGCTCGTTTGGCTCGTTTGACTCGTTTGACTCGTTTGACTCGTTTGACTCGTTTGACTCGGTTGACTCGCTTGGCTCGCTTGGCTCGCTTGGCTCGCTTGGCTCGCTTGGCTCGCTTGGCTCGCTTGGCTCGCTTGGCTCGCTTGGCTCGCTTGGCTCGCTTGGCTCGCTTGGCTCGCTTGGCTCGCTTGGCTCGCTTGGCTCGCTTGGCTCGCTTGGCTCGCTTGGCTCGGTTGGCTCGCTTGGCTCGCTTGGCTCGCTTGGCTCGCTTGTCTCGCTTGGCTCGCTTGTCTCGCTTGGCTCGTTTGGCTCGTTTGGCTCGTTTGACTCGTTTGACACGTTTGACTCGTTTGACTCGTTTGACTCGTTTGACTCGTTTGACTCGTTTGGCTCGTTTGGCTCGTTTGGCTCGTTTGACTCGATTGTCCTGTTCGACCCGTTTTACTCGTTTAACTCGTTTCACTCGTTTGACTCGTTTGACTCGTTTGACTCGTTTGGGTCGTTTGACTCGTTTGACTCGTTTGGGTCGTTTGACTCGTTTCACTCGTTTGACTCGATGGTCCTGTTCGACCCGTTTCACTCGTTCGACCCGTTTGACACGTTTGACTCGTTTGACTCGTTTGACTCGTTTGACTCGTTTGACTCGTTTGACTCGTTTGACTCGTTTGACTCGTTTGACTCGTTTGACTCGTTTGACTCGTTTGGCTCGTTTGGCTCGTTTGGCTCGTTTGGCTCGTTTGGCTCGTTTGACTCGTTTGGCTCGTTTGACTCGTTTGACTCGTTTGACTCGTTTGACTCGTTTGACTCGTTTGACTCGATTGGCTCGTTTGACTCGTTTGACTCGTTTGACTCGTTTGACTCGTTTGACTCGTTTGACTCGTTTGGCTCGTTTGGCTCGTTTGACTCGTTTGGCTCGTTTGACTCGTTTGACTCGTTTGACTCGTTTGACTCGTTTGACTCGTTTGACTCGTTTGACTCGTTTGACTCGTTTGACTCGTTTGACTCGTTTGACTCGTTTGACTCGTTTGACTCGTTTGACTCGTTTGACTCGTTTGACTCGTTTGACTCGTTTGACTCGTTTGACTCGTTTGACTCGTTTGACTCGTTTGACTCGTTTGACTCGTTTGACTCGTTTGACTCGTTTGACTCGTTTGACTCGTTTGACTCGTTTGACTCGTTTGACTCGTTTGACTCGTTTGACTCGTTTGACTCGTTTGACTCGTTTGACTCGTTTGACTCGTTTGACTCGTTTGACTCGTTTGACTCGTTTGACTCGTTTGACTCGTTTGACTCGTTTGACTCGTTTGACTCGTTTGGCTCGTTTGGCTCGTTTGGCTCGTTTGGCTCGTTTGGCTCGTTTGGCTCGTTTGGCTCGTTTGGCTCGTTTGGCTCGTTTGGCTCGTTTGGCTCGTTTGGCTCGTTTGGCTCGTTTGGCTCGTTTGGCTCGTTTGGCTCGTTTGGCTCGTTTGGCTCGTTTGGCTCGTTTGGCTCGTTTGGCTCGTTTGGCTCGTTTGGCTCGTTTGGCTCGTTTGGCTCGTTTGGCTCGTGTGGCTCGTTTGGCTCGTTTGGCTCGTTTGGCTCGTTTGGCTCGTTTGGCTCGTTTGGCTCGTTTGGCTCGTTTGGCTCGTTTGGCTCGTTTGGCTCGTTTGGCTCGTTTGGCTCGTTTGGCTCGTTTGGCTCGTTTGGCTCGTTTGGCTCGTTTGGCTCGTTTGGCTCGTTTGGCTCGTTTGGCTCGTTTGGCTCGTTTGGCTCGTTTGGCTCGTTTGGCTCGTTTGGCTCGTTTGGCTCGTTTGGCTCGTTTGGCTCGTTTGGCTCGTTTGGCTCGTTTGGCTCGTTTGGCTCGTTTGGCTCGTTTGGCTCGTTTGGCTCGTTTGGCTCGTTTGGCTCGTTTGGCTCGTTTGGCTCGTTTGGCTCGTTTGGCTCGTTTGGCTCGTTTGGCTCGTTTGGCTCGTTTGGCTCGTTTGGCTCGTTTGGCTCGTTTGGCTCGTTTGACTCGATTGTCCTGTTCGACCCGTTTGACTCGTTTGACTCGTTTGACTCGTTTGACTCGTTTGACTCGTTTGACTCGTTTGACTCGTTTGACTCGTTTGACTCGTTTGACTCGTTTGACTCGTTTGACTCGTTTGACTCGTTTGACTCGTTTGACTCGTTTGACTCGTTTGACTCGTTTGACTCGTTTGACTCGTTTGACTCGTTTGACTCGTTTGACTCGTTTGACTCGTTTGACTCGTTTGACTCGTTTGACTCGTTTGACTCGTTTGACTCGTTTGACTCGTTTGACTCGTTTGACTCGTTTGACTCGTTTGACTCGTTTGACTCGTTTGACTCGTTTGACTCGTTTGACTCGTTTGACTCGTTTGACTCGTTTGACTCGTTTGACTCGTTTGACTCGTTTGACTCGTTTGACTCGTTTGACTCGTTTGACTCGTTTGACTCGTTTGACTCGTTTGACTCGTTTGACTCGTTTGACTCGTTTGACTCGTTTGACTCGTTTGACTCGTTTGACTCGTTTGACTCGTTTGACTCGTTTGACTCGTTTGACTCGTTTGACTCGTTTGACTCGTTTGACTCGTTTGACTCGTTTGACTCGTTTGACTCGTTTGACTCGTTTGGCTCGTTTGGCTCGTTTGGCTCGTTTGGCTCGTTTGGCTCGTTTGGCTCGTTTGGCTCGTTTGGCTCGTTTGGCTCGTTTGGCTCGTTTGGCTCGTTTGGCTCGTTTGGCTCGTTTGGCTCGTTTGGCTCGTTTGGCTCGTTTGGCTCGTTTGGCTCGTTTGGCTCGTTTGGCTCGTTTGGCTCGTTTGGCTCGTTTGGCTCGTTTGGCTCGTTTGGCTCGTTTGGCTCGTTTGGCTCGTTTGGCTCGTTTGGCTCGTTTGGCTCGTTTGGCTCGTTTGGCTCGTTTGGCTCGTTTGGCTCGTTTGGCTCGTTTGGCTCGTTTGGCTCGTTTGGCTCGTTTGGCTCGTTTGGCTCGTTTGGCTCGTTTGGCTCGTTTGGCTCGTTTGGCTCGTTTGGCTCGTTTGGCTCGTTTGGCTCGTTTGGCTCGTTTGGCTCGTTTGGCTCGTTTGGCTCGTTTGGCTCGTTTGGCTCGTTTGGCTCGTTTGGCTCGTTTGACTCGATTGTCCTGTTCGACCCGTTTCACTCGTTTAACTCGTTTCACTCGTTTGACTCGTTTGACTCGTTTGACTCGTTTGACTCGTTTGACTCGTTTGACTCGTTTGACTCGTTTGACTCGTTTGACTCGTTTCGCTCGTTTGACTCGTTTCGCTCGTTTGACTCGTTTCGCTCGTTTGACTCGCTTGGCTCGCTTGGCTCGCTTGGCTCGCTTGGCTCGCTTGGCTCGCTTGGCTCGCTTGGCTCGCTTGGCTCGCTTGGCTCGCTTGGCTCGCTTGGCTCGCTTGGCTCGCTTGGCTCGCTTGGCTCGCTTGGCTCGCTTGGCTCGCTTGGCTCGCTTGGCTCGCTTGGCTCGTTTGGCTCGTTTGACACGTTTGACTCGTTTGACTCGTTTGACTCGTTTGACTCGTTTGACTCGTTTGACTCGTTTGGCTCGTTTGGCTCGTTTGGCTCGTTTGGCTCGTTTGGCTCGTTTGACTCGATTGTCCTGTTCGACCCGTTTCACTCGTTTAACTCGTTTCACTCGTTTGACTCGTTTGACTCGTTTGACTCGTTTGGGTCGTTTGGCTCGTTTGGCTCGTTTGACTCGATTGTCCTGTTCGACCCGTTTCACTCGTTTAACTCGTTTCACTCGTTTGACTCGTTTGACTCGTTTGACTCGTTTGGGTTGTTTGACTCGTTTGACTCGTTTGGGTCGTTTGACTCGTTTCACTCGTTTGACTCGTTTGACTCGTTTGACTCGTTTGACTCGTTTGACTCGTTTGACTCGTTTGACTCGTTTGACTCGTTTGACTCGTTTGACTCGTTTGACTCGATTGTCCTGTTCGACCCGTTTCACTCGTTTAACTCGTTTCACTCGTTTGACTCGTTTGACTCGTTTGACTCGTTTGGGTCGTTTGACTCGTTTGACTCGTTTGGGTCGTTTGACTCGTTTCACTCGTTTGACTCGTTTGACTCGTTTGACTCGTTTGACTCGGTTGACTCGCTTGGCTCGCTTGGCTCGCTTGGCTCGCTTGGCTCGCTTGGCTCGTTTGGCTCGTTTGGCTCGTTTGACTCGTTTTCCTCGTTTGACTCGTTTGACTCGTTTGACTCGTTTGACTCGTTTGACTCGTTTGGCTCGTTTGACTCGTTTGACTCGTTTGACTCGTTTCACTCGTTTCACTCGTTTGACTCGATTGTCCTGTTCGACCCGTTTCACTCGTTTGACTCGCTTGACTCGTTTGACTCGTTTGACTCGTTTGACTCGTTTGACTCGTTTGACTCGTTTGACTCGTTTGACTCGTTTGACTCGTTTGACTCGTTTGACTCGTTTGACTCGTTTGACTCGTTTGACTCGTTTGACTCGTTTGACTCGTTTGACTCGTTTGACTCGTTTGACTCGTTTGACTCGTTTGACTCGTTTGACTCGTTTGACTCGTTTGACTCGTTTGACTCGTTTGACTCGTTTGACTCGTTTGACTCGTTTGACTCGTTTGACTCGTTTGACTCGTTTGACTCGTTTGACTCGTTTGACTCGTTTGACTCGTTTGACTCGTTTGACTCGTTTGACTCGTTTGACTCGTTTGACTCGTTTGACTCGTTTGACTCGTTTGACTCGTTTGACTCGTTTGACTCGTTTGACTCGTTTGACTCGTTTGACTCGTTTGACTCGTTTGACTCGTTTGACTCGTTTGACTCGTTTGACTCGTTTGACTCGTTTGACTCGTTTGACTCGTTTGACTCGTTTGACTCGTTTGACTCGTTTGACTCGTTTGACTCGTTTGACTCGTTTGACTCGTTTGACTCGTTTGACTCGTTTGACTCGTTTGACTCGTTTGACTCGTTTGACTCGTTTGACTCGTTTGACTCGTTTGACTCGTTTGACTCGTTTGACTCGTTTGACTCGTTTGACTCGTTTGACTCGTTTGACTCGTTTGACTCGTTTGACTCGTTTGACTCGTTTGACTCGTTTGACTCGTTTGACTCGTTTGACTCGTTTGACTCGTTTGACTCGTTTGACTCGTTTGACTCGTTTGACTCGTTTGACTCGTTTGACTCGTTTGGCTCGTTTGACTCGTTTGGCTCGTTTGGCTCGTTTGGCTCGTTTGGCTCGTTTGGCTCGTTTGGCTCGTTTGGCTCGTTTGGCTCGTTTGGCTCGTTTGGCTCGTTTGGCTCGTTTGGCTCGTTTGGCTCGTTTGGCTCGTTTGGCTCGTTTGGCTCGTTTGACTCGATTGTCCTGTTCGACCCGTTTCACTCGTTTAACTCGTTTCACTCGTTTGACTCGTTTGACTCGTTTGACTCGTTTGACTCGTTTGACTCGTTTGACTCGTTTGACTCGTTTGACTCGTTTGACTCGTTTGACTCGTTTGGGTCGTTTGGCTCGTTTGGCTCGTTTGACTCGATTGTCCTGTTCGACCCGTTTCACTCGTTTAACTCGTTTCACTCGTTTGACTCGTTTGACTCGTTTGACTCGTTTGGGTTGTTTGACTCGTTTGACTCGTTTGGGTCGTTTGACTCGTTTCACTCGTTTGACTCGTTTGACTCGTTTGACTCGTTTGACTCGTTTGACTCGTTTGACTCGTTTGACTCGTTTGACTCGTTTGACTCGTTTGACTCGTTTGACTCGATTGTCCTGTTCGACCCGTTTCACTCGTTTAACTCGTTTCACTCGTTTGACTCGTTTGACTCGTTTGATTCGTTTGGGTCGTTTGACTCGTTTGACTCGTTTGGGTCGTTTGACTCGTTTCACTCGTTTGACTCGTTTGACTCGTTTGACTCGTTTGACTCGGTTGACTCGCTTGGCTCGCTTGGCTCGCTTGGCTCGCTTGGCTCGCTTGGCTCGTTTGGCTCGTTTGGCTCGTTTGACTCGTTTTCCTCGTTTGACTCGTTTGACTCGTTTGACTCGTTTGACTCGTTTGACTCGTTTGGCTCGTTTGACTCGTTTGACTCGTTTGACTCGTTTCACTCGTTTCACTCGTTTGACTCGATTGTCCTGTTCGACCCGTTTCACTCGTTTGACTCGTTTGACTCGTTTGACTCGTTTGACTCGTTTGACTCGTTTGACTCGTTTGACTCGTTTGACTCGTTTGACTCGTTTGACTCGTTTGACTCGTTTGACTCGTTTGACTCGTTTGACTCGTTTGACTCGTTTGACTCGTTTGACTCGTTTGACTCGTTTGACTCGTTTGACTCGTTTGACTCGTTTGACTCGTTTGACTCGTTTGACTCGTTTGACTCGTTTGACTCGTTTGACTCGTTTGACTCGTTTGACTCGTTTGACTCGTTTGACTCGTTTGACTCGTTTGACTCGTTTGACTCGTTTGACTCGTTTGACTCGTTTGACTCGTTTGACTCGTTTGACTCGTTTGACTCGTTTGACTCGTTTGACTCGTTTGACTCGTTTGACTCGTTTGACTCGTTTGACTCGTTTGACTCGTTTGACTCGTTTGACTCGTTTGACTCGTTTGACTCGTTTGACTCGTTTGACTCGTTTGACTCGTTTGACTCGTTTGACTCGTTTGACTCGTTTGACTCGTTTGACTCGTTTGACTCGTTTGACTCGTTTGACTCGTTTGACTCGTTTGACTCGTTTGACTCGTTTGACTCGTTTGACTCGTTTGACTCGTTTGACACGTTTGACTCGTTTGACTCGTTTGACTCGTTTGACTCGTTTGACTCGTTTGGCTCGTTTGGCTCGTTTGGCTCGTTTGGCTCGTTTGGCTCGTTTGACTCGATTGTCCTGTTCGACCCGTTTTACTCGTTTAACTCGTTTCACTCGTTTGACTCGTTTGACTCGTTTGACTCGTTTGGGTCGTTTGACTCGTTTGACTCGTTTGGGTCGTTTGACTCGTTTCACTCGTTTGACTCGATGGTCCTGTTCGACCCGTTTCACTCGTTCGACCCGTTTGACACGTTTGAATCGTTTGACTCGTTTGACTCGTTTGACTCGTTTGACTCGTTTGACTCGTTTGACTCGTTTGACTCGTTTGGCTCGTTTGGCTCGTTTGGCTCGTTTGGCTCGTTTGGCTCGTTTGACTCGTTTGGCTCGTTTGACTCGTTTGACTCGTTTGACTCGTTTGACTCGTTTGACTCGTTTGACTCGATTGGCTCGTTTGACTCGTTTGACTCGTTTGACTCGTTTGGCTCGTTTGGCTCGTTTGGCTCGTTTGACTCGTTTGACTCGTTTGACTCGTTTGACTCGTTTGACTCGTTTGACTCGTTTGACTCGTTTGACTCGTTTGACTCGTTTGACTCGTTTGACTCGTTTGACTCGTTTGACTCGTTTGACTCGTTTGACTCGTTTGACTCGTTTGACTCGTTTGACTCGTTTGACTCGTTTGACTCGTTTGACTCGTTTGACTCGTTTGACTCGTTTGACTCGTTTGACTCGTTTGACTCGTTTGACTCGTTTGACTCGTTTGACTCGTTTGACTCGTTTGGCTCGTTTGACTCGTTTGGCTCGTTTGGCTCGTTTGGCTCGTTTGGCTCGTTTGGCTCGTTTGGCTCGTTTGGCTCGTTTGGCTCGTTTGGCTCGTTTGGCTCGTTTGGCTCGTTTGGCTCGTTTGGCTCGTTTGGCTCGTTTGGCTCGTTTGGCTCGTTTGGCTCGTTTGGCTCGTTTGGCTCGTTTGGCTCGTTTGGCTCGTTTGGCTCGTTTGGCTCGTTTGGCGCGTTTGGCTCGTTTGGCTCGTTTGGCTCGTTTGGCTCGTTTGGCTCGTTTGGCTCGTTTGGCTCGTTTGGCTCGTTTGGCTCGTTTGGCTCGTTTGGCTCGTTTGGCTCGTTTGGCTCGTTTGGCTCGTTTGGCTCGTTTGGCTCGTTTGGCTCGTTTGGCTCGTTTGGCTCGTTTGGCTCGTTTGGCTCGTTTGGCTCGTTTGGCTCGTTTGGCTCGTTTGGCTCGTTTGGCTCGTTTGGCTCGTTTGGCTCGTTTGGCTCGTTTGGCTCGTTTGGCTCGTTTGGCTCGTTTGGCTCGTTTGGCTCGTTTGGCTCGTTTGGCTCGTTTGGCTCGTTTGGCTCGTTTGGCTCGTTTGGCTCGTTTGGCTCGTTTGGCTCGTTTGGCTCGTTTGGCTCGTTTGGCTCGTTTGGCTCGTTTGGCTCGTTTGGCTCGTTTGGCTCGTTTGGCTCGTTTGGCTCGTTTGGCTCGTTTGGCTCGTTTGGCTCGTTTGGCTCGTTTGGCTCGTTTGGCTCGTTTGGCTCGTTTGGCTCGTTTGGCTCGTTTGGCTCGTTTGGCTCGTTTGGCTCGTTTGGCTCGTTTGGCTCGTTTGGCTCGTTTGGCTCGTTTGGCTCGTTTGGCTCGTTTGGCTCGTTTGGCTCGTTTGGCTCGTTTGGCTCGTTTGACTCGATTGTCCTGTTCGACCCGTTTTACTCGTTTAACTCGTTTCACTCGTTTGACTCGTTTGACTCGTTTGACTCGTTTGACTCGTTTGACTCGTTTGACTCGTTTGACTCGTTTGACTCGTTTGACTCGTTTGACTCGTTTGACTCGTTTGACTCGTTTGACTCGTTTGACTCGTTTGACTCGTTTGACTCGTTTGACTCGTTTGACTCGTTTGACTCGTTTGACTCGTTTGACTCGTTTGACTCGTTTGACTCGTTTGACTCGTTTGACTCGTTTGACTCGGTTGACTCGTTTGACTCGTTTGACTCGTTTGACTCGTTTGACTCGTTTGACTCGTTTGACTCGTTTGACTCGTTTGACTCGTTTGACTCGTTTGACTCGTTTGACTCGTTTGACTCGTTTGACTCGTTTGACTCGTTTGACTCGTTTGACTCGTTTGACTCGTTTGACTCGTTTGACTCGTTTGACTCGTTTGACTCGTTTGACTCGTTTGACTCGTTTGACTCGTTTGACTCGTTTGACTCGTTTGACTCGTTTGACTCGTTTGACTCGTTTGACTCGTTTGACTCGTTTGACTCGTTTGACTCGTTTGACTCGTTTGACTCGTTTGACTCGTTTGACTCGTTTGGCTCGTTTGGCTCGTTTGGCTCGTTTGGCTCGTTTGGCTCGTTTGGCTCGTTTGGCTCGTTTGGCTCGTTTGGCTCGTTTGGCTCGTTTGGCTCGTTTGGCTCGTTTGGCTCGTTTGGCTCGTTTGGCTCGTTTGGCTCGTTTGGCTCGTTTGGCTCGTTTGGCTCGTTTGGCTCGTTTGGCTCGTTTGGCTCGTTTGGCTCGTTTGGCTCGTTTTGCTCGTTTGGCTCGTTTGGCTCGTTTGGCTCGTTTGGCTCGTTTGGCTCGTTTGGCTCGTTTGGCTCGTTTGGCTCGTTTGGCTCGTTTGGCTCGTTTGGCTCGTTTGGCTCGTTTGGCTCGTTTGGCTCGTTTGGCTCGTTTGGCTCGTTTGGCTCGTTTGGCTCGTTTGGCTCGTTTGGCTCGTTTGGCTCGTTTGGCTCGTTTGGCTCGTTTGGCTCGTTTGGCTCGTTTGGCTCGTTTGGCTCGTTTGGCTCGTTTGGCTCGTTTGGCTCGTTTGACTCGATTGTCCTGTTCGACCCGTTTCACTCGTTTAACTCGTTTCACTCGTTTGACTCGTTTGACTCGTTTGACTCGTTTGACTCGTTTGACTCGTTTGACTCGTTTGACTCGTTTGACTCGTTTCGCTCGTTTGACTCGTTTCGCTCGTTTGACTCGTTTCGCTCGTTTGACTCGCTTGGCTCGCTTGGCTCGCTTGGCTCGCTTGGCTCGCTTGGCTCGCTTGGCTCGCTTGGCTCGCTTGGCTCGCTTGGCTCGCTTGGCTCGCTTGGCTCGCTTGGCTCGCTTGGCTCGCTTGGCTCGCTTGGCTCGCTTGGCTCGCTTGGCTCGTTTGACACGTTTGACTCGTTTGACTCGTTTGACTCGTTTGACTCGTTTGACTCGTTTGACTCGTTTGGCTCGTTTGGCTCGTTTGGCTCGTTTGGCTCGTTTGGCTCGTTTGACTCGATTGTCCTGTTCGACCCGTTTCACTCGTTTAACTCGTTTCACTCGTTTGACTCGTTTGACTCGTTTGACTCGTTTGGGTCGTTTGGCTCGTTTGGCTCGTTTGACTCGATTGTCCTGTTCGACCCGTTTCACTCGTTTAACTCGTTTCACTCGTTTGACTCGTTTGACTCGTTTGACTCGTTTGGGTTGTTTGACTCGTTTGACTCGTTTGGGTCGTTTGACTCGTTTCACTCGTTTGACTCGTTTGACTCGTTTGACTCGTTTGACTCGTTTGACTCGTTTGACTCGTTTGACTCGTTTGACTCGTTTGACTCGTTTGACTCGTTTGACTCGTTTGACTCGTTTAACTCGTTTCACTCGTTTGACTCGTTTGACTCGTTTGACTCGTTTGGGTCGTTTGACTCGTTTGACTCGTTTGGGTCGTTTGACTCGTTTCACTCGTTTGACTCGTTTGACTCGTTTGACTCGTTTGACTCGGTTGACTCGCTTGGCTCGCTTGGCTCGCTTGGCTCGCTTGGCTCGCTTGGCTCGTTTGGCTCGTTTGGCTCGTTTGACTCGTTTTCCTCGTTTGACTCGTTTGACTCGTTTGACTCGTTTGACTCGTTTGACTCGTTTGGCTCGTTTGACTCGTTTGACTCGTTTGACTCGTTTCACTCGTTTCACTCGTTTGACTCGATTGTCCTGTTCGACCCGTTTCACTCGTTTGACTCGTTTGACTCGTTTGACTCGTTTGACTCGTTTGACTCGTTTGACTCGTTTGACTCGTTTGACTCGTTTGACTCGTTTGACTCGTTTGACTCGTTTGACTCGTTTGACTCGTTTGACTCGTTTGACTCGTTTGACTCGTTTGACTCGTTTGACTCGTTTGACTCGTTTGACTCGTTTGACTCGTTTGACTCGTTTGACTCGTTTGACTCGTTTGACTCGTTTGACTCGTTTGACTCGTTTGACTCGTTTGACTCGTTTGACTCGTTTGACTCGTTTGACTCGTTTGACTCGTTTGACTCGTTTGACTCGTTTGACTCGTTTGACTCGTTTGACTCGTTTGACTCGTTTGACTCGTTTGACTCGTTTGACTCGTTTGACTCGTTTGACTCGTTTGACTCGTTTGACTCGTTTGACTCGTTTGACTCGTTTGACTCGTTTGACTCGTTTGACTCGTTTGACTCGTTTGACTCGTTTGACTCGTTTGACTCGTTTGACTCGTTTGACTCGTTTGACTCGTTTGACTCGTTTGACTCGTTTGACTCGTTTGACTCGTTTGACTCGTTTGACTCGTTTGACTCGTTTGACTCGTTTGACTCGTTTGACTCGTTTGGCTCGTTTGGCTCGTTTGGCTCGTTTGGCTCGTTTGGCTCGTTTGGCTCGTTTGGCTCGTTTGGCTCGTTTGGCTCGTTTGGCTCGTTTGGCTCGTTTGGCTCGTTTGGCTCGTTTGGCTCGTTTGGCTCGTTTGGCTCGTTTGGCTCGTTTGGCTCGTTTGGCTCGTTTGGCTCGTTTGGCTCGTTTGGCTCGTTTGGCTCGTTTGGCTCGTTTGGCTCGTTTGGCTCGTTTGGCTCGTTTGGCTCGTTTGGCTCGTTTGGCTCGTTTGGCTCGTTTGGCTCGTTTGGCTCGTTTGGCTCGTTTGGCTCGTTTGGCTCGTTTGGCTCGTTTGGCTCGTTTGGCTCGTTTGGCTCGTTTGGCTCGTTTGGCTCGTTTGGCTCGTTTGGCTCGTTTGGCTCGTTTGGCTCGTTTGACTCGATTGTCCTGTTCGACCCGTTTCACTCGTTTAACTCGTTTCACTCGTTTGACTCGTTTGACTCGTTTGACTCGTTTGGGTCGTTTGACTCGTTTGACTCGTTTGGGTCGTTTGACTCGTTTCACTCGTTTGACTCGTTTGACTCGTTTGACTCGTTTGACTCGGTTGACTCGCTTGGCTCGCTTGGCTCGCTTGGCTCGCTTGACTCGCTTGGCTCGCTTGGCTCGCTTGGCTCGTTTGACTCGGTTGACTCGTTTGACTCGTTTGACTCGTTTGACTCGTTTGACTCGTTTGACTCGTTTGACTCGTTTGACTCGTTTGACTCGTTTGACTCGTTTGACTCGTTTGACTCGTTTGACTCGTTTGACTCGTTTGACTCGTTTGACTCGTTTGACTCGTTTGACTCGTTTGACTCGTTTGACTCGTTTGACTCGTTTGACTCGTTTGACTCGTTTGACTCGTTTGACTCGTTTGACTCGTTTGACTCGTTTGACTCGTTTGACTCGTTTGACTCGTTTGACTCGTTTGACTCGTTTGACTCGTTTGACTCGTTTGACTCGTTTGACTCGTTTGACTCGTTTGACTCGTTTGACTCGTTTGACTCGTTTGACTCGTTTGACTCGTTTGACTCGTTTGACTCGTTTGACTCGTTTGACTCGTTTGACTCGTTTGACTCGTTTGACTCGTTTGACTCGTTTGACTCGTTTGACTCGTTTGACTCGTTTGACTCGTTTGACTCGTTTGACTCGTTTGACTCGTTTGACTCGTTTGACTCGTTTGACTCGTTTGACTCGTTTGACTCGTTTGACTCGTTTGACTCGTTTGACTCGTTTGACTCGTTTGACTCGTTTGACTCGTTTGACTCGTTTGACTCGTTTGACTCGTTTGACTCGTTTGACTCGTTTGACTCGTTTGACTCGTTTGACTCGTTTGACTCGTTTGACTCGTTTGACTCGTTTGACTCGTTTGACTCGTTTGACTCGTTTGACTCGTTTGACTCGTTTGACTCGTTTGACTCGTTTGACTCGTTTGACTCGTTTGACTCGTTTGACTCGTTTGACTCGTTTGACTCGTTTGACTCGTTTGACTCGTTTGACTCGTTTGACTCGTTTGACTCGTTTGACTCGTTTGACTCGTTTGACTCGTTTGACTCGTTTGACTCGTTTGACTCGTTTGACTCGTTTGACTCGTTTGACTCGTTTGACTCGTTTGACTCGTTTGACTCGTTTGACTCGTTTGACTCGTTTGACTCGTTTGACTCGTTTGACTCGTTTGACTCGTTTGACTCGTTTGACTCGTTTGACTCGTTTGACTCGTTTGACTCGTTTGACTCGTTTGACTCGTTTGACTCGTTTGACTCGTTTGACTCGTTTGACTCGTTTGACTCGTTTGACTCGTTTGACTCGTTTGACTCGTTTGACTCGTTTGACTCGTTTGACTCGTTTGACTCGTTTGACTCGTTTGACTCGTTTGACTCGTTTGACTCGTTTGACTCGTTTGACTCGTTTGACTCGTTTGACTCGTTTGACTCGTTTGACTCGTTTGGCTCGTTTGGCTCGTTTGGCTCGTTTGGCTCGTTTGGCTCGTTTGGCTCGTTTGGCTCGTTTGGCTCGTTTGGCTCGTTTGGCTCGTTTGGCTCGTTTGGCTCGTTTGGCTCGTTTGGCTCGTTTGGCTCGTTTGGCTCGTTTGGCTCGTTTGGCTCGTTTGGCTCGTTTGGCTCGTTTGGCTCGTTTGGCTCGTTTGGCTCGTTTGGCTCGTTTGGCTCGTTTGGCTCGTTTGGCTCGTTTGGCTCGTTTGGCTCGTTTGGCTCGTTTGGCTCGTTTGGCTCGTTTGGCTCGTTTGGCTCGTTTGGCTCGTTTGGCTCGTTTGGCTCGTTTGGCTCGTTTGGCTCGTTTGGCTCGTTTGGCTCGTTTGGCTCGTTTGGCTCGTTTGGCTCGTTTGGCTCGTTTGGCTCGTTTGGCTCGTTTGGCTCGTTTGGCTCGTTTGGCTCGTTTGGCTCGTTTGGCTCGTTTGGCTCGTTTGGCTCGTTTGGCTCGTTTGGCTCGTTTGGCTCGTTTGGCTCGTTTGGCTCGTTTGGCTCGTTTGGCTCGTTTGGCTCGTTTGGCTCGTTTGGCTCGTTTGGCTCGTTTGGCTCGTTTGGCTCGTTTGGCTCGTTTGGCTCGTTTGGCTCGTTTGGCTCGTTTGGCTCGTTTGGCTCGTTTGGCTCGTTTGGCTCGTTTGGCTCGTTTGGCTCGTTTGGCTCGTTTGGCTCGTTTGGCTCGTTTGGCTCGTTTGGCTCGTTTGGCTCGTTTGGCTCGTTTGGCTCGTTTGGCTCGTTTGGCTCGTTTGGCTCGTTTGGCTCGTTTGGCTCGTTTGGCTCGTTTGGCTCGTTTGGCTCGTTTGGCTCGTTTGGCTCGTTTGGCTCGTTTGGCTCGTTTGGCTCGTTTGGCTCGTTTGGCTCGTTTGGCTCGTTTGGCTCGTTTGGCTCGTTTGGCTCGTTTGGCTCGTTTGACTCGATTGTCCTGTTCGACCCGTTTCACTCGTTTAACTCGTTTCACTCGTTTGACTCGTTTGACTCGTTTGACTCGTTTGACTCGTTTGACTCGTTTGACTCGTTTGACTCGTTTGACTCGTTTGACTCGTTTCGCTCGTTTGACTCGTTTCGCTCGTTTGACTCGTTTCGCTCGTTTGACTCGCTTGGCTCGCTTGGCTCGCTTGGCTCGCTTGGCTCGCTTGGCTCGCTTGGCTCGCTTGGCTCGCTTGGCTCGCTTGGCTCGCTTGGCTCGCTTGGCTCGCTTGGCTCGCTTGGCTCGCTTGGCTCGCTTGGCTCGCTTGGCTCGCTTGGCTCGCTTGGCTCGCTTGGCTCGCTTGGCTCGCTTGGCTCGCTTGGCTCGCTTGGCTCGTTTGGCTCGTTTGACTCGTTTGACTCGTTTGACTCGTTTGACTCGTTTGACTCGTTTGACTCGTTTGACTCGTTTGGCTCGTTTGGCTCGTTTGGCTCGTTTGGCTCGTTTGGCTCGTTTGACTCGATTGTCCTGTTCGACCCGTTTCACTCGTTTAACTCGTTTCACTCGTTTGACTCGTTTGACTCGTTTGACTCGTTTGGGTCGTTTGGCTCGTTTGGCTCGTTTGACTCGATTGTCCTGTTCGACCCGTTTCACTCGTTTAACTCGTTTCACTCGTTTGACTCGTTTGACTCGTTTGACTCGTTTGGGTTGTTTGACTCGTTTGACTCGTTTGGGTCGTTTGACTCGTTTCACTCGTTTGACTCGTTTGACTCGTTTGACTCGTTTGACTCGTTTGACTCGTTTGACTCGTTTGACTCGTTTGACTCGTTTGACTCGTTTGACTCGTTTGACTCGATTGTCCTGTTCGACCCGTTTCACTCGTTTAACTCGTTTCACTCGTTTGACTCGTTTGCCTCGTTTGACTCGTTTGGGTCGTTTGACTCGTTTGACTCGTTTGGGTCGTTTGACTCGTTTCACTCGTTTGACTCGTTTGACTCGTTTGACTCGTTTGACTCGGTTGACTCGCTTGGCTCGCTTGGCTCGCTTGGCTCGCTTGGCTCGCTTGGCTCGTTTGGCTCGTTTGGCTCGTTTGACTCGTTTTCCTCGTTTGACTCGTTTGACTCGTTTGACTCGTTTGACTCGTTTGACTCGTTTGGCTCGTTTGACTCGTTTGACTCGTTTGACTCGTTTCACTCGTTTCACTCGTTTGACTCGATTGTCCTGTTCGACCCGTTTCACTCGTTTGACTCGTTTGACTCGTTTGACTCGTTTGACTCGTTTGACTCGTTTGACTCGTTTGACTCGTTTGACTCGTTTGACTCGTTTGACTCGTTTGACTCGTTTGACTCGTTTGACTCGTTTGACTCGTTTGACTCGTTTGACTCGTTTGACTCGTTTGACTCGTTTGACTCGTTTGACTCGTTTGACTCGTTTGACTCGTTTGACTCGTTTGACTCGTTTGACTCGTTTGACTCGTTTGACTCGTTTGACTCGTTTGACTCGTTTGACTCGTTTGACTCGTTTGACTCGTTTGACTCGTTTGACTCGTTTGACTCGTTTGACTCGTTTGACTCGTTTGACTCGTTTGACTCGTTTGACTCGTTTGACTCGTTTGACTCGTTTGACTCGTTTGACTCGTTTGACTCGTTTGACTCGTTTGACTCGTTTGACTCGTTTGACTCGTTTGACTCGTTTGACTCGTTTGACTCGTTTGACTCGTTTGACTCGTTTGACTCGTTTGACTCGTTTGACTCGTTTGACTCGTTTGACTCGTTTGACTCGTTTGACTCGTTTGACTCGTTTGACTCGTTTGACTCGTTTGACTCGTTTGACTCGTTTGACTCGTTTGACTCGTTTGACTCGTTTGACTCGTTTGACTCGTTTGACTCGTTTGACTCGTTTGACTCGTTTGACTCGTTTGACTCGTTTGACTCGTTTGACTCGTTTGACTCGTTTGACTCGTTTGACTCGTTTGACTCGTTTGACTCGTTTGACTCGTTTGACTCGTTTGACTCGTTTGACTCGTTTGACTCGTTTGACTCGTTTGACTCGTTTGACTCGTTTGACTCGTTTGACTCGTTTGACTCGTTTGACTCGTTTGACTCGATTGTCCTGTTCGACCCGTTTCACTCGTTTAACTCGTTTCACTCGTTTGACTCGTTTGACTCGTTTGACTCGTTTGGGTCGTTTGACTCGTTTGACTCGTTTGGGTCGTTTGACTCGTTTCACTCGTTTGACTCGTTTGACTCGTTTGACTCGTTTGACTCGTTTGACTCGTTTGGCTCGCTTGGCTCGCTTGGCTCGCTTGACTCGCTTGGCTCGCTTGGCTCGCTTGGCTCGTTTGACTCGGTTGACTCGTTTGACTCGTTTGACTCGTTTGACTCGTTTGACTCGTTTGACTCGTTTGACTCGTTTGACTCGTTTGACTCGTTTGACTCGTTTGACTCGTTTGACTCGTTTGACTCGTTTGACTCGTTTGACTCGTTTGACTCGTTTGACTCGTTTGACTCGTTTGACTCGTTTGACTCGTTTGACTCGTTTGACTCGTTTGACTCGTTTGACTCGTTTGACTCGTTTGACTCGTTTGACTCGTTTGACTCGTTTGACTCGTTTGACTCGTTTGACTCGTTTGACTCGTTTGACTCGTTTGACTCGTTTGACTCGTTTGACTCGTTTGACTCGTTTGACTCGTTTGACTCGTTTGACTCGTTTGACTCGTTTGACTCGTTTGACTCGTTTGACTCGTTTGACTCGTTTGACTCGTTTGACTCGTTTGACTCGTTTGACTCGTTTGACTCGTTTGACTCGTTTGACTCGTTTGACTCGTTTGACTCGTTTGACTCGTTTGACTCGTTTGACTCGTTTGACTCGTTTGACTCGTTTGACTCGTTTGACTCGTTTGACTCGTTTGACTCGTTTGACTCGTTTGACTCGTTTGACTCGTTTGACTCGTTTGACTCGTTTGACTCGTTTGACTCGTTTGACTCGTTTGACTCGTTTGACTCGTTTGACTCGTTTGACTCGTTTGACTCGTTTGACTCGTTTGACTCGTTTGACTCGTTTGACTCGTTTGACTCGTTTGACTCGTTTGACTCGTTTGACTCGTTTGACTCGTTTGACTCGTTTGACTCGTTTGACTCGTTTGACTCGTTTGACTCGTTTGACTCGTTTGACTCGTTTGACTCGTTTGACTCGTTTGACTCGTTTGACTCGTTTGACTCGTTTGACTCGTTTGACTCGTTTGACTCGTTTGACTCGTTTGACTCGTTTGACTCGTTTGACTCGTTTGACTCGTTTGACTCGTTTGACTCGTTTGACTCGTTTGACTCGTTTGGCTCGTTTGGCTCGTTTGGCTCGTTTGGCTCGTTTGGCTCGTTTGGCTCGTTTGGCTCGTTTGGCTCGTTTGGCTCGTTTGGCTCGTTTGGCTCGTTTGGCTCGTTTGGCTCGTTTGGCTCGTTTGGCTCGTTTGGCTCGTTTGGCTCGTTTGGCTCGTTTGGCTCGTTTGGCTCGTTTGACTCGATTGTCCTGTTCGACCCGTTTCACTCGTTTAACTCGTTTCACTCGTTTGACTCGTTTGACTCGTTTCACTCGTTTGACTCGTTTGACTCGTTTGACTCGTTTGACTCGTTTGACTCGTTTGACTCGTTTCGCTCGTTTGACTCGTTTCGCTCGTTTGACTCGTTTCGCTCGTTTGACTCGCTTGGCTCGCTTGGCTCGCTTGGCTCGCTTGGCTCGCTTGGCTCGCTTGGCTCGCTTGGCTCGCTTGGCTCGCTTGGCTCGCTTGGCTCGCTTGGCTCGCTTGGCTCGCTTGGCTCGCTTGGCTCGCTTGGCTCGCTTGGCTCGCTTGGCTCGCTTGGCTCGCTTGGCTCGCTTGGCTCGCTTGGCTCGCTTGGCTCGTTTGGCTCGTTTGACACGTTTGACTCGTTTGACTCGTTTGACTCGTTTGACTCGTTTGACTCGTTTGACTCGTTTGGCTCGTTTGGCTCGTTTGGCTCGTTTGGCTCGTTTGGCTCGTTTGACTCGATTGTCCTGTTCGACCCGTTTCACTCGTTTAACTCGTTTCACTCGTTTGACTCGTTTGACTCGTTTGACTCGTTTGGGTCGTTTGGCTCGTTTGGCTCGTTTGACTCGATTGTCCTGTTCGACCCGTTTCACTCGTTTAACTCGTTTCACTCGTTTGACTCGTTTGACTCGTTTGACTCGTTTGGGTTGTTTGACTCGTTTGACTCGTTTGGGTCGTTTGACTCGTTTCACTCGTTTGACTCGTTTGACTCGTTTGACTCGTTTGACTCGTTTGACTCGTTTGACTCGTTTGACTCGTTTGACTCGTTTGACTCGTTTGACTCGTTTGACTCGATTGTCCTGTTCGACCCGTTTCACTCGTTTAACTCGTTTCACTCGTTTGACTCGTTTGACTCGTTTGACTCGTTTGGGTCGTTTGACTCGTTTGACTCGTTTGGGTCGTTTGACTCGTTTCACTCGTTTGACTCGTTTGACTCGTTTGACTCGTTTGACTCGGTTGACTCGCTTGGCTCGCTTGGCTCGCTTGGCTCGCTTGGCTCGCTTGGCTCGTTTGGCTCGTTTGGCTCGTTTGACTCGTTTTCCTCGTTTGACTCGTTTGACTCGTTTGACTCGTTTGACTCGTTTGACTCGTTTGGCTCGTTTGACTCGTTTGACTCGTTTGACTCGTTTCACTCGTTTCACTCGTTTGACTCGATTGTCCTGTTCGACCCGTTTCACTCGTTTGACTCGTTTGACTCGTTTGACTCGTTTGACTCGTTTGACTCGTTTGACTCGTTTGACTCGTTTGACTCGTTTGACTCGTTTGACTCGTTTGACTCGTTTGACTCGTTTGACTCGTTTGACTCGTTTGACTCGTTTGACTCGTTTGACTCGTTTGACTCGTTTGACTCGTTTGACTCGTTTGACTCGTTTGACTCGTTTGACTCGTTTGACTCGTTTGACTCGTTTGACTCGTTTGACTCGTTTGACTCGTTTGACTCGTTTGACTCGTTTGACTCGTTTGACTCGTTTGACTCGTTTGACTCGTTTGACTCGTTTGACTCGTTTGACTCGTTTGACTCGTTTGACTCGTTTGACTCGTTTGACTCGTTTGACTCGTTTGACTCGTTTGACTCGTTTGACTCGATTGTCCTGTTCGACCCGTTTCACTCGTTTAACTCGTTTCACTCGTTTGACTCGTTTGACTCGTTTGACTCGTTTGGGTCGTTTGACTCGTTTGACTCGTTTGGGTCGTTTGACTCGTTTCACTCGTTTGACTCGTTTGACTCGTTTGACTCGTTTGACTCGGTTGACTCGCTTGGCTCGCTTGGCTCGCTTGGCTCGCTTGACTCGCTTGGCTCGCTTGGCTCGCTTGGCTCGTTTGACTCGGTTGACTCGTTTGACTCGTTTGACTCGTTTGACTCGTTTGACTCGTTTGACTCGTTTGACTCGTTTGACTCGTTTGACTCGTTTGACTCGTTTGACTCGTTTGACTCGTTTGACTCGTTTGACTCGTTTGACTCGTTTGACTCGTTTGACTCGTTTGACTCGTTTGACTCGTTTGACTCGTTTGACTCGTTTGACTCGTTTGACTCGTTTGACTCGTTTGACTCGTTTGACTCGTTTGACTCGTTTGACTCGTTTGACTCGTTTGACTCGTTTGACTCGTTTGACTCGTTTGACTCGTTTGACTCGTTTGACTCGTTTGACTCGTTTGACTCGTTTGACTCGTTTGACTCGTTTGACTCGTTTGACTCGTTTGACTCGTTTGACTCGTTTGACTCGTTTGACTCGTTTGACTCGTTTGACTCGTTTGACTCGTTTGACTCGTTTGACTCGTTTGACTCGTTTGACTCGTTTGACTCGTTTGACTCGTTTGACTCGTTTGACTCGTTTGACTCGTTTGACTCGTTTGACTCGTTTGACTCGTTTGACTCGTTTGACTCGTTTGACTCGTTTGACTCGTTTGACTCGTTTGACTCGTTTGACTCGTTTGACTCGTTTGACTCGTTTGACTCGTTTGACTCGTTTGACTCGTTTGACTCGTTTGACTCGTTTGACTCGTTTGACTCGTTTGACTCGTTTGACTCGTTTGACTCGTTTGACTCGTTTGACTCGTTTGACTCGTTTGACTCGTTTGACTCGTTTGACTCGTTTGACTCGTTTGACTCGTTTGACTCGTTTGACTCGTTTGACTCGTTTGACTCGTTTGACTCGTTTGACTCGTTTGACTCGTTTGACTCGTTTGACTCGTTTGACTCGTTTGACTCGTTTGACTCGTTTGACTCGTTTGACTCGTTTGACTCGTTTGACTCGTTTGACTCGTTTGACTCGTTTGACTCGTTTGACTCGTTTGACTCGTTTGACTCGTTTGACTCGTTTGACTCGTTTGACTCGTTTGACTCGTTTGACTCGTTTGACTCGTTTGACTCGTTTGACTCGTTTGACTCGTTTGACTCGTTTGACTCGTTTGACTCGTTTGACTCGTTTGACTCGTTTGACTCGTTTGACTCGTTTGACTCGTTTGACTCGTTTGACTCGTTTGACTCGTTTGACTCGTTTGACTCGTTTGACTCGTTTGACTCGTTTGACTCGTTTGACTCGTTTGACTCGTTTGACTCGTTTGACTCGTTTGACTCGTTTGACTCGTTTGACTCGTTTGACTCGTTTGACTCGTTTGACTCGTTTGACTCGTTTGACTCGTTTGACTCGTTTGACTCGTTTGACTCGTTTGACTCGTTTGACTCGTTTGACTCGTTTGACTCGTTTGACTCGTTTGACTCGTTTGACTCGTTTGACTCGTTTGACTCGTTTGACTCGTTTGACTCGTTTGACTCGTTTGACTCGTTTGACTCGTTTGACTCGTTTGACTCGTTTGACTCGTTTGACTCGTTTGACTCGTTTGACTCGTTTGACTCGTTTGACTCGTTTGACTCGTTTGACTCGTTTGACTCGTTTGACTCGTTTGACTCGTTTGACTCGTTTGACTCGTTTGACTCGTTTGACTCGTTTGACTCGTTTGACTCGTTTGACACGTTTGACTCGTTTGGCTCGTTTGACTCGTTTGACTCGTTTGACTCGTTTGACTCGTTTGACTCGTTTGACTCGTTTGGCTCGTTTGGCTCGCTTGGCTCGCTTGGCTCGCTTGGCTCGCTTGGCTCGCTTGGCTCGCTTGGCTCGCTTGGCTCGCTTGGCTCGCTTGGCTCGCTTGGCTCGCTTGGCTCGCTAGGCTCGCTTGGCTCGCTTGGCTCGCTTGGCTCGGTTGGCTCGCTTGGCTCGCTTGGCTCGCTTGGCTCGCTTGGCTCGCTTGGCTCGCTTGGCTCGTTTGGCTCGTTTGGCTCGTTTGACTCGTTTGACACGTTTGACTCGTTTGACTCGTTTGACTCGTTTGACTCGTTTGACTCGTTTGACTCGTTTGGCTCGTTTGGCTCGTTTGGCTCGATTGGCTCGTTTGGCTCGTTTGACTCGATTGTCCTGTTCGACCCGTTTTACTCGTTTAACTCGTTTCACTCGTTTGACTCGTTTGGGTCGTTTGACTCGTTTGACTCGTTTGGGTCGTTTGACTCGTTTCACTCGTTTGACTCGATGGTCCTGTTCGACCCGTTTCACTCGTTCGACCCGTTTGACACGTTTGACTCGTTTGACTCGTTTGACTCGTTTGACTCGTTTGACTCGTTTGACTCGTTTGACTCGTTTGACTCGTTTGACTCGTTTGGCTCGTTTGGCTCGTTTGGCTCGTTTGGCTCGTTTGGCTCGTTTGACTCGTTTGACTCGTTTGACTCGTTTGACTCGTTTGACTCGTTTGTCTCGTTTGGCTCGATTGGCTCGTTTGACTCGTTTGACTCGTTTGACTCGTTTGACTCGTTTGACTCGTTTGACTCGTTTGACTCGTTTGACTCGTTTGACTCGTTTGACTCGTTTGACTCGTTTGACTCGTTTGACTCGTTTGACTCGTTTGACTCGTTTGACTCGTTTGACTCGTTTGACTCGTTTGACTCGTTTGACTCGTTTGACTCGTTTGACTCGTTTGACTCGTTTGACTCGTTTGACTCGTTTGACTCGTTTGACTCGTTTGACTCGTTTGACTCGTTTGACTCGTTTGACTCGTTTGACTCGTTTGACTCGTTTGACTCGTTTGACTCGTTTGACTCGTTTGACTCGTTTGACTCGTTTGACTCGTTTGACTCGTTTGACTCGTTTGACTCGTTTGACTCGTTTGACTCGTTTGACTCGTTTGACTCGTTTGACTCGTTTGACTCGTTTGACTCGTTTGACTCGTTTGACTCGTTTGACTCGTTTGACTCGTTTGACTCGTTTGACTCGTTTGACTCGTTTGACTCGTTTGACTCGTTTGACTCGTTTGACTCGTTTGACTCGTTTGACTCGTTTGACTCGTTTGACTCGTTTGACTCGTTTGACTCGTTTGACTCGTTTGACTCGTTTGACTCGTTTGACTCGTTTGACTCGTTTGACTCGTTTGACTCGTTTGACTCGTTTGACTCGTTTGACTCGTTTGACTCGTTTGACTCGTTTGACTCGTTTGACTCGTTTGACTCGTTTGACTCGTTTGACTCGTTTGACTCGTTTGACTCGTTTGACTCGTTTGACTCGTTTGACTCGTTTGACTCGTTTGACTCGTTTGACTCGTTTGACTCGTTTGACTCGTTTGACTCGTTTGACTCGTTTGACTCGTTTGACTCGTTTGACTCGTTTGACTCGTTTGACTCGTTTGACTCGTTTGACTCGTTTGACTCGTTTGACTCGTTTGACTCGTTTGACTCGTTTGACTCGTTTGACTCGTTTGACTCGTTTGACTCGTTTGACTCGTTTGACTCGTTTGACTCGTTTGACTCGTTTGACTCGTTTGACTCGTTTGACTCGTTTGACTCGTTTGACTCGTTTGACTCGTTTGACTCGTTTGACTCGTTTGACTCGTTTGACTCGTTTGACTCGTTTGACTCGTTTGACTCGTTTGACTCGTTTGACTCGTTTGACTCGTTTGACTCGTTTGACTCGTTTGACTCGTTTGACTCGTTTGACTCGTTTGACTCGTTTGACTCGTTTGACTCGTTTGACTCGTTTGACTCGTTTGACTCGTTTGACTCGTTTGACTCGTTTGACTCTTTTGACTCGTTTGACTCGTTTGACTCGTTTGACTCGTTTGACTCGTTTGACTCGTTTGACTCGTTTGACTCGTTTGGCTCGTTTGGCTCGTTTGACTCGTTTGGCTCGTTTGGCTCGTTTGGTTCGTTTGGCTCGTTTGGCTCGTTTGGCTCGTTTGGCTCGTTTGGCTCGTTTGGCTCGTTTGGCTCGTTTGGCTCGTTTGGCTCGTTTGGCTCGTTTGGCTCGTTTGGCTCGTTTGGCTCGTTTGGCTCGTTTGGCTCGTTTGACTCGTTTGACTCGTTTGACTCGTTTGACTCGTTTGACTCGTTTGACTCGTTTGACTCGTTTGACTCGTTTGACTCGTTTGACTCGTTTGACTCGTTTGACTCGTTTGACTCGTTTGACTCGTTTGACTCGTTTGACTCGTTTGACTCGTTTGACTCGTTTGACTCGTTTGACTCGTTTGACTCGTTTGACTCGTTTGACTCGTTTGACTCGTTTGACTCGTTTGACTCGTTTGACTCGTTTGACTCGTTTGACTCGTTTGACTCGTTTGACTCGTTTGACTCGTTTGACTCGTTTGACTCGTTTGACTCGTTTGACTCGTTTGACTCGTTTCGCTCGTTTGACTCGTTTCGCTCGTTTGACTCGTTTCGCTCGTTTGACTCGTTTCGCTCGTTTGACTCGTTTCGCTCGTTTGACTCGTTTCGCTCGTTTGACTCGTTTCGCTCGTTTGACTCGTTTCGCTCGTTTGACTCGTTTCGCTCGTTTGACTCGTTTCGCTCGTTTGACTCGCTTGGCTCGCTTGGCTCGCTTGGCTCGCTTGGCTCGCTTGGCTCGCTTGGCTCGCTTGGCTCGCTTGGCTCGCTTGGCTCGCTTGGCTCGCTTGGCTCGCTTGGCTCGCTTGGCTCGCTTGGCTCGCTTGGCAAGCTTGGCTCGCTTGGCTCGCTTGGCTCGCTTGGCTCGCTTGGCTCGCTTGGCTCGTTTGGCTCGTTTGACACGTTTGACTCGTTTGACTCGTTTGACTCGTTTGACTCGTTTGACTCGTTTGACTCGTTTGACTCGTTATGCTCGTTTGGCTCGTTTGGCTCGTTTGGCTCGTTTGGCTCGTTTGGCTCGTTTGACTCGATTGTCCTGTTCGACCCGTTTCACTCGTTTAACTCGTTTCACTCGTTTGACTCGTTTGACTCGTTAGACTCGTTTGGGTCGTTTGGCTCGTTTGGCTCGTTTGACTCGATTGTCCTGTTCGACCCGTTTCACTCGTTTAACTCGTTTCACTCGTTTCACTCGTTTGACTCGTTTGACTCGTTTGGGTCGTTTGACTCGTTTGACTCGTTTGGGTCGTTTGACTCGTTTCACTCGTTTGACTCGTTTGACTCGTTTGACTCGTTTGACTCGTTTGACTCGTTTGACTCGTTTGACTCGTTTGACTCGTTTGACTCGTTTGACTCGTTTGACTCGTTTGACTCGTTTGACTCGTTTGACTCGTTTGACTCGTTTGACTCGTTTGACTCGTTTGACTCGTTTGACTCGTTTGACTCGTTTGACTCGTTTGACTCGTTTGACTCGTTTGACTCGTTTGACTCGTTTGACTCGTTTGACTCGTTTGACTCGTTTGACTCGTTTGACTCGTTTGACTCGTTTGACTCGTTTGACTCGTTTGACTCGTTTGACTCGTTTGACTCGTTTGACTCGTTTGACTCGTTTGACTCGTTTGACTCGTTTGACTCGTTTGACTCGTTTGACTCGTTTGACTCGATTGTCCTGTTCGACCCGTTTCACTCGTTTAACTCGTTTCACTCGTTTGACTCGTTTGACTCGTTTGACTCGTTTGGGTCGTTTGACTCGTTTGACTCGTTTGGGTCGTTTGACTCGTTTCACTCGTTTGACTCGTTTGACTCGTTTGACTCGTTTGACTCGGTTGACTCGCTTGGCTCGCTTGGCTCGCTTGGCTCGCTTGGCTCGCTTGGCTCGCTTGGCTCGCTTGGCTCGCTTGGCTCGTTTGACTCGGTTGACTCGTTTGACTCGTTTGACTCGTTTGACTCGTTTGACTCGTTTGACTCGTTTGACTCGTTTGACTCGTTTGACTCGTTTGACTCGTTTGACTCGTTTGACTCGTTTGACTCGTTTGACTCGTTTGACTCGTTTGACTCGTTTGACTCGTTTGACTCGTTTGACTCGTTTGACTCGTTTGACTCGTTTGACTCGTTTGACTCGTTTGACTCGTTTGACTCGTTTGACTCGTTTGACTCGTTTGACTCGTTTGACTCGTTTGACTCGTTTGACTCGTTTGACTCGTTTGACTCGTTTGACTCGTTTGACTCGTTTGACTCGTTTGACTCGTTTGACTCGTTTGACTCGTTTGACTCGTTTGACTCGTTTGGCTCGTTTGGCTCGTTTGGCTCGTTTGGCTCGTTTGGCTCGTTTGGCTCGTTTGGCTCGTTTGGCTCGTTTGGCTCGTTTGGCTCGTTTGGCTCGTTTGGCTCGTTTGGCTCGTTTGGCTCGTTTGGCTCGTTTGGCTCGTTTGGCTCGTTTGGCTCGTTTGGCTCGTTTGGCTCGTTTGGCTCGTTTGGCTCGTTTGGCTCGTTTGGCTCGTTTGGCTCGTTTGGCTCGTTTGGCTCGTTTGGCTCGTTTGGCTCGTTTGGCTCGTTTGGCTCGTTTGGCTCGTTTGGCTCGTTTGGCTCGTTTGGCTCGTTTGGCTCGTTTGGCTCGTTTGGCTCGTTTGGCTCGTTTGGCTCGTTTGGCTCGTTTGGCTCGTTTGGCTCGTTTGGCTCGTTTGGCTCGTTTGGCTCGTTTGGCTCGTTTGGCTCGTTTGGCTCGTTTGGCTCGTTTGGCTCGTTTGGCTCGTTTGGCTCGTTTGGCTCGTTTGGCTCGTTTGGCTCGTTTGGCTCGTTTGGCTCGTTTGGCTCGTTTGGCTCGTTTGGCTCGTTTGGCTCGTTTGGCTCGTTTGGCTCGTTTGGCTCGTTTGGCTCGTTTGGCTCGTTTGGCTCGTTTGGCTCGTTTGGCTCGTTTGACTCGTTTGACTCGTTTGACTCGTTTCGCTCGTTTGACTCGTTTCGCTCGTTTGACTCGTTTCGCTCGTTTGACTCGTTTCGCTCGTTTGACTCGCTTGGCTCGCTTGGCTCGCTTGGCTCGCTTGGCTCGCTTGGCTCGCTTGGCTCGCTTGGCTCGCTTGGCTCGCTTGGCTCGCTTGGCTCGCTTGGCTCGCTTGGCTCGCTTGGCTCGCTTGGCTCGCTTGGCTCGCTTGGCTCGCTTGGCTCGCTTGGCTCGCTTCGCTCGCTTGGCTCGCTTGGCTCGTTTGGCTCGTTTGACACGTTTGACTCGTTTGACTCGTTTGACTCGTTTGACTCGTTTGACTCGTTTGACTCGTTTGGCTCGTTTGGCTCGTTTGGCTCGTTTGGCTCGTTTGGCTCGTTTGACTCGATTGTCCTGTTCGACCCGTTTCACTCGTTTAACTCGTTTCACTCGTTTGACTCGTTTGACTCGTTTGACTCGTTTGGGTCGTTTGGCTCGTTTGGCTCGTTTGACTCGATTGTCCTGTTCGACCCGTTTCACTCGTTTCACTCGTTTCACTCGTTTGACTCGTTTGACTCGTTTGACTCGTTTGGGTTGTTTGACTCGTTTGACTCGTTTGGGTCGTTTGACTCGTTTCACTCGTTTGACTCGTTTGACTCGTTTGACTCGTTTGACTCGTTTGACTCGTTTGACTCGTTTGACTCGTTTGACTCGTTTGACTCGTTTGACTCGTTTGACTCGATTGTCCTGTTCGACCCGTTTCACTCGTTTGACTCGTTTCACTCGTTTGACTCGTTTGACTCGTTTGACTCGTTTGGGTCGTTTGACTCGTTTGACTCGTTTGGGTCGTTTGACTCGTTTCACTCGTTTGACTCGTTTGACTCGTTTGACTCGTTTGACTCGGTTGACTCGCTTGGCTCGCTTGGCTCGCTTGGCTCGCTTGGCTCGCTTGGCTCGTTTGGCTCGTTTGGCTCGTTTGACTCGTTTTCCTCGTTTGACTCGTTTGACTCGTTTGACTCGTTTGACTCGTTTGACTCGTTTGGCTCGTTTGACTCGTTTGACTCGTTTGACTCGTTTCACTCGTTTCACTCGTTTGACTCGATTGTCCTGTTCGACCCGTTTCACTCGTTTGACTCGTTTGACTCGTTTGACTCGTTTGACTCGTTTGACTCGTTTGACTCGTTTGACTCGTTTGACTCGTTTGACTCGTTTGACTCGTTTGACTCGTTTGACTCGTTTGACTCGTTTGACTCGTTTGACTCGTTTGACTCGTTTGACTCGTTTGACTCGTTTGACTCGTTTGACTCGTTTGACTCGTTTGACTCGTTTGACTCGTTTGACTCGTTTGACTCGTTTGACTCGTTTGACTCGTTTGACTCGTTTGACTCGTTTGACTCGTTTGACTCGTTTGACTCGTTTGACTCGTTTGACTCGTTTGACTCGTTTGACTCGTTTGACTCGTTTGACTCGTTTGACTCGTTTGACTCGTTTGACTCGTTTGACTCGTTTGACTCGTTTGACTCGTTTGACTCGTTTGACTCGTTTGACTCGTTTGACTCGTTTGACTCGTTTGACTCGTTTGACTCGTTTGACTCGTTTGACTCGTTTGACTCGTTTGACTCGTTTGACTCGTTTGACTCGTTTGACTCGTTTGACTCGTTTGACTCGTTTGACTCGTTTGACTCGTTTGACTCGTTTGACTCGTTTGACTCGTTTGACTCGTTTGACTCGTTTGACTCGTTTGACTCGTTTGACTCGTTTGACTCGTTTGACTCGTTTGACTCGTTTGACTCGTTTGACTCGTTTGACTCGTTTGACTCGTTTGACTCGTTTGACTCGTTTGACTCGTTTGACTCGTTTGACTCGTTTGACTCGTTTGACTCGTTTGACTCGTTTGACTCGTTTGACTCGTTTGACTCGTTTGACTCGTTTGACTCGTTTGACTCGTTTGACTCGTTTGACTCGTTTGACTCGTTTGACTCGTTTGACTCGTTTGACTCGTTTGACTCGTTTGACTCGTTTGACTCGTTTGACTCGTTTGACTCGTTTGACTCGTTTGACTCGTTTGACTCGTTTGACTCGTTTGACTCGTTTGACTCGTTTGACTCGTTTGACTCGTTTGACTCGTTTGACTCGTTTGACTCGTTTGACTCGTTTGACTCGTTTGACTCGTTTGACTCGTTTGACTCGTTTGACTCGTTTGACTCGTTTGACTCGTTTGACTCGTTTGACTCGTTTGACTCGTTTGACTCGTTTGACTCGTTTGACTCGTTTGACTCGTTTGACTCGTTTGACTCGTTTGACTCGTTTGACTCGTTTGACTCGTTTGACTCGTTTGACTCGTTTGACTCGTTTGACTCGTTTGACTCGTTTGACTCGTTTGACTCGTTTGACTCGTTTGACTCGTTTGACTCGTTTGACTCGTTTGACTCGTTTGACTCGTTTGACTCGTTTGACTCGTTTGACTCGTTTGACTCGTTTGACTCGTTTGACTCGTTTGACTCGTTTGACTCGTTTGACTCGTTTGACTCGTTTGACTCGTTTGACTCGTTTGACTCGTTTGACTCGTTTGACTCGTTTGACTCGTTTGACTCGTTTGACTCGTTTGACTCGTTTGACTCGTTTGACTCGTTTGACTCGTTTGACTCGTTTGACTCGTTTGACTCGTTTGACTCGTTTGACTCGTTTGACTCGTTTGACTCGTTTGACTCGTTTGACTCGTTTGACTCGTTTGACTCGTTTGACTCGTTTGACTCGTTTGACTCGTTTGACTCGTTTGACTCGTTTGACTCGTTTGACTCGTTTGACTCGTTTGACTCGTTTGACTCGTTTGACTCGTTTGACTCGTTTGACTCGTTTGACTCGTTTGACTCGTTTGACTCGTTTGACTCGTTTGACTCGTTTGACTCGTTTGACTCGTTTGACTCGTTTGACTCGTTTGACTCGTTTGACTCGTTTGACTCGTTTGACTCGTTTGACTCGTTTGACTCGTTTGACTCGTTTGACTCGTTTGACTCGTTTGACTCGTTTGACTCGTTTGACTCGTTTGACTCGTTTGACTCGTTTGACTCGTTTGACTCGTTTGACTCGTTTGACTCGTTTGACTCGTTTGACTCGTTTGACTCGTTTGACTCGTTTGACTCGTTTGACTCGTTTGACTCGTTTGACTCGTTTGACTCGTTTGACTCGTTTGACTCGTTTGACTCGTTTGACTCGTTTGACTCGTTTGACTCGTTTGACTCGTTTGACTCGTTTGACTCGTTTGACTCGTTTGACTCGTTTGACTCGTTTGACTCGTTTGACTCGTTTGACTCGTTTGACTCGTTTGACTCGTTTGACTCGTTTGACTCGTTTGACTCGTTTGACTCGTTTGACTCGTTTGACTCGTTTGACTCGTTTGACTCGTTTGACTCGTTTGACTCGTTTGACTCGTTTGACTCGTTTGACTCGTTTGACTCGTTTGACTCGTTTGACTCGTTTGACTCGTTTGACTCGTTTGACTCGTTTGACTCGTTTGACTCGTTTGACTCGTTTGACTCGTTTGACTCGTTTGACTCGTTTGACTCGTTTGACTCGTTTGACTCGTTTGACTCGTTTGACTCGTTTGACTCGTTTGACTCGTTTGACTCGTTTGACTCGTTTGACTCGTTTGACTCGTTTGACTCGTTTGACTCGTTTGACTCGTTTGACTCGTTTGACTCGTTTGACTCGTTTGACTCGTTTGACTCGTTTGACTCGTTTGACTCGTTTGACTCGTTTGACTCGTTTGACTCGTTTGACTCGTTTGACTCGTTTGACTCGTTTGACTCGTTTGACTCGTTTGACTCGTTTGACTCGTTTGACTCGTTTGACTCGTTTGACTCGTTTGACTCGTTTGACTCGTTTGACTCGTTTGACACGTTTGACTCGTTTGGCTCGTTTGACTCGTTTGGCTCGTTTGACTCGTTTGACTCGTTTGACTCGTTTGACTCGTTTGGCTCGTTTGGCTCGCTTGGCTCGCTTGGCTCGCTTGGCTCGCTTGGCTCGCTTGGCTCGCTTGGCTCGCTTGGCTCGCTTGGCTCGCTTGGCTCGCTTGGCTCGCTTGGCTCGCTAGGCTCGCTTGGCTCGCTTGGCTCGCTTGGCTCGGTTGGCTCGCTTGGCTCGCTTGGCTCGCTTGGCTCGCTTGGCTCGCTTGGCTCGCTTGGCTCGTTTGGCTCGTTTGGCTCGTTTGACTCGTTTGACACGTTTGACTCGTTTGACTCGTTTGACTCGTTTGACTCGTTTGACTCGTTTGACTCGTTTGGCTCGTTTGGCTCGTTTGGCTCGATTGGCTCGTTTGGCTCGTTTGACTCGATTGTCCTGTTCGACCCGTTTTACTCGTTTAACTCGTTTCACTCGTTTGACTCGTTTGGGTCGTTTGACTCGTTTGACTCGTTTGGGTCGTTTGACTCGTTTCACTCGTTTGACTCGATGGTCCTGTTCGACCCGTTTCACTCGTTCGACCTGTTTGACTCGTTTGGCTCGTTTGACTCGTTTGACTCGTTTGACTCGTTTGACTCGTTTGACTCGTTTGACTCGTTTGGCTCGTTTGGCTCGCTTGGCTCGCTTGGCTCGCTTGGCTCGCTTGGCTCGCTTGGCTCGCTTGGCTCGCTTGGCTCGCTTGGCTCGCTTGGCTCGCTTGGCTCGCTTGGCTCGCTAGGCTCGCTTGGCTCGCTTGGCTCGCTTGGCTCGGTTGGCTCGCTTGGCTCGCTTGGCTCGCTTGGCTCGCTTGGCTCGCTTGGCTCGCTTGGCTCGTTTGGCTCGTTTGGCTCGTTTGACTCGTTTGACACGTTTGACTCGTTTGACTCGTTTGACTCGTTTGACTCGTTTGACTCGTTTGACTCGTTTGGCTCGTTTGGCTCGTTTGGCTCGATTGGCTCGTTTGGCTCGTTTGACTCGATTGTCCTGTTCGACCCGTTTTACTCGTTTAACTCGTTTCACTCGTTTGACTCGTTTGGGTCGTTTGACTCGTTTGACTCGTTTGGGTCGTTTGACTCGTTTCACTCGTTTGACTCGATGGTCCTGTTCGACCCGTTTCACTCGTTCGACCCGTTTGACACGTTTGACTCGTTTGACTCGTTTGACTCGTTTGACTCGTTTGACTCGTTTGACTCGTTTGACTCGTTTGACTCGTTTGACTCGTTTGGCTCGTTTGGCTCGTTTGGCTCGTTTGGCTCGTTTGGCTCGTTTGACTCGTTTGACTCGTTTGACTCGTTTGACTCGTTTGACTCGTTTGTCTCGTTTGGCTCGATTGGCTCGTTTGACTCGTTTGACTCGTTTGACTCGTTTGACTCGTTTGACTCGTTTGACTCGTTTGACTCGTTTGACTCGTTTGACTCGTTTGACTCGTTTGACTCGTTTGACTCGTTTGACTCGTTTGACTCGTTTGACTCGTTTGACTCGTTTGACTCGTTTGACTCGTTTGACTCGTTTGACTCGTTTGACTCGTTTGACTCGTTTGACTCGTTTGACTCGTTTGACTCGTTTGACTCGTTTGACTCGTTTGACTCGTTTGACTCGTTTGACTCGTTTGACTCGTTTGACTCGTTTGACTCGTTTGACTCGTTTGACTCGTTTGACTCGTTTGACTCGTTTGACTCGTTTGACTCGTTTGACTCGTTTGACTCGTTTGACTCGTTTGACTCGTTTGACTCGTTTGACTCGTTTGACTCGTTTGACTCGTTTGACTCGTTTGACTCGTTTGACTCGTTTGACTCGTTTGACTCGTTTGACTCGTTTGACTCGTTTGACTCGTTTGACTCGTTTGACTCGTTTGACTCGTTTGACTCGTTTGACTCGTTTGACTCGTTTGACTCGTTTGACACGTTTGACTCGTTTGGCTCGTTTGACTCGTTTGGCTCGTTTGACTCGTTTGACTCGTTTGACTCGTTTGACTCGTTTGGCTCGTTTGGCTCGCTTGGCTCGCTTGGCTCGCTTGGCTCGCTTGGCTCGCTTGGCTCGCTTGGCTCGCTTGGCTCGCTTGGCTCGCTTGGCTCGCTTGGCTCGCTTGGCTCGCTTGGCTCGCTTGGCTCGCTTGGCTCGCTTGGCTCGGTTGGCTCGCTTGGCTCGCTTGGCTCGCTTGGCTCGCTTGGCTCGCTTGGCTCGCTTGGCTCGTTTGGCTCGTTTGGCTCGTTTGACTCGTTTGACTCGTTTGACTCGTTTGACTCGTTTGACTCGTTTGACTCGTTTGACTCGTTTGACTCGTTTGGCTCGTTTGGCTCGTTTGGCTCGATTGGCTCGTTTGGCTCGTTTGACTCGATTGTCCTGTTCGACCCGTTTTACTCGTTTAACTCGTTTCACTCGTTTGACTCGTTTGGGTCGTTTGACTCGTTTGACTCGTTTGGGTCGTTTGACTCGTTTCACTCGTTTGACTCGATGGTCCTGTTCGACCCGTTTCACTCGTTCGACCCGTTTGACACGTTTGACTCGTTTGACTCGTTTGACTCGTTTGACTCGTTTGACTCGTTTGACTCGTTTGACTCGTTTGACTCGTTTGACTCGTTTGGCTCGTTTGGCTCGTTTGGCTCGTTTGGCTCGTTTGGCTCGTTTGACTCGTTTGACTCGTTTGACTCGTTTGACTCGTTTGACTCGTTTGTCTCGTTTGGCTCGTTTGGCTCGTTTGACTCGTTTGACTCGTTTGACTCGTTTGACTCGTTTGACTCGTTTGACTCGTTTGACTCGTTTGACTCGTTTGACTCGTTTGACTCGTTTGACTCGTTTGACTCGTTTGACTCGTTTGACTCGTTTGACTCGTTTGACTCGTTTGACTCGTTTGACTCGTTTGACTCGTTTGACTCGTTTGACTCGTTTGACTCGTTTGACTCGTTTGACTCGTTTGACTCGTTTGACTCGTTTGACTCGTTTGACTCGTTTGACTCGTTTGACTCGTTTGACTCGTTTGACTCGTTTGACTCGTTTGACTCGTTTGACTCGTTTGACTCGTTTGACTCGTTTGACTCGTTTGACTCGTTTGACTCGTTTGACTCGTTTGACTCGTTTGACTCGTTTGACTCGTTTGACTCGTTTGACTCGTTTGACTCGTTTGACTCGTTTGACTCGTTTGACTCGTTTGACTCGTTTGACTCGTTTGACTCGTTTGACTCGTTTGACTCGTTTGACTCGTTTGACTCGTTTGACTCGTTTGACTCGTTTGACTCGTTTGACTCGTTTGACTCGTTTGACTCGTTTGACTCGTTTGACTCGTTTGACTCGTTTGACTCGTTTGACTCGTTTGACTCGTTTGACTCGTTTGACTCGTTTGACTCGTTTGACTCGTTTGACTCGTTTGACTCGTTTGACTCGTTTGACTCGTTTGACTCGTTTGACTCGTTTGACTCGTTTGACTCGTTTGACTCGTTTGACTCGTTTGACTCGTTTGACTCGTTTGACTCGTTTGACTCGTTTGACTCGTTTGACTCGTTTGACTCGTTTGACTCGTTTGACTCGTTTGACTCGTTTGACTCGTTTGACTCGTTTGACTCGTTTGACTCGTTTGACTCGTTTGACTCGTTTGACTCGTTTGACTCGTTTGACTCGTTTGACTCGTTTGACTCGTTTGACTCGTTTGACTCGTTTGACTCGTTTGACTCGTTTGACTCGTTTGACTCGTTTGACTCGTTTGACTCGTTTGACTCGTTTGACTCGTTTGACTCGTTTGACTCGTTTGACTCGTTTGACTCGTTTGACTCGTTTGACTCGTTTGACTCGTTTGACTCGTTTGACTCGTTTGACTCGTTTGACTCGTTTGACTCGTTTGACTCGTTTGACTCGTTTGACTCGTTTGACTCGTTTGACTCGTTTGACTCGTTTGACTCGTTTGACTCGTTTGACTCGTTTGACTCGTTTGACTCGTTTGACTCGTTTGACTCGTTTGACTCGTTTGACTCGTTTGACTCGTTTGACTCGTTTGACTCGTTTGACTCGTTTGACTCGTTTGACTCGTTTGACTAGTTTGACTCGTTTGACACGTTTGACTCGTTTGGCTCGTTTGACTCGTTTGACTCGTTTGACTCGTTTGACTCGTTTGACTCGTTTGACTCGTTTGGCTCGTTTGGCTCGCTTGGCTCGCTTGGCTCGCTTGGCTCGCTTGGCTCGCTTGGCTCGCTTGGCTCGCTTGGCTCGCTTGGCTCGCTTGGCTCGCTAGGCTCGCTTGGCTCGCTTGGCTCGCTTGGCTCGGTTGGCTCGCTTGGCTCGCTTGGCTCGCTTGGCTCGCTTGGCTCGCTTGGCTCGCTTGGCTCGTTTGGCTCGTTTGGCTCGTTTGACTCGTTTGACACGTTTGACTCGTTTGACTCGTTTGACTCGTTTGACTCGTTTGACTCGTTTGACTCGTTTGGCTCGTTTGGCTCGTTTGGCTCGATTGGCTCGTTTGGCTCGTTTGACTCGATTGTCCTGTTCGACCCGTTTTACTCGTTTAACTCGTTTCACTCGTTTGACTCGTTTGGGTCGTTTGACTCGTTTGACTCGTTTGGGTCGTTTGACTCGTTTCACTCGTTTGACTCGATGGTCCTGTTCGACCCGTTTCACTCGTTCGACCCGTTTGACACGTTTGACTCGTTTGACTCGTTTGACTCGTTTGACTCGTTTGACTCGTTTGACTCGTTTGACTCGTTTGACTCGTTTGACTCGTTTGGCTCGTTTGGCTCGTTTGGCTCGTTTGGCTCGTTTGGCTCGTTTGACTCGTTTGACTCGTTTGACTCGTTTGACTCGTTTGACTCGTTTGTCTCGTTTGGCTCGATTGGCTCGTTTGACTCGTTTGACTCGTTTGACTCGTTTGACTCGTTTGACTCGTTTGACTCGTTTGACTCGTTTGACTCGTTTGACTCGTTTGACTCGTTTGACTCGTTTGACTCGTTTGACTCGTTTGACTCGTTTGACTCGTTTGACTCGTTTGACTCGTTTGACTCGTTTGACTCGTTTGACTCGTTTGACTCGTTTGACTCGTTTGACTCGTTTGACTCGTTTGACTCGTTTGACTCGTTTGACTCGTTTGACTCGTTTGACTCGTTTGACTCGTTTGACTCGTTTGACTCGTTTGACTCGTTTGACTCGTTTGACTCGTTTGACTCGTTTGACTCGTTTGACTCGTTTGACTCGTTTGACTCGTTTGACTCGTTTGACTCGTTTGACTCGTTTGACTCGTTTGACTCGTTTGACTCGTTTGACTCGTTTGACTCGTTTGACTCGTTTGACTCGTTTGACTCGTTTGACTCGTTTGACTCGTTTGACTCGTTTGACTCGTTTGACTCGTTTGACTCGTTTGACTCGTTTGACTCGTTTGACTCGTTTGACTCGTTTGACTCGTTTGACTCGTTTGACTCGTTTGACTCGTTTGACTCGTTTGACTCGTTTGACTCGTTTGACTCGTTTGACTCGTTTGACTCGTTTGACTCGTTTGACTCGTTTGACTCGTTTGACTCGTTTGACTCGTTTGACTCGATTGACTCGTTTGACTCGTTTGACTCGTTTGACTCGTTTGACTCGTTTGACTCGTTTGACTCGTTTGACTCGTTTGACTCGTTTGACTCGTTTGACTCGTTTGACTCGTTTGACTCGTTTGACTCGATTGTCCTGTTCGACCCGTTTCACTCGTTTAACTCGTTTCACTCGTTTGACTCGTTTGACTCGTTTGACTCGTTTGGGTCGTTTGACTCGTTTGACTCGTTTGGGTCGTTTGACTCGTTTCACTCGTTTGACTCGTTTGACTCGTTTGACTCGTTTGACTCGGTTGACTCGCTTGGCTCGCTTGGCTCGCTTGGCTCGCTTGGCTCGCTTGGCTCGCTTGGCTCGCTTGGCTCGCTTGGCTCGCTTGGCTCGTTTGACTCGGTTGACTCGTTTGACTCGTTTGACTCGTTTGACTCGTTTGACTCGTTTGACTCGTTTGACTCGTTTGACTCGTTTGACTCGTTTGACTCGTTTGACTCGTTTGACTCGTTTGACTCGTTTGACTCGTTTGACTCGTTTGACTCGTTTGACTCGTTTGACTCGTTTGACTCGATTGACTCGTTTGACTCGTTTGACTCGTTTGACTCGTTTGACTCGTTTGACTCGTTTGACTCGTTTGACTCGTTTGACTCGTTTGACTCGTTTGACTCGTTTGACTCGTTTGACTCGTTTGACTCGTTTGACTCGTTTGACTCGTTTGACTCGTTTGACTCGTTTGACTCGTTTGACTCGTTTGACTCGTTTGACTCGTTTGACTCGTTTGACTCGTTTGACTCGTTTGACTCGTTTGACTCGTTTGACTCGTTTGACTCGTTTGACTCGTTTGACTCGTTTGACTCGTTTGACTCGTTTGACTCGTTTGACTCGTTTGACTCGTTTGACTCGTTTGACTCGTTTGACTCGTTTGACTCGTTTGACTCGTTTGACTCGTTTGACTCGTTTGACTCGTTTGACTCGTTTGACTCGTTTGACTCGTTTGACTCGTTTGACTCGTTTGACTCGTTTGACTCGTTTGACTCGTTTGACTCGTTTGACTCGTTTGACTCGTTTGACTCGTTTGACTCGTTTGACTCGTTTGACTCGTTTGACTCGTTTGACTCGTTTGACTCGTTTGACTCGTTTGACTCGTTTGACTCGTTTGACTCGTTTGACTCGTTTGACTCGTTTGACTCGTTTGACTCGTTTGACTCGTTTGACTCGTTTGACTCGTTTGACTCGTTTGACTCGTTTGACTCGTTTGACTCGTTTGACTCGTTTGACTCGTTTGACTCGTTTGACTCGTTTGACTCGTTTGACTCGTTTGACTCGTTTGACTCGTTTGACTCGTTTGACTCGTTTGACTCGTTTGACTCGTTTGACTCGTTTGACTCGTTTGACTCGTTTGACTCGTTTGACTCGTTTGACTCGTTTGACTCGTTTGACTCGTTTGACTCGTTTGACTCGTTTGACTCGTTTGACTCGTTTGACTCGTTTGACTCGTTTGACTCGTTTGACTCGTTTGACTCGTTTGACTCGTTTGACTCGTTTGACTCGTTTGACTCGTTTGACTCGTTTGACTCGTTTGACTCGTTTGACTCGTTTGACTCGTTTGACTCGTTTGACTCGTTTGACTCGTTTGACTCGTTTGACTCGTTTGACTCGTTTGACTCGTTTGACTCGTTTGACTCGTTTGACTCGTTTGACTCGTTTGACTCGTTTGACTCGTTTGACTCGTTTGACTCGTTTGACTCGTTTGACTCGTTTGACTCGTTTGACTCGTTTGACTCGTTTGACTCGTTTGACTCGTTTGACTCGTTTGACTCGTTTGACTCGTTTGACTCGTTTGACTCGTTTGACTCGTTTGACTCGTTTGACTCGTTTGACTCGTTTGACTCGTTTGACTCGTTTGACTCGTTTGACTCGTTTGACTCGTTTGACTCGTTTGACTCGTTTGACTCGTTTGACTCGTTTGACTCGTTTGACTCGTTTGACTCGTTTGACTCGTTTGACTCGTTTGACTCGTTTGACTCGTTTGACTCGTTTGACTCGTTTGACTCGTTTGACTCGTTTGACTCGTTTGACTCGTTTGACTCGTTTGACTCGTTTGACTCGTTTGACTCGTTTGACTCGTTTGACTCGTTTGACTCGTTTGACTCGTTTGACTCGTTTGACTCGTTTGACTCGTTTGACTCGTTTGACTCGTTTGACTCGTTTGACTCGTTTGACTCGTTTGACTCGTTTGACTCGTTTGACTCGTTTGACTCGTTTGACTCGTTTGACTCGTTTGACTCGTTTGACTCGTTTGACTCGTTTGACTCGTTTGACTCGTTTGACTCGTTTGACTCGTTTGACTCGTTTGACTCGTTTGACTCGTTTGACTCGTTTGACTCGTTTGACTCGTTTGACTCGTTTGACTCGTTTGACTCGTTTGACTCGTTTGACTCGTTTGACTCGTTTGACTCGTTTGACTCGTTTGACTCGTTTGACTCGTTTGACTCGTTTGACTCGTTTGACTCGTTTGACTCGTTTGACTCGTTTGACTCGTTTGACTCGTTTGACTCGTTTGACTCGTTTGACTCGTTTGACTCGTTTGACTCGATTGTCCTGTTCGACCCGTTTCACTCGTTTAACTCGTTTCACTCGTTTGACTCGTTTGACTCGTTTGACTCGTTTGACTCGTTTGGGTCGTTTGACTCGTTTGACTCGTTTGGGTCGTTTGACTCGTTTCACTCGTTTGACTCGTTTGACTCGTTTGACTCGGTTGACTCGCTTGGCTCGCTTGGCTCGCTTGGCTCGCTTGGCTCGCTTGGCTCGCTTGGCTCGCTTGGCTCGCTTGGCTCGCTTGGCTCGCTTGGCTCGCTTGGCTCGCTTGGCTCGCTTGGCTCGCTTGGCTCGCTTGGCTCGTTTGGCTCGTTTGACTCGTTTGACTCGTTTGACTCGTTTGACTCGTTTGACTCGTTTGACTCGTTTGACTCGTTTGACTCGTTTGACTCGTTTGACTCGTTTGACTCGTTTGACTCGTTTGACTCGTTTGACTCGTTTGACTCGTTTGACTCGTTTGACTCGTTTGACTCGTTTGACTCGTTTGACTCGTTTGACTCGTTTGACTCGTTTGACTCGTTTGACTCGTTTGACTCGTTTGACTCGTTTGACTCGTTTGACTCGTTTGGCTCGTTTGGCTCGTTTGGCTCGTTTGGCTCGTTTGGCTCGTTTGGCTCGTTTGGCTCGTTTGGCTCGTTTGGCTCGTTTGGCTCGTTTGGCTCGTTTGGCTCGTTTGGCTCGTTTGGCTCGTTTGGCTCGTTTGGCTCGTTTGGCTCGTTTGGCTCGTTTGGCTCGTTTGGCTCGTTTGGCTCGTTTGGCTCGTTTGGCTCGTTTGGCTCGTTTGGCTCGTTTGGCTCGTTTGGCTCGTTTGGGTCGTTTGACTCGTTTCACTCGTTTGACTCGTTTGACTCGTTTGACTCGCTTGGCTCGCTTGGCTCGCTTGGCTCGCTTGGCTCGCTTGGCTCGCTTGGCTCGCTTGGCTCGCTTGGCTCGCTTGGCTCGCTTGGCTCGCTTGGCTCGCTTGGCTCGCTTGGCTCGCTTGGCTCGTTTGGCTCGTTTGACTCGTTTGACTCGTTTGACTCGTTTGACTCGTTTGACTCGTTTGACTCGTTTGACTCGTTTGACTCGTTTGACTCGTTTGACTCGTTTGACTCGTTTGACTCGTTTGACTCGTTTGACTCGTTTGACTCGTTTGACTCGTTTGACTCGTTTGACTCGTTTGACTCGTTTGACTCGGTTGACTCCCTTGGCTCGCTTGGCTCGCTTGGCTCGCTTGGCTCGCTTGGCTCGCTTGGCTCGCTTGGCTCGCTTGGCTCGCTTGGCTCGCTTGGCTCGGTTGGCTCGCTTGGCTCGCTTGGCTCGCTTGGCTCGCTTGGCTCGCTTGGCTCGCTTGTCTCGCTTGGCTCGTTTGGCTCGTTTGGCTCGTTTGACTCGTTTGACTCGTTTGACTCGTTTGACTCGTTTGACTCGTTTGACTCGTTTGACTCGTTTGACTCGTTTGACTCGTTTGACTCGTTTGACTCGTTTGACTCGTTTGACTCGTTTGACTCGTTTCGCTCGTTTGACTCGTTTCGCTCGTTTGACTCGTTTCGCTCGTTTGACTCGTTTCGCTCGTTTGACTCGTTTCGCTCGTTTGACTCGCTTGGCTCGCTTGGCTCGCTTGGCTCGCTTGGCTCGCTTGGCTCGCTTGGCTCGCTTGGCTCGCTTGGCTCGCTTGGCTCGCTTGGCTCGCTTGGCTCGCTTGGCTCGCTTGGCTCGCTTGGCTCGCTTGGCTCGCTTGGCTCGCTTGGCTCGCTTGGCTCGTTTGGCTCGTTTGACTCGTTTGACTCGTTTGGCTCGTTTGGCTCGTTTGGCTCGTTTGGCTCGTTTGGCTCGTTTGACTCGTTTGACTCGTTTGACTCGTTTGACTCGTTTGACTCGTTTGACTCGTTTGACTCGTTTGACTCGTTTGACTCGTTTGACTCGTTTGACTCGTTTGACTCGTTTGACTCGTTTGACTCGTTTGACTCGTTTGACTCGTTTGACTCGTTTGACTCGTTTGACTCGTTTGACTCGTTTGACTCGTTTGACTCGTTTGACTCGTTTGACTCGTTTGACTCGTTTGACTCGTTTGACTCGTTTGACTCGTTTGACTCGTTTGACTCGTTTGACTCGTTTGACTCGTTTGACTCGTTTGACTCGTTTGACTCGTTTGACTCGTTTGACTCGTTTGACTCGTTTGACTCGTTTGACTCGTTTGACTCGTTTGACTCGTTTGACTCGTTTGACTCGTTTGACTCGTTTGACTCGTTTGACTCGTTTGACTCGTTTGACTCGTTTGACTCGTTTGACTCGTTTGACTCGTTTGACTCGTTTGACTCGTTTGACTCGTTTGACTCGTTTGACTCGTTTGACTCGATTGACTCGTTTGACTCGTTTGACTCGTTTGACTCGTTTGACTCGTTTGACTCGTTTGACTCGTTTGACTCGTTTGACTCGTTTGACTCGTTTGACTCGTTTGACTCGTTTGACTCGTTTGACTCGTTTGACTCGTTTGACTCGTTTGACTCGTTTGACTCGTTTGACTCGTTTGACTCGTTTGACTCGTTTGACTCGTTTGACTCGTTTGACTCGTTTGACTCGTTTGACTCGTTTGACTCGTTTGACTCGTTTGACTCGTTTGACTCGTTTGACTCGTTTGACTCGTTTGACTCGTTTGACTCGTTTGACTCGTTTGACTCGTTTGACTCGTTTGACTCGTTTGACTCGTTTGACTCGTTTGACTCGTTTGACTCGTTTGACTCGGTTGACTCCCTTGGCTCGCTTGGCTCGCTTGGCTCGCTTGGCTCGCTTGGCTCGCTTGGCTCGCTTGGCTCGCTTGGCTCGCTTGGCTCGCTTGGCTCGGTTGGCTCGCTTGGCTCGCTTGGCTCGCTTGGCTCGCTTGGCTCGCTTGGCTCGCTTGTCTCGCTTGGCTCGTTTGGCTCGTTTGGCTCGTTTGACTCGTTTGACTCGTTTGACTCGTTTGACTCGTTTGACTCGTTTGACTCGTTTGACTCGTTTGACTCGTTTGACTCGTTTGACTCGTTTGACTCGTTTGACTCGTTTGACTCGTTTGACTCGTTTCGCTCGTTTGACTCGTTTCGCTCGTTTGACTCGTTTCGCTCGTTTGACTCGTTTCGCTCGTTTGACTCGTTTCGCTCGTTTGACTCGCTTGGCTCGCTTGGCTCGCTTGGCTCGCTTGGCTCGCTTGGCTCGCTTGGCTCGCTTGGCTCGCTTGGCTCGCTTGGCTCGCTTGGCTCGCTTGGCTCGCTTGGCTCGCTTGGCTCGCTTGGCTCGCTTGGCTCGCTTGGCTCGCTTGGCTCGCTTGGCTCGTTTGGCTCGTTTGACTCGTTTGACTCGTTTGGCTCGTTTGGCTCGTTTGGCTCGTTTGGCTCGTTTGGCTCGTTTGACTCGTTTGACTCGTTTGACTCGTTTGACTCGTTTGACTCGTTTGACTCGTTTGACTCGTTTGACTCGTTTGACTCGTTTGACTCGTTTGACTCGTTTGACTCGTTTGACTCGTTTGACTCGTTTGACTCGTTTGACTCGTTTGACTCGTTTGACTCGTTTGACTCGTTTGACTCGTTTGACTCGTTTGACTCGTTTGACTCGTTTGACTCGTTTGACTCGTTTGACTCGTTTGACTCGTTTGACTCGTTTGACTCGTTTGACTCGTTTGACTCGTTTGACTCGTTTGACTCGTTTGACTCGTTTGACTCGTTTGACTCGTTTGACTCGTTTGACTCGTTTGACTCGTTTGACTCGGTTGACTCGCTTGGCTCGCTTGGCTCGCTTGGCTCGCTTGGCTCGCTTGGCTCGCTTGGCTCGCTTGGCTCGCTTGGCTCGCTTGGCTCGCTTGGCTCGCTTGGCTCGCTTGGCTCGCTTGGCTCGCTTGGCTCGCTTGGCTCGCTTGGCTCGCTTGGCTCGCTTGGCTCGCTTGGCTCGGTTGGCTCGCTTGGCTCGCTTGGCTCGCTTGGCTCGCTTGGCTCGCTTGGCTCGCTTGGCTCGCTTGTCTCGCTTGGCTCGTTTGGCTCGTTTGGCTCGTTTGACTCGTTTGACACGTTTGACTCGTTTGACTCGTTTGACTCGTTTGACTCGTTTGACTCGTTTGGCTCGTTTGGCTCGTTTGGCTCGTTTGGCTCGTTTGGCTCGTTTGACTCGATTGTCCTGTTCGACCCGTTTTACTCGTTTAACTCGTTTCACTCGTTTGACTCGTTTCACTCGTTTGACTCGTTTGGGTCGTTTGACTCGTTTGACTCGTTTGGGTCGTTTGACTCGTTTCACTCGTTTGACTCGATGGTCCTGTTCGACCCGTTTCACTCGTTCGACCCGTTTGACACGTTTGACTCGTTTGACTCGTTTGACTCGTTTGACTCGTTTGACTCGTTTGACTCGTTTGACTCGTTTGACTCGTTTGGCTCGTTTGGCTCGTTTGGCTCGTTTGGCTCGTTTGGCTCGTTTGACTCGTTTGGCTCGTTTGACTCGTTTGACTCGTTTGACTCGTTTGACTCGTTTGACTCGATTGGCTCGTTTGACTCGTTTGACTCGTTTGACTCGTTTGACTCGTTTGACTCGTTTGACTCGTTTGACTCGTTTGACTCGTTTGACTCGTTTGACTCGTTTGACTCGTTTGACTCGTTTGACTCGTTTGACTCGTTTGACTCGTTTGACTCGTTTGACTCGTTTGACTCGTTTGACTCGTTTGACTCGTTTGACTCGTTTGACTCGTTTGACTCGTTTGACTCGTTTGACTCGTTTGACTCGTTTGACTCGTTTGACTCGTTTGACTCGTTTGACTCGTTTGACTCGTTTGACTCGTTTGACTCGTTTGACTCGTTTGACTCGTTTGACTCGTTTGACTCGTTTGACTCGTTTGACTCGTTTGACTCGTTTGACTCGTTTGACTCGTTTGACTCGTTTGACTCGTTTGACTCGTTTGACTCGTTTGACTCGTTTGACTCGTTTGACTCGTTTGACTCGTTTGACTCGTTTGACTCGTTTGACTCGTTTGACTCGTTTGACTCGTTTGACTCGTTTGACTCGTTTGACTCGTTTGACTCGTTTGACTCGTTTGACTCGTTTGACTCGTTTGACTCGTTTGACTCGTTTGACTCGTTTGACTCGTTTGACTCGTTTGACTCGTTTGACTCGTTTGACTCGTTTGACTCGTTTGACTCGTTTGACTCGTTTGACTCGTTTGACTCGTTTGACTCGTTTGACTCGTTTGACTCGTTTGACTCGTTTGACTCGTTTGACTCGTTTGGGTCGTTTGACTCGTTTGACTCGTTTGGGTCGTTTGACTCGTTTCACTCGTTTGACTCGTTTGACTCGTTTGACTCGTTTGACTCGGTTGACTCGCTTGGCTCGCTTGGCTCGCTTGGCTCGCTTGGCTCGCTTGGCTCGTTTGGCTCGTTTGGCTCGTTTGGCTCGTTTGGCTCGTTTGGCTCGTTTGACTCGTTTGACTCGTTTGACTCGTTTGACTCGTTTGACTCGTTTGACTCGTTTGACTCGTTTGACTCGTTTGACTCGTTTGACTCGTTTGACTCGTTTGACTCGTTTGACTCGTTTGACTCGTTTGACTCGTTTGACTCGTTTGACTCGTTTGACTCGTTTGACTCGTTTGACTCGTTTGACTCGTTTGACTCGTTTGACTCGTTTGACTCGTTTGACTCGTTTGACTCGTTTGACTCGTTTGACTCGTTTGACTCGTTTGACTCGTTTGACTCGTTTGACTCGTTTGACTCTTTTGACTCGTTTGACTCGTTTGACTCGTTTGACTCGTTTGACTCGTTTGACTCGTTTGACTCGATTGTCCTGTTCGACCCGTTTCACTCGTTTAACTCGTTTCACTCGTTTGACTCGTTTGACTCGTTTGACTCGTTTGGGTCGTTTGACTCGTTTGACTCGTTTGGGTCGTTTGACTCGTTTCACTCGTTTGACTCGTTTGACTCGTTTGACTCGTTTGACTCGCTTGGCTCGCTTGGCTCGCTTGGCTCGCTTGGCTCGCTTGGCTCGCTTGGCTCGCTTGGCTCGCTTGGCTCGTTTGACTCGGTTGACTCGTTTGACTCGTTTGACTCGTTTGACTCGTTTGACTCGTTTGACTCGTTTGACTCGTTTGACTCGTTTGACTCGTTTGACTCGTTTGACTCGTTTGACTCGTTTGACTCGTTTGACTCGTTTGACTCGTTTGACTCGTTTGACTCGTTTGACTCGTTTGACTCGGTTGACTCGCTTGGCTCGCTTGGCTCGCTTGGCTCGCTTCGCTCGCTTGGCTCGCTTGGCTCGCTTGGCTCGCTTGGCTCGTTTGGCTCGTTTGGCTCGTTTGACTCGTTTTCCTCGTTTGACTCGTTTGACTCGTTTGACTCGTTTGACTCGTTTGACTCGTTTGACTCGTTTGACTCGTTTGACTCGTTTGACTCGTTTGACTCGTTTGACTCGTTTGACTCGTTTGACTCGTTTGACTCGTTTGACTCGTTTGACTCGTTTGACTCGTTTGACTCGTTTGACTCGTTTGACTCGTTTGACTCGTTTGACTCGTTTGACTCGTTTGACTCGTTTGACTCGTTTGACTCGTTTGACTCGTTTGACTCGTTTGACTCGTTTGACTCGTTTGACTCTTTTGACTCGTTTGACTCGTTTGACTCGTTTGACTCGTTTGACTCGTTTGACTCGATTGTCCTGTTCGACCCGTTTCACTCGTTTAACTCGTTTCACTCGTTTGACTCGTTTGACTCGTTTGACTCGTTTGGGTCGTTTGACTCGTTTGACTCGTTTGGGTCGTTTGACTCGTTTCACTCGTTTGACTCGTTTGACTCGTTTGACTCGTTTGACTCGCTTGGCTCGCTTGGCTCGCTTGGCTCGCTTGGCTCGCTTGGCTCGCTTGGCTCGCTTGGCTCGTTTGACTCGGTTGACTCGTTTGACTCGTTTGACTCGTTTGACTCGTTTGACTCGTTTGACTCGTTTGACTCGTTTGACTCGTTTGACTCGTTTGACTCGTTTGACTCGTTTGACTCGTTTGACTCGTTTGACTCGTTTGACTCGTTTGACTCGTTTGACTCGTTTGACTCGTTTGACTCGTTTGACTCGTTTGACTCGTTTGACTCGTTTGACTCGTTTGACTCGTTTGACTCGTTTGACTCGTTTGACTCGTTTGACTCGTTTGACTCGTTTGACTCGTTTGACTCGTTTGACTCGTTTGACTCGTTTGACTCGTTTGACTCGTTTGACTCGTTTGACTCGTTTGACTCGTTTGACTCGTTTGACTCGTTTGACTCGTTTGACTCGTTTGACTCGTTTGACTCGTTTGACTCGTTTGACTCGTTTGACTCGTTTGACTCGTTTGACTCGTTTGACTCGTTTGACTCGTTTGACTCGTTTGACTCGTTTGACTCGTTTGACTCGTTTGACTCGTTTGACTCGTTTGACTCGTTTGACTCGTTTGACTCGTTTGACTCGTTTGACTCGTTTGACTCGTTTGACTCGTTTGACTCGTTTGACTCGTTTGACTCGTTTGACTCGTTTGACTCGTTTGACTCGTTTGACTCGTTTGACTCGTTTGACTCGTTTGACTCGTTTGACTCGTTTGACTCGTTTGACTCGTTTGACTCGTTTGACTCGTTTGACTCGTTTGACTCGTTTGACTCGTTTGACTCGTTTGACTCGTTTGACTCGTTTGACTCGTTTGACTCGTTTGACTCGTTTGACTCGTTTGACTCGTTTGACTCGTTTGACTCGTTTGACTCGTTTGACTCGTTTGACTCGTTTGACTCGTTTGACTCGTTTGACTCGTTTGACTCGTTTGACTCGTTTGACTCGTTTGACTCGTTTGACTCGTTTGACTCGTTTGACTCGTTTGACTCGTTTGACTCGTTTGACTCGTTTGACTCGTTTGACTCGTTTGACTCGTTTGACTCGTTTGACTCGTTTGACTCGTTTGACTCGTTTGACTCGTTTGACTCGTTTGACTCGTTTGACTCGTTTGACTCGTTTGACTCGTTTGACTCGTTTGACTCGTTTGACTCGTTTGACTCGTTTGACTCGTTTGACTCGTTTGACTCGTTTGACTCGTTTGACTCGTTTGACTCGTTTGACTCGTTTGACTCGTTTGACTCGTTTGACTCGTTTGACTCGTTTGACTCGTTTGACTCGTTTGACTCGTTTGACTCGTTTGACTCGTTTGACTCGTTTGACTCGTTTGACTCGTTTGACTCGTTTGACTCGTTTGACTCGTTTGACTCGTTTGACTCGTTTGACTCGTTTGACTCGTTTGACTCGTTTGACTCGTTTGACTCGTTTGACTCGTTTGACTCGTTTGACTCGTTTGACTCGTTTGACTCGTTTGACTCGTTTGACTCGTTTGACTCGTTTGACTCGTTTGACTCGTTTGACTCGTTTGACTCGTTTGACTCGTTTGACTCGTTTGACTCGTTTGACTCGTTTGACTCGTTTGACTCGTTTGACTCGTTTGGCTCGTTTGGCTCGTTTGGCTCGTTTGGCTCGTTTGGCTCGTTTGGCTCGTTTGGCTCGTTTGGCTCGTTTGGCTCGTTTGGCTCGTTTGGCTCGTTTGGCTCGTTTGGCTCGTTTGGCTCGTTTGGCTCGTTTGGCTCGTTTGGCTCGTTTGGCTCGTTTGGCTCGTTTGGCTCGTTTGGCTCGTTTGGCTCGTTTGGCTCGTTTGGCTCGTTTGGCTCGTTTGGCTCGTTTGGCTCGTTTGGCTCGTTTGGCTCGTTTGGCTCGTTTGGCACGTTTGGCTCGTTTGGCTCGTTTGGCTCGTTTGGCTCGTTTGGCTCGTTTGGCTCGTTTGGCTCGTTTGGCTCGTTTGGCTCGTTTGGCTCGTTTGGCTCGTTTGGCTCGTTTGGCTCGTTTGGCTCGTTTGGCTCGTTTGGCTCGTTTGGCTCGTTTGGCTCGTTTGGCTCGTTTGGCTCGTTTGGCTCGTTTGGCTCGTTTGGCTCGTTTGACTCGATTGTCCTGTTCGACCCGTTTCACTCGTTTAACTCGTTTCACTCGTTTGACTCGTTTGACTCGTTTGACTCGTTTGACTCGTTTGACTCGTTTGACTCGTTTGACTCGTTTGACTCGTTTGACTCGTTTGACTCGTTTGACTCGTTTGACTCGTTTGACTCGTTTGACTCGTTTGACTCGTTTGACTCGTTTGACTCGTTTGACTCGTTTGACTCGTTTGACTCGTTTGACTCGTTTGACTCGTTTGACTCGTTTGACTCGTTTGACTCGTTTGACTCGTTTGACTCGTTTGACTCGTTTGACTCGTTTGACTCGTTTGACTCGTTTGACTCGTTTGACTCGTTTGACTCGTTTGACTCGTTTGACTCGTTTGACTCGTTTGACTCGTTTGACTCGTTTGACTCGTTTGACTCGTTTGACTCGTTTGACTCGTTTGACTCGTTTGACTCGTTTGACTCGTTTGACTCGTTTGACTCGTTTGACTCGTTTGACTCGTTTGACTCGTTTGACTCGTTTGACTCGTTTGACTCGTTTGACTCGTTTGACTCGTTTGACTCGTTTGACTCGTTTGACTCGTTTGACTCGTTTGACTCGTTTGACTCGTTTGACTCGTTTGACTCGTTTGACTCGTTTGACTCGTTTGACTCGTTTGACTCGTTTGACTCGTTTGACTCGTTTGACTCGTTTGACTCGTTTGACTCGTTTGACTCGTTTGACTCGTTTGACTCGTTTGACTCGTTTGACTCGTTTGACTCGTTTGACTCGTTTGACTCGTTTGACTCGTTTGACTCGTTTGACTCGTTTGACTCGTTTGACTCGTTTGACTCGTTTGACTCGTTTGACTCGTTTGACTCGTTTGACTCGTTTGACTCGTTTGACTCGTTTGACTCTTTTGACTCGTTTGACTCTTTTGACTCGTTTGACTCGTTTGACTCGTTTGACTCGTTTGACTCGTTTGACTCGTTTGACTCGATTGTCCTGTTCGACCCGTTTCACTCGTTTAACTCGTTTCACTCGTTTGACTCGTTTGACTCGTTTGACTCGTTTGGGTCGTTTGACTCGTTTGACTCGTTTGGGTCGTTTGACTCGTTTCACTCGTTTGACTCGTTTGACTCGTTTGACTCGTTTGACTCGGTTGACTCGCTTGGCTCGCTTGGCTCGCTTGGCTCGCTTGGCTCGCTTGGCTCGCTTGGCTCGTTTGACTCGGTTGACTCGTTTGACTCGTTTGACTCGTTTGACTCGTTTGACTCGTTTGACTCGTTTGACTCGTTTGACTCGTTTGACTCGTTTGACTCGTTTGACTCGTTTGACTCGTTTGACTCGTTTGACTCGTTTGACTCGTTTGACTCGTTTGACTCGTTTGACTCGTTTGACTCGTTTGACTCGTTTGACTCGTTTGACTCGTTTGACTCGTTTGACTCGTTTGACTCGTTTGACTCGTTTGACTCGTTTGACTCGTTTGACTCGTTTGACTCGTTTGACTCGTTTGACTCGTTTGACTCGTTTGACTCGTTTGACTCGTTTGACTCGTTTGACTCGTTTGACTCGTTTGACTCGTTTGACTCGTTTGACTCGTTTGACTCGTTTGACTCGTTTGACTCGTTTGACTCGTTTGACTCGTTTGACTCGTTTGACTCGTTTGACTCGTTTGACTCGTTTGACTCGTTTGACTCGTTTGACTCGTTTGACTCGTTTGACTCGTTTGACTCGTTTGACTCGTTTGACTCGTTTGACTCGTTTGACTCGTTTCGCTCGTTTGACTCGTTTCGCTCGTTTGACTCGTTTCGCTCGTTTGACTCGTTTCGCTCGTTTGACTCGTTTCGCTCGTTTGACTCGTTTCGCTCGTTTGACTCGCTTGGCTCGCTTGGCTCGCTTGGCTCGCTTGGCTCGCTTGGCTCGCTTGGCTCGCTTGGCTCGCTTGGCTCGCTTGGCTCGCTTGGCTCGCTTGGCTCGCTTGGCTCGCTTGGCTCGCTTGGCTCGCTTGGCTCGCTTGGCTCGCTTGGCTCGCTTGGCTCGCTTGGCTCGCTTGGCTCGCTTGGCTCGTTTGGCTCGTTTGACACGTTTGACTCGTTTGACTCGTTTGACTCGTTTGACTCGTTTGACTCGTTTGACTCGTTTGACTCGTTTGACTCGTTTGGCTCGTTTGGCTCGTTTGGCTCGTTTGGCTCGTTTGGCTCGTTTGACTCGATTGTCCTGTTCGACCCGTTTCACTCGTTTAACTCGTTTCACTCGTTTGACTCGTTTGACTCGTTTGACTCGTTTGGGTCGTTTGGCTCGTTTGGCTCGTTTGACTCGATTGTCCTGTTCGACCCGTTTCACTCGTTTAACTCGTTTCACTCGTTTGACTCGTTTGACTCGTTTGACTCGTTTGGGTCGTTTGACTCGTTTGACTCGTTTGACTCGTTTCACTCGTTTGACTCGTTTGACTCGTTTGACTCGTTTGACTCGTTTGACTCGTTTGACTCGTTTGACTCGTTTGACTCGTTTGACTCGTTTCACTCGTTTGACTCGTTTCACTCGTTTGACTCGGTTGACTCGCTTGGCTCGCTTGGCTCGCTTGGCTCGCTTGGCTCGCTTGGCTCGCTTGGCTCGCTTGGCTCGTTTGACTCGGTTGACTCGTTTGACTCGTTTGACTCGTTTGACTCGTTTGACTCGTTTGACTCGTTTGACTCGTTTGACTCGTTTGACTCGTTTGACTCGTTTGACTCGTTTGACTCGTTTGACTCGTTTGACTCGTTTGACTCGTTTGACTCGTTTGACTCGTTTGACTCGTTTGACTCGTTTGACTCGTTTGACTCGTTTGACTCGTTTGACTCGTTTGACTCGTTTGACTCGTTTGACTCGTTTGACTCGTTTGACTCGTTTGACTCGTTTGACTCGTTTGACTCGTTTGACTCGTTTGACTCGTTTGACTCGTTTGACTCGTTTGACTCGTTTGACTCGTTTGACTCGTTTGACTCGTTTGACTCGTTTGACTCGTTTGACTCGTTTGACTCGTTTGACTCGTTTGACTCGTTTGACTCGTTTGACTCGTTTGACTCGTTTGACTCGTTTGACTCGTTTGACTCGTTTGACTCGTTTGACTCGTTTGACTCGTTTGACTCGTTTGACTCGTTTGACTCGTTTGACTCGTTTGACTCGTTTGACTCGTTTGACTCGTTTGACTCGTTTGACTCGTTTGACTCGTTTGACTCGTTTGACTCGTTTGACTCGTTTGACTCGTTTGACTCGTTTGACTCGTTTGACTCGTTTGACTCGTTTGACTCGTTTGACTCGTTTGACTCGTTTGACTCGTTTGACTCGTTTGACTCGTTTGACTCGTTTGACTCGTTTGACTCGTTTGACTCGTTTGACTCGTTTGACTCGTTTGACTCGTTTGACTCGTTTGACTCGTTTGACTCGTTTGACTCGTTTGACTCGTTTGACTCGTTTGGCTCGTTTGGCTCGTTTGGCTCGTTTGGCTCGTTTGGCTCGTTTGGCTCGTTTGGCTCGTTTGGCTCGTTTGGCTCGTTTGGCTCGTTTGGCTCGTTTGGCTCGTTTGGCTCGTTTGGCTCGTTTGGCTCGTTTGGCTCGTTTGGCTCGTTTGGCTCGTTTGGCTCGTTTGGCTCGTTTGGCTCGTTTGGCTCGTTTGGCTCGTTTGGCTCGTTTGGCTCGTTTGGCTCGTTTGGCTCGTTTGGCTCGTTTGGCTCGTTTGGCTCGTTTGGCTCGTTTGGCTCGTTTGGCTCGTTTGGCTCGTTTGGCTCGTTTGGCTCGTTTGGCTCGTTTGGCTCGTTTGGCTCGTTTGGCTCGTTTGGCTCGTTTGGCTCGTTTGGCTCGTTTGGCTCGTTTGGCTCGTTTGGCTCGTTTGGCTCGTTTGGCTCGTTTGGCTCGTTTGGCTCGTTTGGCTCGTTTGGCTCGTTTGGCTCGTTTGGCTCGTTTGGCTCGTTTGGCTCGTTTGGCTCGTTTGGCTCGTTTGGCTCGCTTGGCTCGTTTGGCTCGTTTGGCTCGTTTGGCTCGTTTGGCTCGTTTGGCTCGTTTGGCTCGTTTGGCTCGTTTGGCTCGTTTGGCTCGTTTGGCTCGTTTGGCTCGTTTGGCTCGTTTGGCTCGTTTGGCTCGTTTGGCTCGTTTGGCTCGTTTGGCTCGTTTGGCTCGTTTGGCTCGTTTGGCTCGTTTGGCTCGTTTGGCTCGTTTGGCTCGTTTGGCTCGTTTGGCTCGTTTGGCTCGTTTGGCTCGTTTGGCTCGTTTGGCTCGTTTGGCTCGCTTGGCTCGTTTGGCTCGTTTGGCTCGTTTGGCTCGTTTGGCTCGTTTGGCTCGTTTGGCTCGTTTGGCTCGTTTGGCTCGTTTGGCTCGTTTGGCTCGTTTGGCTCGTTTGGCTCGTTTGGCTCGTTTGGCTCGTTTGGCTCGTTTGGCTCGTTTGGCTCGTTTGGCTCGTTTGGCTCGTTTGGCTCGTTTGACTCGATTGTCCTGTTCGACCCGTTTCACTCGTTTAACTCGTTTCACTCGTTTGACTCGTTTGACTCGTTTGACTCGTTTGACTCGTTTGACTCGTTTGACTCGTTTGACTCGTTTGACTCGTTTGACTCGTTTGACTCGTTTGACTCGTTTGACTCGTTTGACTCGTTTCGCTCGTTTGACTCGTTTCGCTCGTTTGACTCGTTTCGCTCGTTTGACTCGTTTGGCTCGCTTGGCTCGCTTGGCTCGCTTGGCTCGCTTGGCTCGCTTGGCTCGCTTGGCTCGCTTGGCTCGCTTGGCTCGCTTGGCTCGCTTGGCTCGCTTGGCTCGCTTGGCTCGCTTGGCTCGCTTGGCTCGCTTGGCTCGCTTGGCTCGCTTGGCTCGCTTGGCTCGCTTGGCTCGCTTGGCTCGCTTGGCTCGCTTGGCTCGCTTGGCTCGCTTGGCTCGCTTGGCTCGCTTGGCTCGCTTGGCTCGCTTGGCTCGCTTGGCTCGTTTGGCTCGCTTGGCTCGTTTGGCTCGTTTGACACGTTTGACTCGTTTGACTCGTTTGACTCGTTTGACTCGTTTGACTCGTTTGACTCGTTTGACTCGTTTGACTCGTTTGGCTCGTTTGGCTCGTTTGGCTCGTTTGGCTCGTTTGGCTCGTTTGACTCGATTGTCCTGTTCGACCCGTTTCACTCGTTTAACTCGTTTCACTCGTTTGACTCGTTTGACTCGTTTGACTCGTTTGGGTCGTTTGGCTCGTTTGGCTCGTTTGACTCGATTGTCCTGTTCGACCCGTTTCACTCGTTTAACTCGTTTCACTCGTTTGACTCGTTTGACTCGTTTGACTCGTTTGGGTCGTTTGACTCGTTTGACTCGTTTGGGTCGTTTGACTCGTTTCACTCGTTTGACTCGTTTGACTCGTTTGACTCGTTTGACTCGTTTGACTCGTTTGACTCGTTTGACTCGTTTGACTCGTTTGACTCGTTTGACTCGTTTGACTCGATTGTCCTGTTCGACCCGTTTCACTCGTTTAACTCGTTTCACTCGTTTGACTCGTTTGACTCGTTTGACTCGTTTGGGTCGTTTGACTCGTTTGACTCGTTTGGGTCGTTTGAGTCGTTTCACTCGTTTGACTCGTTTGACTCGTTCGACTCGTTTGACTCGGTTGACTCGCTTGGCTCGCTTGGCTCGCTTCGCTCGCTTGGCTCGCTTGGCTCGTTTGGCTCGTTTGGCTCGTTTGACTCGTTTTCCTCGTTTGACTCGTTTGACTCGTTTGACTCGTTTGACTCGTTTGACTCGTTTGGCTCGTTTGACTCGTTTGACTCGTTTGACTCGTTTCACTCGTTTCACTCGTTTGACTCGATTGTCCTGTTCGACCCGTTTCACTCGTTTGACTCGTTTCACTCGTTTGACTCGTTTGACTCGTTTGACTCGTTTGACTCGTTTGACTCGTTTGACTCGTTTGACTCGTTTGACTCGTTTGACTCGTTTGACTCGTTTGACTCGTTTGACTCGTTTGACTCGTTTGACTCGTTTGACTCGTTTGACTCGTTTGACTCGTTTGACTCGTTTGACTCGTTTGACTCGTTTGACTCGTTTGACTCGTTTGACTCGTTTGACTCGTTTGACTCGTTTGACTCGTTTGACTCGTTTGACTCGTTTGACTCGTTTGACTCGTTTGACTCGTTTGACTCGTTTGACTCGTTTGACTCGTTTGACTCTTTTGACTCGTTTGACTCGTTTGACTCGTTTGACTCGTTTGACTCGTTTGACTCGTTTGACTCGTTTGACTCGTTTGACTCGTTTGACTCGTTTGACTCGTTTGACTCGTTTGACTCGTTTGACTCGTTTGACTCGTTTGACTCGTTTGACTCGTTTGACTCGTTTGACTCGTATGACTCGTTTGACTCGTTTGACTCGTTTGACTCGTTTGACTCGTTTGACTCGTTTGACTCGTTTGACTCGTTTGACTCGTTTGACTCGTTTGACTCGTTTGACTCGTTTGACTCGTTTGACTCGTTTGACTCGTTTGACTCGTTTGACTCGTTTGACTCGTTTGACTCGTTTGACTCGTTTGACTCGTTTGACTCGTTTGACTCGTTTGACTCGTTTGACTCGTTTGACTCGTTTGACTCGTTTGACTCGTTTGACTCGTTTGACTCGTTTGACTCGTTTGACTCGTTTGACTCGTTTGACTCGTTTGACTCGTTTGACTCGTTTGACTCGTTTGACTCGTTTGACTCGTTTGACTCGTTTGACTCGTTTGACTCGTTTGACTCGTTTGACTCGTTTGACTCGTTTGACTCGTTTGACTCGTTTGACTCGTTTGACTCGTTTGACTCGTTTGACTCGTTTGACTCGTTTGACTCGTTTGACTCGTTTGACTCGTTTGACTCGTTTGACTCGTTTGACTCGTTTGACTCGTTTGACTCGTTTGACTCATTTGACTCGTTTGACTCTTTTGACTCGTTTGACTCTTTTGACTCGTTTGACTCGTTTGACTCGTTTGACTCGTTTGACTCGTTTGACTCGTTTGACTCGATTGTCCTGTTCGACCCGTTTCACTCGTTTAACTCGTTTCACTCGTTTGACTCGTTTGACTCGTTTGACTCGTTTGGGTCGTTTGACTCGTTTGACTCGTTTCACTCGTTTGACTCGTTTCACTCGTTTGACTCGTTTGACTCGGTTGACTCGCTTGGCTCGCTTGGCTCGCGTGGCTCGCTTGGCTCGCTTGGCTCGCTTGGCTCGTTTGACTCGGTTGACTCGTTTGACTCGTTTGGCTCGTTTGGCTCGTTTGGCTCGTTTGGCTCGTTTGGCTCGTTTGGCTCGTTTGGCTCGTTTGGCTCGTTTGGCTCGTTTGGCTCGTTTGGCTCGTTTGGCTCGTTTGGCTCGTTTGGCTCGTTTGGCTCGTTTGGCTCGTTTGGCTCGTTTGGCTCGTTTGGCTCGTTTGGCTCGTTTGGCTCGTTTGGCTCGTTTGGCTCGTTTGGCTCGTTTGGCTCGTTTGGCTCGTTTGACTCGATTGTCCTGTTCGACCCGTTTCACTCGTTTAACTCGTTTCACTCGTTTGACTCGTTTGACTCGTTTGACTCGTTTGACTCGTTTGACTCGTTTGACTCGTTTGACTCGTTTGACTCGTTTGACTCGTTTGACTCGTTTGACTCGTTTGACTCGTTTGACTCGTTTGACTCGTTTGACTCGTTTGACTCGTTTCGCTCGTTTGACTCGTTTCGCTCGTTTGACTCGTTTCGCTCGTTTGACTCGCTTGGCTCGCTTGGCTCGCTTGGCTCGCTTGGCTCGCTTGGCTCGCTTGGCTCGCTTGGCTCGCTTGGCTCGCTTGGCTCGCTTGGCTCGCTTGGCTCGCTTGGCTCGCTTGGCTCGCTTGGCTCGCTTGGCTCGCTTGGCTCGCTTGGCTCGCTTGGCTCGCTTGGCTCGTTTGGCTCGCTTGGCTCGTTTGGCTCGTTTGACACGTTTGACTCGTTTGACTCGTTTGACTCGTTTGACTCGTTTGACTCGTTTGACTCGTTTGACTCGTTTGACTCGTTTGACTCGTTTGGCTCGTTTGGCTCGTTTGGCTCGTTTGGCTCGTTTGGCTCGTTTGACTCGATTGTCCTGTTCGACCCGTTTCACTCGTTTAACTCGTTTCACTCGTTTGACTCGTTTGACTCGTTTGACTCGTTTGGGTCGTTTGGCTCGTTTGGCTCGTTTGACTCGATTGTCCTGTTCGACCCGTTTCACTCGTTTAACTCGTTTCACTCGTTTGACTCGTTTGACTCGTTTGACTCGTTTGGGTCGTTTGACTCGTTTGACTCGTTTGGGTCGTTTGACTCGTTTCACTCGTTTGACTCGTTTGACTCGTTTGACTCGTTTGACTCGTTTGACTCGTTTGACTCGTTTGACTCGTTTGACTCGTTTGACTCGTTTGACTCGTTTGACTCGATTGTCCTGTTCGACCCGTTTCACTCGTTTAACTCGTTTCACTCGTTTGACTCGTTTGACTCGTTTGACTCGTTTGGGTCGTTTGACTCGTTTGACTCGTTTGGGTCGTTTGACTCGTTTCACTCGTTTGACTCGTTTGACTCGTTTGACTCGTTTGACTCGGTTGACTCGCTTGGCTCGCTTGGCTCGCTTCGCTCGCTTGGCTCGCTTCGCTCGCTTGGCTCGCTTGGCTCGCTTGGCTCGCTTGGCTCGTTTGGCTCGTTTGGCTCGTTTGACTCGTTTTCCTCGTTTGACTCGTTTGACTCGTTTGACTCGTTTGACTCGTTTGACTCGTTTGACTCGTTTGACTCGTTTGACTCGTTTGACTCGTTTGACTCGTTTGACTCGTTTGACTCGTTTGACTCGTTTGACTCGTTTGACTCGTTTGACTCGTTTGACTCGTTTGACTCGTTTGACTCGTTTGACTCGTTTGACTCGTTTGACTCGTTTGACTCGTTTGACTCGTTTGACTCGTTTGACTCGTTTGACTCGTTTGACTCGTTTGACTCTTTTGACTCGTTTGACTCTTTTGACTCGTTTGACTCGTTTGACTCGTTTGACTCGTTTGACTCGTTTGACTCGTTTGACTCGATTGTCCTGTTCGACCCGTTTCACTCGTTTAACTCGTTTCACTCGTTTGACTCGTTTGACTCGTTTCACTCGTTTGACTCGTTTCACTCGTTTGACTCGTTTGACTCGGTTGACTCGCTTGGCTCGCTTGGCTCGCTTGGCTCGCTTGGCTCGCTTGGCTCGCTTGGCTCGCTTGGCTCGCTTGGCTCGCTTGGCTCGCTTGGCTCGCTTGGCTCGCTTGGCTCGCTTGGCTCGCTTGGCTCGCTTGGCTCGCTTGGCTCGCTTGGCTCGCTTGGCTCGTTTGGCTCGCTTGGCTCGTTTGGCTCGTTTGACACGTTTGACTCGTTTGACTCGTTTGACTCGTTTGACTCGTTTGACTCGTTTGACTCGTTTGACTCGTTTGACTCGTTTGGCTCGTTTGGCTCGTTTGGCTCGTTTGGCTCGTTTGGCTCGTTTGACTCGATTGTCCTGTTCGACCCGTTTCACTCGTTTAACTCGTTTCACTCGTTTGACTCGTTTGACTCGTTTGACTCGTTTGGGTCGTTTGGCTCGTTTGGCTCGTTTGACTCGATTGTCCTGTTCGACCCGTTTCACTCGTTTAACTCGTTTCACTCGTTTGACTCGTTTGACTCGTTTGACTCGTTTGGGTCGTTTGACTCGTTTGACTCGTTTGGGTCGTTTGACTCGTTTCACTCGTTTGACTCGTTTGACTCGTTTGACTCGTTTGACTCGTTTGACTCGTTTGACTCGTTTGACTCGTTTGACTCGTTTGACTCGTTTGACTCGTTTGACTCGTTTGACTCGATTGTCCTGTTCGACCCGTTTCACTCGTTTAACTCGTTTCACTCGTTTGACTCGTTTGACTCGTTTGACTCGTTTGGGTCGTTTGACTCGTTTGACTCGTTTGGGTCGTTTGACTCGTTTCACTCGTTTGACTCGTTTGACTCGTTTGACTCGTTTGACTCGGTTGACTCGCTTGGCTCGCTTGGCTCGCTTCGCTCGCTTGGCTCGCTTGGCTCGCTTGGCTCGCTTGGCTCGTTTGGCTCGTTTGGCTCGTTTGACTCGTTTTCCTCGTTTGACTCGTTTGACTCGTTTGACTCGTTTGACTCGTTTGACTCGTTTGACTCGTTTGACTCGTTTGACTCGTTTGACTCGTTTGACTCGTTTGACTCGTTTGACTCGTTTGACTCGTTTGACTCGTTTGACTCGTTTGACTCGTTTGACTCGTTTGACTCGTTTGACTCGTTTGACTCGTTTGACTCGTTTGACTCGTTTGACTCGTTTGACTCGTTTGACTCGTTTGACTCGTTTGACTCGTTTGACTCGTTTGACTCGTTTGACTCGTTTGACTCGTTTGACTCGTTTGACTCGTTTGACTCGTTTGACTCGTTTGACTCGTTTGACTCGTTTGACTCGTTTGACTCGTTTGACTCGTTTGACTCGTTTGACTCGTTTGACTCGTTTGACTCGTTTGACTCGTTTGACTCGTTTGACTCGTTTGACTCGTTTGACTCGTTTGACTCGTTTGACTCGTTTGACTCGTTTGACTCGTTTGACTCGTTTGACTCGTTTGACTCGTTTGACTCGTTTGACTCGTTTGACTCGTTTGACTCGTTTGCCTCGTTTGACTCGTTTGACTCGTTTGACTCGTTTGACTCGTTTGACTCGTTTGACTCGTTTGACTCGTTTGACTCGTTTGACTCGTTTGACTCGTTTGACTCGTTTGACTCGTTTGACTCGTTTGACTCGTTTGACTCGGTTGACTCGCTTGGCTCGCTTGGCTCGCTTGGCTCGCTTGGCTCGCTTGGCTCGCTTGGCTCGCTTGGCTCGCTTGGCTCGTTTGGCTCGCTTGGCTCGTTTGGCTCGTTTGACACGTTTGACTCGTTTGACTCGTTTGACTCGTTTGACTCGTTTGACTCGTTTGACTCGTTTGACTCGTTTGACTCGTTTGGCTCGTTTGGCTCGTTTGGCTCGTTTGGCTCGTTTGGCTCGTTTGACTCGATTGTCCTGTTCGACCCGTTTCACTCGTTTAACTCGTTTCACTCGTTTCACTCGTTTCACTCGTTTGACTCGTTTGACTCGTTTGACTCGTTTGACTCGTTTGACTCGTTTGACTCGTTTGACTCGTTTGACTCGTTTGACTCGTTTGACTCGTTTGACTCGTTTGACTCGTTTGACTCGTTTGACTCGTTTGACTCGTTTGACTCGTTTGACTCGTTTGACTCGTTTGACTCGTTTGACTCGTTTGACTCGTTTGACTCGTTTGACTCGTTTGACTCGTTTGACTCGTTTGACTCGTTTGACTCGTTTGACTCGTTTGACTCGTTTGACTCGTTTGACTCGTTTGACTCGTTTGACTCGTTTGACTCGTTTGACTCGTTTGACTCGTTTGACTCGTTTGACTCGTTTGACTCGTTTGACTCGTTTGACTCGTTTGACTCGTTTGACTCGTTTGACTCGTTTGACTCGTTTGACTCGTTTGACTCGTTTGACTCGTTTGACTCGTTTGACTCGTTTGACTCGTTTGACTCGTTTGACTCGTTTGACTCGTTTGACTCGTTTGACTCGTTTGACTCGTTTGACTCGTTTGACTCGTTTGACTCGTTTGACTCGTTTGACTCGTTTGACTCGTTTGACTCGTTTGACTCGTTTGACTCGTTTGACTCGTTTGACTCGTTTGACTCGTTTGACTCGTTTGACTCGTTTGACTCGTTTGACTCGTTTGACTCGTTTGACTCGTTTGACTCGTTTGACTCGTTTGACTCGTTTGACTCGTTTGACTCGTTTGACTCGTTTGACTCGTTTGACTCGTTTGACTCGTTTGACTCGTTTGACTCGTTTGACTCGTTTGACTCGTTTGACTCGTTTGACTCGTTTGACTCGTTTGACTCGTTTGACTCGTTTGACTCGTTTGACTCGTTTGACTCGTTTGACTCGTTTGACTCGTTTGACTCGTTTGACTCGTTTGACTCGTTTGACTCGTTTGACTCGTTTGACTCGTTTGACTCGTTTGACTCGTTTGACTCGTTTGACTCGTTTGACTCGTTTGACTCGTTTGACTCGTTTGACTCGTTTGACTCGTTTGACTCGTTTGACTCGTTTGACTCTTTTGACTCGTTTGACTCGTTTGACTCGTTTGACTCGTTTGGCTCGTTTGGCTCGTTTGGCTCGTTTGGCTCGTTTGGCTCGTTTGGCTCGTTTGGCTCGTTTGGCTCGTTTGGCTCGTTTGGCTCGTTTGGCTCGTTTGGCTCGTTTGGCTCGTTTGGCTCGTTTGGCTCGTTTGGCTCGTTTGACTCGATTGTCCTGTTCGACCCGTTTCACTCGTTTAACTCGTTTCACTCGTTTGACTCGTTTGACTCGTTTGACTCGTTTGACTCGTTTGACTCGTTTGACTCGTTTGACTCGTTTGACTCGTTTGACTCGTTTGACTCGATTGTCCTGTTCGACCCGTTTCACTCGTTTAACTCGTTTCACTCGTTTGACTCGTTTGACTCGTTTGACTCGTTTGGGTCGTTTGACTCGTTTGACTCGTTTGGGTCGTTTGACTCGTTTCACTCGTTTCACTCGTTTGACTCGTTTGACTCGTTTCACTCGTTTGACTCGTTTGACTCGTTTGACTCGTTTGGGTCGTTTGACTCGTTTGACTCGTTTGGGTCGTTTGACTCGTTTCACTCGTTTCACTCGTTTGACTCGTTTGACTCGTTTGACTCGGTTGACTCGCTTGGCTCGCTTGGCTCGCTTGGCTCGCTTGGCTCGCTTGGCTCGCTTGGCTCGTTTGACTCGGTTGACTCGTTTGACTCGTTTGACTCGTTTGACTCGTTTGACTCGTTTGACTCGTTTGACTCGTTTGACTCGTTTGACTCGTTTGACTCGTTTGACTCGTTTGACTCGTTTGACTCGTTTGACTCGTTTGACTCGTTTGACTCGTTTGACTCGTTTGACTCGTTTGACTCGTTTGACTCGTTTGACTCGTTTGACTCGTTTGACTCGTTTGACTCGTTTGACTCGTTTGACTCGTTTGACTCGTTTGACTCGTTTGACTCGTTTGACTCGTTTGACTCGTTTGACTCGTTTGACTCGTTTGACTCGTTTGACTCGTTTGACTCGTTTGACTCGTTTGACTCGTTTGACTCGTTTGACTCGTTTGACTCGTTTGACTCGATTGTCCTGTTCGACCCGTTTCACTCGTTTAACTCGTTTCACTCGTTTGACTCGTTTGACTCGTTTGACTCGTTTGGGTCGTTTGACTCGTTTGACTCGTTTGGGTCGTTTGACTCGTTTCACTCGTTTCACTCGTTTGACTCGTTTGACTCGTTTCACTCGTTTGACTCGTTTGACTCGTTTGACTCGTTTGGGTCGTTTGGGTCGTTTGACTCGTTTGACTCGTTTGGGTCGTTTGACTCGTTTCACTCGTTTCACTCGTTTGACTCGTTTGACTCGTTTGACTCGGTTGACTCGCTTGGCTCGCTTGGCTCGCTTGGCTCGCTTGGCTCGCTTGGCTCGCTTGGCTCGCTTGGCTCGCTTGGCTCGCTTGGCTCGTTTGACTCGGTTGACTCGTTTGACTCGTTTGACTCGTTTGACTCGTTTGACTCGTTTGACTCGTTTGACTCGTTTGACTCGTTTGACTCGTTTGACTCGTTTGACTCGTTTGACTCGTTTGACTCGTTTGACTCGTTTGACTCGTTTGACTCGTTTGACTCGTTTGACTCGTTTGACTCGTTTGACTCGTTTGACTCGTTTGACTCGTTTGACTCGTTTGACTCGTTTCACTCGTTTCACTCGTTTCACTCGTTTCACTCGTTTCACTCGTTTCACTCGTTTCACTCGTTTCACTCGTTTGACTCGTTTGACTCGTTTGACTCGTTTGACTCGTTTGACTCGTTTGACTCGTTTGACTCGTTTGACTCGTTTGACTCGTTTGACTCGTTTGACTCGTTTGACTCGTTTGACTCGTTTGACTCGTTTGACTCGTTTGACTCGTTTGACTCGTTTGACTCGTTTGACTCGTTTGACTCGTTTGACTCGTTTGACTCGTTTGACTCGTTTGACTCGTTTGACTCGTTTGACTCGTTTGACTCGTTTGACTCGTTTGACTCGTTTGACTCGTTTGACTCGTTTGACTCGTTTGACTCGTTTGACTCGTTTGACTCGTTTGACTCGTTTGACTCGTTTGACTCGTTTGACTCGTTTGACTCGTTTGACTCGTTTGACTCGTTTGACTCGTTTGACTCGTTTGACTCGTTTGACTCGTTTGACTCGTTTGACTCGTTTGACTCGTTTGACTCGTTTGACTCGTTTGACTCGTTTGACTCGTTTGACTCGTTTGACTCGTTTGACTCGTTTGACTCGTTTGACTCGTTTGACTCGTTTGACTCGTTTGACTCGTTTGACTCGTTTGACTCGTTTGACTCGTTTGACTCGTTTGACTCGTTTGACTCGTTTGACTCGTTTGACTCGTTTGACTCGTTTGACTCGTTTGACTCGTTTGACTCGTTTGACTCGTTTGACTCGTTTGACTCGTTTGACTCGTTTGACTCGTTTGACTCGTTTGACTCGTTTGACTCGTTTGACTCGTTTGACTCGTTTGACTCGTTTGACTCGTTTGACTCGTTTGACTCGTTTGACTCGTTTGACTCGTTTGACTCGTTTGACTCGTTTGACTCGTTTGACTCGTTTGACTCGTTTGACTCGTTTGACTCGTTTGACTCGTTTGACTCGTTTGACTCGTTTGACTCGTTTGACTCGTTTGAATCGTTTGACTCGTTTGAATCGTTTGACTCGTTTGACTCGTTTGACTCGTTTGACTCGTTTGACTCGTTTGACTCGTTTGACTCGTTTGACTCGTTTGACTCGTTTGACTCGTTTGACTCGTTTGACTCGTTTGACTCGTTTGACTCGTTTGACTCGTTTGACTCGTTTGACTCGTTTGACTCGTTTGACTCGTTTGACTCGTTTGACTCGTTTGACTCGTTTGACTCGTTTGACTCGTTTGACTCGTTTGACTCGTTTGACTCGTTTGACTCGTTTGACTCGTTTGACTCGTTTGACTCGTTTGACTCGTTTGACTCGTTTGACTCGTTTGACTCGTTTGACTCGTTTGACTCGTTTGACTCGATTGTCCTGTTCGACCCGTTTCACTCGTTTAACTCGTTTCACTCGTTTGACTCGTTTGACTCGTTTGACTCGTTTGGGTCGTTTGACTCGTTTGACTCGTTTGGGTCGTTTGACTCGTTTCACTCGTTTCACTCGTTTGACTCGTTTGACTCGTTTCACTCGTTTGACTCGTTTGACTCGTTTGACTCGTTTGGGTCGTTTGACTCGTTTGACTCGTTTGGGTCGTTTGACTCGTTTCACTCGTTTCACTCGTTTGACTCGTTTGACTCATTTGACTCGTTTGACTCGTTTGACTCGTTTGACTCGTTTGACTCGTTTGACTCGTTTGACTCGTTTGACTCGTTTGACTCGTTTGACTCGTTTGACTCGTTTGACTCGTTTGACTCGTTTGACTCGTTTGACTCGTTTGACTCGTTTGACTCGTTTGACTCGTTTGACTCGTTTGACTCGTTTGACTCGTTTGACTCGTTTGACTCGTTTGACTCGTTTGACTCGTTTGACTCGTTTGACTCGTTTGACTCGTTTGACTCGTTTGGCTCGTTTGACTCGTTTCGCTCGTTTGACTCGTTTCGCTCGTTTGACTCGTTTCGCTCGTTTGACTCGTTTCGCTCGTTTGACTCGTTTCGCTCGTTTGACTCGTTTCGCTCGTTTGACTCGTTTCGCTCGTTTGACTCGTTTCGCTCGTTTGACTCGTTTCGCTCGTTTGACTCGTTTCGCTCGTTTGACTCGTTTCGCTCGTTTGACTCGTTTCGCTCGTTTGACTCGTTTCGCTCGTTTGACTCGTTTCGCTCGTTTGACTCGTTTCGCTCGTTTGACTCGTTTCGCTCGTTTGACTCGTTTCGCTCGTTTGACTCGTTTCGCTCGTTTGACTCGTTTCGCTCGTTTGACTCGTTTCGCTCGTTTGACTCGTTTCGCTCGTTTGACTCGTTTCGCTCGTTTGACTCGCTTGGCTCGCTTGGCTCGCTTGGCTCGCTTGGCTCGCTTGGCTCGCTTGGCTCGCTTGGCTCGCTTGGCTCGCTTGGCTCGCTTGGCTGGCTTGGCTCGCTTGGCTCGCTTGGCTCGCTTGGCTCGCTTGGCTCGCTTGGCTCGCTTGGCTCGCTTGGCTCGCTTGGCTCGCTTGGCTCGCTTGGCTCGCTTGGCTCGCTTGGCTCGCTTGGCTCGCTTGGCTCGCTTGGCTCGCTTGGCTCGCTTGGCTCGCTTGGCTCGCTTGGCTCGCTTGGCTCGCTTGGCTCGCTTGGCTCGCTTGGCTCGCTTGGCTCGCTTGGCTCGCTTGGCTCGTTTGGCTCGTTTGACTCGTTTGACTCGTTTGACTCGTTTGGCTCGTTTGGCTCGTTTGGCTCGTTTGGCTCGTTTGGCTCGTTTGACTCGATTGTCCTGTTCGACCCGTTTCACTCGTTTAACTCGTTTCACTCGTTTGACTCGTTTGACTCGTTTGACTCGTTTGGGTCGTTTGGCTCGTTTGGCTCGTTTGACTCGATTGTCCTGTTCGACCCGTTTCACTCGTTTAACTCGTTTCACTCGTTTGACTCGTTTGACTCGTTTGACTCGTTTGGGTCGTTTGACTCGTTTGACTCGTTTGGGTCGTTTGACTCGTTTGACTCGTTTGACTCGTTTGACTCGTTTGACTCGTTTGACTCGTTTGACTCGTTTGACTCGTTTGACTCGTTTGACTCGTTTGACTCGTTTGACTCGTTTGACTCGTTTGACTCGTTTGACTCGTTTGACTCGTTTGACTCGTTTGACTCGTTTGACTCGTTTGACTCGTTTGACTCGTTTGACTCGTTTGACTCGTTTGACTCGTTTGACTCGTTTGACTCGATTGTCCTGTTCGACCCGTTTCACTCGTTTAACTCGTTTCACTCGTTTGACTCGTTTGACTCGTTTGACTCGTTTGGGTCGTTTGACTCGTTTGACTCGTTTGGGTCGTTTGACTCGTTTCACTCGTTTGACTCGTTTGACTCGTTTGACTCGTTTGACTCGGTTGACTCGCTTGGCTCGCTTGGCTCGCTTGGCTCGCTTGGCTCGCTTGGCTCGCTTGGCTCGCTTGGCTCGTTTGGCTCGTTTGGCTCGTTTGACTCGTTTTCCTCGTTTGACTCGTTTGACTCGTTTGACTCGTTTGACTCGTTTGACTCGTTTGGCTCGTTTGACTCGTTTGACTCGTTTGACTCGTTTCACTCGTTTCACTCGTTTGACTCGATTGTCCTGTTCGACCCGTTTCACTCGTTTGACTCGTTTCACTCGTTTCACTCGTTTGACTCGTTTGACTCGTTTGACTCGTTTGACTCGTTTGACTCGTTTGACTCGTTTGACTCGTTTGACTCGTTTCACTCGTTTGACTCGTTTGACTCGTTTGACTCGTTTGACTCGTTTGACTCGTTTGACTCGTTTGACTCGTTTGACTCGTTTGACTCGTTTGACTCGTTTGACTCGTTTGACTCGTTTGACTCGTTTGACTCGTTTGACTCGTTTGACTCGTTTGACTCGTTTGACTCGTTTGACTCGTTTGACTCGTTTGACTCGTTTGACTCGTTTGACTCGTTTGACTCGTTTGACTCGTTTGACTCGTTTGACTCGTTTGACTCGTTTGACTCGTTTGACTCGTTTGACTCGTTTGACTCGTTTGACTCGTTTGACTCGTTTGACTCGTTTGACTCGTTTGACTCGTTTGACTCGTTTGACTCGTTTGACTCGTTTGACTCGTTTGACTCGTTTGACTCGTTTGACTCGTTTGACTCGATTGTCCTGTTCGACCCGTTTCACTCGTTTAACTCGTTTCACTCGTTTGACTCGTTTGACTCGTTTGGGTCGTTTGACTCGTTTGACTCGTTTGGGTCGTTTGACTCGTTTCACTCGTTTGACTCGTTTGACTCGTTTGACTCGTTTGACTCGGTTGACTCGCTTGGCTCGCTTGGCTCGCTTGGCTCGCTTGACTCGCTTGGCTCGCTTGGCTCGCTTGGCTCGTTTGACTCGGTTGACTCGTTTGACTCGTTTGACTCGTTTGACTCGTTTGGCTCGTTTGGCTCGCTTGGCTCGCTTGGCTCGTTTGACTCGGTTGACTCGGTTGACTCGTTTGACTCGTTTGACTCGTTTGACTCGTTTGACTCGTTTGACTCGTTTGACTCGTTTGACTCGTTTGACTCGTTTGACTCGTTTGACTCGTTTGACTCGTTTGACTCGTTTGACTCGTTTGACTCGTTTGACTCGTTTGACTCGTTTGACTCGTTTGACTCGTTTGACTCGTTTGACTCGTTTGACTCGTTTGACTCGTTTGACTCGTTTGACTCGTTTGACTCGTTTGACTCGTTTGACTCGTTTGACTCGTTTGACTCGTTTGACTCGTTTGACTCGTTTGACTCGTTTGACTCGTTTGACTCGTTTGACTCGTTTGACTCGTTTGACTCGTTTGACTCGTTTGACTCGTTTGACTCGTTTGACTCGTTTGACTCGTTTGACTCGTTTGACTCGTTTGACTCGTTTGACTCGTTTGACTCGTTTGACTCGTTTGACTCGTTTGACTCGTTTGACTCGTTTGACTCGTTTGACTCGTTTGACTCGTTTGACTCGTTTGACTCGTTTGACTCGTTTGACTCGTTTGACTCGTTTGACTCGTTTGACTCGTTTGACTCGTTTGACTCGTTTGACTCGTTTGACTCGTTTGACTCGTTTGACTCGTTTGACTCGTTTGACTCGTTTGACTCGTTTGACTCGTTTGACTCGTTTGACTCGTTTGACTCGTTTGACTCGTTTGACTCGTTTGACTCGTTTGACTCGTTTGACTCGTTTGACTCGTTTGACTCGTTTGACTCGTTTGACTCGTTTGACTCGTTTGACTCGTTTGACTCGTTTGACTCGTTTGACTCGTTTGACTCGTTTGACTCGTTTGACTCGTTTGACTCGTTTGACTCGTTTGACTCGTTTGACTCGTTTGACTCGTTTGACTCGTTTGACTCGTTTGACTCGTTTGACTCGTTTGACTCGTTTGACTCGTTTGACTCGTTTGACTCGTTTGACTCGTTTGACTCGTTTGACTCGTTTGACTCGTTTGACTCGTTTGACTCGTTTGACTCGTTTGACTCGTTTGACTCGTTTGACTCGTTTGACTCGTTTGACTCGTTTGACTCGTTTGACTCGTTTGACTCGTTTGACTCGTTTGACTCGTTTGACTCGTTTGACTCGTTTGACTCGTTTGACTCGTTTGACTCGTTTGACTCGTTTGACTCGTTTGACTCGTTTGGCTCGTTTGGCTCGTTTGACTCGTTTGACTCGTTTGGCTCGTTTGGCTCGTTTGGCTCGTTTCGCTCGTTTCGCTCGTTTGACTCGTTTCGCTCGTTTGACTCGCTTGGCTCGCTTGGCTCGCTTGGCTCGCTTGGCTCGCTTGGCTCGCTTGGCTCGCTTGGCTCGCTTGGCTCGCTTGGCTCGCTTGGCTCGCTTGGCTCGCTTGGCTCGCTTGGCTCGCTTGGCTCGCTTGGCTCGCTTGGCTCGCTTGGCTCGCTTGGCTCGCTTGGCTCGCTTGGCTCGCTTGGCTCGCTTGGCTCGCTTGGCTCGCTTGGCTCGCTTGGCTCGCTTGGCTCGCTTGGCTCGCTTGGCTCGCTTGGCTCGCTTGGCTCGCTTGGCTCGCTTGGCTCGCTTGGCTCGCTTGGCTCGCTTGGCTCGCTTGGCTCGCTTGGCTCGCTTGGCTCGCTTGGCTCGCTTGGCTCGCTTGGCTCGCTTGGCTCGCTTGGCTCGCTTGGCTCGCTTGGCTCGCTTGGCTCGCTTGGCTCGCTTGGCTCGCTTGGCTCGCTTGGCTCGCTTGGCTCGCTTGGCTCGCTTGGCTCGCTTGGCTCGCTTGGCTCGCTTGGCTCGCTTGGCTCGCTTGGCTCGCTTGGCTCGCTTGGCTCGCTTGGCTCGCTTGGCTCGCTTGGCTCGCTTGGCTCGCTTGGCTCGCTTGGCTCGCTTGGCTCGCTTGGCTCGCTTGGCTCGCTTGGCTCGCTTGGCTCGCTTGGCTCGCTTGGCTCGCTTGGCTCGCTTGGCTCGCTTGGCTCGCTTGGCTCGCTTGGCTCGCTTGGCTCGCTTGGCTCGCTTGGCTCGCTTGGCTCGCTTGGCTCGCTTGGCTCGCTTGGCTCGCTTGGCTCGCTTGGCTCGCTTGGCTCGCTTGGCTCGCTTGGCTCGCTTGGCTCGCTTGGCTCGCTTGGCTCGCTTGGCTCGCTTGGCTCGCTTGGCTCGCTTGGCTCGCTTGGCTCGCTTGGCTCGCTTGGCTCGCTTGGCTCGCTTGGCTCGCTTGGCTCGCTTGGCTCGCTTGGCTCGCTTGGCTCGCTTGGCTCGCTTGGCTCGCTTGGCTCGCTTGGCTCGCTTGGCTCGCTTGGCTCGCTTGGCTCGCTTGGCTCGCTTGGCTCGCTTGGCTCGCTTGGCTCGCTTGGCTCGCTTGGCTCGCTTGGCTCGCTTGGCTCGCTTGGCTCGCTTGGCTCGCTTGGCTCGCTTGGCTCGCTTGGCTCGCTTGGCTCGCTTGGCTCGCTTGGCTCGCTTGGCTCGCTTGGCTCGCTTGGCTCGCTTGGCTCGCTTGGCTCGCTTGGCTCGTTTGACTCGTTTGACTCGTTTGACTCGTTTGACTCGTTTGACTCGTTTCGCTCGTTTGACTCGTTTCGCTCGTTTGACTCGTTTCGCTCGTTTGACTCGCTTGGCTCGCTTGGCTCGCTTGGCTCGCTTGGCTCGCTTGGCTCGCTTGGCTCGCTTGGCTCGCTTGGCTCGCTTGGCTCGCTTGGCTCGCTTGGCTCGCTTGGCTCGCTTGGCTCGCTTGGCTCGTTTGGCTCGTTTGGCTCGTTTGACTCGTTTGACTCGTTTGACTCGTTTGACTCGTTTGACTCGTTTGACTCGTTTGACTCGTTTGACTCGTTTGGCTCGTTTGGCTCGTTTGGCTCGATTGGCTCGTTTGGCTCGTTTGACTCGATTGTCCTGTTCGACCCGTTTTACTCGTTTAACTCGTTTCACTCGTTTGACTCGTTTGGGTCGTTTGACTCGTTTGACTCGTTTGGGTCGTTTGACTCGTTTCACTCGTTTGACTCGATTGTCCTGTTCGACCCGTTTCACTCGTTCGACCCGTTTGACACGTTTGACTCGTTTGACTCGTTTGACTCGTTTGACTCGTTTGACTCGTTTGACTCGTTTGACTCGTTTGGCTCGTTTGGCTCGTTTGGCTCGTTTGGCTCGTTTGGCTCGTTTGACTCGTTTGACTCGTTTGACTCGTTTGACTCGTTTGACTCGTTTGTCTCGTTTGGCTCGATTGGCTCGTTTGACTCGTTTGACTCGTTTGACTCGTTTGACTCGTTTGACTCGTTTGACTCGTTTGACTCGTTTGACTCGTTTGACTCGTTTGACTCGTTTGACTCGTTTGACTCGTTTGACTCGTTTGACTCGTTTGACTCGTTTGACTCGTTTGACTCGTTTGACTCGTTTGACTCGTTTGACTCGTTTGACTCGTTTGACTCGTTTGACTCGTTTGACTCGTTTGACTCGTTTGACTCGTTTGACTCGTTTCGCTCGTTTGACTCGTTTCGCTCGTTTGACTCGTTTCGCTCGTTTCGCTCGTTTGACTCGTTTCGCTCGTTTGACTCGCTTGGCTCGCTTGGCTCGCTTGGCTCGCTTGGCTCGCTTGGCTCGCTTGGCTCGCTTGGCTCGCTTGGCTCGCTTGGCTCGCTTGGCTCGCTTGGCTCGCTTGGCTCGCTTGGCTCGCTTGGCTCGCTTGGCTCGCTTGGCTCGCTTGGCTCGCTTGGCTCGCTTGGCTCGCTTGGCTCGCTTGGCTCGTTTGGCTCGTTTGACACGTTTGACTCGTTTGACTCGTTTGACTCGTTTGACTCGTTTGACTCGTTTGACTCGTTTGACTCGTTTGGCTCGTTTGGCTCGTTTGGCTCGTTTGGCTCGTTTGGCTCGTTTGACTCGATTGTCCTGTTCGACCCGTTTCACTCGTTTAACTCGTTTCACTCGTTTGACTCGTTTGACTCGTTTGACTCGTTTGGGTCGTTTGGCTCGTTTGGCTCGTTTGACTCGATTGTCCTGTTCGACCCGTTTCACTCGTTTAACTCGTTTCACTCGTTTGACTCGTTTGACTCGTTTGACTCGTTTGGGTCGTTTGACTCGTTTGACTCGTTTGGGTCGTTTGACTCGTTTCACTCGTTTGACTCGTTTGACTCGTTTGACTCGTTTGACTCGTTTGACTCGTTTGACTCGTTTGACTCGTTTGACTCGTTTGACTCGTTTGACTCGTTTGACTCGTTTGACTCGTTTGACTCGTTTGACTCGTTTGACTCGTTTGACTCGATTGTCCTGTTCGACCCGTTTCACTCGTTTAACTCGTTTCACTCGTTTGACTCGTTTGACTCGTTTGACTCGTTTGGGTCGTTTGACTCGTTTGACTCGTTTGGGTCGTTTGACTCGTTTCACTCGTTTGACTCGTTTGACTCGTTTGACTCGTTTGACTCGGTTGACTCGCTTGGCTCGCTTGGCTCGCTTGGCTCGCTTGGCTCGCTTGGCTCGTTTGACTCGGTTGACTCGTTTGACTCGTTTGACTCGTTTGACTCGTTTGACTCGTTTGACTCGTTTGACTCGTTTGACTCGTTTGACTCGTTTGACTCGTTTGACTCGTTTGACTCGTTTGACTCGTTTGACTCGTTTGACTCGTTTGACTCGTTTGACTCGTTTGACTCGTTTGACTCGTTTGACTCGTTTGACTCGTTTGACTCGTTTGACTCGTTTGACTCGTTTGACTCGTTTGACTCGTTTGACTCGTTTGACTCGTTTGACTCGTTTGACTCGTTTGACTCGTTTGACTCGTTTGACTCGTTTGACTCGTTTGACTCGTTTGACTCGTTTGACTCGTTTGACTCGTTTGACTCGTTTGACTCGTTTGACTCGTTTGACTCGTTTGACTCGTTTGACTCGTTTGACTCGTTTGACTCGTTTGACTCGTTTGACTCGTTTGACTCGTTTGACTCGTTTGACTCGTTTGACTCGTTTGACTCGTTTGACTCGTTTGACTCGTTTGACTCGTTTGACTCGTTTGACTCGTTTGACTCGTTTGACTCGTTTGACTCGTTTGACTCGTTTGACTCGTTTGACTCGTTTGACTCGTTTGACTCGTTTGACTCGTTTGACTCGTTTGACTCGTTTGACTCGTTTGACTCGTTTGACTCGTTTGACTCGTTTGACTCGTTTGACTCGTTTGACTCGTTTGACTCGTTTGACTCGTTTGACTCGTTTGACTCGTTTGACTCGTTTGACTCGTTTGACTCGTTTGACTCGTTTGACTCGTTTGACTCGTTTGACTCGTTTGACTCGTTTGACTCGTTTGACTCGTTTGACTCGTTTGACTCGTTTGACTCGTTTGACTCGTTTGACTCGTTTGACTCGTTTGACTCGTTTGACTCGTTTGACTCGTTTGACTCGTTTGACTCGTTTGACTCGTTTGACTCGTTTGACTCGTTTGACTCGTTTGACTCGTTTGACTCGTTTGACTCGTTTGACTCGTTTGACTCGTTTGACTCGTTTGACTCGTTTGACTCGTTTGACTCGTTTGACTCGTTTGACTCGTTTGACTCGTTTGACTCGTTTGACTCGTTTGACTCGTTTGACTCGTTTGACTCGTTTGACTCGTTTGACTCGTTTGACTCGTTTGACTCGTTTGACTCGTTTGACTCGTTTGACTCGTTTGACTCGTTTGACTCGTTTGACTCGTTTGACTCGTTTGGCTCGTTTGGCTCGTTTGACTCGTTTGACTCGTTTGGCTCGTTTGGCTCGTTTGGCTCGTTTCGCTCGTTTCGCTCGTTTCGCTCGTTTGACTCGTTTCGCTCGTTTGACTCGCTTGGCTCGCTTGGCTCGCTTGGCTCGCTTGGCTCGCTTGGCTCGCTTGGCTCGCTTGGCTCGCTTGGCTCGCTTGGCTCGCTTGGCTCGCTTGGCTCGCTTGGCTCGCTTGGCTCGCTTGGCTCGCTTGGCTCGCTTGGCTCGCTTGGCTCGCTTGGCTCGCTTGGCTCGCTTGGCTCGCTTGGCTCGCTTGGCTCGCTTGGCTCGCTTGGCTCGCTTGGCTCGCTTGGCTCGCTTGGCTCGCTTGGCTCGCTTGGCTCGCTTGGCTCGCTTGGCTCGCTTGGCTCGCTTGGCTCGCTTGGCTCGCTTGGCTCGCTTGGCTCGCTTGGCTCGCTTGGCTCGCTTGGCTCGCTTGGCTCGCTTGGCTCGCTTGGCTCGCTTGGCTCGCTTGGCTCGCTTGGCTCGCTTGGCTCGCTTGGCTCGCTTGGCTCGCTTGGCTCGCTTGGCTCGCTTGGCTCGCTTGGCTCGCTTGGCTCGCTTGGCTCGCTTGGCTCGCTTGGCTCGCTTGGCTCGCTTGGCTCGCTTGGCTCGCTTGGCTCGCTTGGCTCGCTTGGCTCGCTTGGCTCGCTTGGCTCGCTTGGCTCGCTTGGCTCGCTTGGCTCGCTTGGCTCGCTTGGCTCGCTTGGCTCGCTTGGCTCGCTTGGCTCGCTTGGCTCGCTTGGCTCGCTTGGCTCGCTTGGCTCGCTTGGCTCGCTTGGCTCGCTTGGCTCGCTTGGCTCGCTTGGCTCGCTTGGCTCGCTTGGCTCGCTTGGCTCGCTTGGCTCGCTTGGCTCGCTTGGCTCGCTTGGCTCGCTTGGCTCGCTTGGCTCGCTTGGCTCGCTTGGCTCGCTTGGCTCGCTTGGCTCGCTTGGCTCGCTTGGCTCGCTTGGCTCGCTTGGCTCGCTTGGCTCGCTTGGCTCGCTTGGCTCGCTTGGCTCGCTTGGCTCGCTTGGCTCGCTTGGCTCGCTTGGCTCGCTTGGCTCGCTTGGCTCGCTTGGCTCGCTTGGCTCGCTTGGCTCGCTTGGCTCGCTTGGCTCGCTTGGCTCGCTTGGCTCGCTTGGCTCGCTTGGCTCGCTTGGCTCGCTTGGCTCGCTTGGCTCGCTTGGCTCGCTTGGCTCGCTTGGCTCGCTTGGCTCGCTTGGCTCGCTTGGCTCGCTTGGCTCGCTTGGCTCGCTTGGCTCGCTTGGCTCGCTTGGCTCGCTTGGCTCGTTTGACTCGTTTGACTCGTTTGACTCGTTTGACTCGTTTGACTCGTTTCGCTCGTTTGACTCGTTTCGCTCGTTTGACTCGTTTCGCTCGTTTGACTCGCTTGGCTCGCTTGGCTCGCTTGGCTCGCTTGGCTCGCTTGGCTCGCTTGGCTCGCTTGGCTCGCTTGGCTCGCTTGGCTCGCTTGGCTCGCTTGGCTCGCTTGGCTCGCTTGGCTCGCTTGGCTCGTTTGGCTCGTTTGGCTCGTTTGACTCGTTTGACTCGTTTGACTCGTTTGACTCGTTTGACTCGTTTGACTCGTTTGACTCGTTTGACTCGTTTGGCTCGTTTGGCTCGTTTGGCTCGATTGGCTCGTTTGGCTCGTTTGACTCGATTGTCCTGTTCGACCCGTTTTACTCGTTTAACTCGTTTCACTCGTTTGACTCGTTTGGGTCGTTTGACTCGTTTGACTCGTTTGGGTCGTTTGACTCGTTTCACTCGTTTGACTCGATGGTCCTGTTCGACCCGTTTCACTCGTTCGACCCGTTTGACACGTTTGACTCGTTTGACTCGTTTGACTCGTTTGACTCGTTTGACTCGTTTGACTCGTTTGACTCGTTTGGCTCGTTTGGCTCGTTTGGCTCGTTTGGCTCGTTTGGCTCGTTTGACTCGTTTGACTCGTTTGACTCGTTTGACTCGTTTGACTCGTTTGTCTCGTTTGGCTCGATTGGCTCGTTTGACTCGTTTGACTCGTTTGACTCGTTTGACTCGTTTGACTCGTTTGACTCGTTTGACTCGTTTGACTCGTTTGACTCGTTTGACTCGTTTGACTCGTTTGACTCGTTTGACTCGTTTGACTCGTTTGACTCGTTTGACTCGTTTGACTCGTTTGACTCGTTTGACTCGTTTGACTCGTTTGACTCGTTTGACTCGTTTGACTCGTTTGACTCGTTTGACTCGTTTGACTCGTTTGACTCGTTTCGCTCGTTTGACTCGTTTCGCTCGTTTGACTCGTTTCGCTCGTTTGACTCGTTTCGCTCGTTTGACTCGCTTGGCTCGCTTGGCTCGCTTGGCTCGCTTGGCTCGCTTGGCTCGCTTGGCTCGCTTGGCTCGCTTGGCTCGCTTGGCTCGCTTGGCTCGCTTGGCTCGCTTGGCTCGCTTGGCTCGCTTGGCTCGCTTGGCTCGCTTGGCTCGCTTGGCTCGCTTGGCTCGCTTGGCTCGCTTGGCTCGCTTGGCTCGTTTGGCTCGTTTGACACGTTTGACTCGTTTGACTCGTTTGACTCGTTTGACTCGTTTGACTCGTTTGACTCGTTTGACTCGTTTGGCTCGTTTGGCTCGTTTGGCTCGTTTGGCTCGTTTGGCTCGTTTGACTCGATTGTCCTGTTCGACCCGTTTCACTCGTTTAACTCGTTTCACTCGTTTGACTCGTTTGACTCGTTTGACTCGTTTGGGTCGTTTGGCTCGTTTGGCTCGTTTGACTCGATTGTCCTGTTCGACCCGTTTCACTCGTTTAACTCGTTTCACTCGTTTGACTCGTTTGACTCGTTTGACTCGTTTGGGTCGTTTGACTCGTTTGACTCGTTTGGGTCGTTTGACTCGTTTCACTCGTTTGACTCGTTTGACTCGTTTGACTCGTTTGACTCGTTTGACTCGTTTGACTCGTTTGACTCGTTTGACTCGTTTGACTCGTTTGACTCGTTTGACTCGTTTGACTCGTTTGACTCGTTTGACTCGTTTGACTCGTTTGACTCGATTGTCCTGTTCGACCCGTTTCACTCGTTTAACTCGTTTCACTCGTTTGACTCGTTTGACTCGTTTGACTCGTTTGGGTCGTTTGACTCGTTTGACTCGTTTGGGTCGTTTGACTCGTTTCACTCGTTTGACTCGTTTGACTCGTTTGACTCGTTTGACTCGGTTGACTCGCTTGGCTCGCTTGGCTCGCTTGGCTCGCTTGGCTCGCTTGGCTCGTTTGACTCGGTTGACTCGTTTGACTCGTTTGACTCGTTTGACTCGTTTGACTCGTTTGACTCGTTTGACTCGTTTGACTCGTTTGACTCGTTTGACTCGTTTGACTCGTTTGACTCGTTTGACTCGTTTGACTCGTTTGACTCGTTTGACTCGTTTGACTCGTTTGACTCGTTTGACTCGTTTGACTCGTTTGACTCGTTTGACTCGTTTGACTCGTTTGGCTCGCTTGGCTCGCTTGGCTCGCTTGGCTCGCTTGGCTCGCTTGGCTCGCTTGGCTCGCTTGGCTCGCTTGGCTCGCTTGGCTCGCTTGGCTCGCTTGGCTCGCTTGGCTCGCTTGGCTCGCTTGGCTCGCTTGGCTCGCTTGGCTCGCTTGGCTCGCTTGGCTCGCTTGGCTCGCTTGGCTCGCTTGGCTCGCTTGGCTCGCTTGGCTCGCTTGGCTCGCTTGGCTCGCTTGGCTCGCTTGGCTCGCTTGGCTCGCTTGGCTCGCTTGGCTCGCTTGGCTCGCTTGGCTCGCTTGGCTCGCTTGGCTCGCTTGGCTCGCTTGGCTCGCTTGGCTCGCTTGGCTCGCTTGGCTCGCTTGGCTCGCTTGGCTCGCTTGGCTCGCTTGGCTCGCTTGGCTCGCTTGGCTCGCTTGGCTCGCTTGGCTCGCTTGGCTCGCTTGGCTCGCTTGGCTCGCTTGGCTCGCTTGGCTCGCTTGGCTCGCTTGGCTCGCTTGGCTCGCTTGGCTCGCTTGGCTCGCTTGGCTCGCTTGGCTCGCTTGGCTCGCTTGGCTCGCTTGGCTCGCTTGGCTCGCTTGGCTCGCTTGGCTCGCTTGGCTCGCTTGGCTCGCTTGGCTCGCTTGGCTCGCTTGGCTCGCTTGGCTCGCTTGGCTCGCTTGGCTCGCTTGGCTCGCTTGGCTCGCTTGGCTCGCTTGGCTCGCTTGGCTCGCTTGGCTCGCTTGGCTCGCTTGGCTCGCTTGGCTCGCTTGGCTCGCTTGGCTCGCTTGGCTCGCTTGGCTCGCTTGGCTCGCTTGGCTCGCTTGGCTCGCTTGGCTCGCTTGGCTCGCTTGGCTCGCTTGGCTCGCTTGGCTCGCTTGGCTCGCTTGGCTCGGTTGGCTCGCTTGGCTCGCTTGGCTCGCTTGGCTCGCTTGGCTCGTTTGGCTCGTTTGACTCGTTTGACTCGTTTGACTCGTTTGACTCGTTTGACTCGCTTGGCTCGCTTGGCTCGCTTGGCTCGCTTGGCTCGCTTGGCTCGCTTGGCTCGGTTGGCTCGCTTGGCTCGCTTGGCTCGCTTGGCTCGCTTGGCTCGTTTGGCTCGTTTGGCTCGTTTGACTCGTTTGACACGTTTGACTCGTTTGACTCGTTTGACTCGTTTGACTCGTTTGACTCGTTTGACTCGTTTGGCTCGTTTGGCTCGTTTGGCTCGATTGGCTCGTTTGGCTCGTTTGACTCGATTGTCCTGTTCGACCCGTTTTACTCGTTTAACTCGTTTCACTCGTTTGACTCGTTTGGGTCGTTTGACTCGTTTGACTCGTTTGGGTCGTTTGACTCGTTTCACTCGTTTGACTCGATGGTCCTGTTCGACCCGTTTCACTCGTTCGACCCGTTTGACACGTTTGACTCGTTTGACTCGTTTGACTCGTTTGACTCGTTTGACACGTTTGACTCGTTTGACTCGTTTCACTCGTTTGACTCGTTTGACTCGTTTGACTCGTTTGACTCGTTTGACTCGTTTGACTCGTTTGACTCGTTTGACTCGTTTGACTCGTTTGACTCGTTTGACTCGTTTGACTCGTTTGACTCGTTTGACTCGATTGTCCTGTTCGACCCGTTTCACTCGTTTAACTCGTTTCACTCGTTTGACTCGTTTGACTCGTTTGACTCGTTTGGGTCGTTTGACTCGTTTGACTCGTTTGGGTCGTTTGACTCGTTTCACTCGTTTGACTCGTTTGACTCGTTTGACTCGTTTGACTCGGTTGACTCGCTTGGCTCGCTTGGCTCGCTTGGCTCGCTTGGCTCGCTTGGCTCGTTTGACTCGGTTGACTCGTTTGACTCGTTTGACTCGTTTGACTCGTTTGACTCGTTTGACTCGTTTGACTCGTTTGACTCGTTTGACTCGTTTGACTCGTTTGACTCGTTTGACTCGTTTGACTCGTTTGACTCGTTTGACTCGTTTGACTCGTTTGACTCGTTTGACTCGTTTGACTCGTTTGACTCGTTTGACTCGTTTGACTCGTTTGACTCGTTTGACTCGTTTGACTCGTTTGACTCGTTTGACTCGTTTGACTCGTTTGACTCGTTTGACTCGTTTGACTCGTTTGACTCGTTTGACTCGTTTGACTCGTTTGACTCGTTTGACTCGTTTGACTCGTTTGACTCGTTTGACTCGTTTGACTCGTTTGACTCGTTTGACTCGTTTGACTCGTTTGACTCGTTTGACTCGTTTGACTCGTTTGACTCGTTTGACTCGTTTGACTCGTTTGACTCGTTTGACTCGTTTGACTCGTTTGACTCGTTTGACTCGTTTGACTCGTTTGACTCGTTTGACTCGTTTGACTCGTTTGACTCGTTTGACTCGTTTGACTCGTTTGACTCGTTTGACTCGTTTGACTCGTTTGACTCGTTTGACTCGTTTGACTCGTTTGACTCGTTTGACTCGTTTGACTCGTTTGACTCGTTTGACTCGTTTGACTCGTTTGACTCGTTTGACTCGTTTGACTCGTTTGACTCGTTTGACTCGTTTGACTCGTTTGACTCGTTTGACTCGTTTGACTCGTTTGACTCGTTTGACTCGTTTGACTCGTTTGACTCGTTTGACTCGTTTGACTCGTTTGACTCGTTTGACTCGTTTGACTCGTTTGACTCGTTTGACTCTTTTGACTCGTTTGACTCGTTTGACTCGTTTGACTCGTTTGACTCGTTTGACTCGTTTGACTCGTTTGACTCGTTTGGCTCGTTTGACTCGTTTGGCTCGTTTGGCTCGTTTGGCTCGTTTGGTTCGTTTGGCTCGTTTGGCTCGTTTGGCTCGTTTGGCTCGTTTGGCTCGTTTGGCTCGTTTGGCTCGTTTGGCTCGTTTGGCTCGTTTGGCTCGTTTGACTCGTTTGACTCGTTTGACTCGTTTGACTCGTTTGACTCGTTTGACTCGTTTGACTCGTTTGACTCGTTTGACTCGTTTGACTCGTTTGACTCGTTTGACTCGTTTGACTCGTTTGACTCGTTTGACTCGTTTGACTCGTTTGACTCGTTTGACTCGTTTGACTCGTTTGACTCGTTTGACTCGTTTGACTCGTTTGACTCGTTTGACTCGTTTGACTCGTTTGACTCGTTTGACTCGTTTGACTCGTTTGACTCGTTTGACTCGTTTGACTCGTTTGACTCGTTTGACTCGTTTGACTCGTTTGACTCGTTTGACTCGTTTGACTCGTTTGACTCGTTTGACTCGTTTGACTCGTTTGGCTCGTTTGGCTCGTTTGGCTCGTTTGGCTCGTTTGGCTCGTTTGGCTCGTTTGGCTCGTTTGGCTCGTTTGGCTCGTTTGGCTCGTTTGGCTCGTTTGGCTCGTTTGGCTCGTTTGGCTCGTTTGGCTCGTTTGGCTCGTTTGGCTCGTTTGGCTCGTTTGGCTCGTTTGGCTCGTTTGGCTCGTTTGGCTCGTTTGGCTCGTTTGACTCGTTTGACTCGTTTGACTCGTTTGACTCGTTTGACTCGTTTGACTCGTTTGACTCGTTTGACTCGTTTGACTCGTTTGACTCGTTTGACTCGTTTGACTCGTTTGACTCGTTTGACTCGTTTGACTCGTTTGACTCGTTTGACTCGTTTGACTCGTTTGACTCGTTTGACTCGTTTGACTCGTTTGACTCGTTTGACTCGTTTGACTCGTTTGACTCGTTTGACTCGTTTGACTCGTTTGACTCGTTTGACTCGTTTGACTCGTTTGACTCGTTTGACTCGTTTGACTCGTTTGACTCGTTTGACTCGTTTGACTCGTTTGACTCGTTTGACTCGTTTGACTCGTTTGACTCGTTTGACTCGTTTGACTCGTTTGACTCGTTTGACTCGTTTGACTCGTTTGACTCGTTTGACTCGTTTGACTCTTTTGACTCGTTTGACTCTTTTGACTCGTTTGACTCGTTTGACTCGTTTGACTCGTTTGACTCGTTTGACTCGTTTGACTCGATTGTCCTGTTCGACCCGTTTCACTCGTTTAACTCGTTTCACTCGTTTGACTCGTTTGACTCGTTTGACTCGTTTGGGTCGTTTGACTCGTTTGACTCGTTTCACTCGTTTGACTCGTTTCACTCGTTTGACTCGTTTGACTCGGTTGACTCGCTTGGCTCGCTTGGCTCGCGTGGCTCGCTTGGCTCGCTTGGCTCGCTTGGCTCGTTTGACTCGGTTGACTCGTTTGACTCGTTTGGCTCGTTTGGCTCGTTTGGCTCGTTTGGCTCGTTTGGCTCGTTTGGCTCGTTTGGCTCGTTTGGCTCGTTTGGCTCGTTTGGCTCGTTTGACTCGATTGTCCTGTTCGACCCGTTTCACTCGTTTAACTCGTTTCACTCGTTTGACTCGTTTGACTCGTTTGACTCGTTTGACTCGTTTGACTCGTTTGACTCGTTTGACTCGTTTGACTCGTTTGACTCGTTTGACTCGTTTGACTCGTTTGACTCGTTTGACTCGTTTCGCTCGTTTGACTCGTTTCGCTCGTTTGACTCGTTTCGCTCGTTTGACTCGCTTGGCTCGCTTGGCTCGCTTGGCTCGCTTGGCTCGCTTGGCTCGCTTGGCTCGCTTGGCTCGCTTGGCTCGCTTGGCTCGCTTGGCTCGCTTGGCTCGCTTGGCTCGCTTGGCTCGCTTGGCTCGCTTGGCTCGCTTGGCTCGTTTGGCTCGCTTGGCTCGTTTGGCTCGTTTGACACGTTTGACTCGTTTGACTCGTTTGACTCGTTTGACTCGTTTGACTCGTTTGACTCGTTTGACTCGTTTGACTCGTTTGACTCGTTTGACTCGTTTGACTCGTTTGACTCGTTTGACTCGTTTGACTCGTTTGACTCGTTTGGCTCGTTTGGCTCGTTTGGCTCGTTTGGCTCGTTTGGCTCGTTTGGCTCGTTTGACTCGATTGTCCTGTTCGACCCGTTTCACTCGTTTAACTCGTTTCACTCGTTTGACTCGTTTGACTCGTTTGACTCGTTTGGGTCGTTTGGCTCGTTTGGCTCGTTTGACTCGATTGTCCTGTTCGACCCGTTTCACTCGTTTAACTCGTTTCACTCGTTTGACTCGTTTGACTCGTTTGACTCGTTTGGGTCGTTTGACTCGTTTGACTCGTTTGGGTCGTTTGACTCGTTTCACTCGTTTGACTCGTTTGACTCGTTTGACTCGTTTGACTCGTTTGACTCGTTTGACTCGTTTGACTCGTTTGACTCGTTTGACTCGTTTGACTCGTTTGACTCGTTTGGCTCGTTTGACTCGTTTCGCTCGTTTGACTCGTTTCGCTCGTTTGACTCGTTTCGCTCGTTTGACTCGTTTCGCTCGTTTGACTCGTTTCGCTCGTTTGACTCGTTTCGCTCGTTTGACTCGTTTCGCTCGTTTGACTCGTTTCGCTCGTTTGACTCGTTTCGCTCGTTTGACTCGTTTCGCTCGTTTGACTCGTTTCGCTCGTTTGACTCGTTTCGCTCGTTTGACTCGTTTCGCTCGTTTGACTCGTTTGGCTCGTTTGACTCGTTTCGCTCGTTTGACTCGTTTCGCTCGTTTGACTCGTTTCGCTCGTTTGACTCGTTTCGCTCGTTTGACTCGTTTCGCTCGTTTGACTCGTTTCGCTCGTTTGACTCGTTTCGCTCGTTTGACTCGTTTCGCTCGTTTGACTCGTTTCGCTCGTTTGACTCGTTTCGCTCGTTTGACTCGTTTCGCTCGTTTGACTCGTTTCGCTCGTTTGACTCGTTTCGCTCGTTTGACTCGTTTCGCTCGTTTGACTCGTTTCGCTCGTTTGACTCGTTTCGCTCGTTTGACTCGTTTCGCTCGTTTGACTCGTTTCGCTCGTTTGACTCGTTTCGCTCGTTTGACTCGTTTCGCTCGTTTGACTCGTTTCGCTCGTTTGACTCGTTTCGCTCGTTTGACTCGTTTCGCTCGTTTGACTCGTTTCGCTCGTTTGACTCGTTTCGCTCGTTTGACTCGTTTCGCTCGTTTGACTCGTTTCGCTCGTTTGACTCGTTTCGCTCGTTTGACTCGCTTGGCTCGCTTGGCTCGCTTGGCTCGCTTGGCTCGCTTGGCTCGCTTGGCTCGCTTGGCTCGCTTGGCTCGCTTGGCTCGCTTGGCTCGCTTGGCTCGCTTGGCTCGCTTGGCTCGCTTGGCTCGCTTGGCTCGCTTGGCTCGCTTGGCTCGCTTGGCTCGCTTGGCTCGCTTGGCTCGCTTGGCTCGCTTGGCTCGCTTGGCTCGCTTGGCTCGCTTGGCTCGCTTGGCTCGCTTGGCTCGCTTGGCTCGCTTGGCTCGCTTGGCTCGCTTGGCTCGCTTGGCTCGCTTGGCTCGCTTGGCTCGCTTGGCTCGCTTGGCTCGCTTGGCTCGCTTGGCTCGCTTGGCTCGCTTGGCTCGCTTGGCTCGCTTGGCTCGCTTGGCTCGCTTGGCTCGCTTGGCTCGCTTGGCTCGCTTGGCTCGCTTGGCTCGCTTGGCTCGCTTGGCTCGCTTGGCTCGCTTGGCTCGCTTGGCTCGCTTGGCTCGCTTGGCTCGCTTGGCTCGCTTGGCTCGCTTGGCTCGCTTGGCTCGCTTGGCTCGCTTGGCTCGCTTGGCTCGCTTGGCTCGCTTGGCTCGCTTGGCTCGCTTGGCTCGCTTGGCTCGCTTGGCTCGCTTGGCTCGCTTGGCTCGCTTGGCTCGCTTGGCTCGCTTGGCTCGCTTGGCTCGCTTGGCTCGCTTGGCTCGCTTGGCTCGTTTGACTCGTTTGGGTCGTTTGGCTCGTTTGGCTCGTTTGACTCGATTGTCCTGTTCGACCCGTTTCACTCGTTTAACTCGTTTCACTCGTTTGACTCGTTTGACTCGTTTGACTCGTTTGGGTCGTTTGACTCGTTTGACTCGTTTGGGTCGTTTGACTCGTTTGACTCGTTTGACTCGTTTGACTCGTTTGACTCGTTTGACTCGTTTGACTCGTTTGACTCGTTTGACTCGTTTGACTCGTTTGACTCGTTTGACTCGTTTGACTCGTTTGACTCGTTTGACTCGTTTGACTCGTTTGACTCGTTTGACTCGTTTGACTCGTTTGACTCGTTTGACTCGTTTGACTCGTTTGACTCGTTTGACTCGTTTGACTCGTTTGACTCGTTTGACTCGTTTGACTCGTTTGACTCGTTTGACTCGTTTGACTCGTTTGACTCGTTTGACTCGTTTGACTCGTTTGACTCGTTTGACTCGTTTGACTCGTTTGACTCGTTTGACTCGTTTGACTCGTTTGACTCGTTTGACTCGGTTGACTCGCTTGGCTCGTTTGACTCGTTTGACTCGTTTGACTCGTTTGACTCGGTTGACTCGCTTGGCTCGCTTGGCTCGCTTGACTCGCTTGGCTCGCTTGGCTCGCTTGGCTCGTTTGACTCGGTTGACTCGTTTGACTCGTTTGACTCGTTTGACTCGTTTGACTCGTTTGGGTCGTTTGACTCGTTTGACTCGTTTGGGTCGTTTGACTCGTTTCACTCGTTTGACTCGTTTGACTCGTTTGACTCGTTTGACTCGGTTGACTCGCTTGGCTCGCTTGGCTCGCTTGGCTCGCTTGACTCGCTTGGCTCGCTTGGCTCGCTTGGCTCGTTTGACTCGGTTGACTCGTTTGACTCGTTTGACTCGTTTGACTCGTTTGACTCGTTTGACTCGTTTGACTCGTTTGACTCGTTTGACTCGTTTGACTCGTTTGACTCGTTTGACTCGTTTGACTCGTTTGACTCGTTTGACTCGTTTGACTCGTTTGACTCGTTTGACTCGTTTGACTCGTTTGACTCGTTTGACTCGTTTGACTCGTTTGACTCGTTTGACTCGTTTGACTCGTTTGACTCGTTTGACTCGTTTGACTCGTTTGACTCGTTTGACTCGTTTGACTCGTTTGACTCGTTTGACTCGTTTGACTCGTTTGACTCGTTTGACTCGTTTGACTCGTTTGACTCGTTTGACTCGTTTGACTCGTTTGACTCGTTTGACTCGTTTGACTCGTTTGACTCGTTTGACTCGTTTGACTCGTTTGACTCGTTTGACTCGTTTGACTCGTTTGACTCGATTGTCCTGTTCGACCCGTTTCACTCGTTTAACTCGTTTGACTCGTTTGACTCGTTTGACTCGTTTGGGTCGTTTGACTCGTTTGACTCGTTTGGGTCGTTTGACTCGTTTCACTCGTTTGACTCGTTTGACTCGTTTGACTCGTTTGACTCGGTTGACTCGCTTGGCTCGCTTGGCTCGCTTGGCTCGCTTGACTCGCTTGGCTCGCTTGGCTCGCTTGGCTCGTTTGACTCGGTTGACTCGTTTGACTCGTTTGACTCGTTTGACTCGTTTGACTCGTTTGACTCGTTTGACTCGTTTGACTCGTTTGACTCGTTTGACTCGTTTGACTCGTTTGACTCGTTTGACTCGTTTGACTCGTTTGACTCGTTTGACTCGTTTGACTCGTTTGACTCGTTTGACTCGTTTGACTCGTTTGACTCGTTTGACTCGTTTGACTCGTTTGACTCGTTTGACTCGTTTGACTCGTTTGACTCGTTTGACTCGTTTGACTCGTTTGACTCGTTTGACTCGTTTGACTCGTTTGACTCGTTTGACTCGTTTGACTCGTTTGACTCGTTTGACTCGTTTGACTCGTTTGACTCGTTTGACTCGTTTGACTCGTTTGACTCGTTTGACTCGTTTGACTCGTTTGACTCGTTTGACTCGTTTGACTCGTTTGACTCGTTTGACTCGTTTGACTCGTTTGACTCGTTTGACTCGTTTGACTCGTTTGACTCGTTTGACTCGTTTGACTCGTTTGACTCGTTTGACTCGTTTGACTCGTTTGACTCGTTTGACTCGTTTGACTCGTTTGACTCGTTTGACTCGTTTGACTCGTTTGACTCGTTTGACTCGTTTGACTCGTTTGACTCGTTTGACTCGTTTGACTCGTTTGACTCGTTTGACTCGTTTGACTCGTTTGACTCGTTTGACTCGTTTGACTCGTTTGACTCGTTTGACTCGTTTGACTCGTTTGACTCGTTTGACTCGTTTGACTCGTTTGACTCGTTTGACTCGTTTGACTCGTTTGACTCGTTTGACTCGTTTGACTCGTTTGACTCGTTTGACTCGTTTGACTCGTTTGACTCGTTTGACTCGTTTGACTCGTTTGACTCGTTTGACTCGTTTGACTCGTTTGACTCGTTTGACTCGTTTGACTCGTTTGACTCGTTTGACTCGTTTGACTCGTTTGACTCGTTTGACTCGTTTGACTCGTTTGACTCGTTTGACTCGTTTGACTCGTTTGACTCGTTTGACTCGTTTGACTCGTTTGACTCGTTTGACTCGTTTGACTCGTTTGACTCGATTGTCCTGTTCGACCCGTTTCACTCGTTTAACTCGTTTCACTCGTTTGACTCGTTTGACTCGTTTGGGTCGTTTGACTCGTTTGACTCGTTTGGGTCGTTTGACTCGTTTCACTCGTTTGACTCGTTTGACTCGTTTGACTCGTTTGACTCGGTTGACTCGCTTGGCTCGCTTGGCTCGCTTGGCTCGCTTGGCTCGCTTGACTCGCTTGGCTCGCTTGGCTCGCTTGGCTCGTTTGGCTCGGTTGACTCGTTTGACTCGTTTGACTCGTTTGACTCGTTTGACTCGTTTGACTCGTTTGACTCGTTTGACTCGTTTGACTCGTTTGACTCGTTTGACTCGTTTGACTCGTTTGACTCGTTTGACTCGTTTGACTCGTTTGACTCGTTTGACTCGTTTGACTCGTTTGACTCGTTTGACTCGTTTGACTCGTTTGACTCGTTTGACTCGTTTGACTCGTTTGACTCGTTTGACTCGTTTGACTCGTTTGACTCGTTTGACTCGTTTGACTCGTTTGACTCGTTTGACTCGTTTGACTCGTTTGACTCGTTTGACTCGTTTGACTCGTTTGACTCGTTTGACTCGTTTGACTCGTTTGACTCGTTTGACTCGTTTGACTCGTTTGACTCGTTTGACTCGTTTGACTCGTTTGACTCGTTTGACTCGTTTGACTCGTTTGACTCGTTTGACTCGTTTGACTCGTTTGACTCGTTTGACTCGTTTGACTCGTTTGACTCGTTTGACTCGTTTGACTCGTTTGACTCGTTTGACTCGTTTGACTCGTTTGACTCGTTTGACTCGTTTGACTCGTTTGACTCGTTTGACTCGTTTGACTCGTTTGACTCGTTTGACTCGTTTGACTCGTTTGACTCGTTTGACTCGTTTGACTCGTTTGACTCGTTTGACTCGATTGTCCTGTTCGACCCGTTTCACTCGTTTAACTCGTTTCACTCGTTTGACTCGTTTGACTCGTTTGGGTCGTTTGACTCGTTTGACTCGTTTGGGTCGTTTGACTCGTTTCACTCGTTTGACTCGTTTGACTCGTTTGACTCGTTTGACTCGGTTGACTCGCTTGGCTCGCTTGGCTCGCTTGGCTCGCTTGGCTCGCTTGACTCGCTTGGCTCGCTTGGCTCGCTTGGCTCGTTTGACTCGGTTGACTCGTTTGACTCGTTTGACTCGTTTGACTCGTTTGACTCGTTTGACTCGTTTGACTCGTTTGACTCGTTTGACTCGTTTGACTCGTTTGACTCGTTTGACTCGTTTGACTCGTTTGACTCGTTTGACTCGTTTGACTCGTTTGACTCGTTTGACTCGTTTGACTCGTTTGACTCGTTTGACTCGTTTGACTCGTTTGACTCGTTTGACTCGTTTGACTCGTTTGACTCGTTTGACTCGTTTGACTCGTTTGACTCGTTTGACTCGTTTGACTCGTTTGACTCGTTTGACTCGTTTGACTCGTTTGACTCGTTTGACTCGTTTGACTCGTTTGACTCGTTTGACTCGTTTGACTCGTTTGACTCGTTTGACTCGTTTGACTCGTTTGACTCGTTTGACTCGTTTGACTCGTTTGACTCGTTTGACTCGTTTGACTCGTTTGACTCGTTTGACTCGTTTGACTCGTTTGACTCGTTTGACTCGTTTGACTCGTTTGACTCGTTTGACTCGTTTGACTCGTTTGACTCGTTTGACTCGTTTGACTCGTTTGACTCGTTTGACTCGTTTGACTCGTTTGACTCGTTTGACTCGTTTGACTCGTTTGACTCGTTTGACTCGTTTGACTCGTTTGACTCGTTTGACTCGTTTGACTCGTTTGACTCGTTTGACTCGTTTGACTCGTTTGACTCGTTTGACTCGTTTGACTCGTTTGACTCGTTTGACTCGTTTGACTCGTTTGACTCGTTTGACTCGTTTGACTCGTTTGACTCGTTTGACTCGTTTGACTCGTTTGACTCGTTTGACTCGTTTGACTCGTTTGACTCGTTTGACTCGTTTGACTCGTTTGACTCGTTTGACTCGTTTGACTCGTTTGACTCGTTTGACTCGTTTGACTCGTTTGACTCGTTTGACTCGTTTGACTCGTTTGACTCGTTTGACTCGTTTGACTCGTTTGACTCGTTTGACTCGTTTGACTCGTTTGACTCGTTTGACTCGTTTGACTCGTTTGACTCGTTTGACTCGTTTGACTCGTTTGACTCGTTTGACTCGTTTGACTCGTTTGACTCGTTTGACTCGTTTGACTCGTTTGACTCGTTTGACTCGTTTGACTCGTTTGACTCGTTTGACTCGTTTGACTCGTTTGACTCGTTTGACTCGTTTGACTCGTTTGACTCGTTTGACTCGTTTGACTCGTTTGACTCGTTTGACTCGTTTGACTCGTTTGACTCGTTTGACTCGTTTGACTCGTTTGACTCGTTTGACTCGTTTGACTCGTTTGACTCGTTTGACTCGTTTGACTCGTTTGACTCGTTTGACTCGTTTGACTCGTTTGACTCGTTTGACTCGTTTGACTCGTTTGACTCGTTTGACTCGTTTGACTCGTTTGACTCGTTTGACTCGTTTGACTCGTTTGACTCGTTTGACTCGTTTGACTCGTTTGACTCGTTTGACTCGTTTGACTCGTTTGACTCGTTTGACTCGTTTGACTCGTTTGACTCGTTTGACTCGTTTGACTCGTTTGACTCGTTTGACTCGTTTGACTCTTTTGACTCGTTTGACTCGTTTGGCTCGTTTGACTCGTTTGGCTCGTTTGACTCGTTTGGCTCGTTTGACTCGTTTGGCTCGTTTGACTCGTTTGACTCGTTTGGCTCGTTTGGCTCGTTTGGCTCGTTTGGCTCGTTTGGCTCGTTTGGCTCGTTTGGCTCGTTTGGCTCGTTTGGATCGTTTGGCTCGTTTGGCTCGTTTGGCTCGTTTGGCTCGTTTGGCTCGTTTGGCTCGTTTGGCTCGTTTGACTCGATTGTCCTGTTCGACCCGTTTCACTCGTTTAACTCGTTTCACTCGTTTGACTCGTTTGACTCGTTTGACTCGTTTGACTCGTTTGACTCGTTTGACTCGTTTGACTCGTTTGACTCGTTTGACTCGTTTGACTCGTTTGACTCGTTTGACTCGTTTGACTCGTTTCGCTCGTTTGACTCGTTTCGCTCGTTTGACTCGTTTCGCTCGTTTGACTCGCTTGGCTCGCTTGGCTCGCTTGGCTCGCTTGGCTCGCTTGGCTCGCTTGGCTCGCTTGGCTCGCTTGGCTCGCTTGGCTCGCTTGGCTCGCTTGGCTCGCTTGGCTCGTTTGGCTCGTTTGGCTCGTTTGGCTCGTTTGGGTCGTTTGGATCGTTTGGCTCGTTTGGCTCGTTTGGCTCGTTTGGCTCGTTTGGCTCGTTTGGCTCGTTTGGCTCGTTTGGCTCGTTTGGCTCGTTTGGCTCGTTTGACTCGATTGTCCTGTTCGACCCGTTTCACTCGTTTAACTCGTTTCACTCGTTTGACTCGTTTGACTCGTTTGACTCGTTTGACTCGTTTGACTCGTTTGACTCGTTTGACTCGTTTGACTCGTTTGACTCGTTTCGCTCGTTTGACTCGTTTCGCTCGTTTGACTCGTTTCGCTCGTTTGACTCGTTTCGCTCGTTTGACTCGTTTCGCTCGTTTGACTCGTTTCGCTCGTTTGACTCGTTTCGCTCGTTTGACTCGCTTGGCTCGCTTGGCTCGCTTGGCTCGCTTGGCTCGCTTCGCTCGCTTGGCTCGCTTGGCTCGCTTGGCTCGCTTGGCTCGCTTGGCTCGCTTGGCTCGCTTGGCTCGCTTGGCTCGCTTGGCTCGCTTGGCTCGCTTGGCTCGCTTGGCTCGCTTGGCTCGCTTGGCTCGCTTGGCTCGCTTGGCTCGCTTGGCTCGCTTGGCTCGCTTGGCTCGCTTGGCTCGCTTGGCTCGCTTGGCTCGCTTGGCTCGCTTGGCTCGCTTGGCTCGCTTGGCTCGCTTGGCTCGCTTGGCTCGCTTGGCTCGCTTGGCTCGCTTGGCTCGCTTGGCTCGCTTGGCTCGCTTGGCTCGCTTGGCTCGCTTGGCTCGCTTGGCTCGCTTGGCTCGCTTGGCTCGCTTGGCTCGCTTGGCTCGCTTGGCTCGCTTGGCTCGCTTGGCTCGCTTGGCTCGCTTGGCTCGCTTGGCTCGCTTGGCTCGCTTGGCTCGCTTGGCTCGCTTGGCTCGCTTGGCTCGCTTGGCTCGCTTGGCTCGCTTGGCTCGCTTGGCTCGCTTGGCTCGCTTGGCTCGCTTGGCTCGCTTGGCTCGCTTGGCTCGCTTGGCTCGCTTGGCTCGCTTGGCTCGCTTGGCTCGCTTGGCTCGCTTGGCTCCCTTGGCTCGCTTGGCTCGCTTGGCTCGCTTGGCTCGCTTGGCTCGCTTGGCTCGCTTGGCTCGCTTGGCTCGCTTGGCTCGCTTGGCTCGCTTGGCTCGCTTGGCTCGCTTGGCTCGCTTGGCTCGCTTGGCTCGCTTGGCTCGCTTGGCTCGCTTGGCTCGCTTGGCTCGCTTGGCTCGCTTGGCTCGCTTGGCTCGCTTGGCTCGCTTGGCTCGCTTGGCTCGCTTGGCTCGCTTGGCTCGCTTGGCTCGCTTGGCTCGCTTGGCTCGCTTGGCTCGCTTGGCTCGCTTGGCTCGCTTGGCTCGCTTGGCTCGGTTGGCTCGCTTGGCTCGCTTGGCTCGCTTGGCTCGCTTGGCTCGTTTGGCTCGTTTGACTCGTTTGACTCGTTTGACTCGTTTGACTCGCTTGACTCGCTTGACTCGCTTGGCTCGCTTGGCTCGCTTGGCTCGCTTGGCTCGCTTGGCTCGCTTGGCTCGCTTGGCTCGCTTGGCTCGCTTGGCTCGCTTGGCTCGCTTGGCTCGCTTGGCTCGGTTGGCTCGCTTGGCTCGCTTGGCTCGCTTGGCTCGCTTGGCTCGCTTGGCTCGCTTGGCTCGTTTGGCTCGTTTGGCTCGTTTGACTCGTTTGACACGTTTGACTCGTTTGACTCGTTTGACTCGTTTGACTCGTTTGACTCGTTTGACTCGTTTGGCTCGTTTGGCTCGTTTGGCTCGATTGGCTCGTTTGGCTCGTTTGACTCGATTGTCCTGTTCGACCCGTTTCACTCGTTTAACTCGTTTCACTCGTTTGACTCGTTTGACTCGTTTGACTCGTTTGGGTCGTTTGACTCGTTTGACTCGTTTGGGTCGTTTGACTCGTTTCACTCGTTTGACTCGTTTGACTCGTTTGACTCGTTTGACTCGGTTGACTCGCTTGGCTCGCTTGGCTCGCTTGGCTCGCTTGGCTCGCTTGGCTCGTTTGACTCGGTTGACTCGTTTGACTCGTTTGACTCGTTTGACTCGTTTGACTCGTTTGACTCGTTTGACTCGTTTGACTCGTTTGACTCGTTTGACTCGTTTGACTCGTTTGACTCGTTTGACTCGTTTGACTCGTTTGACTCGTTTGACTCGTTTCGCTCGTTTGACTCGTTTCGCTCGTTTGACTCGTTTCGCTCGTTTGACTCGTTTCGCTCGTTTGACTCGTTTGACTCGTTTGACTCGTTTGACTCGTTTGACTCGTTTGACTCGTTTGACTCGATTGTCCTGTTCGACCCGTTTCACTCGTTTAACTCGTTTCACTCGTTTGACTCGTTTGACTCGTTTGACTCGTTTGGGTCGTTTGACTCGTTTGACTCGTTTGGGTCGTTTGACGCGTTTCACTCGTTTGACTCGTTTCACTCGTTTGACTCGTTTGACTCGGTTGACTCGCTTGGCTCGCTTGGCTCGCTTGGCTCGCTTGGCTCGCTTGGCTCGCTTGGCTCGCTTGGCTCGTTTGGCTCGTTTGGCTCGTTTGACTCGTTTTCCTCGTTTGACTCGTTTGACTCGTTTGACTCGTTTGACTCGTTTGACTCGTTTGACTCGTTTGACTCGTTTGACTCGTTTGACTCGTTTGACTCGTTTGACTCGTTTGACTCGTTTGACTCGTTTGACTCGTTTGACTCGTTTGACTCGTTTGACTCGTTTGACTCGTTTGACTCGTTTGACTCGTTTGACTCGTTTGACTCGTTTGACTCGTTTGACTCGTTTGACTCGTTTGACTCGTTTGACTCGTTTGACTCGTTTGACTCGTTTGACTCGTTTGACTCGTTTGACTCGTTTGACTCGTTTGACTCGTTTGACTCGTTTGACTCGTTTGACTCGTTTGACTCGTTTGACTCGTTTGACTCGTTTGACTCTTTTGACTCGTTTGACTCGTTTGACTCGTTTGACTCGTTTGACTCGTTTGACTCGTTTGACTCGTTTGACTCGTTTGGCTCGTTTGACTCGTTTGGCTCGTTTGGCTCGTTTGGCTCGTTTGGTTCGTTTGGCTCGTTTGGCTCGTTTGGCTCGTTTGGCTCGTTTGGCTCGTTTGGCTCGTTTGGCTCGTTTGGCTCGTTTGGCTCGTTTGGCTCGTGTGGCTCGTTTGGCTCGTTTGACTCGTTTGACTCGTTTGACTCGTTTGACTCGTTTGACTCGTTTGACTCGTTTGACTCGTTTGACTCGTTTGACTCGTTTGACTCGTTTGACTCGTTTGACTCGTTTGACTCGTTTGACTCTTTTGACTCGTTTGACTCGTTTGACTCGTTTGACTCGTTTGACTCGTTTGACTCGTTTGACTCGTTTGACTCGTTTGACTCGTTTGGCTCGTTTGGCTCGTTTGGCTCGTTTGGCTCGTTTGGCTCGTTTGACTCGATTGTCCTGTTCGACCCGTTTCACTCGTTTAACTCGTTTCACTCGTTTGACTCGTTGACTCGTTTGACTCGTTTGGGTCGTTTGGCTCGTTTGGCTCGTTTGACTCGATTGTCCTGTTCGACCCGTTTCACTCGTTTAACTCGTTTCACTCGTTTGACTCGTTTGACTCGTTTGACTCGTTTGGGTCGTTTGACTCGTTTGACTCGTTTGGGTCGTTTGACTCGTTTGACTCGTTTGACTCGTTTGACTCGTTTGACTCGTTTGACTCGTTTGACTCGTTTGACTCGTTTGACTCGTTTGACTCGTTTGACTCGTTTGACTCGTTTGACTCGTTTGACTCGTTTGACTCGTTTGACTCGTTTGACTCGTTTGACTCGTTTGACTCGTTTGACTCGTTTGACTCGTTTGACTCGTTTGACTCGTTTGACTCGTTTGACTCGTTTGACTCGTTTGACTCGTTTGACTCGTTTGACTCGTTTGACTCGTTTGACTCGTTTGACTCGTTTGACTCGTTTGACTCGTTTGACTCGTTTGACTCGTTTGACTCGTTTGACTCGTTTGACTCGTTTGACTCGTTTGACTCGTTTGACTCGTTTGACTCGTTTGACTCGTTTGACTCGTTTGACTCGTTTGACTCGTTTGACTCGTTTGACTCGTTTGACTCGTTTGACTCGTTTGACTCGTTTGACTCGTTTGACTCGTTTGACTCGTTTGACTCGTTTGACTCGTTTGACTCGTTTGACTCGTTTGACTCGTTTGACTCGTTTGACTCGTTTGACTCGTTTGACTCGTTTGACTCGTTTGACTCGTTTGACTCGTTTGACTCGTTTGACTCGTTTGACTCGTTTGACTCGTTTGACTCGTTTGACTCGTTTGACTCGTTTGACTCGTTTGACTCGTTTGACTCGTTTGACTCGTTTGACTCGTTTGACTCGTTTGACTCGTTTGACTCGTTTGACTCGTTTGACTCGTTTGACTCGTTTGACTCGTTTGACTCGTTTGACTCGTTTGACTCGTTTGACTCGTTTGACTCGTTTGACTCGTTTGACTCGTTTGACTCGTTTGACTCGTTTGACTCGTTTGACTCGTTTGACTCGTTTGACTCGTTTGACTCGTTTGACTCGTTTGACTCGTTTGACTCGTTTGACTCGTTTGACTCGTTTGACTCGTTTGACTCGTTTGACTCGTTTGACTCGTTTGACTCGTTTGACTCGTTTGACTCGTTTGACTCGTTTGACTCGTTTGACTCGTTTGACTCGTTTGACTCGTTTGACTCGTTTGACTCGTTTGACTCGTTTGACTCGTTTGACTCGTTTGACTCGTTTGACTCGTTTGACTCGTTTGACTCGTTTGACTCGTTTGACTCGTTTGACTCGTTTGACTCGTTTGACTCGTTTGACTCGTTTGACTCGTTTGACTCGTTTGACTCGTTTGACTCGTTTGACTCGTTTGACTCGTTTGACTCGTTTGACTCGTTTGACTCGTTTGACTCGGTTGACTCGTTTGACTCGTTTGACTCGTTTGACTCGTTTGACTCGTTTGACTCGTTTGACTCGTTTGACTCGTTTGACTCTTTTGACTCGTTTGACTCGTTTGACTCGTTTGGCTCGTTTGGCTCGTTTGGCTCGTTTGGCTCGTTTGGCTCGTTTGGCTCGTTTGGCTCGTTTGGCTCGTTTGGCTCGTTTGGCTCGTTTGGCTCGTTTGGCTCGTTTGGCTCGTTTGGCTCGTTTGGCTCGTTTGGCTCGTTTGGCTCGTTTGGCTCGTTTGGCTCGTTTGGCTCGTTTGGCTCGTTTGGCTCGTTTGGCTCGTTTGGCTCGTTTGGCTCGTTTGGCTCGTTTGGCTCGTTTGGCTCGTTTGACTCGATTGTCCTGTTCGACCCGTTTCACTCGTTTAACTCGTTTCACTCGTTTGACTCGTTTGACTCGTTTGACTCGTTTGACTCGTTTGACTCGTTTGACTCGTTTGACTCGTTTGACTCGTTTGACTCGTTTGACTCGTTTGACTCGTTTGACTCGTTTCGCTCGTTTGACTCGTTTCGCTCGTTTGACTCGTTTCGCTCGTTTGACTCGTTTCGCTCGTTTGACTCGTTTCGCTCGTTTGACTCGCTTGGCTCGTTTGACTCGCTTGGCTCGCTTGGCTCGCTTGGCTCGCTTGGCTCGCTTGGCTCGCTTGGCTCGCTTGGCTCGCTTGGCTCGCTTGGCTCGCTTGGCTCGCTTGGCTCGCTTGGCTCGCTTGGCTCGCTTGGCTCGCTTGGCTCGCTTGGCTCGCTTGGCTCGCTTGGCTCGCTTGGCTCGCTTGGCTCGCTTGGCTCGCTTGGCTCGCTTGGCTCGCTTGGCTCGCTTGGCTCGCTTGGCTCGTTTGGCTCGTTTGACACGTTTGACTCGTTTGACTCGTTTGACTCGTTTGACTCGTTTGACTCGTTTGACTCGTTTGACTCGTTTGACTCGTTTGGCTCGTTTGGCTCGTTTGGCTCGTTTGGCTCGTTTGGCTCGTTTGACTCGATTGTCCTGTTCGACCCGTTTCACTCGTTTAACTCGTTTCACTCGTTTGACTCGTTGACTCGTTTGACTCGTTTGGGTCGTTTGGCTCGTTTGGCTCGTTTGACTCGATTGTCCTGTTCGACCCGTTTCACTCGTTTAACTCGTTTCACTCGTTTGACTCGTTTGACTCGTTTGACTCGTTTGGGTCGTTTGACTCGTTTGACTCGTTTGGGTCGTTTGACTCGTTTGACTCGTTTGACTCGTTTGACTCGTTTGACTCGTTTGACTCGTTTGACTCGTTTGACTCGTTTGACTCGTTTGACTCGTTTGACTCGTTTGACTCGTTTGACTCGTTTGACTCGTTTGACTCGTTTGACTCGTTTGACTCGTTTGACTCGTTTGACTCGTTTGACTCGTTTGACTCGTTTGACTCGTTTGACTCGTTTGACTCGTTTGACTCGTTTGACTCGTTTGACTCGTTTGACTCGTTTGACTCGTTTGACTCGTTTGACTCGTTTGACTCGTTTGACTCGTTTGACTCGTTTGACTCGTTTGACTCGTTTGACTCGTTTGACTCGTTTGACTCGTTTGACTCGTTTGACTCGTTTGACTCGTTTGACTCGTTTGACTCGTTTGACTCGTTTGACTCGTTTGACTCGTTTGACTCGTTTGACTCGTTTGACTCGTTTGACTCGTTTGACTCGTTTGACTCGTTTGACTCGTTTGACTCGTTTGACTCTTTTGACTCGTTTGACTCGTTTGACTCGTTTGACTCGTTTGGCTCGTTTGGCTCGTTTGGCTCGTTTGGCTCGTTTGGCTCGTTTGGCTCGTTTGGCTCGTTTGGCTCGTTTGGCTCGTTTGGCTCGTTTGGCTCGTTTGGCTCGTTTGGCTCGTTTGGCTCGTTTGGCTCGTTTGGCTCGTTTGGCTCGTTTGGCTCGTTTGGCTCGTTTGGCTCGTTTGGCTCGTTTGGCTCGTTTGGCTCGTTTGGCTCGTTTGGCTCGTTTGACTCGATTGTCCTGTTCGACCCGTTTCACTCGTTTAACTCGTTTCACTCGTTTGACTCGTTTGACTCGTTTGACTCGTTTGACTCGTTTGACTCGTTTGACTCGTTTGACTCGTTTGACTCGTTTGACTCGTTTGACTCGTTTCGCTCGTTTGACTCGTTTCGCTCGTTTGACTCGTTTCGCTCGTTTGACTCGTTTCGCTCGTTTGACTCGTTTCGCTCGTTTGACTCGTTTCGCTCGTTTGACTCGTTTCGCTCGTTTGACTCGCTTGGCTCGCTTGGCTCGCTTGGCTCGCTTGGCTCGCTTGGCTCGCTTGGCTCGCTTGGCTCGCTTGGCTCGCTTGGCTCGCTTGGCTCGTTTGGCTCGCTTGGCTCGCTTGGCTCGCTTGGCTCGCTTGGCTCGCTTGGCTCGCTTGGCTCGCTTGGCTCGCTTGGCTCGCTTGGCTCGTTTGGCTCGTTTGACACGTTTGACTCGTTTGACTCGTTTGACTCGTTTGACTCGTTTGACTCGTTTGACTCGTTTGACTCGTTTGACTCGTTTGGCTCGTTTGGCTCGTTTGGCTCGTTTGGCTCGTTTGGCTCGTTTGACTCGATTGTCCTGTTCGACCCGTTTCACTCGTTTAACTCGTTTCACTCGTTTGACTCGTTGACTCGTTTGACTCGTTTGGGTCGTTTGGCTCGTTTGGCTCGTTTGACTCGATTGTCCTGTTCGACCCGTTTCACTCGTTTAACTCGTTTCACTCGTTTGACTCGTTTGACTCGTTTGACTCGTTTGGGTCGTTTGACTCGTTTGACTCGTTTGGGTCGTTTGACTCGTTTGACTCGTTTGACTCGTTTGACTCGTTTGACTCGTTTGACTCGTTTGACTCGTTTGACTCGTTTGACTCGTTTGACTCGTTTGACTCGTTTGACTCGTTTGACTCGTTTGACTCGTTTGACTCGTTTGACTCGTTTGACTCGTTTGACTCGTTTGACTCGTTTGACTCGTTTGACTCGTTTGACTCGTTTGACTCGTTTGACTCGTTTGACTCGTTTGACTCGTTTGACTCGTTTGACTCGTTTGACTCGTTTGACTCGTTTGACTCGTTTGACTCGTTTGACTCGTTTGACTCGTTTGACTCGTTTGACTCGTTTGACTCGTTTGACTCGTTTGACTCGTTTGACTCGTTTGACTCGTTTGACTCGTTTGACTCGTTTGACTCGTTTGACTCGTTTGACTCGTTTGACTCGTTTGACTCGTTTGACTCGTTTGACTCGTTTGACTCGTTTGACTCGTTTGACTCGTTTGACTCGTTTGACTCGTTTGACTCGTTTGACTCGTTTGACTCGTTTGACTCGTTTGACTCGTTTGACTCGTTTGACTCGTTTGACTCGTTTGACTCGTTTGACTCGTTTGACTCGTTTGACTCGTTTGACTCGTTTGACTCGTTTGACTCGTTTGACTCGTTTGACTCGTTTGACTCGTTTGACTCGTTTGACTCGTTTGACTCGTTTGACTCGTTTGACTCTTTTGACTCGTTTGACTCGTTTGACTCGTTTGACTCGTTTGACTCGTTTGGCTCGTTTGGCTCGTTTGGCTCGTTTGGCTCGTTTGGCTCGTTTGGCTCGTTTGGCTCGTTTGGCTCGTTTGGCTCGTTTGGCTCGTTTGGCTCGTTTGGCTCGTTTGGCTCGTTTGACTCGATTGTCCTGTTCGACCCGTTTCACTCGTTTAACTCGTTTCACTCGTTTGACTCGTTTGACTCGTTTGACTCGTTTGACTCGTTTGACTCGTTTGACTCGTTTGACTCGTTTGACTCGTTTGACTCGTTTCGCTCGTTTGACTCGTTTCGCTCGTTTGACTCGTTTCGCTCGTTTGACTCGTTTCGCTCGTTTGACTCGCTTGGCTCGCTTGGCTCGCTTGGCTCGCTTGGCTCGCTTGGCTCGCTTGGCTCGCTTGGCTCGCTTGGCTGGCTTGTCTCGCTTGGCTCGCTTGGCTCGCTTGGCTCGCTTGGCTCGCTTGGCTCGCTTGGCTCGCTTGGCTCGCTTGGCTCGCTTGGCTCGCTTGGCTCGCTTGGCTCGCTTGGCTCGCTTGGCTCGCTTGGCTCGCTTGGCTCGTTTGGCTCGTTTGACACGTTTGACTCGTTTGACTCGTTTGACTCGTTTGACTCGTTTGACTCGTTTGACTCGTTTGACTCGTTTGACTCGTTTGGCTCGTTTGGCTCGTTTGGCTCGTTTGGCTCGTTTGGCTCGTTTGACTCGATTGTCCTGTTCGACCCGTTTCACTCGTTTAACTCGTTTCACTCGTTTGACTCGTTGACTCGTTTGACTCGTTTGGGTCGTTTGGCTCGTTTGGCTCGTTTGACTCGATTGTCCTGTTCGACCCGTTTCACTCGTTTAACTCGTTTCACTCGTTTGACTCGTTTGACTCGTTTGACTCGTTTGGGTCGTTTGACTCGTTTGACTCGTTTGGGTCGTTTGACTCGTTTGACTCGTTTGACTCGTTTGACTCGTTTGACTCGTTTGACTCGTTTGACTCGTTTGACTCGTTTGACTCGTTTGACTCGTTTGACTCGTTTGACTCGTTTGACTCGTTTGACTCGTTTGACTCGTTTGACTCGTTTGACTCGTTTGACTCGTTTGACTCGTTTGACTCGTTTGACTCGTTTGACTGGTTTGACTCGTTTGACTCGTTTGACTCGTTTGACTCGTTTGACTCGTTTGACTCGTTTGACTCGTTTGACTCGTTTGACTCGTTTGACTCGTTTGACTCGTTTGACTCGTTTGACTCGTTTGACTCGTTTGACTCGTTTGACTCGTTTGACTCGTTTGACTCGTTTGACTCGTTTGACTCGTTTGACTCGTTTGACTCGTTTGACTCGTTTGACTCGTTTGACTCGTTTGACTCGTTTGACTCGTTTGACTCGTTTGACTCGTTTGACTCGTTTGACTCGTTTGACTCGTTTGACTCGTTTGACTCGTTTGACTCGTTTGACTCGTTTGACTCGTTTGACTCGTTTGACTCGTTTGACTCGTTTGACTCGTTTGACTCGTTTGACTCGTTTGACTCGTTTGACTCGTTTGACTCGTTTGACTCGTTTGACTCGTTTGACTCGTTTGACTCGTTTGACTCGTTTGACTCGTTTGACTCGTTTGACTCGTTTGACTCGTTTGACTCGTTTGACTCGTTTGACTCGTTTGACTCGTTTGACTCGTTTGACTCGTTTGACTCGTTTGACTCGTTTGACTCGTTTGACTCGTTTGACTCGTTTGACTCGTTTGACTCGTTTGACTCGTTTGACTCGTTTGACTCGTTTGACTCGTTTGACTCGTTTGACTCGTTTGACTCGTTTGACTCGTTTGACTCGTTTGACTCGTTTGACTCGTTTGACTCGTTTGACTCGTTTGACTCGTTTGACTCGTTTGACTCGTTTGACTCGTTTGACTCGTTTGACTCGTTTGACTCGTTTGACTCGTTTGACTCGTTTGACTCGTTTGACTCGTTTGACTCGTTTGACTCGTTTGACTCGTTTGACTCGTTTGACTCGTTTGACTCGTTTGACTCGTTTGACTCGTGTGACTCGTTTGACTCGTGTGACTCGTTTGACTCGTTTGACTCGTTTGACTCGTTTGACTCGTTTGACTCGTTTGACTCGTTTGACTCGTTTGACTCGTTTGACTCGTTTGACTCGTTTGACTCGTTTGACTCGTTTGACTCGTTTGACTCGTTTGACTCGTTTGACTCGTTTGACTCGTTTGACTCGTTTGACTCGTTTGACTCGTTTGACTCGTTTGACTCGTTTGACTCGTTTGACTCGTTTGACTCGTTTGACTCGTTTGACTCGTTTGACTCGTTTGACTCGTTTGACTCGTTTGACTCGTTTGACTCGTTTGACTCGTTTGACTCGTTTGACTCGTTTGACTCGTTTGACTCGTTTGACTCGTTTGACTCGTTTGACTCGTTTGACTCGTTTGACTCGTTTGACTCGTTTGACTCGTTTGACTCGTTTGACTCGTTTGACTCGTTTGACTCGTTTGACTCGTTTGACTCGTTTGACTCGTTTGACTCGTTTGACTCGTTTGACTCGTTTGACTCGTTTGACTCGTTTGACTCGTTTGACTCGTTTGACTCGTTTGACTCGTTTGACTCGTTTGACTCGTTTGACTCGTTTGACTCGTTTGACTCGTTTGACTCGTTTGACTCGTTTGACTCGTTTGACTCGTTTGACTCGTTTGACTCGTTTGACTCGTTTGACTCGTTTGACTCGTTTGACTCGTTTGACTCGTTTGACTCGTTTGACTCGTTTGACTCGTTTGACTCGTTTGACTCGTTTGACTCGTTTGACTCGTTTGACTCGTTTGACTCGTTTGACTCGTTTGACTCGTTTGACTCGTTTGACTCGATTGTCCTGTTCGACCCGTTTCACTCGTTTAACTCGTTTCACTCGTTTGACTCGTTTGACTCGTTTGACTCGTTTGGGTCGTTTGACTCGTTTGACTCGTTTGGGTCGTTTGACTCGTTTCACTCGTTTCACTCGTTTGACTCGTTTGACTCGTTTGACTCGTTTGACTCGTTTGACTCGTTTGACTCGTTTGACTCGTTTGACTCGTTTGACTCGTTTGACTCGTTTGACTCGTTTGACTCGTTTGACTCGTTTGACTCGTTTGACTCGTTTGACTCGTTTGACTCGTTTGACTCGTTTGACTCGTTTGACTCGTTTGACTCGTTTGACTCGTTTGACTCGTTTGACTCGTTTGACTCGTTTGACTCGTTTGACTCGTTTGACTCGTTTGACTCGTTTGACTCGTTTGACTCGTTTGACTCGTTTGACTCGTTTGACTCGTTTGACTCGTTTGACTCGTTTGACTCGTTTGACTCGTTTGACTCGTTTGACTCGTTTGACTCGTTTGACTCGTTTGACTCGTTTGACTCGTTTGACTCGTTTGACTCGTTTGACTCGTTTGACTCGTTTGACTCGTTTGACTCGTTTGACTCGTTTGACTCGTTTACTCGTTTGACTCGTTTGACTCGATTGTCCTGTTCGACCCGTTTCACTCGTTTAACTCGTTTCACTCGTTTGACTCGTTTGACTCGTTTGACTCGTTTGGGTCGTTTGACTCGTTTGACTCGTTTGGGTCGTTTGACTCGTTTCACTCGTTTGACTCGTTTGACTCGTTTGACTCGTTTGACTCGGTTGACTCGCTTGGCTCGCTTGGCTCGCTTGGCTCGCTTGGCTCGCTTGGCTCGCCTGGCTCGCTTGGCTCGTTTGGCTCGTTTCGCTCGTTTGACTCGTTTTCCTCGTTTGACTCGTTTGACTCGTTTGACTCGTTTGACTCGTTTGACTCGTTTGACTCGTTTGACTCGTTTGACTCGTTTGACTCGTTTGACTCGTTTGACTCGTTTGACTCGTTTGACTCGTTTGACTCGTTTGACTCGTTTGACTCGTATGACTCGTTTGACTCGTTTGACTCGTTTGACTCGTTTGACTCGTTTGACTCGTTTGACTCGTTTGACTCGTTTGACTCGTTTGACTCGTTTGACTCGTTTGACTCGTTTGACTCGTTTGACTCGTTTGACTCGTTTGACTCGTTTGACTCGTTTGACTCGTTTGACTCGTTTGACTCGTTTGACTCGTTTGACTCGTTTGACTCGTTTGACTCGTTTGACTCGTTTGACTCGTTTGACTCGTTTGACTCGTTTGACTCGTTTGACTCGTTTGACTCGTTTGACTCGTTTGACTCGTTTGACTCGTTTGACTCGTTTGACTCGTTTGACTCGTTTGACTCGTTTGACTCGTTTGACTCGTTTGACTCGTTTGACTCGTTTGACTCGTTTGACTCGTTTGACTCGTTTGACTCGTTTGACTCGTTTGACTCGTTTGACTCGTTTGACTCGTTTGACTCGTTTGACTCGTTTGACTCGTTTGACTCGTTTGACTCGTTTGACTCGTTTGACTCGTTTGACTCGTTTGACTCGTTTGACTCGTTTGACTCGATTGTCCTGTTCGACCCGTTTCACTCGTTTAACTCGTTTCACTCGTTTGACTCGTTTGACTCGTTTGACTCGTTTGGGTCGTTTGACTCGTTTGACTCGTTTGGGTCGTTTGACTCGTTTCACTCGTTTGACTCGTTTGACTCGTTTGACTCGTTTGACTCGGTTGACTCGCTTGGCTCGCTTGGCTCGCTTGGCTCGCTTGGCTCGCTTGGCTCGCCTGGCTCGCTTGGCTCGTTTGGCTCGTTTCGCTCGTTTGACTCGTTTTCCTCGTTTGACTCGTTTGACTCGTTTGACTCGTTTGACTCGTTTGACTCGTTTGACTCGTTTGACTCGTTTGACTCGTTTGACTCGTTTGACTCGTGTGACTCGTTTGACTCGTTTGACTCGTTTGACTCGTTTGACTCGTTTGACTCGTTTGACTCGTTTGACTCGTTTGACTCGTTTGACTCGTTTGACTCGTTTGACTCGTTTGACTCGTTTGACTCGTTTGACTCGTTTGACTCGTTTGACTCGTTTGACTCGTTTGACTCGTTTGACTCGTTTGACTCGTTTGACTCGTTTGACTCGTTTGACTCGTTTGACTCGTTTGACTCGTTTGACTCGTTTGACTCGTTTGACTCGTTTGACTCGTTTGACTCGTTTGACTCGTTTGACTCGTTTGACTCGTTTGACTCGTTTGACTCGTTTGACTCGTTTGACTCGTTTGACTCGTTTGACTCGTTTGACTCGTTTGACTCGTTTGACTCGTTTGACTCGTTTGACTCGTTTGACTCGTTTGACTCGTTTGACTCGTTTGACTCGTTTGACTCGTTTGACTCGTTTGACTCGTTTGACTCGTTTGACTCGTTTGACTCGTTTGACTCGTTTGACTCGTTTGACTCGTTTGACTCGTTTGACTCGTTTGACTCGTTTGACTCGTTTGACTCGTTTGACTCGTTTGACTCGTTTGACTCGTTTGACTCGTTTGACTCGTTTGACTCGTTTGACTCGTTTGACTCGTTTGACTCGTTTGACTCGTTTGACTCGTTTGACTCGTTTGACTCGTTTGACTCGTTTGACTCGTTTGACTCGTTTGACTCGTTTGACTCGTTTGACTCGTTTGACTCGTTTGACTCGTTTGACTCGTTTGACTCGTTTGACTCTTTTGACTCGTTTGACTCGTTTGACTCGTTTGACTCGTTTGGCTCGTTTGGCTCGTTTGGCTCGTTTGGCTCGTTTGGCTCGTTTGGCTCGTTTGGCTCGTTTGGCTCGTTTGGCTCGTTTGGCTCGTTTGGCTCGTTTGGCTCGTTTGGCTCGTTTGGCTCGTTTGGCTCGTTTGGCTCGTTTGGCTCGTTTGGCTCGTTTGGCTCGTTTGGCTCGTTTGGCTCGTTTGACTCGATTGGCCCTGTTCGACCCGTTTCACTCGTTTAACTCGTTTCACTCGTTTCACTCGTTTGACTCGTTTGACTCGTTTGACTCGTTTGACTCGTTTGACTCGTTTGACTCGTTTGACTCGTTTGACTCGTTTGACTCGTTTGACTCGTTTGACTCGTTTCGCTCGTTTGACTCGTTTCGCTCGTTTGACTCGTTTCGCTCGTTTGACTCGTTTCGCTCGTTTGACTCGCTTGGCTCGCTTGGCTCGCTTGGCTCGCTTGGCTCGCTTGGCTCGCTTGGCTCGCTTGGCTCGCTTGGCTCGCTTGGCTCGCTTGGCTCGCTTGGCTCGCTTGGCTCGCTTGGCTCGCTTGGCTCGCTTGGCTCGCTTGGCTCGCTTGGCTCGCTTGGCTCGCTTGGCTCGCTTGGCTCGCTTGGCTCGCTTGGCTCGCTTGGCTCGTTTGGCTCGTTTGACACGTTTGACTCGTTTGACTCGTTTGACTCGTTTGACTCGTTTGACTCGTTTGACTCGTTTGACTCGTTTGACTCGTTTGGCTCGTTTGGCTCGTTTGGCTCGTTTGGCTCGTTTGGCTCGTTTGACTCGATTGTCCTGTTCGACCCGTTTCACTCGTTTCACTCGTTTAACTCGTTTCACTCGTTTGACTCGTTGACTCGTTTGACTCGTTTGGGTCGTTTGGCTCGTTTGGCTCGTTTGACTCGATTGTCCTGTTCGACCCGTTTCACTCGTTTAACTCGTTTCACTCGTTTGACTCGTTTGACTCGTTTGACTCGTTTGGGTCGTTTGACTCGTTTGACTCGTTTGGGTCGTTTGACTCGTTTGACTCGTTTGACTCGTTTGACTCGTTTGACTCGTTTGACTCGTTTGACTCGTTTGACTCGTTTGACTCGTTTGACTCGTTTGACTCGTTTGACTCGTTTGACTCGTTTGACTCGTTTGACTCGTTTGACTCGTTTGACTCGTTTGACTCGTTTGACTCGTTTGACTCGTTTGACTCGTTTGACTCGTTTGACTCGTTTGGCTCGTTTGGCTCGTTTGGCTCGTTTGGCTCGTTTGGCTCGTTTGGCTCGTTTGACTCGTTTGACTCGTTTGACTCGTTTGACTCGTTTGACTCGTTTGACTCGTTTGACTCGTTTGACTCGTTTGACTCGTTTGACTCGTTTGACTCGTTTGACTCGTTTGACTCGTTTGACTCGTTTGACTCGTTTGACTCGTTTGACTCGTTTGACTCGTTTGACTCGTTTGACTCGTTTGACTCGTTTGACTCGTTTGACTCGTTTGACTCGTTTGACTCGTTTGACTCGTTTGACTCGTTTGACTCGTTTGACTCGTTTGACTCGTTTGACTCGTTTGACTCGTTTGACTCGTTTGACTCGTTTGACTCGTTTGACTCGTTTGACTCGTTTGACTCGTTTGACTCGTTTGACTCGTTTGACTCGTTTGACTCGTTTGACTCGTTTGACTCGTTTGACTCGTTTGACTCGTTTGACTCGTTTGACTCGTTTGACTCGTTTGACTCGTTTGACTCGTTTGACTCGTTTGACTCGTTTGACTCGTTTGACTCGTTTGACTCGTTTGACTCGTTTGACTCGTTTGACTCGTTTGACTCGTTTGACTCGTTTGACTCGTTTGACTCGTTTGACTCGTTTGACTCGTTTGACTCGTTTGACTCGTTTGACTCGTTTGACTCGTTTGACTCGTTTGACTCGTTTGACTCGTTTGACTCGTTTGACTCGTTTGACTCTTTTGACTCGTTTGACTCTTTTGACTCGTTTGACTCGTTTGGCTCGTTTGGCTCGTTTGGCTCGTTTGGCTCGTTTGGCTCGTTTGGCTCGTTTGGCTCGTTTGGCTCGTTTGGCTCGTTTGGCTCGTTTGGCTCGTTTGGCTCGTTTGGCTCGTTTGGCTCGTTTGGCTCGTTTGGCTCGTTTGGCTCGTTTGGCTCGTTTGACTCGATTGTCCTGTTCGACCCGTTTCACTCGTTTAACTCGTTTGACTCGTTTGACTCGTTTGACTCGTTTGACTCGTTTGACTCGTTTGACTCGTTTGACTCGTTTGACTCGTTTGACTCGTTTGACTCGTTTGACTCGTTTGACTCGTTTCGCTCGTTTGACTCGTTTCGCTCGTTTGACTCGTTTCGCTCGTTTGACTCGTTTCGCTCGTTTGACTCGTTTCGCTCGTTTGACTCGCTTGGCTCGCTTGGCTCGCTTGGCTCGCTTGGCTCGCTTGGCTCGCTTGGCTCGCTTGGCTCGCTTGGCTCGCTTGGCTCGCTTGGCTCGCTTGGCTCGCTTGGCTCGCTTGGCTCGTTTGGCTCGTTTGGCTCGCTTGGCTCGCTTGGCTCGCTTGGCTCGCTTGGCTCGCTTGGCTCGCTTGGCTCGCTTGGCTCGTTTGGCTCGTTTGACACGTTTGACTCGTTTGACTCGTTTGACTCGTTTGACTCGTTTGACTCGTTTGACTCGTTTGGCTCGTTTGGCTCGTTTGGCTCGTTTGGCTCGTTTGGCTCGTTTGACTCGATTGTCCTGTTCGACCCGTTTCACTCGTTTAACTCGTTTCACTCGTTTGACTCGTTGACTCGTTTGACTCGTTTGGGTCGTTTGGCTCGTTTGGCTCGTTTGACTCGATTGTCCTGTTCGACCCGTTTCACTCGTTTAACTCGATTCACTCGTTTGACTCGTTTGACTCGTTTGACTCGTTTGGGTCGTTTGACTCGTTTGACTCGTTTGGGTCGTTTGACTCGTTTGACTCGTTTGGGTCGTTTGACTCGTTTGACTCGTTTGACTCGTTTGACTCGTTTGACTCGTTTGACTCGTTTGACTCGTTTGACTCGTTTGACTCGTTTGACTCGTTTGACTCGTTTGACTCGTTTGACTCGTTTGACTCGTTTGACTCGTTTGACTCGTTTGACTCGTTTGACTCGTTTGACTCGTTTGACTCGTTTGACTCGTTTGACTCGTTTGACTCGTTTGACTCGTTTGACTCGTTTGACTCGTTTGACTCGTTTGACTCGTTTGACTCGTTTGACTCGTTTGACTCGTTTGACTCGTTTGACTCGTTTGACTCGTTTGACTCGTTTGACTCGTTTGACTCGTTTGACTCGTTTGACTCGTTTGACTCGTTTGACTCGTTTGACTCGTTTGACTCGTTTGACTCGTTTGACTCGTTTGGCTCGTTTGACTCGTTTGGCTCGTTTGGCTCGTTTGGCTCGTTTGGCTCGTTTGGCTCGTTTGGCTCGTTTGGCTCGTTTGGCTCGTTTGGCTCGTTTGGCTCGTTTGGCTCGTTTGGCTCGTTTGGCTCGTTTGGCTCGTTTGGCTCGTTTGGCTCGTTTGGCTCGTTTGGCTCGTTTGGCTCGTTTGGCTCGTTTGGCTCGTTTGGCTCGTTTGGCTCGTTTGGCTCGTTTGGCTCGTTTGGCTCGTTTGGCTCGTTTGGCTCGTTTGGCTCGTTTGGCTCGTTTGGCTCGTTTGGCTCGTTTGGCTCGTTTGGCTCGTTTGGCTCGTTTGGCTCGTTTGGCTCGTTTGGCTCGTTTGGCTCGTTTGGCTCGTTTGGCTCGTTTGGCTCGTTTGGCTCGTTTGGCTCGTTTGGCTCGTTTGGCTCGTTTGGCTCGTTTGGCTCGTTTGGCTCGTTTGGCTCGTTTGGCTCGTTTGGCTCGTTTGGCTCGTTTGGCTCGTTTGGCTCGTTTGGCTCGTTTGGCTCGTTTGGCTCGTTTGGCTCGTTTGGCTCGTTTGGCTCGTTTGGCTCGTTTGGCTCGTTTGGCTCGTTTGGCTCGTTTGGCTCGTTTGGCTCGTTTGGCTCGTTTGGCTCGTTTGGCTCGTTTGGCTCGTTTGGCTCGTTTGGCTCGTTTGGCTCGTTTGGCTCGTTTGGCTCGTTTGGCTCGTTTGGCTCGTTTGGCTCGTTTGGCTCGTTTGGCTCGTTTGGCTCGTTTGGCTCGTTTGGCTCGTTTGGCTCGTTTGGCTCGTTTGGCTCGTTTGGCTCGTTTGGCTCGTTTGGCTCGTTTGGCTCGTTTGGCTCGTTTGGCTCGTTTGGCTCGTTTGGCTCGTTTGGCTCGTTTGGCTCGTTTGGCTCGTTTGGCTCGTTTGGCTCGTTTGGCTCGTTTGGCTCGTTTGGCTCGTTTGGCTCGTTTGGCTCGTTTGGCTCGTTTGGCTCGTTTGGCTCGTTTGGCTCGTTTGGCTCGGTTGGCTCGCTTGGCTCGTTTGGCTCGCTTGGCTCGCTTGGCTCGCTTGGCTCGCTTGGCTCGCTTGGCTCGCTTGGCTCGCTTGGCTCGCTTGGCTCGCTTGGCTCGCTTGGCTCGCTTGGCTCGCTTGGCTCGCTTGGCTCGCTTGGCTCGCTTGGCTCGCTTGGCTCGCTTGGCTCGCTTGGCTCGCTTGGCTCGCTTGGCTCGCTTGGCTCGCTTGGCTCGCTTGGCTCGCTTGGCTCGCTTGGCTCGCTTGGCTCGCTTGGCTCGCTTGGCTCGCTTGGCTCGCTTGGCTCGCTTGGCTCGCTTCGCTCGCTTGGCTCGCTTCGCTCGCTTGGCTCGCTGGGCTCGCTTGGCTCGCTTCGCTCGCTTGGCTCGCTTGGCTCGCTTGGCTCGCTTGGCTCGCTTGGCTCGCTTGGCTCGCTTGGCTCGCTTGGCTCGCTTGGCTCGCTTGGCTCGCTTGGCTCGCTTGGCTCGCTTGGCTCGCTTGGCTCGCTTGGCTCGCTTGGCTCGCTTGGCTCGCTTGGCTCGCTTGGCTCGCTTGGCTCGCTTGGCTCGCTTGGCTCGCTTGGCTCGCTTGGCTCGCTTGGCTCGCTTGGCTCGCTTGGCTCTCTTGGCTCGGTTAGCTCGGTTGGCTCGCTTGGCTCGCTTGGCTCGCTTGGCTCGCTTGGCTCGCTTGGCTCGTTTGGCTCGTTTGACTCGTTTGACTCGTTTGACTCGTTTGACCCGTTTGACTCGTTTGACTCGTTTGACTCGGTTGACTCGCTTGGCTCGCTTGGCTCGCTTGGCTCGCTTGGCTCGCTTGGCTCGCTTGGCTCGCTTGGCTCGCTTGGCTCGCTTGGCTCGGTTGGCTCGCTTGGCTCGCTTGGCTCGCTTGGCTCGCTTGGCTCGCTTCGCTCGCTTGGCTCGCTTGGCTCGCTTGGCTCGCTTCGCTCGCTTGGCTCGCTTGGCTCGCTTGGCTCGCTTGGCTCGCTTGGCTCGCTTGGCTCGCTTGGCTCGCTTGGCTCGCTTGGCTCGCTTGGCTCGCTTGGCTCGCTTGGCTCGCTTGGCTCGCTTGGCTCGCTTGGCTCGCTTGGCTCGCTTGGCTCGCTTGGCTCGCTTGGCTCGCTTGGCTCGCTTGGCTCGCTTGGCTCGCTTGGCTCGCTTGGCTCGCTTGGCTCGCTTGGCTCTCTTGGCTCGGTTAGCTCGGTTGGCTCGCTTGGCTCGCTTGGCTCGCTTGGCTCGCTTGGCTCGCTTGGCTCGTTTGGCTCGTTTGACTCGTTTGACTCGTTTGACTCGTTTGACCCGTTTGACTCGTTTGACTCGTTTGACTCGGTTGACTCGCTTGGCTCGCTTGGCTCGCTTGGCTCGCTTGGCTCGCTTGGCTCGCTTGGCTCGCTTGGCTCGCTTGGCTCGCTTGGCTCGGTTGGCTCGCTTGGCTCGCTTGGCTCGCTTGGCTCGCTTGGCTCGCTTGGCTCGCTTGGCTCGTTTGGCTCGTTTGGCTCGTTTGGCTCGTTTGGCTCGTTTGGCTCGTTTGGCTCGTTTGGCTCGTTTGGCTCGTTTGGCTCGTTTGGCTCGTTTGGCTCGTTTGGCTCGTTTGGCTCGTTTGGCTCGTTTGGCTCGTTTGGCTCGTTTGGCTCGCTTGGCTCGTTTGGCTCGCTTGGCTCGTTTGGCTCGCTTGGCTCGCTTGGCTCGCTTGGCTCGCTTGGCTCGCTTGGCTCGCTTGGCTCGCTTGGCTCGCTTGGCTCGCTTGGCTCGCTTGGCTCGCTTGGCTCGCTTGGCTCGCTTGGCTCGCTTGGCTCGCTTGGCTCGCTTGGCTCGCTTGGCTCGCTTGGCTCGCTTGGCTCGCTTGGCTCGCTTGGCTCGCTTGGCTCGCTTGGCTCGCTTGGCTCGCTTGGCTCGCTTGGCTCGCTTGGCTCGCTTGGCTCGCTTGGCTCGCTTGGCTCGCTTGGCTCGCTTGGCTCGCTTGGCTCGCTTGGCTCGCTTCGCTCGCTTGGCTCGCTTGGCTCGCTTGGCTCGCTTGGCTCGCTTGGCTCGCTTGGCTCGCTTGGCTCGCTTGGCTCGCTTGGCTCGCTTGGCTCGCTTGGCTCGCTTGGCTCGCTTGGCTCGCTTGGCTCGCTTGGCTCGCTTGGCTCGCTTGGCTCGCTTGGCTCGCTTGGCTCGCTTGGCTCGCTTGGCTCGCTTGGCTCGCTTGGCTCGCTTGGCTCGCTTGGCTCTCTTGGCTCGGTTAGCTCGGTTGGCTCGCTTGGCTCGCTTGGCTCGCTTGGCTCGCTTGGCTCGCTTGGCTCGTTTGGCTCGTTTGACTCGTTTGACTCGTTTGACTCGTTTGACCCGTTTGACTCGTTTGACTCGTTTGACTCGGTTGACTCGCTTGGCTCGCTTGGCTCGCTTGGCTCGCTTGGCTCGCTTGGCTCGCTTGGCTCGCTTGGCTCGCTTGGCTCGCTTGGCTCGGTTGGCTCGCTTGGCTCGCTTGGCTCGCTTGGCTCGCTTGGCTCGCTTGGCTCGCTTGGCTCGTTTGGCTCGTTTGGCTCGTTTGACTCGTTTGACACGTTTGACTCGTTTGACTCGTTTGACTCGTTTGACTCGTTTGACTCGTTTGACTCGTTTGGCTCGTTTGGCTCGTTTGGCTCGATTGGCTCGTTTGGCTCGTTTGACTCGATTGTCCTGTTCGACCCGTTTTACTCGTTTAACTCGTTTCACTCGTTTGACTCGTTTGGGTCGTTTGACTCGTTTGACTCGTTTGGGTCGTTTGACTCGTTTCACTCGTTTGACTCGATGGTCCTGTTCAACCCGTTTCACTCGTTCGACCCGTTTGACACGTTTGACTCGTTTGACTCGTTTGACTCGTTTGACTCGTTTGACTCGTTTGACTCGTTTGACTCGTTTGACTCGTTTGACTCGTTTGGCTCGTTTGGCTCGTTTGGCTCGTTTGGCTCGTTTGGCTCGTTTGACTCGTTTGACTCGTTTGACTCGTTTGACTCGTTTGACTCGTTTGTCTCGTTTGGCTCGATTGGCTCGTTTGACTCGTTTGACTCGTTTGACTCGTTTGACTCGTTTGACTCGTTTGACTCGTTTGACTCGTTTGACTCGTTTGACTCGTTTGACTCGTTTGACTCGTTTGACTCGTTTGACTCGTTTGACTCGTTTGACTCGTTTGACTCGTTTGACTCGTTTGACTCGTTTGACTCGTTTGACTCGTTTGACTCGTTTGACTCGTTTGACTCGTTTGACTCGTTTGACTCGTTTGACTCGTTTGACTCGTTTGACTCGTTTGACTCGTTTGACTCGTTTGACTCGATTGACTCGTTTGACTCGTTTGACTCGTTTGACTCGTTTGACTCGTTTGACTCGTTTGACTCGTTTGACTCGTTTGACTCGTTTGACTCGTTTGACTCGTTTGACTCGTTTGACTCGTTTGACTCGTTTGACTCGTTTGACTCGTTTGACTCGTTTGACTCGTTTGACTCGTTTGACTCGTTTGACTCGTTTGACTCGTTTGACTCGTTTGACTCGTTTGACTCGTTTGACTCGTTTGACTCGTTTGACTCGTTTGACTCGTTTGACTCGTTTGACTCGTTTGACTCGTTTGACTCGTTTGACTCGTTTGACTCGTTTGACTCGTTTGACTCGTTTGACTCGTTTGACTCGTTTGACTCGTTTGACTCGTTTGACTCGTTTGACTCGTTTGACTCGTTTGACTCGTTTGACTCGTTTGACTCGTTTGACTCGTTTGACTCGTTTGACTCGTTTGACTCGTTTGACTCGTTTGACTCGTTTGACTCGTTTGACTCGTTTGACTCGTTTGACTCGTTTGACTCGTTTGACTCGTTTGACTCGTTTGACTCGTTTGACTCGTTTGACTCGTTTGACTCGTTTGACTCGTTTGACTCGTTTGACTCGTTTGACTCGTTTGACTCGTTTGACTCGTTTGACTCGTTTGACTCGTTTGACTCGTTTGACTCGTTTGACTCGTTTGACTCGTTTGACTCGTTTGACTCGTTTGACTCGTTTGACTCGTTTGACTCGTTTGACTCGTTTGACTCGTTTGACTCGTTTGACTCGTTTGACTCGTTTGACTCGTTTGACTCGTTTGACTCGTTTGACTCGTTTGACTCGTTTGACTCGTTTGACTCGTTTGACTCGTTTGACTCGTTTGACTCGTTTGACTCGTTTGACTCGTTTGACTCGTTTGACTCGTTTGACTCGTTTGACTCGTTTGACTCGTTTGACTCGTTTGACTCGTTTGACTCGTTTGACTCGTTTGACTCGTTTGACTCGTTTGACTCGTTTGACTCGTTTGACTCGTTTGACTCGTTTGACTCGTTTGACTCGTTTGACTCGTTTGACTCGTTTGACTCGTTTGACTCGTTTGACTCGTTTGACTCGTTTGACTCGTTTGACTCGTTTGACTCGTTTGACTCGTTTGACTCGTTTGACTCGTTTGACTCGTTTGACTCGTTTGACTCGTTTGACTCGTTTGACTCGTTTGACTCGTTTGACTCGTTTGACTCGTTTGACTCGTTTGACTCGTTTGACTCGTTTGACTCGTTTGACTCGTTTGACTCGTTTGACTCGTTTGACTCGTTTGACTCGTTTGACTCGTTTGACTCGTTTGACTCGTTTGACTCGTTTGACTCGTTTGACTCGTTTGACTCTTTTGACTCGTTTGACTCGTTTGACTCGTTTGACTCGTTTGGCTCGTTTGGCTCGTTTGGCTCGTTTGGCTCGTTTGGCTCGTTTGGCTCGTTTGGCTCGTTTGGCTCGTTTGGCTCGTTTGGCTCGTTTGGCTCGTTTGGCTCGTTTGGCTCGTTTGGCTCGTTTGGCTCGTTTGGCTCGTTTGTCTCGTTTGGCTCGTTTGGCTCGTTTGGCTCGTTTGGCTCGTTTGGCTCGTTTGGCTCGTTTGGCTCGTTTGGCTCGTTTGGCTCGTTTGGCTCGTTTGGCTCGTTTGGCTCGTTTGACTCGATTGTCCTGTTCGACCCGTTTCACTCGTTTAACTCGTTTCACTCGTTTGACTCGTTTGACTCGTTTGACTCGTTTGACTCGTTTGACTCGTTTGACTCGTTTGACTCGTTTGACTCGTTTCGCTCGTTTGACTCGTTTCGCTCGTTTGACTCGTTTCGCTCGTTTGACTCGTTTCGCTCGTTTGACTCGTTTCGCTCGTTTGACTCGCTTGGCTCGCTTGGCTCGCTTGGCTCGCTTGGCTCGCTTGGCTCGCTTGGCTCGCTTGGCTCGCTTGGCTCGCTTGGCTCGCTTGGCTCGCTTGGCTCGCTTGGCTCGCTTGGCTCGCTTGGCTCGCTTGGCTCGCTTGGCTCGCTTGGCTCGCTTGGCTCGCTTGGCTCGCTTGGCTCGCTTGGCTCGCTTGGCTCGCTTGGCTCGCTTGGCTCGCTTGGCTCGCTTGGCTCGCTTGGCTCGCTTGGCTCGTTTGGCTCGTTTGACTCGTTTGACTCGTTTGACTCGTTTGACTCGTTTGACTCGTTTGACTCGTTTGACTCGTTTGACTCGTTTGACTCGTTTGGCTCGTTTGGCTCGTTTGGCTCGTTTGGCTCGTTTGGCTCGTTTGACTCGATTGTCCTGTTCGACCCGTTTCACTCGTTTAACTCGTTTCACTCGTTTGACTCGTTGACTCGTTTGACTCGTTTGACTCGTTTGGCTCGTTTGGCTCGTTTGACTCGATTGTCCTGTTCGACCCGTTTCACTCGTTTAACTCGTTTCACTCGTTTGACTCGTTTGACTCGTTTGACTCGTTTGGGTCGTTTGACTCGTTTGACTCGTTTGGGTCGTTTGACTCGTTTGACTCGTTTGACTCGTTTGACTCGTTTGACTCGTTTGACTCGTTTGACTCGTTTGACTCGTTTGACTCGTTTGACTCGTTTGACTCGTTTGACTCGTTTGACTCGTTTGACTCGTTTGACTCGTTTGACTCGTTTGACTCGTTTGACTCGTTTGACTCGTTTGACTCGTTTGACTCGTTTGACTCGTTTGACTCGTTTGACTCGTTTGACTCGTTTGACTCGTTTGACTCGTTTGACTCGTTTGACTCGTTTGACTCGTTTGACTCGTTTGACTCGTTTGACTCGTTTGACTCGTTTGACTCGTTTGACTCGTTTGACTCGTTTGACTCGTTTGACTCGTTTGACTCGTTTGACTCGTTTGACTCGTTTGACTCGTTTGACTCGTTTGACTCGTTTGACTCGTTTGACTCGTTTGACTCGTTTGACTCGTTTGACTCGTTTGACTCGTTTGACTCGTTTGACTCGTTTGACTCGTTTGACTCGTTTGACTCGTTTGACTCGTTTGACTCGTTTGACTCGTTTGACTCGTTTGACTCGTTTGACTCGTTTGACTCGTTTGACTCGTTTGACTCGTTTGACTCGTTTGACTCGTTTGACTCGTTTGACTCGTTTGACTCGTTTGACTCGTTTGACTCGTTTGACTCGTTTGACTCGTTTGACTCGTTTGACTCGTTTGACTCGTTTGACTCGTTTGACTCTTTTGACTCGTTTGACTCGTTTGACTCGTTTGACTCGTTTGACTCGTTTGGCTCGTTTGGCTCGTTTGGCTCGTTTGGCTCGTTTGGCTCGTTTGGCTCGTTTGGCTCGTTTGGCTCGTTTGGCTCGTTTGGCTCGTTTGGCTCGTTTGGCTCGTTTGGCTCGTTTGGCTCGTTTGGCTCGTTTGGCTCGTTTGGCTCGTTTGGCTCGTTTGACTCGATTGTCCTGTTCGACCCGTTTCACTCGTTTAACTCGTTTCACTCGTTTGACTCGTTTGACTCGTTTGACTCGTTTGACTCGTTTGACTCGTTTGACTCGTTTGACTCGTTTGACTCGTTTGACTCGTTTGACTCGTTTGACTCGTTTGACTCGTTTGACTCGTTTGACTCGTTTGACTCGTTTGACTCGTTTGACTCGTTTGACTCGTTTGACTCGTTTGACTCGTTTGACTCGTTTGACTCGTTTGACTCGTTTGACTCGTTTGACTCGTTTGACTCGTTTGACTCGTTTGACTCGTTTGACTCGTTTGACTCGTTTGACTCGTTTGACTCGTTTGACTCGTTTGACTCGTTTGACTCGTTTGACTCGTTTGACTCGTTTGACTCGTTTGACTCGTTTGACTCGTTTGACTCGTTTGACTCGTTTGACTCGTTTGACTCGTTTGACTCGTTTGACTCGTTTGACTCGTTTGACTCGTTTGACTCGTTTGACTCGTTTGACTCGTTTGACTCGTTTGACTCGTTTGACTCGTTTGACTCGTTTGACTCGTTTGACTCGTTTGACTCGTTTGACTCGTTTGACTCGTTTGACTCGTTTGACTCGTTTGACTCGTTTGACTCGTTTGACTCGTTTGACTCGTTTGTCTCGTTTGACTCGTTTGACTCGTTTGACTCGTTTGACTCGTTTGACTCGTTTGACTCGTTTGACTCGTTTGACTCGTTTGACTCGTTTGACTCGTTTGACTCGTTTGACTCGTTTGACTCGTTTGACTCGTTTGACTCGTTTGACTCTTTTGACTCGTTTGACTCGTTTGACTCGTTTGACTCGTTTGGCTCGTTTGGCTCGTTTGGCTCGTTTGGCTCGTTTGGCTCGTTTGGCTCGTTTGGCTCGTTTGGCTCGTTTGGCTCGTTTGGCTCGTTTGGCTCGTTTGGCTCGTTTGGCTCGTTTGGCTCGTTTGGCTCGTTTGGCTCGTTTGGCTCGTTTGGCTCGTTTGGCTCGTTTGGCTCGTTTGACTCGATTGTCCTGTTCGACCCGTTTCACTCGTTTGGCTCGTTTGACACGTTTGACTCGTTTGACTCGTTTGACTCGTTTGACTCGTTTGACTCGTTTGACTCGTTTGACTCGTTTGACTCGTTTGACTCGTTTGGCTCGTTTGGCTCGTTTGGCTCGTTTGGCTCGTTTGGCTCGTTTGACTCGATTGTCCTGTTCGACCCGTTTCACTCGTTTAACTCGTTTCACTCGTTTGACTCGTTGACTCGTTTGACTCGTTTGGGTCGTTTGGCTCGTTTGGCTCGTTTGACTCGATTGTCCTGTTCGACCCGTTTCACTCGTTTAACTCGTTTCACTCGTTTGACTCGTTTGACTCGTTTGACTCGTTTGGGTCGTTTGACTCGTTTGACTCGTTTGGGTCGTTTGACTCGTTTGACTCGTTTGACTCGTTTGACTCGTTTGACTCGTTTGACTCGTTTGACTCGTTTGACTCGTTTGACTCGTTTGACTCGTTTGACTCGTTTGACTCGTTTGACTCGTTTGACTCGTTTGACTCGTTTGACTCGTTTGACTCGTTTGACTCGTTTGACTCGTTTGACTCGTTTGACTCGTTTGACTCGTTTGACTCGTTTGACTCGTTTGACTCGTTTGACTCGTTTGACTCGTTTGACTCGTTTGACTCGTTTGACTCGTTTGACTCGTTTGACTCGTTTGACTCGTTTGACTCGTTTGACTCGTTTGACTCGTTTGACTCGTTTGACTCGTTTGACTCGTTTGACTCGTTTGACTCGTTTGACTCGTTTGACTCGTTTGACTCGTTTGACTCGTTTGACTCGTTTGACTCGTTTGACTCGTTTGACTCGTTTGACTCGTTTGACTCGTTTGACTCGTTTGACTCGTTTGACTCGTTTGACTCGTTTGACTCGTTTGACTCGTTTGACTCGTTTGACTCGTTTGACTCGTTTGACTCGTTTGACTCTTTTGACTCGTTTGACTCGTTTGACTCGTTTGACTCGTTTGGCTCGTTTGGCTCGTTTGGCTCGTTTGGCTCGTTTGGCTCGTTTGGCTCGTTTGGCTCGTTTGGCTCGTTTGGCTCGTTTGGCTCGTTTGGCTCGTTTGGCTCGTTTGGCTCGTTTGGCTCGTTTGGCTCGTTTGGCTCGTTTGGCTCGTTTGGCTCGTTTGGCTCGTTTGGCTCGTTTGGCTCGTTTGGCTCGTTTGGCTCGTTTGGCTCGTTTGGCTCGTTTGGCTCGTTTGGCTCGTTTGGCTCGTTTGACTCGTTTGTCCTGTTCGACCCGTTTCACTCGTTTAACTCGTTTCACTCGTTTGACTCGTTTGACTCGTTTGACTCGTTTGACTCGTTTGACTCGTTTGACTCGTTTGACTCGTTTGACTCGTTTCGCTCGTTTGACTCGTTTCGCTCGTTTGACTCGTTTCGCTCGTTTGACTCGTTTCGCTCGTTTGACTCGTTTCGCTCGTTTGACTCGCTTGGCTCGCTTGGCTCGCTTGGCTCGCTTGGCTCGCTTGGCTCGCTTGGCTCGCTTGGCTCGCTTGGCTCGCTTGGCTCGCTTGGCTCGCTTGGCTCGCTTGGCTCGCTTGGCTCGCTTGGCTCGCTTGGCTCGCTTGGCTCGCTTGGCTCGCTTGGCTCGCTTGGCTCGCTTGGCTCGCTTGGCTCGCTTGGCTCGCTTGGCTCGCTTGGCTCGCTTGGCTCGCTTGGCTCGCTTGGCTCGCTTGGCTCGCTTGGCTCGTTTGGCTCGTTTGACTCGTTTGACTCGTTTGACTCGTTTGACTCGTTTGACTCGTTTGACTCGTTTGACTCGTTTGACTCGTTTGACTCGTTTGGCTCGTTTGGCTCGTTTGGCTCGTTTGGCTCGTTTGGCTCGTTTGACTCGATTGTCCTGTTCGACCCGTTTCACTCGTTTAACTCGTTTCACTCGTTTGACTCGTTGACTCGTTTGACTCGTTTGGGTCGTTTGGCTCGTTTGGCTCGTTTGACTCGATTGTCCTGTTCGACCCGTTTCACTCGTTTAACTCGTTTCACTCGTTTGACTCGTTTGACTCGTTTGACTCGTTTGGGTCGTTTGACTCGTTTGACTCGTTTGGGTCGTTTGACTCGTTTGACTCGTTTGACTCGTTTGACTCGTTTGACTCGTTTGACTCGTTTGACTCGTTTGACTCGTTTGACTCGTTTGACTCGTTTGACTCGTTTGACTCGTTTGACTCGTTTGACTCGTTTGACTCGTTTGACTCGTTTGACTCGTTTGACTCGTTTGACTCGTTTGACTCGTTTGACTCGTTTGACTCGTTTGACTCGTTTGACTCGTTTGACTCGTTTGACTCGTTTGACTCGTTTGACTCGTTTGACTCGTTTGACTCGTTTGACTCGTTTGACTCGTTTGACTCGTTTGACTCGTTTGACTCGTTTGACTCGTTTGACTCGTTTGACTCGTTTGACTCGTTTGACTCGTTTGACTCGTTTGACTCGTTTGACTCGTTTGACTCGTTTGACTCGTTTGACTCGTTTGACTCGTTTGACTCGTTTGACTCGTTTGACTCGTTTGACTCGTTTGACTCGTTTGACTCGTTTGACTCGTTTGACTCGTTTGACTCGTTTGACTCGTTTGACTCGTTTGACTCGTTTGACTCGTTTGACTCGTTTGACTCGTTTGACTCGTTTGACTCGTTTGACTCGTTTGACTCGTTTGACTCGTTTGACTCGTTTGACTCGTTTGACTCGTTTGACTCGTTTGACTCGTTTGACTCGTTTGACTCGTTTGACTCGTTTGACTCGTTTGACTCTTTTGACTCGTTTGACTCGTTTGACTCGTTTGACTCGTTTGACTCGTTTGGCTCGTTTGGCTCGTTTGGCTCGTTTGGCTCGTTTGGCTCGTTTGGCTCGTTTGGCTCGTTTGGCTCGTTTGGCTCGTTTGGCTCGTTTGGCTCGTTTGGCTCGTTTGGCTCGTTTGGCTCGTTTGGCTCGTTTGGCTCGTTTGGCTCGTTTGGCTCGTTTGACTCGATTGTCCTGTTCGACCCGTTTCACTCGTTTAACTCGTTTCACTCGTTTGACTCGTTTGACTCGTTTGACTCGTTTGACTCGTTTGACTCGTTTGACTCGTTTGACTCGTTTGACTCGTTTGACTCGTTTGACTCGTTTGACTCGTTTGACTCGTTTGACTCGTTTGACTCGTTTGACTCGTTTGACTCGTTTGACTCGTTTGACTCGTTTGACTCGTTTGACTCGTTTGACTCGTTTGACTCGTTTGACTCGTTTGACTCGTTTGACTCGTTTGACTCGTTTGACTCGTTTGACTCGTTTGACTCGTTTGACTCGTTTGACTCGTTTGACTCGTTTGACTCGTTTGACTCGTTTGACTCGTTTGACTCGTTTGGCTCGTTTGGCTCGTTTGGCTCGTTTGGCTCGTTTGGCTCGTTTGACTCGATTGTCCTGTTCGACCCGTTTCACTCGTTTAACTCGTTTCACTCGTTTGACTCGTTGACTCGTTTGACTCGTTTGGGTCGTTTGGCTCGTTTGGCTCGTTTGACTCGATTGTCCTGTTCGACCCGTTTCACTCGTTTAACTCGTTTCACTCGTTTGACTCGTTTGACTCGTTTGACTCGTTTGGGTCGTTTGACTCGTTTGACTCGTTTGGGTCGTTTGACTCGTTTGACTCGTTTGGGTCGTTTGACTCGTTTGACTCGTTTGACTCGTTTGACTCGTTTGACTCGTTTGACTCGTTTGACTCGTTTGACTCGTTTGACTCGTTTGACTCGTTTGACTCGTTTGACTCGTTTGACTCGTTTGACTCGTTTGACTCGTTTGACTCGTTTGACTCGTTTGACTCGTTTGACTCGTTTGACTCGTTTGACTCGTTTGACTCGTTTGACTCGTTTGACTCGTTTGACTCGTTTGACTCGTTTGACTCGTTTGACTCGTTTGACTCGTTTGACTCGTTTGACTCGTTTGACTCGTTTGACTCGTTTGACTCGTTTGACTCGTTTGACTCGTTTGACTCGTTTGACTCGTTTGACTCGTTTGACTCGTTTGACTCGTTTGACTCGTTTGACTCGTTTGACTCGTTTGACTCGTTTGACTCGTTTGACTCGTTTGACTCGTTTGACTCGTTTGACTCGTTTGACTCGTTTGACTCGTTTGACTCGTTTGACTCGTTTGACTCGTTTGACTCGTTTGACTCGTTTGACTCGTTTGACTCGTTTGACTCGTTTGACTCGTTTGACTCGTTTGACTCGTTTGACTCGTTTGACTCGTTTGACTCGTTTGACTCGTTTGACTCGTTTGACTCGTTTGACTCGTTTGACTCGTTTGACTCGTTTGACTCGTTTGACTCGTTTGACTCGTTTGACTCGTTTGACTCGTTTGACTCGTTTGACTCGTTTGACTCGTTTGGCTCGTTTGGCTCGTTTGGCTCGTTTGACTCGTTTGGCTCGTTTGGCTCGTTTGGCTCGTTTGGCTCGTTTGGCTCGTTTGGCTCGTTTGGCTCGTTTGGCTCGTTTGGCTCGTTTGGCTCGTTTGGCTCGTTTGGCTCGTTTGGCTCGTTTGGCTCGTTTGGCTCGTTTGGCTCGTTTGGCTCGTTTGGCTCGTTTGGCTCGTTTGGCTCGTTTGGCTCGTTTGGCTCGTTTGGCTCGTTTGGCTCGTTTGGCTCGTTTGGCTCGTTTGGCTCGTTTGGCTCGTTTGGCTCGTTTGGCTCGTTTGGCTCGTTTGGCTCGTTTGGCTCGTTTGGCTCGTTTGGCTCGTTTGGCTCGTTTGGCTCGTTTGGCTCGTTTGGCTCGTTTGGCTCGTTTGGCTCGTTTGGCTCGTTTGGCTCGTTTGGCTCGTTTGGCTCGTTTGGCTCGATTGTCCTGTTCGACCCGTTTCACTCGTTTAACTCGTTTCACTCGTTTGACTCGTTTCACTCGTTTCACTCGTTTCACTCGTTTCACTCGTTTCACTCGTTTCACTCGTTTCACTCGTTTCACTCGTTTGACTCGTTTCACTCGTTTGACTCGTTTGACTCGTTTGACTCGTTTGGCTCGTTTGGCTCGTTTGGCTCGTTTGGCTCGTTTGGCTCGTTTGGCTCGTTTGGCTCGTTTGGCTCGTTTGGCTCGTTTGGCTCGTTTGGCTCGTTTGGCTCGTTTGGCTCGTTTGGCTCGTTTGGCTCGTTTGGCTCGTTTGGCTCGTTTGGCTCGTTTGGCTCGTTTGGCTCGTTTGGCTCGTTTGGCTCGTTTGGCTCGTTTGGCTCGTTTGGCTCGTTTGGCTCGTTTGGCTCGTTTGGCTCGTTTGGCTCGTTTGGCTCGTTTGGCTCGTTTGGCTCGTTTGGCTCGTTTGGCTCGTTTGGCTCGTTTGGCTCGTTTGGCTCGTTTGGCTCGTTTGGCTCGTTTGGCTCGTTTGGCTCGTTTGGCTCGTTTGGCTCGTTTGGCTCGTTTGGCTCGTTTGGCTCGTTTGGCTCGTTTGGCTCGTTTGGCTCGTTTGGCTCGTTTGGCTCGTTTGGCTCGTTTGGCTCGTTTGGCTCGTTTGGCTCGTTTGGCTCGTTTGGCTCGTTTGGCTCGTTTGGCTCGTTTGGCTCGTTTGGCTCGTTTGGCTCGTTTGGCTCGTTTGGCTCGTTTGGCTCGTTTGGCTCGCTTGGCTCGTTTGGCTCGCTTGGCTCGTTTGGCTCGCTTGGCTCGCTTGGCTCGCTTGGCTCGCTTGGCTCGCTTGGCTCGCTTGGCTCGCTTGGCTCGCTTGGCTCGCTTGGCTCGCTTGGCTCGCTTGGCTCGCTTGGCTCGTTTGACTCGTTTGACTCGTTTGACTCGTTTGACTCGTTTGACTCGTTTGACTCGTTTGACTCGTTTGACTCGTTTGACTCGTTTGACTCGTTTGACTCGTTTGACTCGTTTGACTCGTTTGACTCGTTTGACTCGTTTGGCTCGTTTGGCTCGTTTGGCTCGTTTGGCTCGTTTGGCTCGTTTGACTCGATTGTCCTGTTCGACCCGTTTCACTCGTTTAACTCGTTTCACTCGTTTGACTCGTTGACTCGTTTGACTCGTTTGGGTCGTTTGGCTCGTTTGGCTCGTTTGACTCGATTGTCCTGTTCGACCCGTTTCACTCGTTTAACTCGTTTCACTCGTTTGACTCGTTTGACTCGTTTGACTCGTTTGGGTCGTTTGACTCGTTTGACTCGTTTGGGTCGTTTGACTCGTTTGACTCGTTTGGGTCGTTTGACTCGTTTGACTCGTTTGACTCGTTTGACTCGTTTGACTCGTTTGACTCGTTTGACTCGTTTGACTCGTTTGACTCGTTTGACTCGTTTGACTCGTTTGACTCGTTTGACTCGTTTGACTCGTTTGACTCGTTTGACTCGTTTGACTCGTTTGACTCGTTTGACTCGTTTGACTCGTTTGACTCGTTTGACTCGTTTGACTCGTTTGACTCGTTTGACTCGTTTGACTCGTTTGACTCGTTTGACTCGTTTGACTCGTTTGACTCGTTTGACTCGTTTGACTCGTTTGACTCGTTTGACTCGTTTGACTCGTTTGACTCGTTTGACTCGTTTGACTCGTTTGACTCGTTTGACTCGTTTGACTCGTTTGACTCGTTTGACTCGTTTGACTCGTTTGACTCGTTTGACTCGTTTGACTCGTTTGACTCGTTTGACTCGTTTGACTCGTTTGACTCGTTTGACTCGTTTGACTCGTTTGACTCGTTTGACTCGTTTGACTCGTTTGACTCGTTTGACTCGTTTGACTCGTTTGACTCGTTTGACTCGTTTGACTCGTTTGACTCGTTTGACTCGTTTGACTCGTTTGACTCGTTTGACTCGTTTGACTCGTTTGACTCGTTTGACTCGTTTGACTCGTTTGACTCGTTTGACTCGTTTGACTCGTTTGACTCGTTTGACTCGTTTGACTCGTTTGACTCGTTTGACTCGTTTGACTCGTTTGACTCGTTTGACTCGTTTGACTCGTTTGACTCGTTTGACTCGTTTGGCTCGTTTGGCTCGTTTGGCTCGTTTGGCTCGTTTGGCTCGTTTGGCTCGTTTGGCTCGTTTGGCTCGTTTGGCTCGTTTGGCTCGTTTGGCTCGTTTGGCTCGTTTGGGTCGTTTGGCTCGTTTGGGTCGTTTGGCTCGTTTGGCTCGTTTGGCTCGTTTGGCTCGTTTGGCTCGTTTGGCTCGTTTGGCTCGTTTGGCTCGTTTGGCTCGTTTGGCTCGTTTGGCTCGTTTGGCTCGTTTGGCTCGTTTGGCTCGTTTGGCTCGTTTGGCTCGTTTGGCTCGTTTGGCTCGTTTGGCTCGTTTGGCTCGTTTGGCTCGTTTGGCTCGTTTGGCTCGTTTGGCTCGTTTGGCTCGTTTGGCTCGTTTGGCTCGTTTGGCTCGTTTGGCTCGTTTGGCTCGTTTGGCTCGATTGTCCTGTTCGACCCGTTTCACTCGTTTAACTCGTTTCACTCGTTTGACTCGTTTCACTCGTTTCACTCGTTTCACTCGTTTCACTCGTTTCACTCGTTTCACTCGTTTCACTCGTTTGACTCGTTTGACTCGTTTGACTCGTTTGACTCGTTTGGCTCGTTTGGCTCGTTTGGCTCGTTTGGCTCGTTTGGCTCGTTTGGCTCGTTTGGCTCGTTTGGCTCGTTTGGCTCGTTTGGCTCGTTTGGCTCGTTTGGCTCGTTTGGCTCGTTTGGCTCGTTTGGCTCGTTTGGCTCGTTTGGCTCGTTTGGCTCGTTTGGCTCGTTTGGCTCGTTTGGCTCGTTTGGCTCGTTTGGCTCGTTTGGCTCGTTTGGCTCGTTTGGCTCGTTTGGCTCGTTTGGCTCGTTTGGCTCGTTTGGCTCGTTTGGCTCGTTTGGCTCGTTTGGCTCGTTTGGCTCGTTTGGCTCGTTTGGCTCGTTTGGCTCGTTTGGCTCGTTTGGCTCGTTTGGCTCGTTTGGCTCGTTTGGCTCGTTTGGCTCGTTTGGCTCGTTTGGCTCGTTTGGCTCGTTTGGCTCGATTGTCCTGTTCGACCCGTTTCACTCGTTTAACTCGCTTGGCTCGCTTGGCTCGCTTGGCTCGCTTGGCTCGCTTGGCTCGCTTGGCTCGCTTGGCTCGCTTGGCTCGCTTGGCTCGCTTGGCTCGCTTGGCTCGCTTGGCTCGCTTGGCTCGCTTGGCTCGCTTGGCTCGCTTGGCTCGCTTGGCTCGTTTGGCTCGTTTGGCTCGTTTGGCTCGTTTGGCTCGTTTGGCTCGTTTGGCTCGTTTGGCTCGTTTGGCTCGTTTGGCTCGTTTGGCTCGTTTGGCTCGTTTGGCTCGTTTGGCTCGTTTGGCTCGTTTGGCTCGTTTGGCTCGTTTGGCTCGTTTGGCTCGTTTGGCTCGTTTGGCTCGTTTGGCTCGTTTGGCTCGTTTGGCTCGTTTGGCTCGTTTGGCTCGTTTGGCTCGTTTGGCTCGTTTGGCTCGTTTGGCTCGTTTGGCTCGTTTGGCTCGTTTGGCTCGTTTGGCTCGTTTGGCTCGTTTGGCTCGTTTGGCTCGTTTGGCTCGTTTGGCTCGTTTGGCTCGTTTGGCTCGCTTGGCTCGTTTGGCTCGCTTGGCTCGTTTGGCTCGCTTGGCTCGCTTGGCTCGCTTGGCTCGCTTGGCTCGCTTGGCTCGCTTGGCTCGCTTGGCTCGCTTGGCTCGCTTGGCTCGCTTGGCTCGCTTGGCTCGCTTGGCTCGCTTGGCTCGCTTGGCTCGCTTGGCTCGCTTGGCTCGCTTGGCTCGCTTGGCTCGCTTGGCTCGCTTGGCTCGCTTGGCTCGCTTGGCTCGCTTGGCTCGCTTGGCTCGCTTGGCTCGCTTGGCTCGCTTGGCTCGCTTGGCTCGCTTGGCTCGCTTGGCTCGCTTGGCTCGCTTGGCTCGCTTGGCTCGCTTGGCTCGCTTGGCTCGCTTGGCTCGCTTGGCTCGCTTGGCTCGCTTGGCTCGCTTGGCTCGCTTGGCTCGCTTGGCTCGCTTGGCTCGCTTGGCTCGCTTGGCTCGCTTGGCTCGCTTGGCTCGCTTGGCTCGCTTGGCTCGCTTGGCTCGCTTGGCTCGCTTGGCTCGCTTGGCTCGCTTGGCTCGCTTGGCTCGCTTGGCTCGCTTGGCTCGCTTGGCTCGCTTGGCTCGCTTGGCTCGCTTGGCTCGCTTGGCTCGCTTGGCTCGCTTGGCTCGCTTGGCTCGCTTGGCTCGCTTGGCTCGCTTGGCTCGCTTGGCTCGCTTGGCTCGCTTGGCTCGCTTGGCTCGCTTGGCTCGCTTGGCTCGCTTGGCTCGCTTGGCTCGCTTGGCTCGCTTGGCTCGCTTGGCTCGCTTGGCTCGCTTGGCTCGGTTAGCTCGCTTGGCTCGCTTGGCTCGCTTGGCTCGCTTGGCTCGTTTGGCTCGTTTGACTCGTTTGACTCGTTTGACTCGTTTGACACGTTTGACTCGTTTGACTCGTTTGACTCGTTTGACTCGTTTGACTCGTTTGACTCGTTTGGCTCGTTTGGCTCGTTTGGCTCGATTGGCTCGTTTGGCTCGTTTGACTCGATTGTCCTGTTCGACCCGTTTTACTCGTTTAACTCGTTTCACTCGTTTGACTCGTTTGGGTCGTTTGACTCGTTTGACTCGTTTGGGTCGTTTGACTCGTTTCACTCGTTTGACTCGATGGTCCTGTTCAACCCGTTTCACTCGTTCGACCCGTTTGACACGTTTGACTCGTTTGACTCGTTTGACTCGTTTGACTCGTTTGACTCGTTTGACTCGTTTGACTCGTTTGACTCGTTTGACTCGTTTGGCTCGTTTGGCTCGTTTGGCTCGTTTGGCTCGTTTGGCTCGTTTGACTCGTTTGACTCGTTTGACTCGTTTGACTCGTTTGACTCGTTTGTCTCGTTTGGCTCGATTGGCTCGTTTGACTCGTTTGACTCGTTTGACTCGTTTGACTCGTTTGACTCGTTTGACTCGTTTGACTCGTTTGACTCGTTTGACTCGTTTGACTCGTTTGACTCGTTTGACTCGTTTGACTCGTTTGACTCGTTTGACTCGTTTGACTCGTTTGACTCGTTTGACTCGTTTGACTCGTTTGACTCGTTTGACTCGTTTGACTCGTTTGACTCGTTTGACTCGTTTGACTCGTTTGACTCGTTTGACTCGTTTGACTCGTTTGACTCGTTTGACTCGATTGACTCGTTTGACTCGTTTGGCTCGTTTGGCTCGTTTGGCTCGTTTGGCTCGTTTGGCTCGTTTGGCTCGTTTGGCTCGATTGGCTCGTTTGGCTCGTTTGGCTCGTTTGGCTCGTTTGGCTCGTTTGGCTCGTTTGGCTCGTTTGGCTCGTTTGGCTCGTTTGGCTCGTTTGGCTCGTTTGGCTCGTTTGGCTCGTTTGGCTCGTTTGGCTCGTTTGGCTCGTTTGGCTCGTTTGGCTCGTTTGGCTCGTTTGGCTCGTTTGGCTCGTTTGGCTCGTTTGACTCGATTGTCCTGTTCGACCCGTTTCACTCGTTTAACTCGTTTCACTCGTTTGACTCGTTTGACTCGTTTGACTCGTTTGGGTCGTTTGACTCGTTTCACTCGTTTGACTCGATGGTCCTGTTCGACCCGTTTCACTCGTTCGACCCGTTTGACCCGTTTCACTCGTTTGACTCGTTTGACTCGTTTGACTCGTTTGACTCGTTTGACTCGTTTGACTCGTTTGGCTCGTTTGGCTCGTTTGGCTCGTTTGGCTCGTTTGGCTCGTTTGGCTCGTTTGGCTCGTTTGGCTCGTTTGGCTCGTTTGACTCGTTTGACTCGTTTGGCTCGTTTGGCTCGTTTGGCTCGTTTGGCTCGTTTGACTCGTTTGACTCGTTTGACTCGTTTGACTCGTTTGACTCGTTTGACTCGTTTGACTCGTTTGACTCGTTTGACTCGTTTGACTCGTTTGACTCGTTTGACTCGTTTGACTCGTTTGACTCGTTTGACTCGTTTGACTCGTTTGACTCGTTTGACTCGTTTGACTCGTTTGACTCGTTTGACTCGTTTGACTCGTTTGACTCGTTTGACTCGTTTGACTCGTTTGACTCGTTTGACTCGTTTGACTCGTTTGACTCGTTTGACTCGTTTGACTCGTTTGACTCGTTTGACTCGTTTGACTCGTTTGACTCGTTTGACTCGTTTGACTCGTTTGACTCGTTTGACTCGTTTGACTCGTTTGACTCGTTTGACTCGTTTGACTCGTTTGACTCGTTTGACTCGTTTGACTCGTTTGACTCGTTTGACTCGTTTGACTCGTTTGACTCGTTTGACTCGTTTGACTCGTTTGACTCGTTTGACTCGTTTGACTCGTTTGACTCGTTTGACTCGTTTGACTCGTTTGACTCGTTTGACTCGTTTGACTCGTTTGACTCGTTTGACTCGTTTGACTCGTTTGACTCGTTTGACTCGTTTGACTCGTTTGACTCGTTTGACTCGTTTGACTCGTTTGACTCGTTTGACTCGTTTGACTCGTTTGACTCGTTTGACTCGTTTGACTCGTTTGACTCGTTTGACTCGTTTGACTCGTTTGACTCGTTTGACTCGTTTGACTCGTTTGACTCGTTTGACTCGTTTGACTCGTTTGACTCGTTTGACTCGTTTGACTCGTTTGACTCGTTTGACTCGTTTGACTCGTTTGACTCGTTTGACTCGTTTGACTCGTTTGACTCGTTTGACTCGTTTGACTCGTTTGACTCGTTTGACTCGTTTGACTCGTTTGACTCGTTTGACTCGTTTGACTCGTTTGACTCGTTTGACTCGTTTGACTCGTTTGACTCGTTTGACTCGTTTGACTCGTTTGACTCGTTTGACTCGTTTGACTCGTTTGACTCGTTTGACTCGTTTGACTCGTTTGACTCGTTTGACTCGTTTGACTCGTTTGACTCGTTTGACTCGTTTGACTCGTTTGACTCGTTTGACTCGTTTGACTCGTTTGACTCGTTTGACTCGTTTGACTCGTTTGACTCGTTTGACTCGTTTGACTCGTTTGACTCGTTTGACTCGTTTGACTCGTTTGACTCGTTTGACTCGTTTGACTCGTTTGACTCGTTTGACTCGTTTGACTCGTTTGACTCGTTTGACTCGTTTGACTCGTTTGACTCGTTTGACTCGTTTGACTCGCTTGGCTCGTTTGACTCGCTTGGCTCGTTTGGCTCGCTTGGCTCGCTTGGCTCGCTTGGCTCGCTTGGCTCGCTTGGCTCGCTTGGCTCGCTTGGCTCGCTTGGCTCGCTTGGCTCGCTTGGCTCGCTTGGCTCGCTTGGCTCGCTTGGCTCGCTTGGCTCGCTTGGCTCGCTTGGCTCGCTTGGCTCGCTTCGCTCGCTTGGCTCGCTTGGCTCGCTTGGCTCGCTTGGCTCGCTTGGCTCGCTTGGCTCGCTTGGCTCGCTTGGCTCGCTTGGCTCGCTTGGCTCGCTTGGCTCGCTTGGCTCGCTTGGCTCGGTTGGCTCGCTTGGCTCGCTTGGCTCGCTTGGCTCGCTTGGCTCGCTTGGCTCGCTTGGCTCGCTTGGCTCGTTTGGCTCGTTTGGCTCGTTTGGCTCGTTTGGCTCGTTTGGCTCGTTTGACTCGATTGCCCTGTTCGACCCGTTTCACTCGTTTAACTCGTTTCACTCGTTTGACTCGTTTGACTCGTTTGACTCGTTTGACTCGTTTGACTCGTTTGACTCGTTTGACTCGTTTGACTCGTTTCGCTCGTTTGACTCGTTTCGCTCGTTTGACTCGTTTCGCTCGTTTGACTCGTTTCGCTCGATTGACTCGTTTCGCTCGTTTGACTCGCTTGGCTCGCTTGGCTCGTTTGGCTCGTTTGACACGTTTGACTCGTTTGACTCGTTTGACTCGTTTGACTCGTTTGACTCGTTTGACTCGTTTGACTCGTTTGACTCGTTTGGCTCGTTTGGCTCGTTTGGCTCGTTTGGCTCGTTTGGCTCGTTTGACTCGATTGTCCTGTTCGACCCGTTTCACTCGTTTAACTCGTTTCACTCGTTTGACTCGTTTGACTCGTTTGACTCGTTTGGGTCGTTTGGCTCGTTTGGCTCGTTTGACTCGATTGTCCTGTTCGACCCGTTTCACTCGTTTAACTCGTTTCACTCGTTTGACTCGTTTGACTCGTTTGACTCGTTTGGGTCGTTTGACTCGTTTGACTCGTTTGGGTCGTTTGACTCGTTTGACTCGTTTCACTCGTTTGACTCGTTTGACTCGTTTGACTCGTTTGACTCGTTTGACTCGTTTGACTCGTTTGACTCGTTTGACTCGTTTGACTCGTTTGACTCGTTTGACTCGTTTGACTCGTTTGACTCGTTTGACTCGTTTGACTCGATTGTCCTGTTCGACCCGTTTCACTCGTTTAACTCGTTTCACTCGTTTGACTCGTTTGACTCGTTTGACTCGTTTGGGTCGTTTGACTCGTTTGACTCGTTTGGGTCGTTTGGCTCGTTTGGCTCGTTTGGCTCGTTTGGCTCGTTTGACTCGTTTGGGTCGTTTGACTCGTTTCACTCGTTTCACTCGTTTGACTCGTTTGACTCGTTTGACTCGTTTGACTCGTTTGACTCGTTTGACTCGTTTGACTCGTTTGACTCGTTTGACTCGTTTGACTCGTTTGACTCGTTTGACTCGTTTGACTCGTTTGACTCGTTTGACTCGTTTGACTCGTTTGACTCGTTTGACTCGTTTGACTCGTTTGACACGTTTGACTCGCTTGGCTCGCTTGGCTCGCTTGGCTCGCTAGGCTCGCTTGGCTCGCTTGGCTCGCTTGGCTCGCTTGGCTCGCTTGGCTCGCTTGACTCGTTTGACTCGATTGTCCTGTTCGACCCGTTTCACTCGTTTAACTCGTTTCACTCGTTTGACTCGTTTGACTCGTTTGACTCGTTTGACTCGTTTGACTCGTTTGACTCGTTTGACTCGTTTGACTCGTTTGACTCGTTTGACTCGTTTGACTCGTTTGACTCGTTTGACTCGTTTGACTCGTTTGACTCGATTGTCCTGTTCGACCCGTTTCACTCGTTTAACTCGTTTCACTCGTTTGACTCGTTTGACTCGTTTGACTCGTTTGGGTCGTTTGACTCGTTTGACTCGTTTGGGTCGTTTGGCTCGTTTGGCTCGTTTGGCTCGTTTGGCTCGTTTGACTCGTTTGGGTCGTTTGACTCGTTTCACTCGTTTCACTCGTTTGACTCGTTTGACTCGTTTGACTCGTTTGACTCGTTTGACTCGTTTGACTCGTTTGACTCGTTTGACTCGTTTGACTCGTTTGACTCGTTTGACTCGTTTGACTCGTTTGACTCGTTTGACTCGTTTGACTCGTTTGACTCGTTTGACTCGTTTGACTCGTTTGACTCGTTTGGCTCGTTTGGCTCGTTTGGCTCGTTGGCTCGTTTGGCTCGTTTGACTCGATTGTCCTGTTCGACCCGTTTCACTCGTTTAACTCGTTTCACTCGTTTGACTCGTTTGACTCGTTTGACTCGTTTGGGTCGTTTGGCTCGTTTGGCTCGTTTGACTCGATTGTCCTGTTCGACCCGTTTTCCTCGTTTAACTCGTTTCACTCGTTTGACTCGTTTGACTCGTTTGACTCGTTGACTCGTTTGGGTCGTTTGACTCGTTTGACTCGTTTGGGTCGTTTGACTCGTTTCACTCGTTTGACTCGTTTGACTCGTTTGACTCGTTTGACTCGTTTGACTCGTTTGACTCGTTTGACTCGTTTGACTCGTTTGACTCGTTTGACTCGTTTGACTCGTTTGACTCGTTTGACTCGTTTGACTCGTTTGACTCGTTTGACTCGTTTGACTCGTTTGACTCGTTTGACTCGTTTGACTCGTTTGACTCGATTGTCCTGTTCGACCCGTTTCACTCGTTTAACTCGTTTCACTCGTTTGACTCGTTTGACTCGTTTGACTCGTTTGGGTCGTTTGACTCGTTTGACTCGTTTGACTCGTTTGACTCGTTTGACTTCGTTTGACTCGTTTGACTCGTTTGACTCGTTTTACCTCGTTTGACTCGTTTGACTCGTTTGACTCGTTTGACTCGTTTGACTCGTTTGACTCGTTTGACTCGTTTGACTCGTTTGACTCGTTTGACTCGTTTGACTCGTTTGACTCGTTTGACTCGTTTGACTCGTTTGACTCGTTTGACTCGTTTGACTCGTTTGACTCGTTTGACTCGTTTGACTCGTTTGACTCGTTTGACTCGTTTGACTCGTTTGACTCGTTTGACTCGTTTGACTCGTTTGACTCGTTTGACTCGTTTGACTCGTTTGACTCGTTTGACTCGTTTGACTCGTTTGACTCGTTTGACTCGTTTGACTCGTTTGACTCGTTTGACTCGTTTGACTCGTTTGACTCGTTTGACTCGTTTGACTCGTTTGACTCGTTTGACTCGTTTGACTCGTTTGACTCGTTTGACTCGTTTGACTCGTTTGACTCGTTTGACTCGTTTGACTCGTTTGACTCGTTTGACTCGTTTGACTCGTTTGACTCGTTTGACTCGTTTGACTCGTTTGACTCGTTTGACTCGTTTGACTCGTTTGACTCGTTTGACTCGTTTGACTCGTTTGACTCGTTTGACTCGTTTGACTCGTTTGACTCGTTTGACTCGTTTGACTCGTTTGACTCGTTTGACTCGTTTGACTCGTTTGACTCGTTTGACTCGTTTGACTCGTTTGACTCGTTTGACTCGTTTGACTCGTTTGACTCGTTTGACTCGTTTGACTCGTTTGACTCGTTTGACTCGTTTGACTCGTTTGACTCGTTTGACTCGTTTGACTCGTTTGACTCGTTTGACTCGTTTGACTCGTTTGACTCGTTTGACTCGTTTGACTCGTTTGACTCGTTTGACTCGTTTGACTCGTTTGACTCGTTTGACTCGTTTGACTCGTTTGACTCGTTTGACTCGTTTGACTCGTTTGACTCGTTTGACTCGTTTGACTCGTTTGACTCGTTTGACTCGTTTGACTCGTTTGACTCGTTTGACTCGTTTGACTCGTTTGACTCGTTTGACTCGTTTGACTCGTTTGACTCGTTTGACTCGTTTGACTCGTTTGACTCGTTTGACTCGTTTGACTCGTTTGACTCGTTTGACTCGTTTGACTCGTTTGACTCGTTTGACTCGTTTGACTCGTTTGACTCGTTTGACTCGTTTGACTCGTTTGGCTCGTTTGACTCGTTTGGCTCGTTTGGCTCGTTTGGCTCGTTTGGCTCGTTTGGCTCGTTTGGCTCGTTTGGCTCGATTGGCTCGTTTGGCTCGTTTGGCTCGTTTGGCTCGTTTGGCTCGTTTGGCTCGTTTGGCTCGTTTGGCTCGTTTGGCTCGTTTGGCTCGTTTGGCTCGTTTGGCTCGTTTGGCTCGTTTGGCTCGTTTGGCTCGTTTGGCTCGTTTGGCTCGTTTGGCTCGTTTGGCTCGTTTGGCTCGTTTGGCTCGTTTGACTCGATTGTCCTGTTCGACCCGTTTCACTCGTTTAACTCGTTTCACTCGTTTGACTCGTTTGACTCGTTTGACTCGTTTGGGTCGTTTGACTCGTTTCACTCGTTTGACTCGATGGTCCTGTTCGACCCGTTTCACTCGTTCGACCCGTTTGACCCGTTTCACTCGTTTGACTCGTTTGACTCGTTTGACTCGTTTGGCTCGTTTGGCTCGTTTGGCTCGTTTGGCTCGTTTGGCTCGTTTGGCTCGTTTGGCTCGTTTGGCTCGTTTGGCTCGTTTGGCTCGTTTGGCTCGTTTGGCTCGTTTGGCTCGTTTGGCTCGTTTGGCTCGTTTGGCTCGTTTGACTCGTTTGGCTCGTTTGGCTCGTTTGGCTCGTTTGGCTCGTTTGGCTCGTTTGGCTCGTTTGGCTCGTTTGGCTCGTTTGGCTCGTTTGGCTCGTTTGGCTCGTTTGGCTCGTTTGGCTCGTTTGGCTCGTTTGGCTCGTTTGGCTCGTTTGGCTCGTTTGGCTCGTTTGGCTCGTTTGGCTCGTTTGGCTCGTTTGGCTCGTTTGGCTCGTTTGGCTCGTTTGGCTCGTTTGGCTCGTTTGGCTCGTTTGGCTCGTTTGGCTCGTTTGGCTCGTTTGGCTCGTTTGGCTCGTTTGGCTCGTTTGGCTCGTTTGGCTCGTTTGGCTCGTTTGGCTCGTTTGGCTCGTTTGGCTCGTTTGGCTCGTTTGGCTCGTTTGGCTCGTTTGGCTCGTTTGGCTCGTTTGGCTCGTTTGGCTCGTTTGGCTCGTTTGGCTCGTTTGGCTCGTTTGGCTCGTTTGGCTCGTTTGGCTCGTTTGGCTCGTTTGGCTCGTTTGGCTCGTTTGGCTCGTTTGGCTCGTTTGGCTCGTTTGGCTCGTTTGGCTCGTTTGGCTCGTTTGGCTCGTTTGGCTCGTTTGGCTCGTTTGGCTCGTTTGGCTCGTTTGGCTCGTTTGGCTCGTTTGGCTCGTTTGGCTCGTTTGGCTCGTTTGGCTCGTTTGGCTCGTTTGGCTCGTTTGGCTCGTTTGGCTCGTTTGGCTCGTTTGGCTCGTTTGGCTCGTTTGGCTCGTTTGGCTCGTTTGGCTCGTTTGGCTCGTTTGGCTCGTTTGGCTCGTTTGGCTCGTTTGGCTCGTTTGGCTCGTTTGGCTCGTTTGGCTCGTTTGGCTCGTTTGGCTCGTTTGGCTCGTTTGGCTCGTTTGGCTCGTTTGGCTCGTTTGGCTCGTTTGGCTCGTTTGGCTCGTTTGGCTCGTTTGGCTCGTTTGGCTCGTTTGGCTCGTTTGGCTCGTTTGGCTCGTTTGGCTCGTTTGGCTCGTTTGGCTCGTTTGGCTCGTTTGGCTCGTTTGGCTCGTTTGGCTCGTTTGGCTCGTTTGGCTCGTTTGGCTCGTTTGGCTCGTTTGGCTCGTTTGGCTCGTTTGGCTCGTTTGGCTCGTTTGGCTCGTTTGGCTCGTTTGGCTCGTTTGGCTCGTTTGGCTCGTTTGGCTCGTTTGGCTCGTTTGGCTCGTTTGGCTCGTTTGGCTCGTTTGGCTCGTTTGGCTCGTTTGGCTCGTTTGGCTCGTTTGGCTCGTTTGGCTCGTTTGGCTCGTTTGGCTCGTTTGGCTCGTTTGGCTCGCTTGGCTCGCTTGGCTCGCTTGGCTCGCTTGGCTCGCTTGGCTCGCTTCGCTCGCTTGGCTCGCTTGGCTCGCTTGGCTCGCTTGGCTCGCTTGGCTCGCTTGGCTCGCTTGGCTCGCTTGGCTCGCTTGGCTCGCTTGGCTCGCGTGGCTCGCTTGGCTCGCTTGGCTCGCTTGGCTCGCTTCGCTCGCTTGGCTCGCTTGGCTCGCTTGGCTCGCTTGGCTCGCTTGGCTCGCTTGGCTCGCTTGGCTCGCTTGGCTCGCTTGGCTCGCTTGGCTCGCTTGGCTCGCTTGGCTCGCTTGGCTCGCTTGGCTCGCTTGGCTCGCTTGGCTCGCTTGGCTCGTTTGGCTCGTTTGGCTCGTTTGGCTCGTTTGGCTCGTTTGGCTCGTTTGACTCGATTGTCCTGTTCGACCCGTTTCACTCGTTTAACTCGTTTCACTCGTTTGACTCGTTTGACTCGTTTGACTCGTTTGACTCGTTTGACTCGTTTGACTCGTTTCGCTCGTTTGACTCGTTTCGCTCGTTTGACTCGTTTCGCTCGTTTGACTCGTTTCGCTCGTTTGACTCGCTTGGCTCGCTTGGCTCGTTTGGCTCGTTTGGCTCGTTTGACACGTTTGACTCGTTTGACTCGTTTGACTCGTTTGACTCGTTTGACTCGTTTGACTCGTTTGACTCGTTTGACTCGTTTGACTCGTTTGACTCGTTTGACTCGTTTGACTCGTTTGACTCGTTTGACTCGTTTGACTCGTTTGACTCGTTTGACTCGTTTGACTCGTTTGACTCGTTTGACTCGTTTGACTCGTTTGACTCGTTTGACTCGTTTGGCTCGTTTGACTCGCTTGGCTCGCTTGGCTCGCTTGGCTCGCTTGGCTCGCTTGGCTCGTTTGGCTCGTTTGGCTCGTTTGGCTCGTTTGGCTCGTTTGGCTCGCTTGGCTCGCTTGGCTCGCTTGGCTCGCTTGGCTCGCTTGGCTCGCTTGGCTCGCTTGGCTCGCTTGGCTCGCTTGGCTCGCTTGGCTCGCTTGGCTCGCTTGGCTCGCTTGGCTCGCTTGGCTCGCTTGGCCCGCTTGGCTCGCTTGGCTCGCTTGGCTCGCTTGGCTCGCTTGGCTCGCTTGGCTCGCTTGGCTCGCTTGGCTCGCTTGGCTCGCTTGGCTCGCTTGGCTCGCTTGGCTCGCTTGGCTCGCTTGGCTCGCTTGGCTCGCTTGGCTCGCTTGGCTCGCTTGGCTCGCTTGGCTCGCTTGGCTCGCTTGGCTCGCTTGGCTCGCTTGGCTCGCGTGGCTCGCTTGGCTCGCTTGGCTCGCTTGGCTCGCTTCGCTCGCTTGGCTCGCTTGGCTCGCTTGGCTCGCTTGGCTCGCTTGGCTCGCTTGGCTCGCTTGGCTCGCTTGGCTCGCTTGGCTCGCTTGGCTCGCTTGGCTCGTTTGGCTCGTTTGGCTCGTTTGGCTCGTTTGGCTCGTTTGACTCGATTGTCCTGTTCGACCCGTTTCACTCGTTTAACTCGTTTCACTCGTTTGACTCGTTTGACTCGTTTGACTCGTTTGACTCGTTTGACTCGTTTGACTCGTTTCGCTCGTTTGACTCGTTTCGCTCGTTTGACTCGTTTCGCTCGTTTGACTCGTTTCGCTCGTTTGACTCGTTTCGCTCGATTGACTCGTTTGACTCGTTTCGCTCGATTGACTCGTTTCGCTCGTTTGACTCGCTTGGCTCGCTTGGCTCGTTTGGCTCGTTTGACACGTTTGACTCGTTTGACTCGTTTGACTCGTTTGACTCGTTTGACTCGTTTGACTCGTTTGACTCGTTTGACTCGTTTGACTCGTTTGACTCGTTTGACTCGTTTGACTCGTTTGACTCGTTTGACTCGTTTGACTCGTTTGACTCGTTTGACTCGTTTGACTCGTTTGACTCGTTTGACTCGTTTGACTCGTTTGACTCGTTTGACTCGTTTGACTCGCTTGGCTCGCTTGGCTCGCTTGGCTCGCTTGGCTCGCTTGGCTCGCTTGGCTCGCTTGGCTCGCTTGGCTCGCTTGGCTCGCTTGGCTCGCTTGGCTCGCTTGGCTCGCTTGGCTCGCTTGGCTCGCTTGGCTCGCTTGGCTCGCTTGGCTCGCTTGGCTCGCTTGGCTCGCTTGGCTCGCTTGGCTCGCTTGGCTCGCTTGGCTCGTTTGGCTCGTTTGGCTCGTTTGACTCGTTTGACACGTTTGACTCGTTTGACTCGTTTGACTCGTTTGACTCGTTTGACTCGTTTGGCTCGTTTGGCTCGTTTGGCTCGTTTGGCTCGTTTGGCTCGTTTGGCTCGTTTGGCTCGTTTGGCTCGTTTGGCTCGTTTGACTCGATTGTCCTGTTCGACCCGTTTTACTCGTTTAACTCGTTTCACTCGTTTGACTCGTTTGACTCGTTTGACTCGTTTGGGTCGTTTGACTCGTTTGACTCGTTTGGGTCGTTTGACTCGTTTCACTCGTTTGACTCGATGGTCCTGTTCGACCCGTTTGACACGTTTGACTCGTTTGACTCGTTTGACTCGTTTGACTCGTTTGACTCGTTTGACTCGTTTGACTCGTTTGACTCGTTTGACTCGTTTGACTCGTTTGACTCGTTTGACTCGTTTGACTCGTTTGACTCGTTTGACTCGTTTGACTCGTTTGACTCGTTTGACTCGTTTGACTCGTTTGACTCGTTTGACTCGTTTGACTCGTTTGACTCGTTTGACTCGTTTGACTCGTTTGACTCGTTTGACTCGTTTGACTCGTTTGACTCGTTTGACTCGTTTGACTCGTTTGACTCGTTTGACTCGTTTGACTCGTTTGACTCGTTTGACTCGTTTGACTCGTTTGACTCGTTTGACTCGTTTGACTCGTTTGACTCGTTTGACTCGTTTGACTCGTTTGACTCGTTTGACTCGTTTGACTCGTTTGACTCGTTTGACTCGTTTGACTCGTTTGACTCGTTTGACTCGTTTGACTCGTTTGACTCGTTTGACTCGTTTGACTCGTTTGACTCGTTTGACTCGTTTGACTCGTTTGGCTCGTTTGGCTCGTTTGGCTCGTTTGGCTCGTTTGACTCGCTTGGCTCGGTTGGCTCGCTTGGCTCGCTTGGCTCGCTTGGCTCGCTTGGCTCGCTTGGCTCGCTTGGCTCGCTTGGCTCGCTTGGCTCGCTTGGCTCGCTTGGCTCGCTTGGCTCGCTTGGCTCGCTTGGCTCGCTTGGCTCGCGTGGCTCGCTTGGCTCGCTTGGCTCGCTTGGCTCGCTTCGCTCGCTTGGCTCGCTTGGCTCGCTTGGCTCGCTTGGCTCGCTTGGCTCGCTTGGCTCGCTTGGCTCGCTTGGCTCGCTTGGCTCGGTTGGCTCGCTTGGCTCGCTTGGCTCGCTTGGCTCGCTTGGCTCGCTTGGCTCGCTTGGCTCGCTTGGCTCGCTTGGCTCGCTTGGCTCGTTTGGCTCGTTTGGCTCGTTTGGCTCGTTTGACTCGATTGTCCTGTTCGACCCGTTTCACTCGTTTCACTCGTTTGACTCGTTTGACTCGTTTGACTCGTTTGACTCGTTTGACTCGTTTGACTCGTTTGACTCGTTTGACTCGTTTGACTCGTTTCGCTCGTTTGACTCGTTTCGCTCGTTTGACTCGTTTCGCTCGTTTGACTCGTTTCGCTCGTTTGACTCGTTTCGCTCGATTGACTCGTTTCGCTCGTTTGACTCGCTTGGCTCGCTTGGCTCGCTTGGCTCGCTTGGCTCGCTTGGCTCGCTTGGCTCGCTTGGCTCGCTTGGCTCGCTTGGCTCGCTTGGCTCGCTTGGCTCGCTTGGTTCGCTTGGCTCGCTTGGCTCGCTTGGCTCGCTTGGCTCGCTTGGCTCGCTTGGCTCGCTTGGCTCGCTTGGCTCGCTTGGCTCGCTTGGCTCGTTAGGCTCGTTTGACACGTTTGACTCGTTTGACTCGTTTGACTCGTTTGACTCGTTTGACTCGTTTGACTCGTTTGACTCGTTTGACTCGTTTGGCTCGTTTGGCTCGTTTGGCTCGTTTGGCTCGTTTGGCTCGTTTGACTCGATTGTCCTGTTCGACCCGTTTCACTCGTTTAACTCGTTTCACTCGTTTGACTCGTTTGACTCGTTTGACTCGTTTGGGTCGTTTGGGTCGTTTGGCTCGTTTGGCTCGTTTGACTCGATTGTCCTGTTCGACCCGTTTCACTCGTTTAACTCGTTTGACTCGTTTGGCTCGTTTGGCTCGTTTGGCTCGTTTGGCTCGTTTGGCTCGTTTGACTCGTTTGACTCGTTTGACTCGTTTGACTCGTTTGACTCGTTTGACTCGTTTGACTCGTTTGGCTCGTTTGACTCGTTTGACTCGTTTGACTCGTTTGACTCGTTTGACTCGTTTGACTCGTTTGACTCGTTTGACTCGTTTGACTCGTTTGACTCGTTTGACTCGTTTGACTCGTTTGACTCGTTTGACTCGTTTGACTCGTTTGACTCGTTTGACTCGTTTGACTCGTTTGACTCGTTTGACTCGTTTGACTCGTTTGGCTCGTTTGGCTCGTTTGGCTCGTTTGGCTCGTTTGGCTCGTTTGACTCGATTGTCCTGTTCGACCCGTTTTACTCGTTTAACTCGTTTCACTCGTTTGACTCGTTTGACTCGTTTGACTCGTTTGGGTCGTTTGACTCGTTTGACTCGTTTGGGTCGTTTGACTCGTTTCACTCGTTTGACTCGATGGTCCTGTTCGACCCGTTTGACACGTTTGACTCGTTTGACTCGTTTGACTCGTTTGACTCGTTTGACTCGTTTGACTCGTTTTACTCGTTTGACTCGTTTGACTCGTTTGACTCGTTTGACTCGTTTGACTCGTTTGACTCGTTTGACTCGTTTGACTCGTTTGACTCGTTTGACTCGTTTGACTCGTTTGACTCGTTTGACTCGTTTGACTCGTTTGACTCGTTTGACTCGTTTGACTCGTTTGACTCGTTTGACTCGTTTGACTCGTTTGACTCGTTTGACTCGTTTGACTCGTTTGACTCGTTTGACTCGTTTGACTCGTTTGACTCGTTTGACTCGTTTGACTCGTTTGACTCGTTTGACTCGTTTGACTCGTTTGACTCGTTTGACTCGTTTGACTCGTTTGACTCGTTTGACTCGTTTGACTCGTTTGACTCGTTTGACTCGTTTGACTCGTTTGACTCGTTTGACTCGTTTGACTCGTTTGACTCGTTTGACTCGTTTGACTCGTTTGACTCGTTTGACTCGTTTGACTCGTTTGACTCGTTTGACTCGTTTGACTCGTTTGACTCGTTTGACTCGTTTGACTCGTTTGACTCGTTTGACTCGTTTGACTCGTTTGACTCGTTTGACTCGTTTGACTCGTTTGACTCGTTTGACTCGTTTGACTCGTTTGACTCGTTTGACTCGTTTGACTCGTTTGACTCGTTTGACTCGTTTGACTCGTTTGACTCGTTTGACTCGTTTGACTCGTTTGACTCGTTTGACTCGTTTGACTCGTTTGACTCGTTTGACTCGTTTGACTCGTTTGACTCGTTTGACTCGTTTGACTCGTTTGACTCGTTTGACTCGTTTGACTCGTTTGACTCGTTTGACTCGTTTGACTCGTTTGACTCGTTTGACTCGTTTGACTCGTTTGACTCGTTTGACTCGTTTGACTCGTTTGACTCGTTTGACTCGTTTGACTCGTTTGACTCGTTTGACTCGTTTGACTCGTTTGACTCGTTTGACTCGTTTGACTCGTTTGACTCGTTTGACTCGTTTGACTCGTTTGACTCGTTTGACTCGTTTGACTCGTTTGACTCGTTTGACTCGTTTGACTCGTTTGACTCGTTTGACTCGTTTGACTCGTTTGACTCGTTTGACTCGTTTGACTCGTTTGACTCGTTTGACTCGTTTGACTCGTTTGACTCGTTTGACTCGTTTGACTCGTTTGACTCGTTTGACTCGTTTGACTAGTTTGACTCGTTTGGCTCGTTTGGCTCGTTTGGCTCGTTTGACTCGTTTGACTAGTTTGGCTCGTTTGGCTCGTTTGGCTCGTTTGGCTCGTTTGGCTCGTTTGGCTCGTTTGGCTCGTTTGGCTCGTTTGGCTCGTTTGGCTCGTTTGGCTCGTTTGGCTCGTTTGGCTCGTTTGGCTCGTTTGGCTCGTTTGGCTCGTTTGGCTCGTTTGGCTCGTTTGGCTCGTTTGACTCGTTTGACTCGTTTGACTCGTTTGGCTCGTTTGGCTCGTTTGGCTCGTTTGGCTCGTTTGGCTCGTTTGGCTCGCTTGGCTCGCTTGGCTCGCTTGGCTCGCTTGGCTCGCTTGGCTCGCTTGGCTCGCTTGGCTCGCTTGGCTCGCTTGGCTCGCTTGGCTCGCTTGGCTCGCTTGGCTCGCTTGGCTCGCTTGGCTCGCTTGGCTCGCTTGGCTCGCTTGGCTCGGTTGGCTCGCTTGGCTCGCTTGGCTCGCTTGGCTCGCTTGGCTCGCTTGGCTCGCTTGGCTCGGTTGGCTCGCTTGGCTCGCTTGGCTCGCTTGGCTCGCTTGGCTCGTTTGGCTCGTTTGGCTCGTTTGACTCGTTTGACACGTTTGACTCGTTTGACTCGTTTGACTCGTTTGACTCGTTTGACTCGTTTGACTCGTTTGGCTCGTTTGGCTCGTTTGGCTCGTTTGGCTCGTTTGGCTCGTTTGACTCGATTGTCCTGTTCGACCCGTTTTACTCGTTTAACTCGTTTGACTCGTTTCACTCGTTTGACTCGTTTGACTCGTTTGGGTCGTTTGACTCGTTTGACTCGTTTGGGTCGTTTGACTCGTTTCACTCGTTTGACTCGATGGTCCTGTTCGACCCGTTTCACTCGTTCGACCCGTTTGACACGTTTGACTCGTTTGACTCGTTTGACTCGTTTGACTCGTTTGACTCGTTTGACTCGTTTGACTCGTTTGACTCGTTTGACTCGTTTGACTCGTTTGACTCGTTTGACTCGTTTGACTCGTTTGACTCGTTTGACTCGTTTGACTAGTTTGACTCGTTTGGCTCGTTTGGCTCGTTTGGCTCGTTTGACTCGTTTGACTAGTTTGGCTCGTTTGGCTCGTTTGGCTCGTTTGGCTCGTTTGGCTCGTTTGGCTCGTTTGGCTCGTTTGGCTCGTTTGGCTCGTTTGGCTCGTTTGGCTCGTTTGGCTCGTTTGGCTCGTTTGGCTCGTTTGGCTCGTTTGGCTCGTTTGGCTCGTTTGGCTCGTTTGACTCGTTTGACTCGTTTGACTCGTTTGACTCGTTTGGCTCGTTTGACTCGTTTGGCTCGTTTGGCTCGTTTGGCTCGCTTGGCTCGCTTGGCTCGCTTGGCTCGCTTGGCTCGCTTGGCTCGCTTGGCTCGCTTGGCTCGCTTGGCTCGCTTGGCTCGCTTGGCTCGCTTGGCTCGCTTGGCTCGCTTGGCTCGCTTGGCTCGCTTGGCTCGGTTGGCTCGCTTGGCTCGCTTGGCTCGCTTGGCTCGCTTGGCTCGCTTGGCTCGCTTGGCTCGGTTGGCTCGCTTGGCTCGCTTGGCTCGCTTGGCTCGCTTGGCTCGTTTGGCTCGTTTGGCTCGTTTGACTCGTTTGACACGTTTGACTCGTTTGACTCGTTTGACTCGTTTGACTCGTTTGACTCGTTTGACTCGTTTGGCTCGTTTGGCTCGTTTGGCTCGTTTGGCTCGTTTGGCTCGTTTGACTCGATTGTCCTGTTCGACCCGTTTTACTCGTTTAACTCGTTTCACTCGTTTCACTCGTTTGACTCGTTTGACTCGTTTGGGTCGTTTGACTCGTTTGACTCGTTTGGGTCGTTTGACTCGTTTCACTCGTTTGACTCGATGGTCCTGTTCGACCCGTTTCACTCGTTCGACCCGTTTGACACGTTTGACTCGTTTGACTCGTTTGACTCGTTTGACTCGTTTGACTCGTTTGACTCGTTTGACTCGTTTGACTCGTTTGACTCGTTTGACTCGTTTGACTCGTTTGACTCGTTTGACTCGTTTGACTCGTTTGACTCGTTTGACTCGTTTGACTCGTTTGACTCGTTTGACTCGTTTGACTCGTTTGACTCGTTTGACTCGTTTGACTCGTTTGACTCGTTTGACTCGTTTGACTCGTTTGACTCGTTTGACTCGTTTGACTCGTTTGACTCGTTTGACTCGTTTGACTCGTTTGACTCGTTTGACTCGTTTGACTCGTTTGACTCGTTTGACTCGTTTGACTCGTTTGACTCGTTTGACTCGTTTGACTCGTTTGACTCGTTTGACTCGTTTGACTCGTTTGACTAGTTTGACTAGTTTGACTCGTTTGACTCGTTTGACTCGTTTGACTCGTTTGACTCGTTTGACTCGTTTGACTCGTTTGACTCGTTTGACTCGTTTGACTCGTTTGACTCGTTTGACTCGTTTGACTCGTTTGACTCGTTTGACTCGTTTGACTCGTTTGACTCGTTTGACTCGTTTGACTCGTTTGACTCGTTTGACTCGTTTGACTCGTTTGACTCGTTTGACTCGTTTGACTCGTTTGACTCGTTTGACTCGTTTGACTCGTTTGACTCGTTTGACTCGTTTGACTCGTTTGACTCGTTTGACTCGTTTGACTCGTTTGACTCGTTTGACTCGTTTGACTCGTTTGACTCGTTTGACTCGTTTGACTCGTTTGACTCGTTTGACTCGTTTGACTCGTTTGACTCGTTTGACTCGTTTGACTCGTTTGACTCGTTTGACTCGTTTGACTCGTTTGACTCGTTTGACTCGTTTGACTCGTTTGACTCGTTTGACTCGTTTGACTCGTTTGACTCGTTTGACTCGTTTGACTCGTTTGACTCGTTTGACTCGTTTGACTCGTTTGACTCGTTTGACTCGTTTGACTCGTTTGACTCGTTTGACTCGTTTGACTCGTTTGACTCGTTTGACTCGTTTGACTCGTTTGACTCGTTTGACTCGTTTGACTCGTTTGACTCGTTTGGCTCGTTTGACTCGTTTGGCTCGTTTGACTCGTTTCGCTCGTTTGACTCGTTTCGCTCGTTTGACTCGTTTCGCTCGTTTGACTCGTTTCGCTCGTTTGACTCGTTTCGCTCGTTTGACTCGTTTCGCTCGATTGACTCGTTTCGCTCGTTTGACTCGCTTGGCTCGCTTGGCTCGCTTGGCTCGCTTGGCTCGCTTGGCTCGCTTGGCTCGCTTGGCTCGCTTAGCTCGCTTGGCTCGCTTGGCTCGCTTGGCTCGCTTGGCTCGCTTGGCTCGCTTGGTTCGCTTGGCTCGCTTGGCTCGTTTGGCTCGTTTGGCTCGTTTGGCTCGTTTGGCTCGTTTGACTCGATTGTCCTGTTCGACCCGTTTTACTCGTTTAACTCGTTTAACTCGTTTCACTCGTTTGACTCGTTTGACTCGTTTGGGTCGTTTGACTCGTTTGACTCGTTTGGGTCGTTTGACTCGTTTCACTCGTTTGACTCGATGGTCCTGTTCGACCCGTTTCACTCGTTCGACCCGTTTGACACGTTTGACTCGTTTGACTCGTTTGACTCGTTTGACTCGTTTGACTCGTTTGACTCGTTTGACTCGTTTGACTCGTTTGACTCGTTTGACTCGTTTGACTCGTTTGACTCGTTTGACTCGTTTGACTCGTTTGACTCGTTTGACTCGTTTGACTCGTTTGACTCGTTTGACTCGTTTGACTCGTTTGACTCGTTTGACTCGTTTGACTCGTTTGACTCGTTTGACTCGTTTGACTCGTTTGACTCGTTTGACTCGTTTGACTCGTTTGACTCGTTTGACTCGTTTGACTCGTTTGACTCGTTTGACTCGTTTGACTCGTTTGACTCGTTTGACTCGTTTGACTCGTTTGACTCGTTTGACTCGTTTGACTCGTTTGACTCGTTTGACTCGTTTGACTCGTTTGACTAGTTTGACTAGTTTGACTCGTTTGACTCGTTTGACTCGTTTGACTCGTTTGACTCGTTTGACTCGTTTGACTCGTTTGACTCGTTTGACTCGTTTGACTCGTTTGACTCGTTTGACTCGTTTGACTCGTTTGACTCGTTTGACTCGTTTGACTCGTTTGACTCGTTTGACTCGTTTGACTCGTTTGACTCGTTTGACTCGTTTGACTCGTTTGACTCGTTTGACTCGTTTGACTCGTTTGACTCGTTTGACTCGTTTGACTCGTTTGACTCGTTTGACTCGTTTGACTCGTTTGACTCGTTTGACTCGTTTGACTCGTTTGACTCGTTTGACTCGTTTGACTCGTTTGACTCGTTTGACTCGTTTGACTCGTTTGACTCGTTTGACTCGTTTGACTCGTTTGACTCGTTTGACTCGTTTGACTCGTTTGACTCGTTTGACTCGTTTGACTCGTTTGACTCGTTTGACTCGTTTGACTCGTTTGACTCGTTTGACTCGTTTGACTCGTTTGACTCGTTTGACTCGTTTGACTCGTTTGACTCGTTTGACTCGTTTGACTCGTTTGACTCGTTTGACTCGTTTGACTCGTTTGACTCGTTTGACTCGTTTGACTCGTTTGACTCGTTTGACTCGTTTGACTCGTTTGACTCGTTTGACTCGTTTGACTCGTTTCGCTCGTTTGACTCGTTTCGCTCGTTTGACTCGTTTCGCTCGTTTGACTCGTTTCGCTCGTTTGACTCGTTTCGCTCGTTTGACTCGTTTGGCTCGTTTGACTCGTTTGGCTCGTTTGACTCGTTTCGCTCGATTGACTCGTTTCGCTCGTTTGACTCGCTTGGCTCGCTTGGCTCGCTTGGCTCGCTTGGCTCGCTTGGCTCGCTTGGCTCGCTTGGCTCGCTTAGCTCGCTTGGCTCGCTTGGCTCGCTTGGCTCGCTTGGCTCGCTTGGCTCGCTTGGTTCGCTTGGCTCGCTTGGCTCGCTTGGCTCGCTTGGCTCGCTTGGCTCGCTTGGCTCGCTTGGCTCGCTTGGCTCGCTTGGCTCGCTTGGCTCGCTTGGCTCGCTTGGCTCGCTTGGCTCGCTTGGCTCGCTTGGCTCGCTTGGCTCGTTTGGCTCGTTTGACACGTTTGACTCGTTTGACTCGTTTGACTCGTTTGACTCGTTTGACTCGTTTGACTCGTTTGACTCGTTTGACTCGTTTGGCTCGTTTGGCTCGTTTGGCTCGTTTGGCTCGTTTGGCTCGTTTGACTCGATTGTCCTGTTCGACCCGTTTCACTCGTTTAACTCGTTTCACTCGTTTGACTCGTTTGACTCGTTTGACTCGTTTGGGTCGTTTGGCTCGTTTGGCTCGTTTGACTCGATTGTCCTGTTCGACCCGTTTCACTCGTTTAACTCGTTTGACTCGTTTGACTCGTTTGACTCGTTTGACTCGTTTGACTCGTTTGACTCGTTTGACTCGTTTGACTCGTTTGACTCGTTTGACTCGTTTGACTCGTTTGACTCGTTTGACTCGTTTGACTCGTTTGACTCGTTTGACTCGTTTGACTCGTTTGACTCGTTTGACTCGTTTGACTCGTTTGACTCGTTTGACTCGTTTGACTCGTTTGACTCGTTTGACTCGTTTGACTCGTTTGACTCGTTTGACTCGTTTGACTCGTTTGACTCGTTTGACTCGTTTCGCTCGTTTGACTCGTTTGACTCGTTTGACTCGTTTGACTCGTTTGACTCGTTTCGCTCGTTTGACTCGTTTCGCTCGTTTGACTCGTTTGACTCGTTTGACTCGTTTGACTCGTTTGACTCGTTTGACTCGTTTGACTCGTTTGACTCGTTTGACTCGTTTGACTCGTTTGACTCGTTTGACTCGTTTGACTCGTTTGACTCGTTTGACTCGTTTGACTCGTTTGACTCGTTTGACTCGTTTGACTCGTTTGACTCGTTTGACTCGTTTCGCTCGTTTGACTCGTTTCGCTCGTTTGACTCGTTTCGCTCGTTTGACTCGTTTCGCTCGTTTGACTCGTTTCGCTCGTTTGACTCGTTTCGCTCGTTTGACTCGTTTCGCTCGTTTGACTCGTTTCGCTCGATTGACTCGTTTCGCTCGTTTGACTCGCTTGGCTCGCTTGGCTCGCTTGGCTCGCTTGGCTCGCTTGGCTCGCTTGGCTCGCTTGGCTCGCTTAGCTCGCTTGGCTCGCTTGGCTCGCTTGGCTCGCTTGGCTCGCTTGGCTCGCTTGGTTCGCTTGGCTCGCTTGGCTCGTTTGGCTCGTTTGGCTCGTTTGGCTCGTTTGGCTCGTTTGACTCGATTGTCCTGTTCGACCCGTTTTACTCGTTTAACTCGTTTAACTCGTTTCACTCGTTTGACTCGTTTGACTCGTTTGGGTCGTTTGACTCGTTTGACTCGTTTGGGTCGTTTGACTCGTTTCACTCGTTTGACTCGATGGTCCTGTTCGACCCGTTTCACTCGTTCGACCCGTTTGACACGTTTGACTCGTTTGACTCGTTTGACTCGTTTGACTCGTTTGACTCGTTTGACTCGTTTGACTCGTTTGACTCGTTTGACTCGTTTGACTCGTTTGACTCGTTTGACTCGTTTGACTCGTTTGACTCGTTTGACTCGTTTGACTCGTTTGACTCGTTTGACTCGTTTGACTCGTTTGACTCGTTTGACTCGTTTGACTCGTTTGACTCGTTTGACTCGTTTGACTCGTTTGACTCGTTTGACTCGTTTGACTCGTTTGACTCGTTTGACTCGTTTGACTCGTTTGACTCGTTTGACTCGTTTGACTCGTTTGACTCGTTTGACTCGTTTGACTCGTTTGACTCGTTTGACTCGTTTGACTCGTTTGACTCGTTTGACTCGTTTGACTCGTTTGACTCGTTTGACTCGTTTGACTCGTTTGACTCGTTTGACTCGTTTGACTCGTTTGACTCGTTTGACTCGTTTGACTCGTTTGACTCGTTTGACTCGTTTGACTCGTTTGACTCGTTTGACTCGTTTGACTCGTTTGACTCGTTTGACTCGTTTGACTCGTTTGACTCGTTTGACTCGTTTGACTCGTTTGACTCGTTTGACTCGTTTGACTCGTTTGACTCGTTTGACTCGTTTGACTCGTTTGACTCGTTTGACTCGTTTGACTCGTTTGACTCGTTTGACTCGTTTGACTCGTTTGACTCGTTTGACTCGTTTGACTCGTTTGACTCGTTTGACTCGTTTGACTCGTTTGACTCGTTTGACTCGTTTGACTCGTTTGACTCGTTTGACTCGTTTGACTCGTTTGACTCGTTTGACTCGTTTGACTCGTTTGACTCGTTTGACTCGTTTGACTCGTTTGACTCGTTTGACTCGTTTGACTCGTTTGACTCGTTTGACTCGTTTGACTCGTTTGACTCGTTTGACTCGTTTCGCTCGTTTGACTCGTTTGGCTCGTTTGACTCGTTTCGCTCGTTTGACTCGTTTCGCTCGTTTGACTCGTTTCGCTCGTTTGACTCGTTTCGCTCGTTTGACTCGTTTCGCTCGTTTGACTCGTTTCGCTCGATTGACTCGTTTCGCTCGTTTGACTCGCTTGGCTCGCTTGGCTCGCTTGGCTCGCTTGGCTCGCTTGGCTCGCTTGGCTCGCTTGGCTCGCTTAGCTCGCTTGGCTCGCTTGGCTCGCTTGGCTCGCTTGGCTCGCTTGGCTCGCTTGGTTCGCTTGGCTCGTTTGGCTCGCTTGGCTCGCTTGGCTCGCTTGGCTCGCTTGGCTCGCTTGGCTCGCTTGGCTCGCTTGGCTCGCTTGGCTCGCTTGGCTCGCTTGGCTCGCTTGGCTCGCTTGGCTCGCTTGGCTCGCTTGGCTCGTTTGGCTCGTTTGACACGTTTGACTCGTTTGACTCGTTTGACTCGTTTGACTCGTTTGACTCGTTTGACTCGTTTGACTCGTTTGACTCGTTTGGCTCGTTTGGCTCGTTTGGCTCGTTTGGCTCGTTTGGCTCGTTTGACTCGATTGTCCTGTTCGACCCGTTTCACTCGTTTAACTCGTTTCACTCGTTTGACTCGTTTGACTCGTTTGACTCGTTTGGCTCGTTTGGCTCGTTTGGCTCGTTTGACTCGATTGTCCTGTTCGACCCGTTTCACTCGTTTAACTCGTTTGACTCGTTTGACTCGTTTGACTCGTTTGACTCGTTTGACTCGTTTGACTCGTTTGACTCGTTTGACTCGTTTGACTCGTTTGACTCGTTTGACTCGTTTGACTCGTTTGACTCGTTTGACTCGTTTGACTCGTTTGACTCGTTTGACTCGTTTGACTCGTTTGACTCGTTTGACTCGTTTGACTCGTTTGACTCGTTTGACTCGTTTGACTCGTTTGACTCGTTTGACTCGTTTGACTCGTTTGACTCGTTTGACTCGTTTGACTCGTTTGACTCGTTTCGCTCGTTTGACTCGTTTCGCTCGTTTGACTCGTTTCGCTCGTTTGACTCGTTTCGCTCGTTTGACTCGTTTCGCTCGTTTGACTCGTTTCGCTCGTTTGACTCGTTTCGCTCGATTGACTCGTTTCGCTCGTTTGACTCGCTTGGCTCGCTTGGCTCGCTTGGCTCGCTTGGCTCGCTTGGCTCGCTTGGCTCGCTTGGCTCGCTTGGCTCGCTTGGCTCGCTTGGCTCGCTTGGCTCGCTTGGCTCGCTTGGCTCGCTTGGCTCGCTTGGCTCGCTTGGCTCGCTTGGCTCGCTTGGTTCGCTTGGCTCGCTTGGCTCGCTTGGCTCGCTTGGCTCGCTTGGCTCGCTTGGCTCGCTTGGCTCGCTTGGCTCGCTTGGCTCGCTTGGCTCGCTTGGCTCGCTTGGCTCGCTTGGCTCGTTTGGCTCGTTTGACACGTTTGACTCGTTTGACTCGTTTGACTCGTTTGACTCGTTTGACTCGTTTGACTCGTTTGACTCGTTTGACTCGTTTGGCTCGTTTGGCTCGTTTGGCTCGTTTGGCTCGTTTGGCTCGTTTGACTCGATTGTCCTGTTCGACCCGTTTCACTCGTTTAACTCGTTTCACTCGTTTGACTCGTTTGACTCGTTTGACTCGTTTGGGTCGTTTGGCTCGTTTGGCTCGTTTGACTCGATTGTCCTGTTCGACCCGTTTCACTCGTTTGACTCGTTTGACTCGTTTGACTCGTTTGACTCGTTTGACTCGTTTGACTCGTTTGACTCGTTTGACTCGTTTGACTCGTTTGACTCGTTTGACTCGTTTGACTCGTTTGACTCGTTTGACTCGTTTGACTCGTTTGACTCGTTTGACTCGTTTGACTCGTTTGACTCGTTTGACTCGTTTGACTCGTTTGACTCGTTTGACTCGTTTGACTCGTTTGACTCGTTTGACTCGTTTGACTCGTTTGACTCGTTTGACTCGTTTGACTCGTTTGACTCGTTTGACTCGTTTGACTCGTTTGACTCGTTTGACTCGTTTGACTCGTTTGGCTCGTTTGGCTCGTTTGACTCGTTTGACTCGTTTGACTCGTTTGACTCGTTTGACTCGTTTGACTCGTTTGACTCGTTTGACTCGTTTGACTCGTTTGACTCGTTTGACTCGTTTGACTCGTTTGACTCGTTTGACTCGTTTGACTCGTTTGACTCGTTTGACTCGTTTGACTCGTTTGACTCGTTTGATTCGTTTGACTCGTTTGACTCGTTTGACTCGTTTGACTCGTTTGACTCGTTTGACTCGTTTGACTCGTTTGACTCGTTTGACTCGTTTGACTCGTTTGACTCGTTTGACTCGTTTGACTCGTTTGACTCGTTTGACTCGTTTGACTCGTTTGACTCGTTTGACTCGTTTGACTCGTTTGACTCGTTTCGCTCGTTTGACTCGTTTCGCTCGTTTGACTCGTTTCGCTCGTTTGACTCGTTTCGCTCGTTTGACTCGTTTCGCTCGTTTGACTCGTTTCGCTCGTTTGACTCGTTTCGCTCGTTTGACTCGTTTCGCTCGATTGACTCGTTTCGCTCGTTTGACTCGCTTGGCTCGCTTGGCTCGCTTGGCTCGCTTGGCTCGCTTGGCTCGCTTGGCTCGCTTGGCTCGCTTAGCTCGCTTGGCTCGCTTGGCTCGCTTGGCTCGCTTGGCTCGCTTGGCTCGCTTGGTTCGCTTGGCTCGCTTGGCTCGCTTGGCTCGCTTGGCTCGCTTGGCTCGCTTGGCTCGCTTGGCTCGCTTGGCTCGCTTGGCTCGCTTGGCTCGCTTGGCTCGCTTGGCTCGCTTGGCTCGCTTGGCTCGCTTGGCTCGCTTGGCTCGTTTGGCTCGTTTGACACGTTTGACTCGTTTGACTCGTTTGACTCGTTTGACTCGTTTGACTCGTTTGACTCGTTTGACTCGTTTGACTCGTTTGGCTCGTTTGGCTCGTTTGGCTCGTTTGGCTCGTTTGGCTCGTTTGACTCGATTGTCCTGTTCGACCCGTTTCACTCGTTTAACTCGTTTCACTCGTTTGACTCGTTTGACTCGTTTGACTCGTTTGGGTCGTTTGGCTCGTTTGGCTCGTTTGACTCGATTGTCCTGTTCGACCCGTTTCACTCGTTTAACTCGTTTGACTCGTTTGACTCGTTTGACTCGTTTGACTCGTTTGACTCGTTTGACTCGTTTGACTCGTTTGACTCGTTTGACTCGTTTGACTCGTTTGACTCGTTTGACTCGTTTGACTCGTTTGACTCGTTTGACTCGTTTGACTCGTTTGACTCGTTTGACTCGTTTGACTCGTTTGACTCGTTTGACTCGTTTGACTCGTTTGACTCGTTTGACTCGTTTGACTCGTTTGACTCGTTTGACTCGTTTGACTCGTTTGACTCGTTTGACTCGTTTGACTCGTTTCGCTCGTTTGACTCGTTTCGCTCGTTTGACTCGTTTCGCTCGTTTGACTCGTTTCGCTCGTTTGACTCGTTTCGCTCGTTTGACTCGTTTCGCTCGTTTGACTCGTTTCGCTCGATTGGCTCGTTTCGCTCGTTTGACTCGCTTGGCTCGCTTGGCTCGCTTGGCTCGCTTGGCTCGCTTGGCTCGCTTGGCTCGCTTGGCTCGCTTGGCTCGCTTGGCTCGCTTGGCTCGCTTGGCTCGCTTGGCTCGCTTGGCTCGCTTGGCTCGCTTGGCTCGCTTGGCTCGCTTGGCTCGCTTGGTTCGCTTGGCTCGCTTGGCTCGCTTGGCTCGCTTGGCTCGCTTGGCTCGCTTGGCTCGCTTGGCTCGCTTGGCTCGCTTGGCTCGCTTGGCTCGCTTGGCTCGCTTGGCTCGCTTGGCTCGTTTGGCTCGTTTGACACGTTTGACTCGTTTGACTCGTTTGACTCGTTTGACTCGTTTGACTCGTTTGACTCGTTTGACTCGTTTGACTCGTTTGGCTCGTTTGGCTCGTTTGGCTCGTTTGGCTCGTTTGGCTCGTTTGACTCGATTGTCCTGTTCGACCCGTTTCACTCGTTTAACTCGTTTCACTCGTTTGACTCGTTTGACTCGTTTGACTCGTTTGGGTCGTTTGGCTCGTTTGGCTCGTTTGACTCGATTGTCCTGTTCGACCCGTTTCACTCGTTTAACTCGTTTGACTCGTTTGACTCGTTTCACTCGTTTGACTCGTTTGACTCGTTTGACTCGTTTGACTCGTTTGACTCGTTTGACTCGTTTGACTCGTTTGACTCGTTTGACTCGTTTGACTCGTTTGACTCGTTTGACTCGTTTGACTCGTTTGACTCGTTTGACTCGTTTGACTCGTTTGACTCGTTTGACTCGTTTGACTCGTTTGACTCGTTTGACTCGTTTGACTCGTTTGACTCGTTTGACTCGTTTGACTCGTTTGACTCGTTTGACTCGTTTGACTCGTTTGACTCGTTTGACTCGTTTGACTCGTTTGACTCGTTTGGCTCGTTTGGCTCGTTTGGCTCGTTTGGCTCGTTTGGCTCGTTTGGCTCGTTTGGCTCGTTTGGCTCGTTTGGCTCGTTTGGCTCGTTTGGCTCGTTTGGCTCGTTTGACTCGATTGTCCTGTTCGACCCGTTTCACTCGTTTAACTCGTTTCATCGTTTGACTCGTTTGACTCGTTTGACTCGTTTGGGACGTTTGACTCGTTTGACTCGTTTGGGTCGTTTGACTCGTTTCACTCGTTTGACTCGATGGTCCTGTTCGACCCGTTTCACTCGTTCGACCCGTTTGACCCGTTTGACTGGTTTGACTCGTTTGACTCGTTTGACTCGTTTGACTCGTTTGACTCGTTTGACTCGTTTGACTCGTTTGACTCGTTTGACTCGTTTGGCTCGTTTGGCTCGTTTGGCTCGTTTGGCTCGTTTGGCTCGTTTGGCTCGTTTGGCTCGTTTGACTCGTTTGACTCGTTTGACTCGTTTGACTCGTTTGACTCGTTTGACTCGTTTGACTCGTTTGGCTCGTTTGACTCGTTTGACTCGTTTGACTCGTTTGACTCGTTTGACTCGTTTGACTCGTTTGACTCGTTTGACTCGTTTGACTCGTTTGACTCGTTTGACTCGTTTGACTCGTTTGACTCGTTTGACTCGTTTGACTCGTTTGACTCGTTTGACTCGTTTGACTCGTTTGACTCGTTTGACTCGTTTGACTCGTTTGACTCGTTTGACTCGTTTGACTCGTTTGACTCGTTTGACTCGTTTGACTCGTTTGACTCGTTTGACTCGTTTGACTCGTTTGACTCGTTTGACTCGTTTGACTCGTTTGACTCGTTTGACTCGTTTGACTCGTTTGACTCGTTTGACTCGTTTGACTCGTTTGACTCGTTTGACTCGTTTGACTCGTTTGACTCGTTTGACTCGTTTGACTCGTTTGGGTCGTTTGACTCGTTTGACTCGTTTGACTCGTTTGGGTCGTTTGACTCGTTTGACTCGTTTGACTCGTTTGACTCGTTTGACTCGTTTGACTCGTTTGACTCGTTTGACTCGTTTGACTCGTTTGACTCGTTTGACTCGTTTGACTCGTTTGACTCGTTTGACTCGTTTGACTCGTTTGACTCGTTTGACTCGTTTGACTCGTTTGACTCGTTTGACTCGTTTGACTCGTTTGACTCGTTTGACTCGTTTGACTCGTTTGACTCGTTTGACTCGTTTGACTCGTTTGACTCGTTTGACTCGTTTGACTCGTTTGACTCGTTTGACTCGTTTGACTCGTTTGACTCGTTTGACTCGTTTGACTCGTTTGACTCGTTTGACTCGTTTGACTCGTTTGACTCGTTTGACTCGTTTGACTCGTTTGACTCGTTTGACTCGTTTGACTCGTTTGACTCGTTTGACTCGTTTGACTCGTTTGACTCGTTTGACTCGTTTGACTCGTTTGACTCGTTTGACTCGTTTGACTCGTTTGACTCGTTTGACTCGTTTGACTCGTTTGACTCGTTTGACTCGTTTGACTCGTTTGACTCGTTTGACTCGTTTGACTCGTTTGGCTCGTTTGGCTCGTTTGGCTCGTTTGACTCGTTTGGCTCGTTTGACTCGTTTGGCTCGTTTGGCTCGTTTGGCTCGTTTGGCTCGTTTGGCTCGTTTGGCTCGTTTGGCTCGTTTGGCTCGTTTGGCTCGTTTGGCTCGCTTGGCTCGCTTGGCTCGCTTGGCTCGCTTGGCTCGCTTGGCTCGCTTGGCTCGCTTGGCTCGCTTGGCTCGCTTGGCTCGCTTGGCTCGCTTGGCTCGCTTGGCTCGCTTGGCTCGCTTGGCTCGCTTGGCTCGCTTGGCTCGCTTGGCTCGGTTGGCTCGCTTGGCTCGCTTGGCTCGCTTGGCTCGCTTGGCTCGCTTGGCTCGCTTGGCTCGGTTGGCTCGCTTGGCTCGCTTGGCTCGCTTGGCTCGCTTGGCTCGCTTGGCTCGTTTGGCTCGTTTGGCTCGTTTGACTCGTTTGACACGTTTGACTCGTTTGACTCGTTTGACTCGTTTGACTCGTTTGACTCGTTTGACTCGTTTGGCTCGTTTGGCTCGTTTGGCTCGTTTGGCTCGTTTGGCTCGTTTGACTCGATTGTCCTGTTCGACCCGTTTCACTCGTTTAACTCGTTTCATCGTTTGACTCGTTTGACTCGTTTGACTCGTTTGGGACGTTTGACTCGTTTGACTCGTTTGGGTCGTTTGACTCGTTTCACTCGTTTGACTCGATGGTCCTGTTCGACCCGTTTCACTCGTTCGACCCGTTTGACCCGTTTGACTGGTTTGACTCGTTTGACTCGTTTGACTCGTTTGACTCGTTTGACTCGTTTGACTCGTTTGACTCGTTTGGCTCGTTTGGCTCGTTTGGCTCGTTTGGCTCGTTTGGCTCGTTTGGCTCGTTTGGCTCGTTTGACTCGTTTGACTCGTTTGACTCGTTTGACTCGTTTGACTCGTTTGACTCGTTTGACTCGTTTGGCTCGTTTGACTCGTTTGACTCGTTTGACTCGTTTGACTCGTTTGACTCGTTTGACTCGTTTGACTCGTTTGACTCGTTTGACTCGTTTGACTCGTTTGACTCGTTTGACTCGTTTGACTCGTTTGACTCGTTTGACTCGTTTGACTCGTTTGACTCGTTTGACTCGTTTGACTCGTTTGACTCGTTTGACTCGTTTGACTCGTTTGACTCGTTTGACTCGTTTGACTCGTTTGACTCGTTTGACTCGTTTGACTCGTTTGACTCGTTTGACTCGTTTGACTCGTTTGACTCGTTTGACTCGTTTGACTCGTTTGACTCGTTTGACTCGTTTGACTCGTTTGACTCGTTTGGGTCGTTTGACTCGTTTGACTCGTTTGGGTCGTTTGACTCGTTTGACTCGTTTGACTCGTTTGACTCGTTTGACTCGTTTGACTCGTTTGACTCGTTTGACTCGTTTGACTCGTTTGACTCGTTTGACTCGTTTGACTCGTTTGACTCGTTTGACTCGTTTGACTCGTTTGACTCGTTTGACTCGTTTGACTCGTTTGACTCGTTTGACTCGTTTGACTCGTTTGACTCGTTTGACTCGTTTGACTCGTTTGACTCGTTTGACTCGTTTGACTCGTTTGACTCGTTTGACTCGTTTGACTCGTTTGACTCGTTTGACTCGTTTGACTCGTTTGACTCGTTTGACTCGTTTGACTCGTTTGACTCGTTTGACTCGTTTGACTCGTTTGACTCGTTTGACTCGTTTGACTCGTTTGACTCGTTTGACTCGTTTGACTCGTTTGACTCGTTTGACTCGTTTGACTCGTTTGACTCGTTTGACTCGTTTGACTCGTTTGACTCGTTTGACTCGTTTGACTCGTTTGACTCGTTTGACTCGTTTGACTCGTTTGACTCGTTTGACTCGTTTGACTCGTTTGACTCGTTTGACTCGTTTGACTCGTTTGACTCGTTTGACTCGTTTGACTCGTTTGGCTCGTTTGGCTCGTTTGGCTCGTTTGTCTCGTTTGGCTCGTTTGGCTCGTTTGGCTCGTTTGTGGTCGTTTGGGTCGTTTGACTCGTTTCACTCGTTTGACTCGATTGTCCTGTTCGACCCGTTTCACTCGTTCGACCCGTTTGACACGTTTGACTCGTTTGACTCGTTTGACTCGTTTGACTCGTTTGACTCGTTTGACTCGCTTGACTCGTTTGACTCGCTTGACCCGATTGACTCGAGTAACTCGTTTGACTCGTTTGACTCGTTTGACTCGATTGACTCGTTTGACTCGTTTGACTCGTTTCACTCGTTTGACTCGTTTGACTCGTTTGACTCGTTTGACTCGTTTCACTCGTTTCACTCGTTTGACTCGATTGTCCTGTTCGACCCGTTTCACTCGTTTGACTCGTTTGACTTGTTTGACTCGTTTGGGTCGTTTGACTCGTTTCACTCGTTTGACTCGATTGTCCTGTTCGACCCGTTTCACTCGTTCGACCCGTTTGACACGTTTGACTCGTTTGACTCGTTTGACTCGTTTGACTCGTTTGACTCGTTTGGCTCGTTTGGCTCGTTTGGCTCGTTTGGCTCGTTTGGCTCGTTTGGCTCGTTTGGCTCGTTTGGCTCGTTTGGCTCGTTTGGCTCGCTTGGCTCGCTTGGCTCGCTTGGCTCGCTTGGCTCGTTTGACTCGTTTGACTCGTTTGACTCGTTTGACTCGTTTGACTCGTTTGACTCGTTTGACTCGTTTGATTCGCTTGACCCGATTGACTCGAGTAACTCGTTTGACTCGTTTGACTCGTTTGACTCGTTTGACTCGTTTGACTCGTTTGACTCGTTTGACTCGTTTGGCTCGTTTGGCTCGTTTGGCTCGTTTGACTCGTTTGGCTCGTTTGACTCGTTTGACTAGTTTGGCTCGTTTGGCTCGTTTGGCTCGTTTGGCTCGTTTGGCTCGTTTGGCTCGTTTGGCTCGTTTGGCTCGTTTGGCTCGTTTGGCTCGTTTGGCTCGTTTGGCTCGTTTGGCTCGTTTGGCTCGTTTGGCTCGTTTGACTCGTTTGGCTCGTTTGACTCGTTTGGCTCGTTTGGCTCGTTTGGCTCGTTTGGCTCGTTTGGCTCGTTTGGCTCGTTTGGCTCGTTTGGCTCGTTTGGCTCGCTTGGCTCGCTTGGCTCGCTTGGCTCGCTTGGCTCGCTTGGCTCGCTTGGCTCGCTTGGCTCGCTTGGCTCGCTTGGCTCGCTTGGCTCGCTTGGCTCGCTTGGCTCGCTTGGCTCGCTTGGCTCGCTTGGCTCGCTTGGCTCGCTTGGCTCGCTTGGCTCGCTTGGCTCGCTTGGCTCGCTTGGCTCGCTTGGCTCGCTTGGCTCGGTTGGCTCGCTTGGCTCGCTTGGCTCGCTTGGCTCGCTTGGCTCGCTTGGCTCGCTTGGCTCGGTTGGCTCGCTTGGCTCGCTTGGCTCGCTTGGCTCGCTTGGCTCGCTTGGCTCGCTTGGCTCGCTTGGCTCGTTTGGCTCGTTTGGCTCGTTTGACTCGTTTGACACGTTTGACTCGTTTGACTCGTTTGACTCGTTTGACTCGTTTGACTCGTTTGACTCGTTTGGCTCGTTTGGCTCGTTTGGCTCGTTTGGCTCGTTTGGCTCGTTTGACTCGATTGTCCTGTTCGACCCGTTTTACTCGTTTAACTCGTTTCACTCGTTTGACTCGTTTGACTCGTTTGACTCGTTTGGGTCGTTTGACTCGTTTGACTCGTTTGGGTCGTTTGACTCGTTTTACTCGTTTGACTCGATGGTCCTGTTCGACCCGTTTCACTCGTTCGACCCGTTTGACACGTTTGACACGTTTGACTCGTTTGACTCGTTTGACTCGTTTGACTCGTTTGACTCGTTTGACTCGTTTGACTCGTTTGACTCGTTTGACTCGTTTGACTCGTTTGACTCGTTTGACTCGTTTGACTCGTTTGACTCGTTTGACTCGTTTGACTCGTTTGACTCGTTTGACTCGTTTGACTCGTTTGACTCGTTTGACTCGTTTGACTCGTTTGACTCGTTTGACTCGTTTGACTCGTTTGACTCGTTTGACTCGTTTGACTCGTTTGACTCGTTTGACTCGTTTGACTCGTTTGACTCGTTTGACTCGTTTGACTCGTTTGACTCGTTTGACTCGTTTGACTCGTTTGACTCGTTTGACTCGTTTGACTCGTTTGACTCGTTTGACTCGTTTGACTCGTTTGACTCGTTTGACTCGTTTGACTCGTTTGACTCGTTTGACTCGTTTGACTCGTTTGACTCGTTTGACTCGTTTGACTCGTTTGACTCGTTTGACTCGTTTGACTCGTTTGACTCGTTTGACTCGTTTGACTCGTTTGACTCGTTTGACTCGTTTGACTCGTTTGACTCGTTTGACTCGTTTGACTCGTTTGACTCGTTTGACTCGTTTGACTCGTTTGACTCGTTTGACTCGTTTGACTCGTTTGACTCGTTTGACTCGTTTGACTCGTTTGACTCGTTTGACTCGTTTGACTCGTTTGACTCGTTTGACTCGTTTGACTCGTTTGACTCGTTTGACTCGTTTGACTCGTTTGACTCGTTTGACTCGTTTGACTCGTTTGACTCGTTTGACTCGTTTGACTCGTTTGACTCGTTTGACTCGTTTGACTCGTTTGACTCGTTTGACTCGTTTGACTCGTTTGACTCGTTTGACTCGTTTGACTCGTTTGACTCGTTTGACTCGTTTGACTCGTTTGACTCGTTTGACTCGTTTGACTCGTTTGACTCGTTTGACTCGTTTGACTCGTTTGACTCGTTTGACTCGTTTGACTCGTTTGACTCGTTTGACTCGTTTGACTCGTTTGACTCGTGTGACTCGTTTGACTCGTTTGACTCGTTTGACTCGTTTGACTCGTTTGACTCGTTTGACTCGTTTGACTCGTTTGACTCGTTTGACTCGTTTGACTCGTTTGACTCGTTTGACTCGTTTGACTCGTTTGACTCGTTTGACTCGTTTGACTCGTTTGACTCGTTTGACTCGTTTGACTCGTTTGACTCGTTTGACTCGTTTGACTCGTTTGACTCGTTTGACTCGTTTGACTCGTTTGACTCGTTTGACTCGTTTGACTCGTTTGACTCGTTTGACTCGTTTGACTCGTTTGACTCGTTTGACTCGTTTGACTCGTTTGACTCGTTTGACTCGTTTGACTCGTTTGACTCGTTTGACTCGTTTGACTCGTTTGACTCGTTTGACTCGTTTGACTCGTTTGACTCGTTTGACTCGTTTGACTCGTTTGACTCGTTTGACTCGTTTGACTCGTTTGACTCGTTTGACTCGTTTGACTCGTTTGACTCGTTTGACTCGTTTGACTCGTTTGACTCGTTTGACTCGTTTGACTCGTTTGACTCGTTTGACTCGTTTGACTCGTTTGACTCGTTTGACTCGTTTGACTCGTTTGACTCGTTTGACTCGTTTGACTCGTTTGACTCGTTTGACTCGTTTGACTCGTTTGACTCGTTTGACTCGTTTGTCTCGTTTGACTCGTTTGACTCGTTTGACTCGTTTGACTCGTTTGACTCGTTTGACTCGTTTGACTCGTTTGACTCGTTTGACTCGTTTGACTCGTTTGACTCGTTTGACTCGTTTGACTCGTTTGACTCGTTTGACTCGTTTGACTCGTTTGACTCGTTTGACTCGTTTGACTCGTTTGACTCGTTTGACTCGTTTGACTCGTTTGACTCGTTTGACTCGTTTGACTCGTTTGACTCGTTTGACTCGTTTGACTCGTTTGACTCGTTTGACTCGTTTGACTCGTTTGACTCGTTTGACTCGTTTGACTCGTTTGACTCGTTTGACTCGTTTGACTCGTTTGACTCGTTTGACTCGTTTGACTCGTTTGACTCGTTTGACTCGTTTGACTCGTTTGACTCGTTTGACTCGTTTGACTCGTTTGACTCGTTTGACTCGTTTGACTCGTTTGACTCGTTTGACTCGTTTGACTCGTTTGACTCGTTTGACTCGTTTGACTCGTTTGACTCGTTTGACTCGTTTGACTCGTTTGACTCGTTTGACTCGTTTGGCTCGTTTGGCTCGTTTGGCTCGTTTGGCTCGTTTGGCTCGTTTGGCTCGTTTGGCTCGTTTGGCTCGTTTGGCTCGTTTGGCTCGTTTGGCTCGTTTGGCTCGTTTGGCTCGTTTGGCTCGTTTGGCTCGTTTGGCTCGTTTGACTCGTTTGACTCGTTTGACTCGTTTGACTCGTTTGGCTCGTTTGACTCGTTTGACTCGTTTGACTCGTTTGCCTCGTTTGGCTCGTTTGGCTCGTTTGGCTCGTTTGGCTCGTTTGACTCGTATGACTAGTTTGGCTCGTTTGGCTCGTTTGGCTCGTTTGGCTCGTTTGGCTCGTTTGGCTCGTTTGGCTCGTTTGGCTCGTTTGGCTCGTTTGGCTCGTTTGGCTCGTTTGGCTCGTTTGGCTCGTTTGGCTCGTTTGGCTCGTTTGGCTCGTTTGGCTCGTTTGGCTCGTTTGGCTCGTTTGGCTCGTTTGGCTCGTTTGGCTCGTTTGGCTCGTTTGGCTCGTTTGACTCGTTTGACTCGTTTGACTCGTTTGACTCGTTTGACTCGTTTGACTCGTTTGCCTCGTTTGGCTCGTTTGGCTCGTTTGGCTCGTTTGACTCGTTTGACTCGTTTGGCTCGTTTGACTCGTTTGACTAGTTTGGCTCGTTTGGCTCGTTTGGCTCGTTTGGCTCGTTTGGCTCGTTTGGCTCGTTTGGCTCGTTTGGCTCGTTTGGCTCGTTTGGCTCGTTTGGCTCGTTTGGCTCGTTTGGCTCGTTTGGCTCGTTTGACTCGTTTGGCTCGTTTGACTCGTTTGGCTCGTTTGACTCGTTTGGCTCGTTTGGCTCGTTTGGCTCGTTTGGCTCGTTTGGCTCGTTTGGCTCGTTTGGCTCGTTTGGCTCGTTTGGCTCGTTTGGCTCGCTTGGCTCGCTTGGCTCGCTTGGCTCGCTTGGCTCGCTTGGCTCGCTTGGCTCGCTTGGCTCGCTTGGCTCGCTTGGCTCGCTTGGCTCGCTTGGCTCGCTTGGCTCGCTTGGCTCGCTTGGCTCGCTTGGCTCGCTTGGCTCGCTTGGCTCGCTTGGCTCGCTTGGCTCGCTTGGCTCGCTTGGCTCGCTTGGCTCGCTTGGCTCGCTTGGCTCGCTTGGCTCGCTTGGCTCGCTTGGCTCGGTTGGCTCGCTTGGCTCGCTTGGCTCGCTTGGCTCGCTTGGCTCGCTTGGCTCGCTTGGCTCGGTTGGCTCGCTTGGCTCGCTTGGCTCGCTTGGCTCGCTTGGCTCGCTTGGCTCGCTTGGCTCGCTTGGCTCGCTTGGCTCGCTTGGCTCGTTTGGCTCGTTTGGCTCGTTTGACTCGTTTGACACGTTTGACTCGTTTGACTCGTTTGACTCGTTTGACTCGTTTGACTCGTTTGACTCGTTTGGCTCGTTTGGCTCGTTTGGCTCGTTTGGCTCGTTTGACTCGATTGTCCTGTTCGACCCGTTTTACTCGTTTAACTCGTTTCACTCGTTTGACTCGTTTGACTCGTTTGACTCGTTTGGGTCGTTTGACTCGTTTGACTCGTTTGGGTCGTTTGACTCGTTTTACTCGTTTGACTCGATGGTCCTGTTCGACCCGTTTCACTCGTTCGACCCGTTTGACACGTTTGACTCGTTTGACACGTTTGACTCGTTTGACTCGTTTGACTCGTTTGACTCGTTTGACTCGTTTGACTCGTTTGACTCGTTTGACTCGTTTGACTCGTTTGACTCGTTTGACTCGTTTGACTCGTTTGACTCGTTTGACTCGTTTGACTCGTTTGACTCGTTTGACTCGTTTGACTCGTTTGACTCGTTTGACTCGTTTGACTCGTTTGACTCGTTTGACTCGTTTGACTCGTTTGACTCGTTTGACTCGTTTGACTCGTTTGACTCGTTTGACTCGTTTGACTCGTTTGACTCGTTTGACTCGTTTGACTCGTTTGACTCGTTTGACTCGTTTGACTCGTTTGACTCGTTTGACTCGTTTGACTCGTTTGACTCGTTTGACTCGTTTGACTCGTTTGACTCGTTTGACTCGTTTGACTCGTTTGACTCGTTTGACTCGTTTGACTCGTTTGACTCGTTTGACTCGTTTGACTCGTTTGACTCGTTTGACTCGTTTGACTCGTTTGACTCGTTTGACTCGTTTGACTCGTTTGACTCGTTTGACTCGTTTGACTCGTTTGACTCGTTTGACTCGTTTGACTCGTTTGACTCGTTTGACTCGTTTGACTCGTTTGACTCGTTTGACTCGTTTGACTCGTTTGACTCGTTTGACTCGTTTGACTCGTTTGACTCGTTTGACTCGTTTGACTCGTTTGACTCGTTTGACTCGTTTGACTCGTTTGACTCGTTTGACTCGTTTGACTCGTTTGACTCGTTTGACTCGTTTGACTCGTTTGACTCGTTTGACTCGTTTGACTCGTTTGACTCGTTTGACTCGTTTGACTCGTTTGACTCGTTTGACTCGTTTGACTCGTTTGACTCGTTTGACTCGTTTGACTCGTTTGACTCGTTTGACTCGTTTGACTCGTTTGACTCGTTTGACTCGTTTGACTCGTTTGACTCGTTTGACTCGTTTGACTCGTTTGACTCGTTTGACTCGTTTGACTCGTTTGACTCGTTTGACTCGTTTGACTCGTTTGACTCGTTTGACTCGTTTGACTCGTTTGACTCGTTTGACTCGTTTGACTCGTTTGACTCGTTTGACTCGTTTGACTCGTTTGACTCGTTTGACTCGTTTGACTCGTTTGACTCGTTTGACTCGTTTGACTCGTTTGACTCGTTTGACTCGTTTGACTCGTTTGACTCGTTTGACTCGTTTGACTCGTTTGACTCGTTTGACTCGTTTGACTCGTTTGACTCGTTTGACTCGTTTGACTCGTTTGACTCGTTTGACTCGTTTGACTCGTTTGACTCGTTTGACTCGTTTGACTCGTTTGACTCGTTTGACTCGTTTGACTCGTTTGACTCGTTTGACTCGTTTGACTCGTTTGACTCGTTTGACTCGTTTGACTCGTTTGACTCGTTTGACTCGTTTGACTCGTTTGACTCGTTTGACTCGTTTGACTCGTTTGACTCGTTTGACTCGTTTGACTCGTTTGACTCGTTTGACTCGTTTGACTCGTTTGACTCGTTTGACTCGTTTGACTCGTTTGACTCGTTTGACTCGTTTGACTCGTTTGACTCGTTTGACTCGTTTGACTCGTTTGACTCGTTTGACTCGTTTGACTCGTTTGACTCGTTTGACTCGTTTGACTCGTTTGACTCGTTTGACTCGTTTGACTCGTTTGACTCGTTTGACTCGTTTGACTCGTTTGACTCGTTTGACTCGTTTGACTCGTTTGACTCGTTTGACTCGTTTGACTCGTTTGACTCGTTTGACTCGTTTGACTCGTTTGACTCGTTTGACTCGTTTGACTCGTTTGACTCGTTTGACTCGTTTGACTCGTTTGACTCGTTTGACTCGTTTGACTCGTTTGACTCGTTTGACTCGTTTGACTCGTTTGACTCGTTTGACTCGTTTGACTCGTTTGACTCGTTTGACTCGTTTGACTCGTTTGACTCGTTTGACTCGTTTGACTCGTTTGACTCGTTTGACTCGTTTGACTCGTTTGACTCGTTTGACTCGTTTGACTCGTTTGACTCGTTTGACTCGTTTGACTCGTTTGACTCGTTTGACTCGTTTGACTCGTTTGACTCGTTTGACTCGTTTGACTCGTTTGACTCGTTTGACTCGTTTGACTCGTTTGACTCGTTTGACTCGTTTGACTCGTTTGACTCGTTTGACTCGTTTGACTCGTTTGACTCGTTTGACTCGTTTGACTCGTTTGACTCGTTTGACTCGTTTGACTCGTTTGACTCGTTTGACTCGTTTGACTCGTTTGACTCGTTTGACTCGTTTGACTCGTTTGACTCGTTTGACTCGTTTGACTCGTTTGACTCGTTTGACTCGTTTGACTCGTTTGACTCGTTTGACTCGTTTGACTCGTTTGACTCGTTTGACTCGTTTGACTCGTTTGACTCGTTTGACTCGTTTGACTCGTTTGACTCGTTTGACTCGTTTGACTCGTTTGACTCGTTTGACTCGTTTGACTCGTTTGACTCGTTTGACTCGTTTGACTCGTTTGACTCGTTTGACTCGTTTGACTCGTTTGACTCGTTTGACTCGTTTGACTCGTTTGACTCGTTTGACTCGTTTGACTCGTTTGACTCGTTTGACTCGTTTGACTCGTTTGACTCGTTTGACTCGTTTGACTCGTTTGACTCGTTTGACTCGTTTGACTCGTTTGACTCGTTTGACTCGTTTGACTCGTTTGACTCGTTTGACTCGTTTGACTCGTTTGACTCGTTTGACTCGTTTGACTCGTTTGACTCGTTTGGGTCGTTTGACTCGTTTGACTCGTTTGGGTCGTTTGACTCGTTTTACTCGTTTGACTCGATGGTCCTGTTCGACCCGTTTCACTCGTTCGACCCGTTTGACACGTTTGACTCGTTTGACACGTTTGACTCGTTTGACTCGTTTGACTCGTTTGACTCGTTTGACTCGTTTGAGTCGTTTGACTCGTTTGACTCGTTTGACTCGTTTGACTCGTTTGACTCGTTTGACTCGTTTGACTCGTTTGACTCGTTTGACTCGTTTGACTCGTTTGACTCGTTTGACTCGTTTGACTCGTTTGACTCGTTTGACTCGTTTGACTCGTTTGACTCGTTTGACTCGTTTGACTCGTTTGACTCGTTTGACTCGTTTGACTCGTTTGACTCGTTTGACTCGTTTGACTCGTTTGACTCGTTTGACTCGTTTGACTCGTTTGACTCGTTTGACTCGTTTGACTCGTTTGACTCGTTTGACTCGTTTGACTCGTTTGACTCGTTTGACTCGTTTGACTCGTTTGACTCGTTTGACTCGTTTGACTCGTTTGACTCGTTTGACTCGTTTGACTCGTTTGACTCGTTTGACTCGTTTGACTCGTTTGACTCGTTTGACTCGTTTGACTCGTTTGACTCGTTTGACTCGTTTGACTCGTTTGACTCGTTTGACTCGTTTGACTCGTTTGACTCGTTTGACTCGTTTGACTCGTTTGACTCGTTTGACTCGTTTGACTCGTTTGACTCGTTTGACTCGTTTGACTCGTTTGACTCGTTTGACTCGTTTGACTCGTTTGACTCGTTTGACTCGTTTGACTCGTTTGACTCGTTTGACTCGTTTGACTCGTTTGACTCGTTTGACTCGTTTGACTCGTTTGACTCGTTTGACTCGTTTGACTCGTTTGACTCGTTTGACTCGTTTGACTCGTTTGACTCGTTTGACTCGTTTGACTCGTTTGACTCGTTTGACTCGTTTGACTCGTTTGACTCGTTTGACTCGTTTGACTCGTTTGACTCGTTTGACTCGTTTGACTCGTTTGACTCGTTTGACTCGTTTGACTCGTTTGACTCGTTTGACTCGTTTGACTCGTTTGACTCGTTTGACTCGTTTGACTCGTTTGACTCGTTTGACTCGTTTGACTCGTTTGACTCGTTTGACTCGTTTGACTCGTTTGACTCGTTTGACTCGTTTGACTCGTTTGGGTCGTTTGACTCGTTTGACTCGTTTGGGTCGTTTGACTCGTTTTACTCGTTTGACTCGATGGTCCTGTTCGACCCGTTTCACTCGTTCGACCCGTTTGACACGTTTGACTCGTTTGACACGTTTGACTCGTTTGACTCGTTTGACTCGTTTGAGTCGTTTGACTCGTTTGACTCGTTTGACTCGTTTGACTCGTTTGACTCGTTTGACTCGTTTGACTCGTTTGACTCGTTTGACTCGTTTGACTCGTTTGACTCGTTTGACTCGTTTGACTCGTTTGACTCGTTTGACTCGTTTGACTCGTTTGACTCGTTTGACTCGTTTGACTCGTTTGACTCGTTTGACTCGTTTGACTCGTTTGACTCGTTTGACTCGTTTGACTCGTTTGACTCGTTTGACTCGTTTGACTCGTTTGACTCGTTTGACTCGTTTGACTCGTTTGACTCGTTTGACTCGTTTGACTCGTTTGACTCGTTTGACTCGTTTGACTCGTTTGACTCGTTTGACTCGTTTGACTCGTTTGACTCGTTTGACTCGTTTGACTCGTTTGACTCGTTTGACTCGTTTGACTCGTTTGACTCGTTTGACTCGTTTGACTCGTTTGACTCGTTTGACTCGTTTGACTCGTTTGACTCGTTTGACTCGTTTGACTCGTTTGACTCGTTTGACTCGTTTGACTCGTTTGACTCGTTTGACTCGTTTGACTCGTTTGACTCGTTTGACTCGTTTGACTCGTTTGACTCGTTTGACTCGTTTGACTCGTTTGACTCGTTTGACTCGTTTGACTCGTTTGACTCGTTTGACTCGTTTGACTCGTTTGACTCGTTTGACTCGTTTGACTCGTTTGACTCGTTTGACTCGTTTGACTCGTTTGACTCGTTTGACTCGTTTGACTCGTTTGACTCGTTTGACTCGTTTGACTCGTTTGACTCGTTTGACTCGTTTGACTCGTTTGACTCGTTTGACTCGTTTGACTCGTTTGACTCGTTTGACTCGTTTGACTCGTTTGACTCGTTTGACTCGTTTGACTCGTTTGACTCGTTTGACTCGTTTGACTCGTTTGACTCGTTTGACTCGTTTGACTCGTTTGACTCGTTTGACTCGTTTGACTCGTTTGACTCGTTTGACTCGTTTGACTCGTTTGACTCGTTTGACTCGTTTGACTCGTTTGACTCGTTTGACTCGTTTGACTCGTTTGACTCGTTTGACTCGTTTGACTCGTTTGACTCGTTTGACTCGTTTGACTCGTTTGACTCGTTTGACTCGTTTGACTCGTTTGACTCGTTTGACTCGTTTGACTCGTTTGACTCGTTTGACTCGTTTGACTCGTTTGACTCGTTTGACTCGTTTGACTCGTTTGACTCGTTTGACTCGTTTGACTCGTTTGACTCGTTTGACTCGTTTGACTCGTTTGACTCGTTTGACTCGTTTGACTCGTTTGACTCGTTTGACTCGTTTGACTCGTTTGACTCGTTTGACTCGTTTGACTCGTTTGACTCGTTTGACTCGTTTGACTCGTTTGACTCGTTTGACTCGTTTGACTCGTTTGACTCGTTTGACTCGTTTGACTCGTTTGACTCGTTTGACTCGTTTGACTCGTTTGACTCGTTTGACTCGTTTGACTCGTTTGACTCGTTTGACTCGTTTGACTCGTTTGACTCGTTTGACTCGTTTGACTCGTTTGACTCGTTTGACTCGTTTGACTCGTTTGACTCGTTTGACTCGTTTGACTCGTTTGACTCGTTTGACTCGTTTGACTCGTTTGACTCGTTTGACTCGTTTGACTCGTTTGACTCGTTTGACTCGTTTGACTCGTTTGACTCGTTTGACTCGTTTGACTCGTTTGACTCGTTTGCCTCGTTTGACTCGTTTGACTCGTTTGACTCGTTTGACTCGTTTGACTCGTTTGACTCGTTTGACTCGTTTGACTCGTTTCGCTCGTTTGACTCGTTTCGCTCGTTTGACTCGTTTCGCTCGTTTGACTCGTTTCGCTCGTTTGACTCGTTTCGCTCGTTTGACTCGCTTGGCTCGCTTGGCTCGCTTGGCTCGCTTGGCTCGCTTGGCTCGCTTGGCTCGCTTGGCTCGCTTGGCTCGCTTGGCTCGCTTGGCTCGCTTGGCTCGCTTGGCTCGCTTGGCTCGCTTGGCTCGCTTGGTTCGCTTGGCTCGCTTGGCTCGCTTGGCTCGCTTGGCTCGCTTGGCTCGCTTGGCTCGCTTGGCTCGCTTGGCTCGCTTGGCTCGCTTGGCTCGCTTGGCTCGCTTGGCTCGCTTGGCTCGCTTGGCTCGCTTGGCTCGCTTGGCTCGTTTGGCTCGTTTGACACGTTTGGCTCGTTTGACACGTTTGACTCGTTTGACTCGTTTGACTCGTTTGACTCGTTTGACTCGTTTGACTCGTTTGGCTCGTTTGGCTCGTTTGGCTCGTTTGGCTCGTTTGGCTCGTTTGGCTCGTTTGGCTCGTTTGACTCGATTGTCCTGTTCGACCCGTTTCAATCGTTTAACTCGTTTCACTCGTTTGACTCGTTTGACTCGTTTGACTCGTTTGGGTCGTTTGGCTCGTTTGGCTCGTTTGACTCGATTGTCCTGTTCGACCCGTTTCACTCGTTTAACTCGTTTCACTCGTTTGACTCGTTTGACTCGTTTGGGTCGTTTGACTCGTTTGACTCGTTTGACTCGTTTGACTCGTTTGACTCGTTTGACTCGTTTGACTCGTTTGACTCGTTTGACTCGTTTGACTCGTTTGACTCGTTTGACTCGTTTGACTCGTTTGACTCGTTTGACTCGTTTGACTCGATTGACTCGTTTGACTCGTTTGACTCGTTTGACTCGTTTGACTCGTTTGACTCGTTTGACTCGTTTGACTCGTTTGACTCGTTTGACTCGTTTGACTCGTTTGACTCGTTTGACTCGTTTGACTCGTTTGACTCGTTTGACTCGTTTGACTCGTTTGACTCGTTTGACTCGTTTGACTCGTTTGACTCGTTTGACTCGTTTGACTCGTTTGACTCGTTTGACTCGTTTGACTCGTTTGACTCGTTTGACTCGTTTGACTCGTTTGACTCGTTTGACTCGTTTGACTCGTTTGACTCGTTTGACTCGTTTGACTCGTTTGACTCGTTTGACTCGTTTGACTCGTTTGACTCGTTTGACTCGTTTGACTCGTTTGACTCGTTTGACTCGTTTGACTCGTTTGACTCGTTTGACTCGTTTGACTCGTTTGACTCGTTTGACTCGTTTGACTCGTTTGACTCGTTTGACTCGTTTGACTCGTTTGACTCGTTTGACTCGTTTGACTCGTTTGACTCGTTTGACTCGTTTGACTCGTTTGACTCGTTTGACTCGTTTGACTCGTTTGACTCGTTTGACTCGTTTGACTCGTTTGACTCGTTTGACTCGTTTGGGTCGTTTGACTCGTTTGACTCGTTTGGGTCGTTTGACTCGTTTTACTCGTTTGACTCGATGGTCCTGTTCGACCCGTTTCACTCGTTCGACCCGTTTGACACGTTTGACTCGTTTGACACGTTTGACTCGTTTGACTCGTTTGACTCGTTTGACTCGTTTGAGTCGTTTGACTCGTTTGACTCGTTTGACTCGTTTGACTCGTTTGACTCGTTTGACTCGTTTGACTCGTTTGACTCGTTTGACTCGTTTGACTCGTTTGACTCGTTTGACTCGTTTGACTCGTTTGACTCGTTTGACTCGTTTGACTCGTTTGACTCGTTTGACTCGTTTGACTCGTTTGACTCGTTTGACTCGTTTGACTCGTTTGACTCGTTTGACTCGTTTGACTCGTTTGACTCGTTTGACTCGTTTGACTCGTTTGACTCGTTTGACTCGTTTGACTCGTTTGACTCGTTTGACTCGTTTGACTCGTTTGACTCGTTTGACTCGTTTGACTCGTTTGACTCGTTTGACTCGTTTGACTCGTTTGACTCGTTTGACTCGTTTGACTCGTTTGACTCGTTTGACTCGTTTGACTCGTTTGACTCGTTTGACTCGTTTGACTCGTTTGACTCGTTTGACTCGTTTGACTCGTTTGACTCGTTTGACTCGTTTGACTCGTTTGACTCGTTTGACTCGTTTGACTCGTTTGACTCGTTTGACTCGTTTGACTCGTTTGACTCGTTTGACTCGTTTGACTCGTTTGACTCGTTTGACTCGTTTGACTCGTTTGACTCGTTTGACTCGTTTGACTCGTTTGACTCGTTTGACTCGTTTGACTCGTTTGACTCGTTTGACTCGTTTGACTCGTTTGACTCGTTTGACTCGTTTGACTCGTTTGACTCGTTTGACTCGTTTGACTCGTTTGACTCGTTTGACTCGTTTGACTCGTTTGACTCGTTTGACTCGTTTGACTCGTTTGACTCGTTTGACTCGTTTGACTCGTTTGACTCGTTTGACTCGTTTGACTCGTTTGACTCGTTTGACTCGTTTGACTCGTTTGACTCGTTTGACTCGTTTGACTCGTTTGACTCGTTTGACTCGTTTGACTCGTTTGACTCGTTTGACTCGTTTGACTCGTTTGACTCGTTTGACTCGTTTGACTCGTTTGACTCGTTTGACTCGTTTGACTCGTTTGACTCGTTTGACTCGTTTGACTCGTTTGACTCGTTTGACTCGTTTGACTCGTTTGACTCGTTTGACTCGTTTGACTCGTTTGACTCGTTTGACTCGTTTGACTCGTTTGACTCGTTTGACTCGTTTGACTCGTTTGACTCGTTTGACTCGTTTGACTCGTTTGACTCGTTTGACTCGTTTGACTCGTTTGACTCGTTTGACTCGTTTGACTCGTTTGACTCGTTTGACTCGTTTGACTCGTTTGACTCGTTTGACTCGTTTGACTCGTTTGACTCGTTTGACTCGTTTGACTCGTTTGACTCGTTTGACTCGTTTGACTCGTTTGACTCGTTTGACTCGTTTGACTCGTTTGACTCGTTTGACTCGTTTGACTCGTTTGACTCGTTTGACTCGTTTGACTCGTTTGACTCGTTTGACTCGTTTGACTCGTTTGACTCGTTTGACTCGTTTGACTCGTTTGACTCGTTTGACTCGTTTGACTCGTTTGACTCGTTTGACTCGTTTGACTCGTTTGACTCGTTTGACTCGTTTGACTCGTTTGACTCGTTTGACTCGTTTGACTCGTTTGACTCGTTTGACTCGTTTGACTCGTTTGACTCGTTTGACTCGTTTGACTCGTTTGACTCGTTTGACTCGTTTGACTCGTTTGACTCGTTTGACTCGTTTGACTCGTTTGACTCGTTTGACTCGTTTGACTCGTTTGACTCGTTTGACTCGTTTGACTCGTTTGACTCGTTTGACTCGTTTGACTCGTTTGACTCGTTTGACTCGTTTGACTCGTTTGACTCGTTTGACTCGTTTGACTCGTTTGACTCGTTTGACTCGTTTGACTCGTTTGACTCGTTTGACTCGTTTGACTCGTTTGACTCGTTTGACTCGTTTGACTCGTTTGACTCGTTTGACTCGTTTGACTCGTTTGACTCGTTTGACTCGTTTGACTCGTTTGACTCGTTTGACTCTTTTGACTCGTTTGACTCGTTTGACTCGTTTGGCTCGTTTGGCTCGTTTGGCTCGTTTGGCTCGTTTGGCTCGTTTGGCTCGTTTGGCTCGTTTGGCTCGTTTGGCTCGTTTGGCTCGTTTGGCTCGTTTGGCTCGTTTGGCTCGTTTGGCTCGTTTGGCTCGTTTGGCTCGTTTGGCTCGTTTGGCTCGTTTGGCTCGTTTGGCTCGATTGTCCTGTTCGACCCGTTTCACTCGTTTAACTCGTTTCACTCGTTTGACTCGTTTGACTCGTTTGACTCGTTTGACTCGTTTGACTCGTTTGACTCGTTTGACTCGTTTGACTCGTTTGACTCGTTTCGCTCGTTTGACTCGTTTCGCTCGTTTGACTCGTTTCGCTCGTTTGACTCGTTTCGCTCGTTTGACTCGTTTCGCTCGTTTGACTCGCTTGGCTCGCTTGGCTCGCTTGGCTCGCTTGGCTCGCTTGGCTCGCTTGGCTCGCTTGGCTCGCTTGGCTCGCTTGGCTCGCTTGGCTCGCTTGGCTCGCTTGGCTCGCTTGGCTCGCTTGGCTCGCTTGGCTCGCTTGGCTCGCTTGGCTCGCTTGGCTCGCTTGGCTCGCTTGGCTCGCTTGGCTCGCTTGGCTCGCTTGGCTCGCTTGGCTCGCTTGGCTCGCTTGGCTCGCTTGGCTCGCTTGGCTCGCTTGGCTCGCTTGGCTCGTTTGGCTCGTTTGACACGTTTGGCTCGTTTGACACGTTTGACTCGTTTGACTCGTTTGACTCGTTTGACTCGTTTGACTCGTTTGACTCGTTTGGCTCGTTTGGCTCGTTTGGCTCGTTTGACTCGATTGTCCTGTTCGACCCGTTTCACTCGTTTAACTCGTTTCACTCGTTTGACTCGTTTGACTCGTTTGACTCGTTTGGGTCGTTTGGCTCGTTTGGCTCGTTTGACTCGATTGTCCTGTTCGACCCGTTTCACTCGTTTAACTCGTTTCACTCGTTTGACTCGTTTGACTCGTTTGGGTCGTTTGACTCGTTTGACTCGTTTGACTCGTTTGACTCGTTTGACTCGTTTGACTCGTTTGACTCGTTTGACTCGTTTGACTCGTTTGACTCGTTTGACTCGTTTGACTCGTTTGACTCGTTTGACTCGTTTGACTCGATTGACTCGTTTGACTCGTTTGACTCGTTTGACTCGTTTGACTCGTTTGACTCGTTTGACTCGTTTGACTCGTTTGACTCGTTTGACTCGTTTGACTCGTTTGACTCGTTTGACTCGTTTGACTCGTTTGACTCGTTTGACTCGTTTGACTCGTTTGACTCGTTTGACTCGTTTGACTCGTTTGACTCGTTTGACTCGTTTGACTCGTTTGACTCGTTTGACTCGTTTGACTCGTTTGACTCGTTTGACTCGTTTGACTCGTTTGACTCGTTTGACTCGTTTGACTCGTTTGACTCGTTTGACTCGTTTGACTCGTTTGACTCGTTTGACTCGTTTGACTCGTTTGACTCGTTTGACTCGTTTGACTCGTTTGACTCGTTTGACTCGTTTGACTCGTTTGACTCGTTTGACTCGTTTGACTCGTTTGACTCGTTTGACTCGTTTGACTCGTTTGACTCGTTTGACTCGTTTGACTCGTTTGACTCGTTTGACTCGTTTGACTCGTTTGACTCGTTTGACTCGTTTGACTCGTTTGACTCGTTTGACTCGTTTGACTCGTTTGACTCGTTTGACTCGTTTGACTCGTTTGACTCGTTTGACTCGTTTGACTCGTTTGACTCGTTTGACTCGTTTGACTCGTTTGACTCGTTTGACTCGTTTGACTCGTTTGACTCGTTTGACTCGTTTGACTCGTTTGACTCGTTTGACTCGTTTGACTCGTTTGACTCGTTTGACTCGTTTGACTCGTTTGACTCGTTTGACTCGTTTGACTCGTTTGACTCGTTTGACTCGTTTGACTCGTTTGACTCGTTTGACTCGTTTGACTCGTTTGACTCGTTTGACTCGTTTGACTCGTTTGACTCGTTTGACTCGTTTGACTCGTTTGACTCGTTTGACTCGTTTGACTCGTTTGACTCGTTTGACTCGTTTGACTCGTTTGACTCGTTTGACTCGTTTGACTCGTTTGACTCGTTTGACTCGTTTGACTCGTTTGACTCGTTTGACTCGTTTGACTCGTTTGACTCGTTTGACTCGTTTGACTCGTTTGACTCGTTTGACTCGTTTGACTCGTTTGACTCGTTTGACTCGTTTGACTCGTTTGACTCGTTTGACTCGTTTGACTCGTTTGACTCGTTTGACTCGTTTGACTCGTTTGACTCGTTTGACTCGTTTGACTCGTTTGACTCGTTTGACTCGTTTGACTCGTTTGACTCGTTTGACTCGTTTGACTCGTTTGACTCGTTTGACTCGTTTGACTCGTTTGACTCGTTTGACTCGTTTGACTCGTTTGACTCGTTTGACTCGTTTGACTCGTTTGACTCGTTTGACTAGTTTGGCTCGTTTGGCTCGTTTGGCTCGTTTGGCTCGTTTGGCTCGTTTGGCTCGTTTGGCTCGTTTGGCTCGTTTGGCTCGTTTGGCTCGTTTGACTCGTTTGACTCGTTTGACTCGTTTGACTCGTTTGGCTCGTTTGACTCGTTTGGCTCGTTTGACTCGTTTGGCTCGTTTGACTCGTTTGACTCGTTTGACTCGTTTGACTCGTTTGACTAGTTTGGCTCGTTTGGCTCGTTTGGCTCGTTTGGCTCGCTTGGCTCGCTTGGCTCGCTTGGCTCGCTTGGCTCGCTTGGCTCGCTTGGCTCGCTTGGCTCGCTTGGCTCGCTTGGCTCGCTTGGCTCGCTTGGCTCGCTTGGCTCGCTTGGCTCGCTTGGCTCGCTTGGCTCGCTTGGCTCGCTTGGCTCGCTTGGCTCGCTTGGCTCGCTTGGCTCGCTTGGCTCGCTTGGCTCGCTTGGCTTGCTTGGCTCGGTTGGCTCGCTTGGCTCGCTTGGCTCGCTTGGCTCGCTTGGCTCGCTTGGCTCGCTTGGCTCGCTTGGCTCGCTTGGCTCGTTTGGCTCGTTTGGCTCGTTTGACTCGTTTGACACGTTTGACTCGTTTGACTCGTTTGACTCGTTTGACGCGTTTGACTCGTTTGACTCGTTTGACTCGTTTGACTCGTTTGGCTCGTTTGGCTCGTTTGGCTCGTTTGGCTCGTTTGGCTCGTTTGGCTCGTTTGGCTCGTTTGGCTCGTTTGGCTCGTTTGGCTCGTTTGGCTCGTTTGGCTCGTTTGGCTCGTTTGGCTCGTTTGGCTCGTTTGACTCGTTTGACTCGTTTGACTCGTTTGACTCGTTTGGCTCGTTTGACTCGTTTGACTCGTTTGACTCGTTTGGCTCGTTTGACTCGTTTGACTCGTTTGACTCGTTTGACTCGTTTGACTAGTTTGGCTCGTTTGGCTCGTTTGGCTCGTTTGGCTCGCTTGGCTCGCTTGGCTCGCTTGGCTCGCTTGGCTCGCTTGGCTCGCTTGGCTCGCTTGGCTCGCTTGGCTCGCTTGGCTCGCTTGGCTCGCTTGGCTCGCTTGGCTCGCTTGGCTCGCTTGGCTCGCTTGGCTCGCTTGGCTCGCTTGGCTCGCTTGGCTTGCTTGGCTCGGTTGGCTCGCTTGGCTCGCTTGGCTCGCTTGGCTCGCTTGGCTCGCTTGGCTCGCTTGGCTCGCTTGGCTCGTTTGGCTCGTTTGGCTCGTTTGACTCGTTTGACACGTTTGACTCGTTTGACTCGTTTGACTCGTTTGACTCGTTTGACTCGTTTGACTCGTTTGGCTCGTTTGGCTCGTTTGGCTCGTTTGGCTCGTTTGGCTCGTTTGACTCGATTGTCCTGTTCGACCCGTTTTACTCGTTTAACTCGTTTCACTCGTTTGACTCGTTTGACTCGTTTGACTCGTTTGGGTCGTTTGACTCGTTTGACTCGTTTGGGTCGTTTGACTCGTTTCACTCGTTTGACTCGATGGTCCTGTTCGACCCGTTTCACTCGTTCGACCCGTTTGACACGTTTGACTCGTTTGACTCGTTTGACTCGTTTGACTCGTTTGACTCGTTTGACTCGTTTGACTCGTTTGACTCGTTTGACTCGTTTGACTCGTTTGACTCGTTTGACTCGTTTTGACTCGTTTGACTCGTTTGACTCGTTTGACTCGTTTGACTCGTTTGACTCGTTTGACTCGTTTGACTCGTTTGACTCGTTTGACTCGTTTGACTCGTTTTGACTCGTTTGACTCGTTTGACTCGTTTGACTCGTTTGACTCGTTTGACTCGTTTGACTCGTTTGACTCGTTTGACTCGTTTGACTCGTTTGACTCGTTTGACTCGTTTGACTCGTTTGACTCGTTTGACCCGTTTCACTCGTTCGACCCGTTTGACACGTTTGACTCGTTTGACACGTTTGACTCGTTTGACTCGTTTGACTCGTTTGACTCGTTTGACTCGTTTGACTCGTTTGACTCGTTTGACTCGTTTGACTCGTTTGACTCGTTTGACTCGTTTGACTCGTTTGACTCGTTTGACTCGTTTGACTCGTTTGACTCGTTTGACTCGTTTGACTCGTTTGACTCGTTTGACTCGTTTGACTCGTTTGACTCGTTTGACTCGTTTGACTCGTTTGACTCGTTTGACTCGTTTGACTCGTTTGACTCGTTTGACTCGTTTGACTCGTTTGACTCGTTTGACTCGTTTGACTCGTTTGACTCGTTTGACTCGTTTGACTCGTTTGACTCGTTTGACTCGTTTGACTCGTTTGACTCGTTTGACTCGTTTGACTCGTTTGACTCGTTTGACTCGTTTGACTCGTTTGACTCGTTTGACTCGTTTGACTCGTTTGACTCGTTTGACTCGTTTGACTCGTTTGACTCGTTTGACTCGTTTGACTCGTTTGACTCGTTTGACTCGTTTGACTCGTTTGACTCGTTTGACTCGTTTGACTCGTTTGACTCGTTTGACTCGTTTGACTCGTTTGACTCGTTTGACTCGTTTGACTCGTTTGACTCGTTTGACTCGTTTGACTCGTTTGACTCGTTTGACTCGTTTGACTCGTTTGACTCGTTTGACTCGTTTGACTCGTTTGACTCGTTTGACTCGTTTGACTCGTTTGACTCGTTTGACTCGTTTGACTCGTTTGACTCGTTTGACTCGTTTGACTCGTTTTGACTCGTTTGACTCGTTTGACTCGTTTGACTCGTTTGACTCGTTTGACTCGTTTGACTCGTTTGACTCGTTTGACTCGTTTGACTCGTTTGACTCGTTTGACTCGTTTGACTCGTTTGACTCGTTTGACTCGTTTGACTCGTTTGACTCGTTTGACTCGTTTGACTCGTTTGACTCGTTTGACTCGTTTGACTCGTTTGACTCGTTTGACTCGTTTGACTCGTTTGACTCGTTTGACTCGTTTGACTCGTTTGACTCGTTTGACTCGTTTGACTCGTTTGACTCGTTTGACTCGTTTGACTCGTTTGACTCGTTTGACTCGTTTGACTCGTTTGACTCTTTTGACTCGTTTGACTCGTTTGACTCGTTTGACTCGTTTGACTCGTTTGACTCGTTTGACTCGTTTGGCTCGTTTGGCTCGTTTGGCTCGTTTGGCTCGTTTGGCTCGTTTGGCTCGTTTGGCTCGTTTGGCTCGTTTGGCTCGTTTGGCTCGTTTGGCTCGTTTGGCTCGTTTGGCTCGTTTGGCTCGTTTGGCTCGTTTGGCTCGTTTGGCTCGTTTGGCTCGTTTGACTCGATTGTCCTGTTCGACCCGTTTCACTCGTTTAACTCGTTTCACTCGTTTGACTCGTTTGACTCGTTTGACTCGTTTGACTCGTTTGACTCGTTTGACTCGTTTGACTCGTTTGACTCGTTTGACTCGTTTCGCTCGTTTGACTCGTTTCGCTCGTTTGACTCGTTTCGCTCGTTTGACTCGCTTGGCTCGCTTGGCTCGCTTGGCTCGCTTGGCTCGCTTGGCTCGCTTGGCTCGCTTGGCTCGCTTGGCTCGCTTGGCTCGCTTGGCTCGCTTGGCTCGCTTGGCTCGCTTGGCTCGCTTGGCTCGCTTGGCTCGCTTTGCTCGCTTGGCTCGCTTGGCTCGCTTGGCTCGCTTGGCTCGCTTGGCTCGCTTGGCTCGTTTGGCTCGTTTGACACGTTTGACTCGTTTGACTCGTTTGACTCGTTTGACTCGTTTGACTCGTTTGACTCGTTTGACTCGTTTGGCTCGTTTGGCTCGTTTGGCTCGTTTGACTCGTTTGGCTCGTTTGACTCGATTGTCCTGTTCGACCCGTTTCACTCGTTTAACTCGTTTCACTCGTTTGACTCGTTTGACTCGTTTGACTCGTTTGGGTCGTTTGGCTCGTTTGGCTCGTTTGACTCGATTGTCCTGTTCGACCCGTTTCACTCGTTTAACTCGTTTCACTCGTTTGACTCGTTTGACTCGTTTGACTCGTTTGGGTCGTTTGACTCGTTTGACTCGTTTGGGTCGTTTGACTCGTTTCACTCGTTTCACTCGTTTCACTCGTTTCACTCGTTTCACTCGTTTGACTCGTTTGACTCGTTTGACTCGTTTGACTCGTTTGACTCGTTTGACTCGTTTGACTCGTTTGACTCGTTTGACTCGTTTGACTCGTTTGACTCGTTTGACTCGTTTGACTCGTTTGACTCGTTTGACTCGTTTGACTCGTTTGACTCGTTTGACTCGTTTGACTCGTTTGACTCGTTTGACTCGTTTGACTCGTTTGACTCGTTTGACTCGTTTGACTCGTTTGACTCGTTTGACTCGTTTGACTCGTTTGACTCGTTTGACTCGTTTGACTCGTTTGACTCGTTTGACTCGTTTGACTCGTTTGACTCGTTTGACTCGTTTGACTCGTTTGACTCGTTTGACTCGTTTGACTCGTTTGACTCGTTTGACTCGTTTGACTCGTTTGACTCGTTTGACTCGTTTGACTCGTTTGACTCGTTTGACTCGTTTGACTCGTTTGACTCGTTTGACTCGTTTGACTCGTTTGACTCGATTGTCCTGTTCGACCCGTTTCACTCGTTTAACTCGTTTCACTCGTTTGACTCGTTTGACTCGTTTCACTCGTTTGACTCGTTTGACTCGTTTGACTCGTTTGACTCGTTTGACTCGGTTGACTCGCTTGGCTCGCTTGGCTCGCTAGGCTCGCTTGGCTCGCTTGGCTCGCTTGGCTCGCTTGGCTCGCTTGGCTCGTTTGGCTCGTTTGGCTCGTTTGGCTCGTTTGGCTCGTTTGACTCGTTTTCCTCGTTTGACTCGTTTGACTCGTTTGACTCGTTTGACTCGTTTGACTCGTTTGACTCGTTTGACTCGTTTGACTCGTTTGACTCGTTTGACTCGTTTGACTCGTTTGACTCGTTTGACTCGTTTGACTCGTTTGACTCGTTTGACTCGTTTGACTCGTTTGACTCGTTTGACTCGTTTGACTCGTTTGACTCGTTTGACTCGTTTGACTCGTTTGACTCGTTTGACTCGTTTGACTCGTTTGACTCGTTTGACTCGTTTGACTCGTTTGACTCGTTTGACTCGTTTGACTCGTTTGACTCGTTTGACTCGTTTGACTCGTTTGACTCGTTTGACTCGTTTGACTCGTTTGACTCGTTTGACTCGTTTGACTCGTTTGACTCGTTTGACTCGTTTGACTCGTTTGACTCGTTTGACTCGATTGACTCGTTTGACTCGTTTGACTCGTTTGACTCGTTTGACTCGTTTGACTCGTTTGACTCGTTTGACTCGTTTGACTCGTTTGACTCGTTTGACTCGTTTGACTCGTTTGACTCGTTTGACTCGTTTGACTCGTTTGACTCGTTTGACTCGTTTGACTCGTTTGACTCGTTTGACTCGTTTGACTCGTTTGACTCGTTTGACTCGTTTGACTCGTTTGACTCGTTTGACTCGTTTGACTCGTTTGACTCGTTTGACTCGTTTGACTCGTTTGACTCGTTTGACTCGTTTGACTCGTTTGACTCGTTTGACTCGTTTGACTCGTTTGACTCGTTTGACTCGTTTGACTCGTTTGACTCGTTTGACTCGTTTGACTCGTTTGACTCGTTTGACTCGTTTGACTCGTTTGACTCGTTTGACTCGTTTGACTCGTTTGACTCGTTTGACTCGTTTGACTCGTTTGACTCGTTTGACTCGTTTGACTCGTTTGACTCGTTTGACTCGTTTGACTCGTTTGACTCGTTTGACTCGTTTGACTCGTTTGACTCGTTTGACTCGTTTGACTCGTTTGACTCGTTTGACTCGTTTGACTCGTTTGACTCGTTTGACTCGTTTGACTCGTTTGACTCGTTTGACTCGTTTGACTCGTTTGACTCGTTTGACTCGTTTGACTCGTTTGACTCGTTTGACTCGTTTGACTCGTTTGACTCGTTTGACTCGTTTGACTCGTTTGACTCGTTTGACTCGTTTGACTCGTTTGACTCGTTTGACTCGTTTGACTCGTTTGACTCGTTTGACTCGTTTGACTCGTTTGACTCGTTTGACTCGTTTGACTCGTTTGACTCGTTTGACTCGTTTGACTCGTTTGACTCGTTTGACTCGTTTGACTCGTTTGACTCGTTTGACTCGTTTGACTCGTTTGACTCGTTTTCTCGTTTGACTCGTTTGACTCGTTTGACTCGTTTGACTCGTTTGACTCGTTTGACTCGTTTGACTCGTTTGACTCGTTTGACTCGTTTGACTCGTTTGACTCGTTTGACTCGTTTGACTCGTTTGACTCGTTTGACTCGTTTGACTCGTTTGACTCGTTTGACTCGTTTGACTCGTTTGACTCGTTTGACTCGTTTGACTCGTTTGACTCGTTTGACTCGTTTGACTCGTTTGACTCGTTTGACTCGTTTGACTCGTTTGACTCGTTTGACTCGTTTGACTCGTTTGACTCGTTTGACTCGTTTGACTCGTTTGACTCGTTTGACTCGTTTGACTCGTTTGACTCGTTTGACTCGTTTGACTCGTTTGACTCGTTTGACTCGTTTGACTCGTTTGACTCGTTTGACTCGTTTGACTCGTTTGACTCGTTTGACTCGTTTGACTCGTTTGACTCGTTTGACTCGTTTGACTCGTTTGACTCGTTTGACTCGTTTGACTCGTTTGACTCGTTTGACTCGTTTGACTCGTTTGACTCGTTTGACTCGTTTGACTCGTTTGACTCGTTTGACTCGTTTGACTCGTTTGACTCGTTTGACTCGTTTGACTCGTTTGACTCGTTTGACTCGTTTGACTCGTTTGACTCGTTTGACTCGTTTGACTCGTTTGACTCGTTTGACTCGTTTGACTCGTTTGACTCGTTTGACTCGTTTGACTCGTTTGACTCGTTTGACTCGTTTGACTCGTTTGACTCGTTTGACTCGTTTGACTCGTTTGACTCGTTTGACTCGTTTGACTCGTTTGACTCGTTTGACTCGTTTGACTCGTTTGACTCGTTTGACTCGTTTGACTCGTTTGACTCGTTTGACTCGTTTGACTCGTTTGACTCGTTTGACTCGTTTGACTCGTTTGACTCGTTTGACTCGTTTGACTCGTTTGACTCGTTTGACTCGTTTGACTCGTTTGACTCGTTTGACTCGTTTGACTCGTTTGACTCGTTTGACTCGTTTGACTCGTTTGACTCGTTTGACTCGTTTGACTCGTTTGACTCGTTTGACTCGTTTGACTCGTTTGACTCGTTTGACTCGTTTGACTCGTTTGACTCGTTTGACTCGTTTGACTCGTTTGACTCGTTTGACTCGTTTGACTCGTTTGACTCTTTTGACTCGTTTGACTCGTTTGACTCGTTTGACTCGTTTGACTCGTTTGACTCGTTTGGCTCGTTTGGCTCGTTTGGCTCGTTTGGCTCGTTTGGCTCGTTTGGCTCGTTTTGGCTCGTTTGGCTCGTTTGGCTCGTTTGGCTCGTTTGGCTCGTTTGGCTCGTTTGGCTCGTTTGGCTCGTTTGGCTCGTTTGGCTCGTTTGGCTCGTTTGGCTCGTTTGGCTCGTTTGACTCGATTGTCCTGTTCGACCCGTTTCACTCGTTTAACTCGTTTCACTCGTTTGACTCGTTTGACTCGTTTTACTCGTTTGACTCGTTTGACTCGTTTGACTCGTTTGACTCGTTTGACTCGTTTGACTCGTTTCGCTCGTTTGACTCGTTTCGCTCGTTTGACTCGTTTCGCTCGTTTGACTCGTTTCGCTCGTTTGACTCGCTTGGCTCGCTTGGCTCGCTTGGCTCGCTTGGCTCGCTTGGCTCGCTTGGCTCGCTTGGCTCGCTTGGCTCGCTTGGCTCGCTTGGCTCGCTTGGCTCGCTTGGCTCGCTTGGCTCGCTTGGCTCGCTTTGCTCGCTTGGCTCGCTTGGCTCGCTTGGCTCGCTTGGCTCGCTTGGCTCGCTTGGCTCGTTTGGCTCGTTTGACACGTTTGACTCGTTTGACTCGTTTGACTCGTTTGACTCGTTTGACTCGTTTGACTCGTTTGGCTCGTTTGGCTCGTTTGGCTCGTTTGACTCGTTTGGCTCGTTTGACTCGATTGTCCTGTTCGACCCGTTTCACTCGTTTAACTCGTTTCACTCGTTTGACTCGTTTGACTCGTTTGACTCGTTTGGGTCGTTTGGCTCGTTTGGCTCGTTTGACTCGATTGTCCTGTTCGACCCGTTTCACTCGTTTAACTCGTTTCACTCGTTTGACTCGTTTGACTCGTTTGACTCGTTTGACTCGTTTGACTCGTTTGACTCGTTTGACTCGATTGTCCTGTTCGACCCGTTTCACTCGTTTGACTCGTTTCACTCGTTTCACTCGTTTCACTCGTTTCACTCGTTTCACTCGTTTGACTCGTTCGACTCGTTTGACTCGTTCGACTCGTTCGACTCGTTCGACTCGTTCGACTCGTTCGACTCGTTCGACTCGTTCGACTCGTTCGACTCGTTCGACTCGTTCGACTCGTTCGACTCGTTCGACTCGTTCGACTCGTTCGACTCGTTCGACTCGTTCGACTCGTTCGACTCGTTCGACTCGTTCGACTCGTTCGACTCGTTCGACTCGTTCGACTCGTTCGACTCGTTCGACTCGTTCGACTCGTTCGACTCGTTCGACTCGTTCGACTCGTTCGACTCGTTCGACTCGTTCGACTCGTTCGACTCGTTCGACTCGTTCGACTCGTTCGACTCGTTCGACTCGTTCGACTCGTTCGACTCGTTCGACTCGTTCGACTCGTTCGACTCGTTCGACTCGTTCGACTCGTTCGACTCGTTCGACTCGTTCGACTCGTTCGACTCGTTCGACTCGTTCGACTCGTTCGACTCGTTCGACTCGTTCGACTCGTTCGACTCGTTCGACTCGTTCGACTCGTTCGACTCGTTCGACTCGTTCGACTCGTTCGACTCGTTCGACTCGTTCGACTCGTTCGACTCGTTCGACTCGTTCGACTCGTTCGACTCGTTCGACTCGTTCGACTCGTTCGACTCGTTCGACTCGTTCGACTCGTTCGACTCGTTCGACTCGTTCGACTCGTTCGACTCGTTCGACTCGTTCGACTCGTTCGACTCGTTCGACTCGTTCGACTCGTTCGACTCGTTCGACTCGTTCGACTCGTTCGACTCGTTCGACTCGTTCGACTCGTTCGACTCGTTCGACTCGTTCGACTCGTTCGACTCGTTCGACTCGTTCGACTCGTTCGACTCGTTCGACTCGTTCGACTCGTTCGACTCGTTCGACTCGTTCGACTCGTTCGACTCGTTCGACTCGTTCGACTCGTTCGACTCGTTCGACTCGTTCGACTCGTTCGACTCGTTCGACTCGTTCGACTCGTTCGACTCGTTCGACTCGTTCGACTCGTTCGACTCGTTCGACTCGTTCGACTCGTTCGACTCGTTCGACTCGTTCGACTCGTTCGACTCGTTCGACTCGTTCGACTCGTTCGACTCGTTCGACTCGTTCGACTCGTTCGACTCGTTCGACTCGTTCGACTCGTTCGACTCGTTCGACTCGTTCGACTCGTTCGACTCGTTCGACTCGTTCGACTCGTTCGACTCGTTCGACTCGTTCGACTCGTTCGACTCGTTCGACTCGTTCGACTCGTTCGACTCGTTCGACTCGTTCGACTCGTTCGACTCGTTCGACTCGTTCGACTCGTTCGACTCGTTCGACTCGTTCGACTCGTTCGACTCGTTCGACTCGTTCGACTCGTTCGACTCGTTCGACTCGTTCGACTCGTTCGACTCGTTCGACTCGTTCGACTCGTTCGACTCGTTCGACTCGTTCGACTCGTTCGACTCGTTCGACTCGTTCGACTCGTTCGACTCGTTCGACTCGTTCGACTCGTTCGACTCGTTCGACTCGTTCGACTCGTTCGACTCGTTCGACTCGTTCGACTCGTTCGACTCGTTCGACTCGTTCGACTCGTTCGACTCGTTCGACTCGTTCGACTCGTTCGACTCGTTCGACTCGTTCGACTCGTTCGACTCGTTCGACTCGTTCGACTCGTTCGACTCGTTCGACTCGTTCGACTCGTTCGACTCGTTCGACTCGTTCGACTCGTTCGACTCGTTCGACTCGTTCGACTCGTTCGACTCGTTCGACTCGTTCGACTCGTTCGACTCGTTCGACTCGTTCGACTCGTTCGACTCGTTCGACTCGTTCGACTCGTTCGACTCGTTCGACTCGTTCGACTCGTTCGACTCGTTCGACTCGTTCGACTCGTTCGACTCGTTCGACTCGTTCGACTCGTTCGACTCGTTCGACTCGTTCGACTCGTTCGACTCGTTCGACTCGTTCGACTCGTTCGACTCGTTCGACTCGTTCGACTCGTTCGACTCGTTCGACTCGTTCGACTCGTTCGACTCGTTCGACTCGTTCGACTCGTTCGACTCGTTCGACTCGTTCGACTCGTTCGACTCGTTCGACTCGTTCGACTCGTTCGACTCGTTCGACTCGTTCGACTCGTTCGACTCGTTCGACTCGTTCGACTCGTTCGACTCGTTCGACTCGTTCGACTCGTTCGACTCGTTCGACTCGTTCGACTCGTTCGACTCGTTCGACTCGTTCGACTCGTTCGACTCGTTCGACTCGTTCGACTCGTTCGACTCGTTCGACTCGTTCGACTCGTTCGACTCGTTCGACTCGTTCGACTCGTTCGACTCGTTCGACTCGTTCGACTCGTTCGACTCGTTCGACTCGTTCGACTCGTTCGACTCGTTCGACTCGTTCGACTCGTTCGACTCGTTCGACTCGTTCGACTCGTTCGACTCGTTCGACTCGTTCGACTCGTTCGACTCGTTCGACTCGTTCGACTCGTTCGACTCGTTCGACTCGTTCGACTCGTTCGACTCGTTCGACTCGTTCGACTCGTTCGACTCGTTCGACTCGTTCGACTCGTTCGACTCGTTCGACTCGTTCGACTCGTTCGACTCGTTCGACTCGTTCGACTCGTTCGACTCGTTCGACTCGTTCGACTCGTTCGACTCGTTCGACTCGTTCGACTCGTTTGGCTCGTTTGACTCGTTCGACTCGTTTGGCTCGTTTGGCTCGTTTGGCTCGTTTGGCTCGTTTGGCTCGTTTGGCTCGTTTGGCTCGTTTGGCTCGTTTGGCTCGCTTGGCTCGCTTGGCTCGCTTGGCTCGCTTGGCTCGCTTGGCTCGCTTGGCTCGCTTGGCTCGCTTGGCTCGCTTGGCTCGCTTGGCTCGCTTGGCTCGCTTGGCTCGCTCGGCTCGCTTGGCTCGCTTGGCTCGGTTAGCTCGGTTGGCTCGCTTGGCTCGCTTGGCTCGCTTGGCTCGTTTGGCTCGTTTGACTCGTTTGACTCGTTTGACTCGTTTGACTCGTTTGACTCGTTTGACTCGTTTGACTCGGTTGACTCGCTTGGCTCGCTTGGCTCGCTTGGCTCGCTTGGCTCGCTTGGCTCGGTTGGCTCGCTTGGCTCGCTTGGCTCGGTTGGCTCGCTTGGCTCGCTTGGCTCGCTTGGCTCGCTTGGCTCGCTTGGCTCGCTTGGCTCGTTTGGCTCGTTTGGCTCGTTTGACTCGTTTGACACGTTTGACTCGTTTGACTCGTTTGACTCGTTTGACTCGTTTGACTCGTTTGACTCGTTTGGCTCGTTTGGCTCGTTTGGCTCGATTGGCTCGTTTGGCTCGTTTGACTCGATTGTCCTGTTCGACCCGTTTTACTCGTTTAACTCGTTTCACTCGTTTGACTCGTTTGGGTCGTTTGACTCGTTTGACTCGTTTGGGTCGTTTGACTCGTTTCACTCGTTTGACTCGATGGTCCTGTTCGACCCGTTTCACTCGTTCGACCCGTTTGACACGTTTGACTCGTTTGACTCGTTTGACTCGTTTGACTCGTTTGACTCGTTTGACTTGTTCGACCCGTTTTACTCGTTTAACTCGTTTCACTCGTTTGACTCGTTTGGGTCGTTTGACTCGTTTGACTCGTTTGGGTCGTTTGACTCGTTTCACTCGTTTGACTCGATGGTCCTGTTCGACCCGTTTCACTCGTTCGACCCGTTTGACTCGTTTGACTCGTTTGACTCGTTTGACTCGTTTGACTCGTTTGACTCGTTTGACTCGTTTGACTCGTTTGACTCGTTTGACTCGTTTGACTCGTTTGACTCGTTTGACTCGTTTGACTCGTTTGACTCGTTTGACTCGTTTGACTCGTTTGACTCGTTTGACTCGTTTGACTCGTTTGACTCGTTTGACTCGTTTGACTCGTTTGACTCGTTTGACTCGTTTGACTCGTTTGACTCGTTTGACTCGTTTGACTCGTTTGACTCGTTTGACTCGTTTGACTCGTTTGACTCGTTTGACTCGTTTGACTCGTTTGACTCGTTTGACTCGTTTGACTCGGTTGACTCGCTTGGCTCGCTTGGCTCGCTTGGCTCGCTTGGCTCGCTTGGCTCGGTTGGCTCGCTTGGCTCGCTTGGCTCGCTTGGCTCGCTTGGCTCGCTTGGCTCGCTTGGCTCGTTTGGCTCGTTTGGCTCGTTTGACTCGTTTGACACGTTTGACTCGTTTGACTCGTTTGACTCGTTTGACTCGTTTGACTCGTTTGACTCGTTTGGCTCGTTTGGCTCGTTTGGCTCGATTGGCTCGTTTGGCTCGTTTGACTCGATTGTCCTGTTCGACCCGTTTTACTCGTTTAACTCGTTTCACTCGTTTGACTCGTTTGGGTCGTTTGACTCGTTTGACTCGTTTGGGTCGTTTGACTCGTTTCACTCGTTTGACTCGATGGTCCTGTTCGACCCGTTTCACTCGTTCGACCCGTTTGACACGTTTGACTCGTTTGACTCGTTTGACTCGTTTGACTCGTTTGACTCGTTTGACTCGTTTGACTCGTTTGGCTCGTTTGGCTCGTTTGGCTCGTTTGGCTCGTTTGGCTCGTTTGACTCGTTTGACTCGTTTGACTCGTTTGACTCGTTTGACTCGTTTGTCTCGTTTGGCTCGATTGGCTCGTTTGACTCGTTTGACTCGTTTGACTCGTTTGACTCGTTTGACTCGTTTGACTCGTTTGACTCGTTTGACTCGTTTGACTCGTTTGACTCGTTTGACTCGTTTGACTCGTTTGACTCGTTTGACTCGTTTGACTCGTTTGACTCGTTTGACTCGTTTGACTCGTTTGACTCGTTTGACTCGTTTGACTCGTTTGACTCGTTTGACTCGTTTGACTCGTTTGACTCGTTTGTCTCGTTTGGCTCGATTGGCTCGTTTGACTCGTTTGACTCGTTTGACTCGTTTGACTCGTTTGACTCGTTTGACTCGTTTGACTCGTTTGACTCGTTTGACTCGTTTGACTCGTTTGACTCGTTTGACTCGTTTGACTCGTTTGACTCGTTTGACTCGTTTGACTCGTTTGACTCGTTTGACTCGTTTGACTCGTTTGACTCGTTTGACTCGTTTGACTCGTTTGACTCGTTTGACTCGTTTGACTCGTTTGACTCGTTTGACTCGTTTGACTCGTTTGACTCGGTTGACTCGCTTGGCTCGCTTGGCTCGCTTGGCTCGCTTGGCTCGCTTGGCTCGCTTGGCTCGCTTGGCTCGCTTGGCTCGCTTGGCTCGGTTGGCTCGCTTGGCTCGCTTGGCTCGCTTGGCTCGCTTGGCTCGCTTGGCTCGCTTGGCTCGCTTGGCTCGCTTGGCTCGTTTGGCTCGTTTGGCTCGTTTGACTCGTTTGACACGTTTGACTCGTTTGACTCGTTTGACTCGTTTGACTCGTTTGACTCGTTTGACTCGTTTGGCTCGTTTGGCTCGTTTGGCTCGATTGGCTCGTTTGGCTCGTTTGACTCGTTTGACTCGTTTGACTCGTTTGACTCGTTTGACTCGTTTGACTCGTTTGACTCGTTTGACTCGTTTGACTCGTTTGACTCGTTTGACTCGTTTGACTCGTTTGACTCGTTTGACTCGTTTGACTCGTTTGACTCGTTTGACTCGTTTGACTCGTTTGACTCGTTTGACTCGTTTGACTCGGTTGACTCGCTTGGCTCGCTTGGCTCGCTTGGCTCGCTTGGCTCGCTTGGCTCGCTTGGCTCGCTTGGCTCGCTTGGCTCGCTTGGCTCGCTTGGCTCGCTTGGCTCGCTTGGCTCGTTTGGCTCGTTTGGCTCGTTTGACTCGTTTGACACGTTTGACTCGTTTGACTCGTTTGACTCGATTGTCCTGTTCGACCCGTTTCACTCGTTTGACTCGTTTGACTCGTTTGACTCGTTTGACTCGTTTGACTCGTTTGACTCGTTTGACTCGTTTGACTCGTTTGACTCGTTTGACTCGTTTGACTCGTTTGACTCGTTTGACTCGTTTGACTCGTTTGACTCGTTTGACTCGTTTGACTCGTTTGACTCGTTTGACTCGTTTGACTCGTTTGACTCGTTTGACTCGTTTGACTCGTTTGACTCGTTTGACTCGTTTGACTCGTTTGACTCGTTTGACTCGTTTGACTCGTTTGACTCGTTTGACTCGTTTGACTCGTTTGACTCGTTTGACTCGTTTGACTCGTTTGACTCGTTTGACTCGTTTGACTCGTTTGACTCGTTTGACTCGTTTGACTCGTTTGACTCGTTTGACTCGTTTGACTCGTTTGACTCGTTTGACTCGTTTGACTCGTTTGACTCGTTTGACTCGTTTGACTCGTTTGACTCGTTTGACTCGTTTGACTCGTTTGACTCGTTTGACTCGTTTGACTCGTTTGACTCGTTTGACTCGTTTGACTCGTTTGACTCGTTTGACTCGTTTGACTCGTTTGACTCGTTTGACTCGTTTGACTCGTTTGACTCGTTTGACTCGTTTGACTCGTTTGACTCGTTTGACTCGTTTGACTCGTTTGACTCGTTTGACTCGTTTGACTCGTTTGACTCGTTTGACTCGTTTGACTCGTTTGACTCGTTTGACTCGTTTGACTCGTTTGACTCGTTTGACTCGTTTGACTCGTTTGACTCGTTTGACTCGTTTGACTCGTTTGACTCGTTTGACTCGTTTGACTCGTTTGACTCGTTTGACTCGTTTGACTCGTTTGACTCGTTTGACTCGTTTGACTCGTTTGACTCGTTTGACTCGTTTGACTCGTTTGACTCGTTTGACTCGTTTGGCTCGTTTGGCTCGTTTGACTCGTTTGGCTCGTTTGGCTCGTTTGGCTCGTTTGGCTCGTTTGGCTCGTTTGGCTCGTTTGGCTCGTTTGGCTCGTTTGGCTCGTTTGGCTCGTTTGGCTCGCTTGGCTCGTTTGGCTCGCTTGGCTCGCTTGGCTCGCTTGGCTCGCTTGGCTCGCTTGGCTCGCTTGGCTCGCTTGGCTCGCTTGGCTCGCTTGGCTCGCTTGGCTCGCTTGGCTCGTTTGGCTCGTTTGACTCGTTTGACTCGTTTGACTCGTTTGACTCGTTTGACTCGTTTGACTCGTTTGACTCGTTTGACTCGTTTGACTCGGTTGACTCGCTTGGCTCGCTTGGCTCGCTTGGCTCGCTTGGCTCGCTTGGCTCGGTTGGCTCGCTTGGCTCGCTTGGCTCGCTTGGCTCGCTTGGCTCGCTTGGCTCGCTTGGCTCGTTTGGCTCGTTTGGCTCGTTTGACTCGTTTGACACGTTTGACTCGTTTGACTCGTTTGACTCGTTTGACTCGTTTGACTCGTTTGGCTCGTTTGGCTCGTTTGGCTCGATTGGCTCGTTTGGCTCGTTTGACTCGATTGTCCTGTTCGACCCGTTTTACTCGTTTAACTCGTTTCACTCGTTTGACTCGTTTGGGTCGTTTGACTCGTTTGACTCGTTTGGGTCGTTTGACTCGTTTCACTCGTTTGACTCGATGGTCCTGTTCGACCCGTTTCACTCGTTCGACCCGTTTGACACGTTTGACTCGTTTGACTCGTTTGACTCGTTTGACTCGTTTGACTCGTTTGACTCGTTTGACTCGTTTGACTCGTTTGGCTCGTTTGGCTCGTTTGGCTCGTTTGGCTCGTTTGGCTCGTTTGACTCGTTTGACTCGTTTGACTCGTTTGACTCGTTTGACTCGTTTGTCTCGTTTGGCTCGATTGGCTCGTTTGACTCGTTTGACTCGTTTGACTCGTTTGACTCGTTTGACTCGTTTGACTCGTTTGACTCGTTTGACTCGTTTGACTCGTTTGACTCGTTTGACTCGTTTGACTCGTTTGACTCGTTTGACTCGTTTGACTCGTTTGACTCGTTTGACTCGTTTGACTCGTTTGACTCGTTTGACTCGTTTGACTCGTTTGACTCGTTTGACTCGTTTGACTCGTTTGACTCGTTTGACTCGTTTGACTCGTTTGACTCGTTTGACTCGTTTGACTCGTTTGACTCGTTTGACTCGTTTGACTCGTTTGACTCGTTTGACTCGTTTGACTCGGTTGACTCGCTTGGCTCGCTTGGCTCGCTTGGCTCGCTTGGCTCGCTTGGCTCGCTTGGCTCGCTTGGCTCGCTTGGCTCGCTTGGCTCGCTTGGCTCGCTTGGCTCGCTTGGCTCGCTTGGCTCGCTTGGCTCGCTTGGCTCGCTTGGCTCGCTTGGCTCGCTTGGCTCGCTTGGCTCGCTTGGCTCGCTTGGCTCGCTTGGCTCGCTTGGCTCGCTTGGCTCGCTTGGCTCGCTTGGCTCGCTTGGCTCGCTTGGCTCGCTTGGCTCGCTTGGCTCGCTTGGCTCGCTTGGCTCGCTTGGCTCGCTTGGCTCGCTTGGCTCGCTTGGCTCGCTTGGCTCGCTTGGCTCGCTTGGCTCGCTTGGCTCGCTTGGCTCGCTTGGCTCGCTTGGCTCGCTTGGCTCGCTTGGCTCGCTTGGCTCGCTTGGCTCGCTTGGCTCGCTTGGCTCGCTTGGCTCGCTTGGCTCGCTTGGCTCGCTTGGCTCGCTTGGCTCGCTTGGCTCGCTTGGCTCGCTTGGCTCGCTTGGCTCGGTTGGCTCGGTTGGCTCGCTTGGCTCGCTTGGCTCGCTTGGCTCGCTTGGCTCGCTTGGCTCGTTTGGCTCGTTTGACTCGTTTGACTCGTTTGACTCGTTTGACTCGTTTGACTCGTTTGACTCGTTTGACTCGGTTGACTCGCTTGGCTCCCTTGGCTCGCTTGGCTCGCTTGGCTCGCTTGGCTCGCTTGGCTCGCTTGGCTCGGTTGGCTCGCTTGGCTCGCTTGGCTCGCTTGGCTCGCTTGGCTCGCTTGGCTCGCTTGGCTCGTTTGGCTCGTTTGGCTCGTTTGACTCGTTTGACACGTTTGACTCGTTTGACTCGTTTGACTCGTTTGACTCGTTTGTCTCGTTTGACTCGTTTGGCTCGTTTGGCTCGTTTGGCTCGATTGGCTCGTTTGACTCGATTGTCCTGTTCGACCCGTTTTACTCGTTTAACTCGTTTCACTCGTTTGACTCGTTTGGGTCGTTTGACTCGTTTGACTCGTTTGGGTCGTTTGACTCGTTTCACTCGTTTGACTCGATGGTCCTGTTCGACCCGTTTCACTCGTTCGACCCGTTTGACACGTTTGACTCGTTTGACTCGTTTGACTCGTTTGACTCGTTTGACTCGTTTGACTCGTTTGACTCGTTTGACTCGTTTGACTCGTTTGACTCGTTTGACTCGTTTGACTCGTTTGACTCGTTTGACTCGTTTGACTCGTTTGACTCGTTTGACTCGTTTGACTCGTTTGACTCGTTTGACTCGTTTGACTCGTTTGACTCGTTTGACTCGTTTGACTCGTTTGACTCGTTTGACTCGTTTGACTCGTTTGACTCGTTTGACTCGTTTGACTCGTTTGACTCGTTTGACTCGTTTGACTCGTTTGACTCGTTTGACTCGTTTGACTCGTTTGACTCGTTTGACTCGTTTGACTCGTTTGACTCGTTTGACTCGTTTGACTCGTTTGACTCGTTTGACTCGTTTGACTCGTTTGACTCGTTTGACTCGTTTGACTCGTTTGACTCGTTTGACTCGTTTGACTCGTTTGACTCGTTTGACTCGTTTGACTCGTTTGACTCGTTTGACTCGTTTGACTCGTTTGACTCGTTTGACTCGTTTGACTCGTTTGACTCGTTTGACTCGTTTGACTCGTTTGACTCGTTTGACTCGTTTGACTCGTTTGACTCGTTTGACTCGTTTGACTCGTTTGACTCGTTTGACTCGTTTGACTCGTTTGACTCGTTTGACTCGTTTGACTCGTTTGACTCGTTTGACTCGTTTGACTCGTTTGACTCGTTTGACTCGTTTGACTCGTTTGACTCGTTTGACTCGTTTGACTCGTTTGACTCGTTTGACTCGTTTGACTCTTTTGACTCGTTTGACTCGTTTGACTCGTTTGACTCGTTTGACTCGTTTGACTCGTTTGGCTCGTTTGGCTCGTTTGGCTCGTTTGGCTCGTTTGGCTCGTTTGGCTCGTTTGGCTCGTTTGGCTCGTTTGGCTCGTTTGGCTCGTTTGGCTCGTTTGGCTCGTTTGGCTGGTTTGGCTCGTTTGGCTCGTTTGGCTCGTTTGGCTCGTTTGGCTCGTTTGACTCGATTGTCCTGTTCGACCCGTTTCACTCGTTTAACTCGTTTCACTCGTTTGACTCGTTTGACTCGTTTGACTCGTTTGACTCGTTTGACTCGTTTGACTCGTTTGACTCGTTTGACTCGTTTGACTCGTTTCGCTCGTTTGACTCGTTTCGCTCGTTTGACTCGTTTCGCTCGTTTGACTCGTTTCGCTCGTTTGACTCGCTTGGCTCGCTTGGCTCGCTTGGCTCGCTTGGCTCGCTTGGCTCGCTTGGCTCGCTTGGCTCGCTTGGCTCGCTTGGCTCGCTTGGCTCGCTTGGCTCGCTTGGCTCGCTTGGCTCGCTTGGCTCGCTTGGCTCGCTTGGCTCGCTTTGCTCGCTTGGCTCGCTTGGCTCGCTTGGCTCGCTTGGCTCGCTTGGCTCGCTTGGCTCGTTTGGCTCGTTTGACACGTTTGACTCGTTTGACTCGTTTGACTCGTTTGACTCGTTTGACTCGTTTGACTCGTTTGGCTCGTTTGGCTCGTTTGGCTCGTTTGACTCGTTTGGCTCGTTTGACTCGATTGTCCTGTTCGACCCGTTTCACTCGTTTAACTCGTTTCACTCGTTTGACTCGTTTGACTCGTTTGACTCGTTTGGGTCGTTTGGCTCGTTTGGCTCGTTTGACTCGATTGTCCTGTTCGACCCGTTTCACTCGTTTAACTCGTTTCACTCGTTTGACTCGTTTGACTCGTTTGACTCGTTTGACTCGTTTGACTCGTTTGACTCGTTTCACTCGTTTCACTCGTTTGACTCGATTGTCCTGTTCGACCCGTTTCACTCGTTTGACTCGTTTCACTCGTTTCACTCGTTTCACTCGTTTCACTCGTTTCACTCGTTTCACTCGTTTGACTCGTTTCACTCGTTTCACTCGTTTGACTCGTTTGACTCGTTTGACTCGTTTGACTCGTTTGACTCGTTTGACTCGTTTGACTCGTTTGACTCGTTTGACTCGTTTGACTCGTTTGACTCGTTTGACTCGTTTGACTCGTTTGACTCGTTTGACTCGTTTGACTCGTTTGACTCGTTTGACTCGTTTGACTCGTTTGACTCGTTTGACTCGTTTGACTCGTTTGACTCGTTTGACTCGTTTGACTCGTTTGACTCGTTTGACTCGTTTGACTCGTTTGACTCGTTTGACTCGTTTGACTCGTTTGACTCGTTTGACTCGTTTGACTCGTTTGACTCGTTTGACTCGTTTGACTCGTTTGACTCGTTTGACTCGTTTGACTCGTTTGACTCGTTTGACTCGTTTGACTCGTTTGACTCGTTTGACTCGTTTGACTCGTTTGACTCGTTTGACTCGTTTGACTCGTTTGACTCGTTTGACTCGTTTGACTCGTTTGACTCGTTTGACTCGTTTGACTCGTTTGACTCGTTTGACTCGTTTGACTCGTTTGACTCGTTTGACTCGTTTGACTCGTTTGACTCGTTTGACTCGTTTGACTCGTTTGACTCGTTTGACTCGTTTGACTCGTTTGACTCGTTTGACTCGTTTGACTCGTTTGACTCGTTTGACTCGTTTGACTCGTTTGACTCGTTTGACTCGTTTGACTCGTTTGACTCGTTTGACTCGTTTGACTCGTTTGACTCGTTTGACTCGTTTGACTCGTTTGACTCGTTTGACTCGTTTGACTCGTTTGACTCGTTTGACTCGTTTGACTCGTTTGACTCGTTTGACTCGTTTGACTCGTTTGACTCGTTTGACTCGTTTGACTCGTTTGACTCGTTTGACTCGTTTGACTCGTTTGACTCGTTTGACTCGTTTGACTCGTTTGACTCGTTTGACTCGTTTGACTCGTTTGACTCGTTTGACTCGTTTGACTCGTTTGACTCGTTTGACTCGTTTGACTCGTTTGACTCGTTTGACTCGTATGACTCGTTTGACTCGTTTGACTCGTTTGACTCGTTTGACTCGTTTGACTCGTTTGACTCGTTTGACTCGTTTGACTCGTATGACTCGTTTGACTCGTTTGACTCGTTTGACTCGTTTGACTCGTTTGACTCGTTTGACTCGTTTGACTCGTTTGACTCGTTTGACTCGTTTTGACTCGTTTGACTCGTTTGACTCGTTTTGACTCGTTTGACTCGTTTGACTCGTTTGACTCGTTTGACTCGTTTGACTCGTTTGACTCGTTTGACTCGTTTGACTCGTTTGACTCGTTTGACTCGTTTGACTCGTTTGACTCGTTTGACTCGTTTGACTCGTTTGACTCGTTTGACTCGTTTGACTCGTTTGACTCGTTTGACTCGTTTGACTCGTTTGACTCGTTTGACTCGTTTGACTCGTTTGACTCGTTTGACTCGTTTGACTCGTTTGACTCGTTTGACTCGTTTGACTCGTTTGACTCGTTTGACTCGTTTGACTCGTTTGACTCGTTTGACTCGTTTGACTCGTTTGACTCGTTTGACTCGTTTGACTCGTTTGACTCGTTTGACTCGTTTGACTCGTTTGACTCGTTTGACTCGTTTGACTCGTTTGACTCGTTTGACTCGTTTGACTCGTTTGACTCGTTTGACTCGTTTGACTCGTTTGACTCGTTTGACTCGTTTGACTCGTTTGACTCGTTTGACTCGTTTGACTCGTTTGACTCGTTTGACTCGTTTGACTCGTTTGACTCGTTTGACTCGTTTGACTCGTTTGACTCGTTTGACTCGTTTGACTCGTTTGACTCGTTTGACTCGTTTGACTCGTTTGACTCGTTTGACTCGTTTGACTCGTTTGACTCGTTTGACTCGTTTGACTCGTTTGACTCGTTTGACTCGTTTGACTCGTTTGGCTCGTTTGGCTCGTTTGGCTCGTTTGGCTCGTTTGGCTCGTTTGGCTCGTTTGGCTCGTTTGGCTCGTTTGGCTCGTTTGGCTCGTTTGGCTCGTTTGGCTCGTTTGGCTCGTTTGGCTCGTTTGGCTCGTTTGGCTCGTTTGGCTCGTTTGGCTCGTTTGGCTCGTTTGGCTCGTTTGACTCGTTTGGCTCGTTTGGCTCGTTTGGCTCGTTTGGCTCGTTTGGCTCGTTTGGCTCGCTTGGCTCGTTTGGCTCGCTTGGCTCGCTTGGCTCGTTTGGCTCGCTTGGCTCGCTTGGCTCGCTTGGCTCGCTTGGCTCGCTTGGCTCGCTTGGCTCGCTTGGCTCGCTTGGCTCGCTTGGCTCGCTTGGCTCGCTTGGCTCGCTTGGCTCGCTTGGCTCGCTTGGCTCGCTTGGCTCGCTTGGCTCGCTTGGCTCGCTTGGCTCGCTTGGCTCGCTTGGCTCGCTTGGCTCGCTTGGCTCGCTTGCCTCGCTTGGCTCGCTTGGCTCGCTTGGCTCGCTTGGCTCGCTTGGCTCGCTTGGCTCGCTTGGCTCGCTTGGCTCGCTTGGCTCGCTTGGCTCGCTTGGCTCGCTTGGCTCGCTTGGCTCGCTTGGCTCGCTTGGCTCGCTTGGCTCGCTTGGCTCGCTTGGCTCGCTTGGCTCGCTTGGCTCGCTTGGCTCGCTTGGCTCGCTTGGCTCGCTTGGCTCGCTTGGCTCGCTTGGCTCGCTTGGCTCGCTTGGCTCGCTTGGCTCGCTTGGCTCGCTTGGCTCGCTTGGCTCGCTTGGCTCGCTTGGCTCGCTTGGCTCGCTTGGCTCGCTTGGCTCGCTTGGCTCGCTTGGCTCGCTTGGCTCGCTTGGCTCGCTTGGCTCGCTTGGCTCGCTTGGCTCGCTTGGCTCGCTTGGCTCGCTTGGCTCGCTTGGCTCGCTTGGCTCGCTTGGCTCGCTTGGCTCGCTTGGCTCGCTTGGCTCGCTTGGCTCGCTTGGCTCGCTTGGCTCGCTTGGCTCGCTTGGCTCGGTTAGCTCGGTTGGCTCGCTTGGCTCGCTTGGCTCGCTTGGCTCGCTTGGCTCGCTTGGCTCGCTTGGCTCGTTTGGCTCGTTTGACTCGTTTGACTCGTTTGACTCGTTTGACTCGTTTGACTCGTTTGACTCGGTTGACTCGCTTGGCTCGCTTGGCTCGCTTGGCTCGCTTGGCTCGCTTGGCTCGGTTGGCTCGCTTGGCTCGCTTGGCTCGCTTGGCTCGCTTGGCTCGCTTGGCTCGCTTGGCTCGTTTGGCTCGTTTGGCTCGTTTGACTCGTTTGACACGTTTGACTCGTTTGACTCGTTTGACTCGTTTGACTCGTTTGTCTCGTTTGACTCGTTTGGCTCGTTTGGCTCGATTGGCTCGTTTGGCTCGTTTGACTCGATTGTCCTGTTCGACCCGTTTTACTCGTTTAACTCGTTTCACTCGTTTGACTCGTTTGGGTCGTTTGACTCGTTTGACTCGTTTGGGTCGTTTGACTCGTTTCACTCGTTTGACTCGATGGTCCTGTTCGACCCGTTTCACTCGTTCGACCCGTTTGACACGTTTGACTCGTTTGACTCGTTTGACTCGTTTGACTCGTTTGACTCGTTTGACTCGTTTGACTCGTTTGACTCGTTTGGCTCGTTTGGCTCGTTTGGCTCGTTTGGCTCGTTTGGCTCGTTTGACTCGTTTGACTCGTTTGACTCGTTTGACTCGTTTGACTCGTTTGTCTCGTTTGGCTCGATTGGCTCGTTTGACTCGTTTGACTCGTTTGACTCGTTTGACTCGTTTGACTCGTTTGACTCGTTTGACTCGTTTGACTCGTTTGACTCGTTTGACTCGTTTGACTCGTTTGACTCGTTTGACTCGTTTGACTCGTTTGACTCGTTTGACTCGTTTGACTCGTTTGACTCGTTTGACTCGTTTGACTCGTTTGACTCGTTTGACTCGTTTGACTCGTTTGACTCGTTTGACTCGTTTGACTCGTTTGACTCGTTTGACTCGTTTGACTCGTTTGACTCGTTTGACTCGTTTGACTCGTTTGACTCGTTTGACTCGTTTGACTCGTTTGACTCGTTTGACTCGTTTGACTCGTTTGACTCGTTTGACTCGTTTGACTCGTTTGACTCGTTTGACTCGTTTGACTCGTTTGACTCGTTTGACTCGTTTGACTCGTTTGACTCGTTTGACTCGTTTGACTCGTTTGACTCGTTTGACTCGTTTGACTCGTTTGACTCGTTTGACTCGTTTGACTCGTTTGACTCGTTTGACTCGTTTGACTCGTTTGACTCGTTTGACTCGTTTGACTCGTTTGACTCGTTTGACTCGTTTGACTCGTTTGACTCGTTTGACTCGTTTGACTCGTTTGACTCGTTTGACTCGTTTGACTCGTTTGACTCGTTTGACTCGTTTGACTCGTTTGACTCGTTTGACTCGTTTGACTCGTTTGACTCGTTTGACTCGTTTGACTCGTTTGACTCGTTTGACTCGTTTGACTCGTTTGACTCGTTTGACTCGTTTGACTCGTTTGACTCGTTTGACTCGTTTGACTCGTTTGACTCGTTTGACTCGTTTGACTCGTTTGACTCGTTTGACTCGTTTGACTCGTTTGACTCGTTTGACTCGTTTGACTCGTTTGACTCGTATGACTCGTTTGACTCGTTTGACTCGTTTGACTCGTTTGACTCGTTTGACTCGTTTGACTCGTTTGACTCGTTTGACTCGTTTTGACTCGTTTGACTCGTTTGACTCGTTTTGACTCGTTTGACTCGTTTGACTCGTTTGACTCGTTTGACTCGTTTGACTCGTTTGACTCGTTTGACTCGTTTGACTCGTTTGACTCGTTTGACTCGTTTGACTCGTTTGGCTCGTTTGAATCGTTTGACTCGTTTGGCTCGTTTGGCTCGTTTGGCTCGTTTGGCTCGTTTGGCTCGCTTGGCTCGTTTGGCTCGCTTGGCTCGCTTGGCTCGCTTGGCTCGCTTGGCTCGTTTGGCTCGTTTGACTCGTTTGACTCGTTTGACTCGTTTGACTCGTTTGACTCGTTTGACTCGTTTGACTCGTTTGACTCGTTTGACTCGTTTGACTCGTTTGACTCGTTTGACTCGTTTGACTCGTTTGACTCGTTTGACTCGTTTGACTCGTTTGACTCGTTTGACTCGTTTGACTCGTTTGACTCGTTTGACTCGTTTGACTCGTTTTGACTCGTTTGACTCGTTTGACTCGTTTTGACTCGTTTGACTCGTTTGACTCGTTTGACTCGTTTGACTCGTTTGACTCGTTTGACTCGTTTGACTCGTTTGACTCGTTTGACTCGTTTGACTCGTTTGACTCGTTTGACTCGTTTGACTCGTTTGACTCGTTTGACTCGTTTGACTCGTTTGACTCGTTTGACTCGTTTGACTCGTTTGACTCGTTTGACTCGTTTGACTCGTTTGACTCGTTTGACTCGTTTGGCTCGTTTGGCTCGTTTGGCTCGTTTGGCTCGTTTGGCTCGTTTGGCTCGTTTGGCTCGTTTGGCTCGTTTGGCTCGTTTGGCTCGTTTTACTCGTTTAACTCGTTTCACTCGTTTGACTCGTTTGGGTCGTTTGACTCGTTTGACTCGTTTGGGTCGTTTGACTCGTTTCACTCGTTTGACTCGATGGTCCTGTTCGACCCGTTTCACTCGTTCGACCCGTTTGACACGTTTGACTCGTTTGACTCGTTTGACTCGTTTGACTCGTTTGACTCGTTTGACTCGTTTGACTCGTTTGACTCGTTTGACTCGTTTGGCTCGTTTGGCTCGTTTGGCTCGTTTGGTTCGTTTGGCTCGTTTGACTCGTTTGACTCGTTTGACTCGTTTGACTCGTTTGACTCGTTTGTCTCGTTTGGCTCGATTGGCTCGTTTGACTCGTTTGACTCGTTTGACTCGTTTGACTCGTTTGGCTCGTTTGGCTCGTTTGGCTCGTTTGGCTCGTTTGGCTCGTTTGGCTCGTTTGGCTCGTTTGGCTCGTTTGGCTCGTTTGGCTCGTTTGGCTCGTTTGGCTCGTTTGGCTCGTTTGGCTCGTTTGGCTCGTTTGGCTCGTTTGGCTCGTTTGGCTCGTTTGGCTCGTTTGGCTCGTTTGGGTCGTTTTTGACTCGTTTGACTCGTTTGACTCGTTTGACTCGTTTGACTCGTTTGGCTCGTTTGACTCGTTTGACTCGTTTGACTCGTTTGACTCGTTTGACTCGTTTGACTCGTTTGACTCGTTTGACTCGTTTGACTCGTTTGACTCGTTTGACTCGTTTGACTCGTTTGACTCGTTTGGCTCGTTTGGCTCGTTTGGCTCGTTTGGCTCGTTTGGGTCGTTTTTGACTCGTTTGACTCGTTTGACTCGTTTGACTCGTTTGACTCGTTTGGCTCGTTTGACTCGTTTGACTCGTTTGACTCGTTTGACTCGTTTGACTCGTTTGACTCGTTTGACTCGTTTGACTCGTTTGACTCGTTTGACTCGTTTGACTCGTTTGACTCGTTTGACTCGTTTGGCTCGTTTGGCTCGTTTGGCTCGTTTGGCTCGTTTGGCTCGTTTGGCTCGTTTGGCTCGTTTGGCTCGTTTGGCTCGTTTGGCTCGTTTGGCTCGTTTGGCTCGTTTGGCTCGTTTGGCTCGTTTGGCTCGTTTGGCTCGTTTGGCTCGTTTGGCTCGTTTGGCTCGTTTGGCTCGTTTGGCTCGTTTGGCTCGTTTGGCTCGTTTGGCTCGTTTGGCTCGTTTGGCTCGTTTGGCTCGTTTGGCTCGTTTGGCTCGTTTGGCTCGTTTGGCTCGTTTGGCTCGTTTGGCTCGTTTGGCTCGTTTGGCTCGTTTGGCTCGTTTGGCTCGTTTGGCTCGCTTGGCTCGCTTGGCTCGCTTGGCTCGCTTGGCTCGCTTGGCTCGCTTGGCTCGCTTGGCTCGCTTGGCTCGCTTGGCTCGCTTGGCTCGCTTGGCTCGCTTGGCTCGCTTGGCTCGCTTGGCTCGCTTGGCTCGCTTGGCTCGCTTGGCTCGCTTGGCTCGCTTGGCTCGCTTGGCTCGCTTGGCTCGCTTGGCTCGCTTGGCTCGCTTGGCTCGCTTGGCTCGCTTGGCTCGCTTGGCTCGCTTGGCTCGCTTGGCTCGCTTGGCTCGCTTGGCTCGCTTGGCTCGCTTGGCTCGCTTGGCTCGCTTGGCTCGCTTGGCTCGCTTGGCTCGCTTGGCTCGCTTGGCTCGCTTGGCTCGCTTGGCTCGCTTGGCTCGCTTGGCTCGCTTGGCTCGCTTGGCTCGCTTGGCTCGCTTGGCTCGCTTGGCTCGCTTGGCTCGCTTGGCTCGCTTGGCTCGCTTGGCTCGCTTGGCTCGCTTGGCTCGCTTGGCTCGCTTGGCTCGCTTGGCTCGCTTGGCTCGCTTGGCTCGGTTGGCTCGCTTGGCTCGCTTGGCTCGCTTGGCTCGCTTGGCTCGTTTGGCTCGTTTGGCTCGTTTGGCTCGTTTGACTCGTTTGGCTCGTTTGACTCGTTTGACTCGTTTGACTCGTTTGACTCGTTTGACTCGTTTGACTCGTTTGACTCGTTTGACTCGTATGACTCGTTTGACTCGTTTGACTCGTTTGACTCGTTTGACTCGTTTGACTCGTTTGACTCGTTTGACTCGTTTGACTCGTTTGACTCGTTTGACTCGTTTGACTCGTTTGACTCGTTTGACTCGTTTGACTCGTTTGACTCGTTTGACTCGTTTGACTCGTTTGACTCGTTTGGCTCGTTTGGCTCGTTTGGCTCGTTTGGCTCGCTTGGCTCGTTTGGCTCGCTTGGCTCGCTTGGCTCGCTTGGCTCGCTTGGCTCGCTTGGCTCGCTTGGCTCGCTTGGCTCGCTTGGCTCGCTTGGCTCGCTTGGCTCGCTTGGCTCGCTTGGCTCGCTTGGCTCGCTTGGCTCGCTTGGCTCGCTTGGCTCGCTTGGCTCGCTTGGCTCGCTTGGCTCGCTTGGCTCGCTTGGCTCGCTTGGCTCGGTTAGCTCGGTTGGCTCGCTTGGCTCGCTTGGCTCGCTTGGCTCGCTTGGCTCGCTTGGCTCGCTTGGCTCGTTTGGCTCGTTTGACTCGTTTGACTCGTTTGACTCGTTTGACTCGTTTGACTCGTTTGACTCGTTTGACTCGTTTGACTCGTTTGACTCGTTTGACTCGTTTGACTCGTTTGACTCGTTTTGACTCGTTTGACTCGTTTGACTCGTTTGACTCGTTTGACTCGTTTGACTCGTTTGACTCGTTTGACTCGTTTGACTCGTTTGCCTCGTTTGACTCGTTTGACTCGTTTGACTCGTTTGGCTCGTTTGGCTCGTTTGGCTCGTTTGGCTCGCTTGGCTCGTTTGGCTCGCTTGGCTCGCTTGGCTCGCTTGGCTCGCTTGGCTCGCTTGGCTCGCTTGGCTCGCTTGGCTCGCTTGGCTCGCTTGGCTCGCTTGGCTCGCTTGGCTCGCTTGACTCGTTTGACTCGTTTGACTCGTTTGGCTCGATTGGCTCGTTTGACTCGTTTGACTCGTTTGACTCGTTTGACTCGTTTGACTCGTTTGACTCGTTTGACTCGTTTGACTCGTTTGACTCGTTTGACTCGTTTGACTCGTTTGACTCGTTTGACTCGTTTGACTCGTTTGACTCGTTTGACTCGTTTGACTCGTTTGACTCGTTTGACTCGTTTGACTCGTTTGACTCGTTTGACTCGTTTGACTCGTTTGACTCGTTTGACTCGTTTGACTCGTTTGACTCGTTTGACTCGTTTGACTCGTTTGACTCGTTTGACTCGTTTGACTCGTTTGACTCGTTTGACTCGTTTGACTCGTTTGACTCGTTTGACTCGTTTGACTCGTTTGACTCGTTTGACTCGTTTGACTCGTTTGACTCGTTTGACTCGTTTGACTCGTTTGACTCGTTTGACTCGTTTGACTCGTTTGACTCGTTTGACTCGTTTGACTCGTTTGACTCGTTTGACTCGTTTGACTCGTTTGACTCGTTTGACTCGTTTGACTCGTTTGACTCGTTTGACTCGTTTGACTCGTTTGACTCGTTTGACTCGTTTGACTCGTTTGACTCGTTTGACTCGTTTGACTCGTTTGACTCGTTTGACTCGTTTGACTCGTTTGACTCGTTTGACTCGTTTGACTCGTTTGACTCGTTTGACTCGTTTGACTCGTTTGACTCGTTTGACTCGTTTGACTCGTTTGACTCGTTTGACTCGTTTGACTCGTTTGACTCGTTTGACTCGTTTGACTCGTTTGACTCGTTTGACTCGTTTGACTCGTTTGACTCGTTTGACTCGTTTGACTCGTTTGACTCGTTTGACTCGTTTGACTCGTTTGGCTCGTTTGGCTCGTTTGGCTCGTTTGGCTCGTTTGGCTCGTTTGGCTCGTTTGGCTCGTTTGGCTCGTTTGGCTCGTTTGGCTCGTTTGGCTCGTTTGGCTCGTTTGGCTCGTTTGGCTCGTTTGGCTCGTTTGGCTCGTTTGGCTCGTTTGGCTCGTTTGGCTCGTTTGGCTCGTTTGGCTCGTTTGGCTCGTTTGGCTCGTTTGGCTCGTTTGGCTCGTTTGGCTCGTTTGGCTCGTTTGGCTCGTTTGGCTCGTTTGGCTCGTTTGGCTCGTTTGGCTCGTTTGGCTCGTTTGGCTCGTTTGGCTCGTTTGGCTCGTTTGGCTCGTTTGGCTCGTTTGGCTCGTTTGGCTCGTTTGGCTCGTTTGGCTCGCTTGGCTCGCTTGGCTCGCTTGGCTCGCTTGGCTCGCTTGGCTCGCTTGGCTCGCTTGGCTCGCTTGGCTCGCTTGGCTCGCTTGGCTCGCTTGGCTCGCTTGGCTCGCTTGGCTCGCTTGGCTCGCTTGACTCGTTTGGCTCGTTTGACTCGTTTGACTCGTTTGACTCGTTTGACTCGTTTGACTCGTTTGACTCGTTTGGCTCGTTTGGCTCGTTTGGCTCGTTTGGCTCATTTGACTCGATTGTCCTGTTCGACCCGTTTCACTCGTTTAACTCGTTTCACTCGTTTGACTCGTTTGACTCGTTTGACTCGTTTGGGTCGTTTGACTCGTTTCACTCGTTTGACTCGATGGTCCTGTTCGACCCGTTTCACTCGTTCGACCCGTTTGACCCGTTTCACTCGTTTGGCTCGTTTGGCTCGTTTGGCTCGTTTGGCTCGTTTGGCTCGTTTGGCTCGTTTGGCTCGTTTGGCTCGTTTGGCTCGTTTGGCTCGTTTGACTCGTTTGACTCGTTTGACTCGTTTGGCTCGTTTGACTCGTTTGACTCGTTTGACTCGTTTGACTCGTTTGACTCGTTTGACTCGTTTGACTCGTTTGACTCGTTTGACTCGTTTGACTCGTTTGACTCGTTTGACTCGTTTGACTCGTTTGACTCGTTTGACTCGTTTGACTCGTTTGACTCGTTTGACTCGTTTGACTCGTTTGACTCGTTTGACTCGTTTGACTCGTTTGACTCGTTTGACTCGTTTGACTCGTTTGACTCGTTTGACTCGTTTGACTCGTTTGACTCGTTTGACTCGTTTGACTCGTTTGACTCGTTTGACTCGTTTGACTCGTTTGACTCGTTTGACTCGTTTGACTCGTTTGACTCGTTTGACTCGTTTGACTCGTTTGACTCGTTTGACTCGTTTGACTCGTTTGACTCGTTTGACTCGTTTGACTCGTTTGACTCGTTTGACTCGTTTGACTCGTTTGACTCGTTTGACTCGTTTGACTCGTTTGACTCGTTTGACTCGTTTGACTCGTTTGACTCGTTTGGCTCGTTTGGCTCGTTTGGCTCGTTTGGCTCGTTTGGCTCGTTTGGCTCGTTTGGCTCGTTTGGCTCGTTTGGCTCGTTTGGCTCGTTTGGCTCGTTTGGCTCGTTTGGCTCGTTTGGCTCGTTTGGCTCGTTTGGCTCGTTTGGCTCGTTTGGCTCGTTTGGCTCGTTTGGCTCGTTTGGCTCGTTTGGCTCGTTTGGCTCGTTTGGCTCGTTTGGCTCGTTTGGCTCGTTTGGCTCGTTTGGCTCGTTTGGCTCGTTTGGCTCGTTTGGCTCGTTTGGCTCGTTTGGCTCGTTTGGCTCGTTTGGCTCGTTTGGCTCGTTTGGCTCGCTTGGCTCGCTTGGCTCGCTTGGCTCGTTTGGCTCGTTTGACTCGTTTGACTCGTTTGACTCGTTTGACTCGGTTGACTCGCTTGGCTCGCTTGGCTCGCTTGGCTCGCTTGGCTCGCTTGGCTCGCTTGGCTCGCTTGGCTCGCTTGGCTCGCTTGGCTCGGTTGGCTCGGTTGGCTCGCTTGGCTCGCTTGGCTCGCTTGGCTCGCTTGGCTCGCTTGGCTCGTTTGGCTCGTTTGGCTCGTTTGACTCGTTTGACACGTTTGACTCGTTTGACTCGTTTGACTCGTTTGACTCGTTTGACTCGTTTGACTCGTTTGGCTCGTTTGGCTCGTTTGGCTCGATTGGCTCGTTTGGCTCGTTTGACTCGATTGTCCTGTTCGACCCGTTTTACTCGTTTAACTCGTTTCACTCGTTTGACTCGTTTGGGTCGTTTGACTCGTTTGACTCGTTTGGGTCGTTTGACTCGTTTCACTCGTTTGACTCGATGGTCCTGTTCGACCCGTTTCACTCGTTCGACCCGTTTGACACGTTTGACTCGTTTGACTCGTTTGACTCGTTTGACTCGTTTGACTCGTTTGACTCGTTTGACTCGTTTGACTCGTTTGACTCGTTTGGCTCGTTTGGCTCGTTTGGCTCGTTTGGCTCGTTTGGCTCGTTTGACTCGTTTGACTCGTTTGACTCGTTTGACTCGTTTGACTCGTTTGTCTCGTTTGGCTCGATTGGCTCGTTTGACTCGTTTGACTCGTTTGACTCGTTTGACTCGTTTGACTCGTTTGACTCGTTTGACTCGTTTGACTCGTTTGACTCGTTTGACTCGTTTGACTCGTTTGACTCGTTTGACTCGTTTGACTCGTTTGACTCGTTTGACTCGTTTGACTCGTTTGACTCGTTTGACTCGTTTGACTCGTTTGACTCGTTTGACTCGTTTGACTCGTTTGACTCGTTTGACTCGTTTGACTCGTTTGACTCGTTTGACTCGTTTGACTCGTTTGACTCGTTTGACTCGTTTGACTCGTTTGACTCGTTTGACTCGTTTGGCTCGTTTGGCTCGTTTGGCTCGTTTGGCTCGTTTGGCTCGTTTGGCTCGTTTGGCTCGTTTGGCTCGTTTGGCTCGTTTGGCTCGTTTGGCTCGTTTGGCTCGTTTGGCTCGTTTGGCTCGTTTGGCTCGTTTGGCTCGTTTGGCTCGTTTGGCTCGTTTGGCTCGTTTGGCTCGTTTGGCTCGTTTGGCTCGTTTGGCTCGTTTGGCTCGTTTGGCTCGTTTGGCTCGTTTGGCTCGTTTGACTCGATTGTCCTGTTCGACCCGTTTCACTCGTTTAACTCGTTTCACTCGTTTAACTCGTTTCACTCGTTTGACTCGTTTGACTCGTTTGACTCGTTTGGGTCGTTTGACTCGTTTCACTCGTTTGACTCGATGGTCCTGTTCGACCCGTTTCACTCGTTCGACACGTTTGACCCGTTTCACTCGTTTGACTCGTTTGACTCGTTTGACTCGTTTGACTCGTTTGACTCGTTTGACTCGTTTGGCTCGTTTGGCTCGTTTGGCTCGTTTGGCTCGTTTGGCTCGTTTGGCTCGGTTGGCTCGGTTGGCTCGCTTGGCTCGCTTGGCTCGCTTGGCTCGCTTGGCTCGCTTGGCTCGTTTGGCTCGTTTGGCTCGTTTGACTCGTTTGACACGTTTGACTCGTTTGACTCGTTTGACTCGTTTGACTCGTTTGACTCGTTTGACTCGTTTGGCTCGTTTGGCTCGTTTGGCTCGATTGGCTCGTTTGGCTCGTTTGACTCGATTGTCCTGTTCGACCCGTTTTACTCGTTTAACTCGTTTCACTCGTTTGACTCGTTTGGGTCGTTTGACTCGTTTGACTCGTTTGGGTCGTTTGACTCGTTTCACTCGTTTGACTCGATGGTCCTGTTCGACCGGTTTCACTCGTTCGACCCGTTTGACACGTTTGACTCGTTTGACTCGTTTGACTCGTTTGACTCGTTTGACTCGTTTGACTCGTTTGGGTCGTTTGACTCGTTTGACTCGTTTGGCTCGTTTGGCTCGTTTGGCTCGTTTGGCTCGTTTGGCTCGTTTGACTCGTTTGACTCGTTTGACTCGTTTGACTCGTTTGACTCGTTTGTCTCGTTTGGCTCGATTGGCTCGTTTGACTCGTTTGACTCGTTTGACTCGTTTGACTCGTTTGACTCGTTTGACTCGTTTGACTCGTTTGACTCGTTTGACTCGTTTGACTCGTTTGACTCGTTTGACTCGTTTGACTCGTTTGACTCGTTTGACTCGTTTGACTCGTTTGACTCGTTTGACTCGTTTGACTCGTTTGACTCGTTTGACTCGTTTGACTCGTTTGACTCGTTTGACTCGTTTGACTCGTTTGACTCGTTTGACTCGTTTGACTCGTTTGACTCGTTTGACTCGTTTGACTCGTTTGACTCGTTTGACTCGTTTGGCTCGTTTGGCTCGTTTGGCTCGTTTGGCTCGTTTGGCTCGTTTGGCTCGTTTGGCTCGTTTGGCTCGTTTGGCTCGTTTGGCTCGTTTGGCTCGTTTGGCTCGTTTGGCTCGTTTGGCTCGTTTGGCTCGTTTGGCTCGTTTGGCTCGTTTGGCTCGTTTGGCTCGTTTGGCTCGTTTGGCTCGTTTGGCTCGTTTGGCTCGTTTGGCTCGTTTGGCTCGTTTGGCTCGTTTGGCTCGTTTGGCTCGTTTGGCTCGTTTGGCTCGTTTGGCTCGTTTGGCTCGTTTGGCTCGTTTGGCTCGTTTGGCTCGTTTGGCTCGTTTGGCTCGTTTGGCTCGTTTGGCTCGTTTGACTCGATTGTCCTGTTCGACCCGTTTCACTCGTTTAACTCGTTTCACTCGTTTAACTCGTTTCACTCGTTTGACTCGTTTGACTCGTTTGACTCGTTTGGGTCGTTTGACTCGTTTCACTCGTTTGACTCGATGGTCCTGTTCGACCCGTTTCACTCGTTCGACCCGTTTGACCCGTTTCACTCGTTTGACTCGTTTGACTCGTTTGACTCGTTTGACTCGTTTGACTCGTTTGACTCGTTTGGCTCGTTTGGCTCGTTTGGCTCGTTTGGCTCGTTTGGCTCGTTTGGCTCGTTTGGCTCGTTTGGCTCGTTTGGCTCGTTTGGCTCGTTTGACTCGTTTGACTCGTTTGACTCGTTTGACTCGTTTGACTCGTTTGGCTCGTTTGGCTCGTTTGACTCGTTTGGCTCGTTTGACTCGTTTGACTCGTTTGACTCGTTTGACTCGTTTGACTCGTTTGACTCGTTTGACTCGTTTGACTCGTTTGACTCGTTTGACTCGTTTGACTCGTTTGACTCGTTTGACTCGTTTGACTCGTTTGACTCGTTTGACTCGTTTGACTCGTTTGACTCGTTTGACTCGTTTGACTCGTTTGACTCGTTTGACTCGTTTGACTCGTTTGACTCGTTTGACTCGTTTGACTCGTTTGACTCGTTTGACTCGTTTGACTCGTTTGACTCGTTTGACTCGTTTGACTCGTTTGACTCGTTTGACTCGTTTGACTCGTTTGACTCGTTTGACTCGTTTGACTCGTTTGACTCGTTTGACTCGTTTGACTCGTTTGACTCGTTTGACTCGTTTGACTCGTTTGACTCGTTTGACTCGTTTGACTCGTTTGACTCGTTTGACTCGTTTGACTCGTTTGACTCGTTTGACTCGTTTGGCTCGTTTGACTCGTTTGGCTCGTTTGGCTCGTTTGGCTCGTTTGGCTCGTTTGGCTCGTTTGGCTCGTTTGGCTCGTTTGGCTCGTTTGGCTCGTTTGGCTCGTTTGGCTCGTTTGGCTCGTTTGGCTCGTTTGGCTCGTTTGGCTCGTTTGGCTCGTTTGGCTCGTTTGGCTCGTTTGGCTCGTTTGGCTCGTTTCGCTCGTTTGGCTCGTTTGGCTCGTTTGGCTCGTTTGGCTCGTTTGGCTCGTTTGGCTCGTTTGGCTCGTTTGGCTCGTTTGGCTCGTTTGGCTCGTTTGGCTCGTTTGGCTCGTTTGGCTCGTTTGGCTCGTTTGGCTCGTTTGGCTCGTTTGGCTCGTTTGGCTCGTTTGGCTCGTTTGGCTCGTTTGGCTCGTTTGGCTCGTTTGGCTCGTTTGGCTCGTTTGGCTCGTTTGGCTCGTTTGGCTCGCTTGGCTCGCTTGGCTCGCTTGGCTCGCTTGGCTCGCTTGGCTCGCTTGGCTCGCTTGGCTCGCTTGGCTCGCTTGGCTCGCTTGGCTCGCTTGGCTCGCTTGGCTCGCTTGGCTCGCTTGGCTCGCTTGGCTCGCTTGGCTCGCTTGGCTCGCTTGGCTCGCTTGGCTCGCTTGGCTCGCTTGGCTCGCTTGGCTCGCTTGGCTCGCTTGGCTCGCTTGGCTCGCTTGGCTCGCTTGGCTCGCTTGGCTCGCTTGGCTCGCTTGGCTCGCTTGGCTCGCTTGGCTCGCTTGGCTCGCTTGGCTCGCTTGGCTCGCTTGGCTCGCTTGGCTCGCTTGGCTCGCTTGGCTCGCTTGGCTCGCTTGGCTCGCTTGGCTCGCTTGGCTCGCTTGGCTCGCTTGGCTCGCTTGGCACGCTAGGCTCGCTTGGCTCGCTTGGCTCGCTTGGCTCGCTTGGCTCGCTTGGCTCGCTTGGCTCGCTTGGCTCGCTTGGCTCGCTTGGCTCGCTTGGCTCGCTTGGCTCGCTTGGCTCGCTTGGCTCGCTTGGCTCGCTTGGCTCGCTTGGCTCGCTTGGCTCGCTTGGCTCGCTTGGCTCGCTTGGCTCGCTTGGCTCGCTTGGCTCGCTTGGCTCGCTTGGCTCGCTTGGCTCGCTTGGCTCGCTTGGCTCGCTTGGCTCGCTTGGCTCGGTTGGCTCGGTTGGCTCGCTTGGCACGCTTGGCTCGCTTGGCTCGCTTGGCTCGCTTGGCTCGTTTGGCTCGTTTGACTCGTTTGACTCGTTTGACTCGTTTGACTCGTTTGACTCGTTTGACTCGTTTGACTCGATTGGCTCGTTTGGCTCGTTTGACTCGATTGTCCTGTTCGACCCGTTTCACTCGTTTAACTCGTTTCACTCGTTTGACTCGTTTGACTCGTTTGACTCGTTTGGGTCGTTTGACTCGTTTGACTCGTTTGGGTCGTTTGACTCGTTTCACTCGTTTGACTCGTTTGACTCGTTTGACTCGTTTGACTCGGTTGACTCGCTTGGCTCGCTTGGCTCGCTTGGCTCGCTTGGCTCGCTTGGCTCGCTTGGCTCGCTTGGCTCGTTTGGCTCGTTTGGCTCGTTTGACTCGTTTTCCTCGTTTGACTCGTTTGACTCGTTTGACTCGTTTGACTCGTTTGACTCGTTTGGCTCGTTTGACTCGTTTGACTCGTTTGACTCGTTTCACTCGTTTCACTCGTTTGACTCGATTGTCCTGTTCGACCCGTTTCACTCGTTTGACTCGTTTCACTCGTTTGACTCGTTTGACTCGTTTGACTCGTTTGACTCGTTTGACTCGTTTGACTCGTTTGACTCGTTTGACTCGTTTGACTCGTTTGACTCGTTTGACTCGTTTGACTCGTTTGACTCGTTTGACTCGTTTGACTCGTTTGACTCGTTTGACTCGTTTGACTCGTTTGACTCGTTTGACTCGTTTGACTCGTTTGACTCGTTTGACTCGTTTGACTCGTTTGACTCGTTTGACTCGTTTGACTCGTTTGACTCGTTTGACTCGTTTGACTCGTTTGACTCGTTTGACTCGTTTGACTCGTTTGACTCGTTTGACTCGTTTGACTCGTTTGACTCGTTTGACTCGTTTGACTCGTTTGACTCGTTTGACTCGTTTGACTCGTTTGACTCGTTTGACTCGTTTGACTCGTTTGACTCGTTTGACTCGTTTGACTCGTTTGACTCGTTTGACTCGTTTGACTCGTTTGACTCGTTTGACTCGTTTGACTCGTTTGACTCGTTTGACTCGTTTGACTCGTTTGACTCGTTTGACTCGTTTGACTCGTTTGACTCGTTTGACTCGTTTGACTCGTTTGACTCGTTTGACTCGTTTGACTCGTTTGACTCGTTTGACTCGTTTGACTCGTTTGACTCGTTTGACTCGTTTGACTCGTTTGACTCGTTTGACTCGTTTGACTCGTTTGACTCGTTTGACTCGTTTGACTCGTTTGACTCGTTTGACTCGTTTGACTCGTTTGACTCGTTTGACTCGTTTGACTCGTTTGACTCGTTTGACTCGTTTGACTCGTTTGACTCGTTTGACTCGTTTGACTCGTTTGACTCGTTTGACTCGTTTGACTCGTTTGACTCGTTTGACTCGTTTGACTCGTTTGACTCGTTTGACTCGTTTGACTCGTTTGACTCGTTTGACTCGTTTGACTCGTTTGACTCGTTTGACTCGTTTGACTCGTTTGACTCGTTTGACTCGTTTGACTCGTTTGACTCGTTTGACTCGTTTGACTCGTTTGACTCGTTTGACTCGTTTGACTCGTTTGACTCGTTTGACTCGTTTGACTCGTTTGACTCGTTTGACTCGTTTGACTCGTTTGACTCGTTTGACTCGTTTGACTCGTTTGACTCGTTTGACTCGTTTGACTCGTTTGACTCGTTTGACTCGTTTGACTCGTTTGACTCGTTTGACTCGTTTGACTCGTTTGACTCGTTTGACTCGTTTGACTCGTTTGACTCGTTTGACTCGTTTGACTCGTTTGACTCGTTTGACTCGTTTGACTCGTTTGACTCGTTTGACTCGTTTGACTCGTTTGACTCGTTTGACTCGTTTGACTCGTTTGGCTCGTTTGGCTCGTTTGGCTCGTTTGGCTCGTTTGGCTCGTTTGGCTCGTTTGGCTCGTTTGGCTCGTTTGGCTCGTTTGGCTCGTTTGGCTCGTTTGGCTCGTTTGGCTCGTTTGGCTCGTTTGGCTCGTTTGGCTCGTTTGGCTCGTTTGGCTCGTTTGGCTCGTTTGGCTCGTTTGGCTCGTTTGGCTCGTTTGGCTCGTTTGGCTCGTTTGGCTCGTTTGGCTCGTTTGGCTCGTTTGGCTCGTTTGGCTCGTTTGGCTCGTTTGGCTCGTTTGGCTCGTTTGGCTCGTTTGGCTCGTTTGGCTCGTTTGGCTCGTTTGGCTCGTTTGGCTCGTTTGGCTCGTTTGGCTCGTTTGGCTCGTTTGGCTCGTTTGGCTCGTTTGGCTCGTTTGGCTCGTTTGGCTCGTTTGGCTCGTTTGGCTCGTTTGGCTCGTTTGGCTCGTTTGGCTCGTTTGGCTCGTTTGGCTCGTTTGACTCGTTTGACTCGTTTGACTCGTTTGACTCGTTTGACTCGTTTGACTCGTTTGACTCGTTTGACTCGTTTGACTCGTTTGACTCGTTTGACTCGTTTGACTCGTTTGACTCGTTTGACTCGTTTGACTCGTTTGACTCGTTTGACTCGTTTGACTCGTTTGACTCGTTTGACTCGTTTGACTCGTTTGACTCGTTTGACTCGTTTGACTCGTTTGACTCGTTTGACTCGTTTGACTCGTTTGACTCGTTTGGCTCGTTTGACTCGTTTGGCTCGTTTGGCTCGTTTGGCTCGTTTGGCTCGTTTGGCTCGTTTGGCTCGTTTGGCTCGTTTGGCTCGTTTGGCTCGTTTGGCTCGTTTGGCTCGTTTCGCTCGTTTGGCTCGTTTGGCTCGTTTGGCTCGTTTGGCTCGTTTGGCTCGTTTGGCTCGTTTGGCTCGTTTGGCTCGTTTGGCTCGTTTGGCTCGTTTGGCTCGTTTGGCTCGTTTGGCTCGTTTGGCTCGTTTGGCTCGTTTGGCTCGTTTGGCTCGTTTGGCTCGTTTGCCTCGTTTGGCTCGTTTGGCTCGTTTGGCTCGTTTGGCTCGCTTGGCTCGTTTGGCTCGCTTGGCTCGCTTGGCTCGCTTGGCTCGCTTGGCTCGCTTGGCTCGCTTGGCTCGCTTGGCTCGCTTGGCTCGCTTGGCTCGCTTGGCTCGCTTGGCTCGCTTGGCTCGCTTGGCTCGCTTGGCTCGCTTGGCTCGCTTGGCTCGCTTGGCTCGTTTGGCTCGCTTGGCTCGCTTGGCTCGCTTGGCTCGCTTGGCTCGCTTGGCTCGCTTGGCTCGCTTGGCTCGCTTGGCTCGCTTGGCTCGCTTGGCTCGCTTGGCTCGCTTGGCTCGCTTGGCTCGCTTGGCTCGCTTGGCTCGCTTGGCTCGCTTGGCTCGCTTGGCTCGCTTGGCTCGCTTGGCTCGCTTGGCTCGCTTGGCTCGCTTGGCTCGCTTGGCTCGCTTGGCTCGCTTGGCTCGCTTGGCTCGGTTAGCTCGGTTGGCTCGCTTGGCTCGCTTGGCTCGCTTGGCTCGCTTGGCTCGCTTGGCTCGTTTGGCTCGTTTGACTCGTTTGACTCGTTTGACTCGTTTGACTCGTTTGACTCGGTTGACTCGCTTGGCTCGCTTGGCTCGCTTGGCTCGCTTGGCTCGCTTGGCTCGCTTGGCTCGCTTGGCTCGGTTGGCTCGCTTGGCTCGCTTGGCTCGCTTGGCTCGCTTGGCTCGCTTGGCTCGCTTGGCTCGCTTGGCTCGTTTGGCTCGTTTGGCTCGTTTGACTCGTTTGACACGTTTGACTCGTTTGACTCGTTTGACTCGTTTGACTCGTTTGACTCGTTTGACTCGTTTGGCTTGTTTGGCTCGTTTGGCTCGATTGGCTCGTTTGGCTCGTTTGACTCGATTGTCCTGTTCGACCCGTTTTACTCGTTTAACTCGTTTCACTCGTTTGACTCGTTTGGGTCGTTTGACTCGTTTGACTCGTTTGGGTCGTTTGACTCGTTTCACTCGTTTGACTCGATGGTCCTGTTCGACCCGTTTCACTCGTTCGACCCGTTTGACACGTTTGACTCGTTTGACTCGTTTGACTCGTTTGACTCGTTTGACTCGTTTGACTCGTTTGACTCGTTTGACTCGTTTGACTCGTTTGGCTCGTTTGGCTCGTTTGGCTCGTTTGGCTCGTTTGGCTCGTTTGACTCGTTTGACTCGTTTGACTCGTTTGACTCGTTTGACTCGTTTGTCTCGTTTGGCTCGTTTGGCTCGTTTGACTCGTTTGACTCGTTTGACTCGTTTGACTCGTTTGACTCGTTTGACTCGTTTGACTCGTTTGACTCGTTTGACTCGTTTGACTCGTTTGACTCGTTTGACTCGTTTGACTCGTTTGACTCGTTTGACTCGTTTGACTCGTTTGACTCGTTTGACTCGTTTGACTCGTTTGACTCGTTTGACTCGTTTGACTCGTTTGACTCGTTTGACTCGTTTGACTCGTTTGACTCGTTTGACTCGTTTGACTCGTTTGACTCGTTTGACTCGTTTGACTCGTTTGACTCGTTTGACTCGTTTGACTCGTTTGGCTCGTTTGGCTCGTTTGGCTCGTTTGGCTCGTTTGGCTCGTTTGGCTCGTTTGGCTCGTTTGGCTCGTTTGGCTCGTTTGGCTCGTTTGGCTCGTTTGGCTCGTTTGGCTCGTTTGGCTCGTTTGGCTCGTTTGGCTCGTTTGGCTCGTTTGGCTCGTTTGGCTCGTTTGGCTCGTTTGGCTCGTTTGGCTCGTTTGGCTCGTTTGGCTCGTTTGGCTCGTTTGGCTCGTTTGGCTCGTTTGGCTCGTTTGGCTCGTTTGGCTCGTTTGGCTCGTTTGGCTCGTTTGGCTCGTTTGGCTCGTTTGGCTCGTTTGACTCGATTGTCCTGTTCGACCCGTTTCACTCGTTTAACTCGTTTCACTCGTTTGACTCGTTTGACTCGTTTGACTCGTTTGGGTCGTTTGACTCGTTTCACTCGTTTGACTCGATGGTCCTGTTCGACCCGTTTCACTCGTTCGACCCGTTTGACCCGTTTCACTCGTTTGACTCGTTTGACTCGTTTGACTCGTTTGACTCGTTTGACTCGTTTGGCTCGTTTGGCTCGTTTGGCTCGTTTGGCTCGTTTGGCTCGTTTGGCTCGTTTGGCTCGTTTGGCTCGTTTGGCTCGTTTGGCTCGTTTGACTCGTTTGACTCGTTTGACTCGTTTGACTCGTTTGGCTCGTTTGACTCGTTTGACTCGTTTGACTCGTTTGACTCGTTTGACTCGTTTGACTCGTTTGACTCGTTTGACTCGTTTGACTCGTTTGACTCGTTTGACTCGTTTGACTCGTTTGACTCGTTTGACTCGTTTGACTCGTTTGACTCGTTTGACTCGTTTGACTCGTTTGACTCGTTTGACTCGTTTGACTCGTTTGACTCGTTTGACTCGTTTGACTCGTTTGACTCGTTTGACTCGTTTGACTCGTTTGACTCGTTTGACTCGTTTGACTCGTTTGACTCGTTTGACTCGTTTGACTCGTTTGACTCGTTTGACTCGTTTGACTCGTTTGACTCGTTTGACTCGTTTGACTCGTTTGACTCGTTTGACTCGTTTGACTCGTTTGACTCGTTTGACTCGTTTGACTCGTTTGACTCGTTTGACTCGTTTGAAGCCGGGTCCAGACCTGAATGAGTATACGCTGAGCAGGCTGAGCGCGCACGAATATTCTGATGTGGACGGGTGAAACGGTAGCCAGGACCGCAAGCTTCTACGTCAGAAAGGGTGAGCGTGAACGCATATGCAAGTGTGGACGTGTCATTCGTGGTGACTCGGGGCATTCAACACCACTCGCGAATGCCGAAGAAGGCACATGGCCTGAGCCGACCGTTGTCGGTTTTCTTCCGCACATCAAAGGGAGTTTGGAGTGTATTGCGTTCAGCGTGGATGAGAGAAGCAGATGAGATATACTACATGATATTGAACTATATGGTAGTCCATATGATATTAGGACGGGTTAAGTCCTCATTTTTGCAGATTCGATATTGTTTAAAAATACAAATCTTCAAAGTTACCTGCTTTCCGTGATTTTTACGAAACCCGCCTACAGAAATTAATTTTAATGACCTAAATTATTGAAGGTATCGACTTGCGTCTTTTTTTTTAATCATGAAGGATGGATCTATGTGAATGAATTTAATCCATTGCTAATATTGTCATAAACAGATAATCCAAAATATAAAAATTACATTTTCAATAATAATAATGAAATTACCATATGATAGATGTTAAAGCTCTATTTTACTGAATAATTTGTCTTTCTTTTCTTCACTACACCTTTGCATTATTCTTAATTCATACAGCCAACGTATTCATACCTGTTTCAGAAATAAAATAATTTTTTCAACACCTGCATGAAAATGTGTGCTTTTTTACCCTTGCTGAGCTTGCTCTAAGTTGCTGAGCGGGAGCAAAATGACCAATTTCAGACGTATTCGCGTTTTCTACTTTTCTCCCAAGGGAAAAAGACTTTACGCGCATGCGTATTCGCATAATTTTTTACTTTCCTCCCTGGAGTTTGACGTTACCCTATGGCAGGCCTGCCCCATCGGGTGCAAATACCTCCTGAATTTCTGGGACCCGGGTAACAGCCGAGCGCGGGACTGGTTACGTTGCTAACGACGGCATGGATTGCGGGAGAACTGCATGAGTGTGCGTCCATGTAGGCTCGTACCACGAGTCTGTAGCTTGGGCCCGGACGCCTCTTTGCGATTCTGGGCGCCGGGTCAGGAGTCAAGCGTTGAGCTATTCCTGCTATTCGTTGCTCAGCTCCACGCTCGGCGATGCAATTGTTTGCTACTGTGGGCATTTGATATGATTTGAATTGTACCGTCCTCAATGTGTGGATGATAGTAAGGAACCCCGAGATGATGCATATGTATAAGAAGCAACAAAATTGAAAATGTAGAAACGTATCTATTATAAAATTTCACCGAAACATAACATATTTAGAATGTTATTACTATATAAATAAATAAGTCGCAAAGAAAAAGAACAAAATCGTATTTAACGATATATTATATTTGTCTAGGGGTCATCATTGCATTTAGCGATCGTTGCAAGCGCAAAATTATATGCATAATGAATGTATATGTACATTAGCGTCATACGAGGAATTAACAAAAATTTAGTATGTTGAACTAATAAACCAATTATAATAATATATACATATATATATGCAGGAGCTGTACTTCTGAAAGGCACCAGTTGCCGATCGAGATGAAACTTGGTGGGGTTTTCCGAGGGGTGTGGATAGACCCCAAATATAAAATCTTAGCTTCGGGAATTAATGCGTTCAAAAGATGCAGGGGTAATTGTGCACAAAAGGGTACAGCACACCTTACCGATTTCGATGAAATTTAAAGGTGTTGTAAACCTCAATATTCTCAACAACTTTATCCTATATAACCGCCGCAGATTCTGAGATATTCATAAAAACTTTAGTCAACTTTTCCTCGTGGATTTGAACGAATTTTTTTAAGCGCTTTACTACTGTCACCCCTCTTAACAGTATTTCTGATGACTTATTTCGACACAACGCAATCCACTTTCTACACTGTCTCGGCTATTATATTGGTTGGGGCTAGATTAGTCGGGGGAGACGGGGCAGCGGCCGCGTCCCGCTTGCGGGCGCGTAAAGCATGATAGCGAACCGATGTGAGTTTGAGGATGCTAAAAATGAGACTGTAGTTACAAATATCGCGCGGGGGCTTGCAACAATTGTTTCTTTCCTGTTTTGGTCGAAAACAAACATAAATATTACACGCCCATCATGTAATGCTCCATGTCGCGCACAGCAATTACAGCTCCCCCAAAGTAACTGAATCTTCCAAACGGGTGAACTCCCGAAGCTAAAATTTTATATTTGGGGTCTATCCACACCCCTCGGAAAACTCCACCAAGTTTCATCTCCATCGGCGACCGGTGCCTTTCAGAACCATATCTCATGCAGGTAAATACACATCATTGCACATATTGATACTACAACTACAAAATTATATACATAACTGCGATACACGTATAATTCAAGAAGAATACAAAGTGGGGTACGTAAGTATAGTTCCACTTGCATAACCGATTGTACATATACAATATATACAATATGTATGGAATTAAAATATATAGTGTCGTATTGTTTCCTTATCGGTACGTTTTACTATGTGTTGTCGTGTTTGCTTGCCTAAACGTGTTATGTTGGGAACCAAATTTCCACGTGTACATGGGGTATGGCAACCTGCCGTATTTATAAAACCAGAAATTTCCTGTCGAAGATGGAAGAACCGATTAAGAATTCTTCTGTCTTCTTTCTTGATATCAGTCAATCTATTCCAGATTGTCTCTGAATTTTGGAGTAGGGATGAAAGCTCGTTGGATGAACACATGTTTCTTAAAAACTACGTACCTGGTACCTCTTTGCCTTCTTGGGGGTGGAAGGGAATGGTCAATAAACTGTCGGTGTTGGAACCGTTACCGTCGCGCGAAAATTAATATGACCGGTTGCAGCCCACTCCTAAGTAAGAAAGTTGTAAACCGAGTTGGCCTGTAGGGCTGTAGGCCAGTGTAGGTCATGATGACAAAAATGCAGTAGAAATATGGGCTTCGAAGTGGTTAAAGTTAATTTGAAGGACGTTGGCTGCTGACAGATCTGTTGACTCGTTTGACTCGTTTGACTCGTTTGACTCGTTTGGCTCGTTTGGCTCGTTTGGCTCGATTGGCTCGTTTGGCTCGTTTGACTCGATTGTCCTGTTCGACCCGTTTTACTCGTTTAACTCGTTTCACTCGTTTGACTCGTTTGACTCGTTTGACTCGTTTGACTCGTTTGACTCGTTTGACTCGTTTGACTCGTTTGACTCGTTTGACTCGTTTGACTCGTTTGACTCGTTTGACTCGTTTGACTCGTTTGACTCGTTTGACTCGTTTGACTCGTTTGACTCGTTTGACTCGTTTGACTCGTTTGACTCGTTTGACTCGTTTGACTCGTTTGACTCGTTTGACTCGTTTGGCTCGTTTGGCTCGTTTGGCTCGTTTGACTCGCTTGGCTCGGTTGATTCGCTTGGCTCGCTTGGCTCGCTTGGCTCGCTTGGCTCGCTTGGCTCGCTTGGCTCGCTTGGCTCGCTTGGCTCGCTTGGCTCGCTTGGCTCGCTTGGCTCGCTTGGCTCGCTTGGCTCGCTTGGCTCGCTTGGCTCGCTTCGCTCGCTTGGCTCGCTTGGCTCGCTTGGCTCGCTTGGCTCGCTTGGCTCGCTTGGCTCGGTTGGCTCGCTTGGCTCGCTTGGCCCGCTTGGCTCGCTTGGCTCGCTTGGCTCGCTTGGCTCGCTTGGCTCGTTTGGCTCGTTTGGCTCGTTTGGCTCGTTTGGCTCGTTTGGCTCGTTTGACTCGATTGTCCTGTTCGACCCGTTTCACTCGTTTAACTCGTTTCACTCGTTTGACTCGTTTGACTCGTTTGACTCGTTTGACTCGTTTGACTCGTTTGACTCGTTTGACTCGTTTGACTCGTTTCGCTCGTTTGACTCGTTTCGCTCGTTTGACTCGTTTCGCTCGTTTGACTCGTTTCGCTCGTTTGACTCGTTTCGCTCGTTTGACTCGTTTCGCTCGATTGACTCGTTTGACTCGTTTGACTCGTTTGACTCGTTTGACTCGTTTGACTCGTTTGACTCGTTTGACTCGTTTGACTCGTTTGACTCGTTTGACTCGTTTGACTCGTTTGACTCGTTTGACTCGTTTGACTCGTTTGACTCGTTTGACTCGTTTGACTCGTTTGACTCGTTTGACTCGTTTGACTCGTTTCGCTCGTTTGACTCGTTTCGCTCGTTTGACTCGTTTCGCTCGTTTGACTCGTTTCGCTCGTTTGACTCGTTTCGCTCGTTTGACTCGTTTCGCTCGATTGACTCGTTTCGCTCGTTTGACTCGTTTGGCTCGCTTGGCTCGTTTGGCTCGCTTGGCTCGCTTGGCTCGCTTGGCTCGCTTGGCTCGCTTGGCTCGCTTGGCTCGCTTGGCTCGCTTGGCTCGCTTGGCTCGCTTGGCTCGCTTGGCTCGCTTGGCTCGCTTGGCTCGCTTGGCTCGCTTGGCTCGCTTGGCTCGCTTGGCTCGTTTGGCTCGTTTGACTCGTTTGACTCGTTTGACTCGTTTGACTCGTTTGACTCGTTTGACTCGTTTGACTCGTTTGACTCGTTTGACTCGTTTGACTCGTTTGACTCGTTTGACTCGTTTGACTCGTTTGACTCGTTTGACTCGTTTGACTCGTTTGACTCGTTTGACTCGTTTGACTCGTTTGACTCGTTTGACTCGTTTGACTCGTTTGACTCGTTTGACTCGTTTGACTCGTTTGACTCGTTTGCCTCGTTTGACTCGTTTGACTCGTTTGACTCGTTTGACTCGTTTGACTCGTTTGACTCGTTTGACTCGTTTGACTCGTTTGACTCGTTTGACTCGTTTGACTCGTTTGACTCGTTTGACTCGTTTGGCTCGTTTGGCTCGTTTGGCTCGTTTGGCTCGTTTGGCTCGTTTGGCTCGTTTGGCTCGCTTGGCTCGTTTGGCTCGCTTGGCTCGCTTGGCTCGCTTGGCTCGCTTGGCTCGCTTGGCTCGCTTGGCTCGCTTGGCTCGCTTGGCTCGCTTGGCTCGCTTGGCTCGCTTGGCTCGCTTGGCTCGCTTGGCTCGCTTGGCTCGCTTGGCTCGCTTGGCTCGCTTGGCTCGCGTGGCTCGCTTGGCTCGCTTGGCTCGCTTGGCTCGCTTGGCTCGCTTGGCTCGCTTGGCTCGGTTGCCTCGCTTGGCTCGCTTGGCTCGCTTGGCTCGCTTGGCTCGCTTGGCTCGCTTGGCTCGCTTGGCTCGCTTGGCTCGCTTGGCTCGCTTGGCTAGCTTGGCTCGCTTGGCTCGCTTGGCTCGGTTAGCTCGGTTGGCTCGCTTGGCTCGCTTGGCTCGCTTGGCTCGCTTGGCTCGCTTGGCTCGTTTGTCTCGTTTGACTCGTTTGACTCGTTTGACTCGTTTGACTCGTTTGACTCGTTTGACTCGTTTGACTCGGTTGACTCGCTTGGCTCGCTTGGCTCGCTTGGCTCGCTTGGCTCGCTTGGCTCGCTTGGCTCGCTTGGCTCGCTTGGCTCGCTTGGCTCGCTTGGCTCGCTTGGCTCGCTTGGCTCGCTTGGCTCGTTTGGCTCGTTTGGCTCGTTTGACTCGTTTGACACGTTTAACTCGTTTGACTCGTTTGACTCGTTTGACTCGTTTGACTCGTTTGACTCGTTTGGCTCGTTTGGCTCGTTTGGCTCGATTGGCTCGTTTGGCTCGTTTGACTCGATTGTCCTGTTCGACCCGTTTTACTCGTTTAACTCGTTTCACTCGTTTGACTCGTTTGGGTCGTTTGACTCGTTTGACTCGTTTGGGTCGTTTGACTCGTTTCACTCGTTTGACTCGATGGTCCTGTTCGACCCGTTTCACTCGTTCGACCCGTTTGACACGTTTGACTCGTTTGACTCGTTTGACTCGTTTGACTCGTTTGACTCGTTTGACTCGTTTGACTCGTTTGACTCGTTTGACTCGTTTGACTCGTTTGACTCGTTTGGCTCGTTTGGCTCGTTTGGCTCGTTTGGCTCGTTTGACTCGTTTGACTCGTTTGACTCGTTTGACTCGTTTGACTCGTTTGTCTCGTTTGGCTCGATTGGCTCGTTTGACTCGTTTGACTCGTTTGACTCGTTTGACTCGTTTGACTCGTTTGACTCGTTTGACTCGTTTGACTCGTTTGACTCGTTTGACTCGTTTGACTCGTTTGACTCGTTTGACTCGTTTGACTCGTTTGACTCGTTTGACTCGTTTGACTCGTTTGACTCGTTTGACTCGTTTGACTCGTTTGACTCGTTTGACTCGTTTGACTCGTTTGACTCGTTGGACTCGTTTGACTCGTTTGACTCGTTTGACTCGTTTGACTCGTTTGACTCGTTTGACTCGTTTGACTCGTTTGACTCGTTTGACTCGTTTGACTCGTTTGACTCGTTTGACTCGTTTGACTCGTTTGACTCGTTTGACTCGTTTGACTCGTTTGACTCGTTTGACTCGTTTGACTCGTTTGGCTCGTTTGGCTCGTTTGGCTCGTTTGGCTCGTTTGGCTCGTTTGGCTCGTTTGGCTCGTTTGGCTCGTTTGGCTCGTTTGGCTCGTTTGGCTCGTTTGGCTCGTTTGGCTCGTTTGGCTCGTTTGGCTCGTTTGGCTCGTTTGGCTCGTTTGGCTCGTTTGGCTCGTTTGGCTCGTTTGGCTCGTTTGGCTCGTTTGGCTCGTTTGGCTCGTTTGGCTCGTTTGGCTCGTTTGGCTCGTTTGGCTCGTTTGGCTCGTTTGGCTCGTTTGGCTCGTTTGGCTCGTTTGGCTCGTTTGGCTCGTTTGGCTCGTTTGGCTCGTTTGGCTCGTTTGGCTCGTTTGGCTCGTTTGGCTCGTTTGGCTCGTTTGACTCGATTGTCCTGTTCGACCCGTTTCACTCGTTTAACTCGTTTCACTCGTTTGACTCGTTTGACTCGTTTGACTCGTTTGGGTCGTTTGACTCGTTTCACTCGTTTGACTCGATGGTCCTGTTCGACCCGTTTCACTCGTTCGACCCGTTTGACCCGTTTCACTCGTTTGACTCGTTTGACTCGTTTGACTCGTTTGACTCGTTTGGCTCGTTTGGCTCGTTTGGCTCGTTTGGCTCGTTTGGCTCGTTTGGCTCGTTTGGCTCGTTTGGCTCGTTTGGCTCGTTTGGCTCGTTTGGCTCGTTTGGCTCGTTTGGCTCGTTTGGCTCGTTTGGCTCGTTTGGCTCGTTTGGCTCGTTTGGCTCGTTTGGCTCGTTTGACTCGTTTGACTCGTTTGGCTCGTTTGACTCGTTTGGCTCGTTTGACTCGTTTGGCTCGTTTGACTCGTTTGACTCGTTTGACTCGTTTGACTCGTTTGACTCGTTTGACTCGTTTGACTCGTTTGACTCGTTTGACTCGTTTGACTCGTTTGACTCGTTTGACTCGTTTGACTCGTTTGACTCGTTTGACTCGTTTGACTCGTTTGACTCGTTTGACTCGTTTGACTCGTTTGACTCGTTTGACTCGTTTGACTCGTTTGACTCGTTTGACTCGTTTGACTCGTTTGACTCGTTTGACTCGTTTGACTCGTTTGACTCGTTTGACTCGTTTGACTCGTTTGACTCGTTTGACTCGTTTGACTCGTTTGACTCGTTTGACTCGTTTGACTCGTTTGACTCGTTTGACTCGTTTGACTCGTTTGGCTCGTTTGACTCGTTTGGCTCGTTTGACTCGTTTGGCTCGTTTGGCTCGTTTGGCTCGTTTGGCTCGTTTGGCTCGTTTGGCTCGTTTGGCTCGTTTGGCTCGTTTGGCTCGTTTGGCTCGTTTGGCTCGTTTGGCTCGTTTGGCTCGTTTGGCTCGTTTGGCTCGTTTGGCTCGTTTGGCTCGTTTGGCTCGTTTGGCTCGTTTGGCTCGTTTGACTCGTTTGACTCGTTTGACTCGTTTGACTCGTTTGACTCGTTTGACTCGTTTGACTCGTTTGACTCGTTTGACTCGTTTGACTCGTTTGACTCGTTTGACTCGTTTGACTCGTTTGACTCGTTTGACTCGTTTGACTCGTTTGACTCGTTTGACTCGTTTGACTCGTTTGACTCGTTTGACTCGTTTGACTCGTTTGACTCGTTTGACTCGTTTGACTCGTTTGACTCGTTTGACTCGTTTGACTCGTTTGACTCGTTTGACTCGTTTGACTCGTTTGACTCGTTTGACTCGTTTGACTCGTTTGACTCGTTTGACTCGTTTGACTCGTTTGACTCGTTTGACTCGTTTGACTCGTTTGACTCGTTTGACTCGTTTGACTCGTTTGACTCGTTTGACTCGTTTGACTCGTTTGACTCGTTTGACTCGTTTGACTCGTTTGACTCGTTTGACTCGTTTGACTCGTTTGACTCGTTTGACTCGTTTGACTCGTTTGACTCGTTTGACTCGTTTGACTCGTTTGACTCGTTTGACTCGTTTGACTCGTTTGACTCGTTTGACTCGTTTGACTCGTTTGACTCGTTTGACTCGTTTGACTCGTTTGACTCGTTTGACTCGTTTGACTCGTTTGACTCGTTTGACTCGTTTGACTCGTTTGACTCGTTTGACTCGTTTGACTCGTTTGACTCGTTTGACTCGTTTGGCTCGTTTGACTCGTTTCGCTCGTTTGACTCGTTTCGCTCGTTTGACTCGTTTCGCTCGTTTGACTCGTTTCGCTCGTTTGACTCGTTTCGCTCGATTGACTCGTTTCGCTCGTTTGACTCGTTTGGCTCGCTTGGCTCGTTTGGCTCGCTTGGCTCGCTTGGCTCGCTTGGCTCGCTTGGCTCGCTTGGCTCGCTTGGCTCGCTTGGCTCGCTTGGCTCGCTTGGCTCGCTTGGCTCGCTTGGCTCGCTTGGCTCGCTTGGCTCGCTTGGCTCGCTTGGCTCGCTTGGCTCGCTTGGCTCGTTTGGCTCGTTTGACTCGTTTGACTCGTTTGACTCGTTTGACTCGTTTGACTCGTTTGACTCGTTTGACTCGTTTGACTCGTTTGACTCGTTTGACTCGTTTGACTCGTTTGACTCGTTTGACTCGTTTGACTCGTTTGACTCGTTTGACTCGTTTGACTCGTTTGACTCGTTTGACTCGTTTGACTCGTTTGACTCGTTTGACTCGTTTGACTCGTTTGACTCGTTTGACTCGTTTGACTCGTTTGACTCGTTTGACTCGTTTGACTCGTTTGACTCGTTTGACTCGTTTGACTCGTTTGACTCGTTTGACTCGTTTGACTCGTTTGACTCGTTTGACTCGTTTGACTCGTTTGACTCGTTTGGCTCGTTTGGCTCGTTTGGCTCGTTTGGCTCGTTTGGCTCGTTTGGCTCGTTTGGCTCGCTTGGCTCGTTTGGCTCGCTTGGCTCGCTTGGCTCGCTTGGCTCGCTTGGCTCGCTTGGCTCGCTTGGCTCGCTTGGCTCGCTTGGCTCGCTTGGCTCGCTTGGCTCGCTTGGCTCGCTTGGCTCGCTTGGCTCGCTTGGCTCGCTTGGCTCGCTTGGCTCGCTTGGCTCGCGTGGCTCGCTTGGCTCGCTTGGCTCGCTTGGCTCGCTTGGCTCGCTTGGCTCGCTTGGCTCGGTTGCCTCGCTTGGCTCGCTTGGCTCGCTTGGCTCGCTTGGCTCGCTTGGCTCGCTTGGCTCGCTTGGCTCGCTTGGCTCGCTTGGCTCGCTTGGCTAGCTTGGCTCGCTTGGCTCGCTTGGCTCGGTTGGCTCGGTTGGCTCGCTTGGCTCGCTTGGCTCGCTTGGCTCGCTTGGCTCGCTTGGCTCGTTTGTCTCGTTTGACTCGTTTGACTCGTTTGACTCGTTTGACTCGTTTGACTCGTTTGACTCGTTTGACTCGGTTGACTCGCTTGGCTCGCTTGGCTCGCTTGGCTCGCTTGGCTCGCTTGGCTCGCTTGGCTCGGTTGGCTCGCTTGGCTCGCTTGGCTCGCTTGGCTCGCTTGGCTCGCTTGGCTCGCTTGGCTCGTTTGGCTCGTTTGGCTCGTTTGACTCGTTTGACACGTTTAACTCGTTTGACTCGTTTGACTCGTTTGACTCGTTTGACTCGTTTGGCTCGTTTGGCTCGTTTGGCTCGTTTGGCTCGTTTGGCTCGTTTGGCTCGTTTGACTCGATTGTCCTGTTCGACCCGTTTTACTCGTTTAACTCGTTTCACTCGTTTGACTCGTTTGGGTCGTTTGACTCGTTTGACTCGTTTGGGTCGTTTGACTCGTTTCACTCGTTTGACTCGATGGTCCTGTTCGACCCGTTTCACTCGTTCGACCCGTTTGACACGTTTGACTCGTTTGACTCGTTTGACTCGTTTGACTCGTTTGACTCGTTTGACTCGTTTGACTCGTTTGACTCGTTTGACTCGTTTGACTCGTTTGGCTCGTTTGGCTCGTTTGGCTCGTTTGGCTCGTTTGACTCGTTTGACTCGTTTGACTCGTTTGACTCGTTTGACTCGTTTGTCTCGTTTGGCTCGATTGGCTCGTTTGACTCGTTTGACTCGTTTGACTCGTTTGACTCGTTTGACTCGTTTGACTCGTTTGACTCGTTTGACTCGTTTGACTCGTTTGACTCGTTTGACTCGTTTGACTCGTTTGACTCGTTTGACTCGTTTGACTCGTTTGACTCGTTTGACTCGTTTGACTCGTTTGACTCGTTTGACTCGTTTGACTCGTTTGACTCGTTTGACTCGTTTGACTCGTTGGACTCGTTTGACTCGTTTGACTCGTTTGACTCGTTTGACTCGTTTGACTCGTTTGACTCGTTTGACTCGTTTGACTCGTTTGACTCGTTTGACTCGTTTGACTCGTTTGACTCGTTTGACTCGTTTGACTCGTTTGACTCGTTTGACTCGTTTGACTCGTTTGACTCGTTTGACTCGTTTGGCTCGTTTGGCTCGTTTGGCTCGTTTGGCTCGTTTGGCTCGTTTGGCTCGTTTGGCTCGTTTGGCTCGTTTGGCTCGTTTGGCTCGTTTGGCTCGTTTGGCTCGTTTGGCTCGTTTGGCTCGTTTGGCTCGTTTGGCTCGTTTGGCTCGTTTGGCTCGTTTGGCTCGTTTGGCTCGTTTGGCTCGTTTGGCTCGTTTGGCTCGTTTGGCTCGTTTGGCTCGTTTGGCTCGTTTGGCTCGTTTGGCTCGTTTGGCTCGTTTGGCTCGTTTGGCTCGTTTGGCTCGTTTGGCTCGTTTGGCTCGTTTGGCTCGTTTGGCTCGTTTGGCTCGTTTGGCTCGTTTGGCTCGTTTGGCTCGTTTGGCTCGTTTGACTCGATTGTCCTGTTCGACCCGTTTCACTCGTTTAACTCGTTTCACTCGTTTGACTCGTTTGACTCGTTTGACTCGTTTGGGTCGTTTGACTCGTTTCACTCGTTTGACTCGATGGTCCTGTTCGACCCGTTTCACTCGTTCGACCCGTTTGACCCGTTTCACTCGTTTGACTCGTTTGACTCGTTTGACTCGTTTGACTCGTTTGGCTCGTTTGGCTCGTTTGGCTCGTTTGGCTCGTTTGGCTCGTTTGGCTCGTTTGGCTCGTTTGGCTCGTTTGGCTCGTTTGGCTCGTTTGGCTCGTTTGGCTCGTTTGGCTCGTTTGGCTCGTTTGGCTCGTTTGGCTCGTTTGGCTCGTTTGACTCGTTTGACTCGTTTGGCTCGTTTGACTCGTTTGGCTCGTTTGACTCGTTTGGCTCGTTTGACTCGTTTGACTCGTTTGACTCGTTTGACTCGTTTGACTCGTTTGACTCGTTTGACTCGTTTGACTCGTTTGACTCGTTTGACTCGTTTGACTCGTTTGACTCGTTTGACTCGTTTGACTCGTTTGACTCGTTTGACTCGTTTGACTCGTTTGACTCGTTTGACTCGTTTGACTCGTTTGACTCGTTTGACTCGTTTGACTCGTTTGACTCGTTTGACTCGTTTGACTCGTTTGACTCGTTTGACTCGTTTGACTCGTTTGACTCGTTTGACTCGTTTGACTCGTTTGACTCGTTTGACTCGTTTGACTCGTTTGACTCGTTTGACTCGTTTGACTCGTTTGACTCGTTTGACTCGTTTGACTCGTTTGGCTCGTTTGACTCGTTTGGCTCGTTTGACTCGTTTGGCTCGTTTGGCTCGTTTGGCTCGTTTGGCTCGTTTGGCTCGTTTGGCTCGTTTGGCTCGTTTGGCTCGTTTGGCTCGTTTGGCTCGTTTGGCTCGTTTGGCTCGTTTGGCTCGTTTGGCTCGTTTGGCTCGTTTGGCTCGTTTGGCTCGTTTGGCTCGTTTGGCTCGTTTGGCTCGTTTGGCTCGTTTGGCTCGTTTGGCTCGTTTGACTCGTTTGACTCGTTTGACTCGTTTGACTCGTTTGACTCGTTTGACTCGTTTGACTCGTTTGACTCGTTTGACTCGTTTGACTCGTTTGACTCGTTTGACTCGTTTGACTCGTTTGACTCGTTTGACTCGTTTGACTCGTTTGACTCGTTTGACTCGTTTGACTCGTTTGACTCGTTTGACTCGTTTGACTCGTTTGACTCGTTTGACTCGTTTGACTCGTTTGACTCGTTTGACTCGTTTGACTCGTTTGACTCGTTTGACTCGTTTGACTCGTTTGACTCGTTTGACTCGTTTGACTCGTTTGACTCGTTTGACTCGTTTGACTCGTTTGACTCGTTTGACTCGTTTGACTCGTTTGACTCGTTTGACTCGTTTGACTCGTTTGACTCGTTTGACTCGTTTGACTCGTTTGACTCGTTTGACTCGTTTGACTCGTTTGACTCGTTTGACTCGTTTGACTCGTTTGACTCGTTTGACTCGTTTGACTCGTTTGACTCGTTTGACTCGTTTGACTCGTTTGACTCGTTTGACTCGTTTGACTCGTTTGACTCGTTTGACTCGTTTGACTCGTTTGACTCGTTTGACTCGTTTGACTCGTTTGACTCGTTTGACTCGTTTGACTCGTTTGACTCGTTTGACTCGTTTGACTCGTTTGACTCGTTTGACTCGTTTGACTCGTTTGACTCGTTTGACTCGTTTGACTCGTTTGACTCGTTTGGCTCGTTTGACTCGTTTGGCTCGTTTGGCTCGTTTGGCTCGTTTGGCTCGTTTGGCTCGTTTGGCTCGTTTGGCTCGTTTGGCTCGTTTGGCTCGTTTGGCTCGTTTGGCTCGTTTGGCTCGTTTGGCTCGTTTGGCTCGTTTGGCTCGTTTGGCTCGTTTGGCTCGTTTGGCTCGTTTGGCTCGTTTGGCTCGTTTGGCTCGTTTGGCTCGTTTGGCTCGTTTGGCTCGTTTGGCTCGTTTGGCTCGTTTGACTCGTTTGACTCGTTTGACTCGTTTGACTCGTTTGACTCGTTTGACTCGTTTGACTCGTTTGACTCGTTTGACTCGTTTGACTCGTTTGACTCGTTTGACTCGTTTGACTCGTTTGACTCGTTTGACTCGTTTGACTCGTTTGACTCGTTTGACTCGTTTGACTCGTTTGACTCGTTTGACTCGTTTGACTCGTTTGACTCGTTTGACTCGTTTGACTCGTTTGACTCGTTTGACTCGTTTGACTCGTTTGACTCGTTTGACTCGTTTGACTCGTTTGACTCGTTTGACTCGTTTGACTCGTTTGACTCGTTTGACTCGTTTGACTCGTTTGACTCGTTTGACTCGTTTGACTCGTTTGACTCGTTTGACTCGTTTGACTCGTTTGACTCGTTTGACTCGTTTGACTCGTTTGACTCGTTTGACTCGTTTGACTCGTTTGACTCGTTTGACTCGTTTGACTCGTTTGACTCGTTTGACTCGTTTGACTCGTTTGACTCGTTTGACTCGTTTGACTCGTTTGACTCGTTTGACTCGTTTGACTCGTTTGACTCGTTTGACTCGTTTGACTCGTTTGACTCGTTTGACTCGTTTGACTCGTTTGACTCGTTTGACTCGTTTGACTCGTTTGACTCGTTTGACTCGTTTGACTCGTTTGACTCGTTTGACTCGTTTGACTCGTTTGACTCGTTTGACTCGTTTGACTCGTTTGACTCGTTTGACTCGTTTGACTCGTTTGACTCGTTTGACTCGTTTGACTCGTTTGACTCGTTTGACTCGTTTGACTCGTTTGACTCGTTTGACTCGTTTGACTCGTTTGACTCGTTTGACTCGTTTGACTCGTTTGACTCGTTTGACTCGTTTGACTCGTTTGACTCGTTTGACTCGTTTGACTCGTTTGACTCGTTTGACTCGTTTGACTCGTTTGACTCGTTTGACTCGTTTGACTCGTTTGACTCGTTTGGCTCGTTTGGCTCGTTTGGCTCGTTTGACTCGCTTGGCTCGGTTGATTCGCTTGGCTCGCTTGGCTCGCTTGGCTCGCTTGGCTCGCTTGGCTCGCTTGGCTCGCTTGGCTCGCTTGGCTCGCTTGGCTCGCTTGGCTCGCTTGGCTCGCTTGGCTCGCGTGGCTCGCTTGGCTCGCTTGGCTCGCTTGGCTCGCTTGGCTCGCTTCGCTCGCTTGGCTCGCTTGGCTCGCTTGGCTCGCTTGGCTCGCTTGGCTCGCTTGGCTCGGTTGGCTCGCTTGGCTCGCTTGGCCCGCTTGGCTCGCTTGGCTCGCTTGGCTCGCTTGGCTCGCTTGGCTCGTTTGGCTCGTTTGGCTCGTTTGGCTCGTTTGGCTCGTTTGGCTCGTTTGGCTCGTTTGGCTCGTTTGACTCGATTGTCCTGTTCGACCCGTTTCACTCGTTTAACTCGTTTCACTCGTTTGACTCGTTTGACTCGTTTGACTCGTTTGACTCGTTTGACTCGTTTGACTCGTTTGACTCGTTTGACTCGTTTCGCTCGTTTGACTCGTTTCGCTCGTTTGACTCGTTTCGCTCGTTTGACTCGTTTCGCTCGTTTGACTCGTTTCGCTCGATTGACTCGTTTGACTCGTTTGACTCGTTTGACTCGTTTGACTCGTTTGACTCGTTTGACTCGTTTGACTCGTTTGACTCGTTTGACTCGTTTGACTCGTTTGACTCGTTTGACTCGTTTGACTCGTTTGACTCGTTTGACTCGTTTGACTCGTTTGACTCGTTTGACTCGTTTGACTCGTTTGACTCGTTTGACTCGTTTCGCTCGTTTGACTCGTTTCGCTCGTTTGACTCGTTTCGCTCGTTTGACTCGTTTCGCTCGTTTGACTCGTTTCGCTCGTTTGACTCGTTTCGCTCGTTTGACTCGTTTCGCTCGATTGACTCGTTTCGCTCGTTTGACTCGTTTGGCTCGCTTGGCTCGTTTGGCTCGCTTGGCTCGCTTGGCTCGCTTGGCTCGCTTGGCTCGCTTGGCTCGCTTGGCTCGCTTGGCTCGCTTGGCTCGCTTGGCTCGCTTGGCTCGCTTGGCTCGCTTGGCTCGCTTGGCTCGCTTGGCTCGCTTGGCTCGCTTGGCTCGCTTGGCTCGCTTGGCTCGTTTGGCTCGTTTGACTCGTTTGACTCGTTTGACTCGTTTGACTCGTTTGACTCGTTTGACTCGTTTGACTCGTTTGACTCGTTTGACTCGTTTGACTCGTTTGACTCGTTTGACTCGTTTGACTCGTTTGACTCGTTTGACTCGTTTGACTCGTTTGACTCGTTTGACTCGTTTGACTCGTTTGACTCGTTTGACTCGTTTGACTCGTTTGACTCGTTTGACTCGTTTGACTCGTTTGACTCGTTTGACTCGTTTGACTCGTTTGACTCGTTTGACTCGTTTGACTCGTTTGACTCGTTTGACTCGTTTGACTCGTTTGACTCGTTTGACTCGTTTGACTCGTTTGACTCGTTTGACTCGTTTGACTCGTTTGACTCGTTTGACTCGTTTGACTCGTTTGACTCGTTTGACTCGTTTGACTCGTTTGACTCGTTTGACTCGTTTGACTCGTTTGACTCGTTTGACTCGTTTGACTCGTTTGACTCGTTTGACTCGTTTGACTCGTTTGACTCGTTTGACTCGTTTGACTCGTTTGACTCGTTTGACTCGTTTGACTCGTTTGACTCGTTTGACTCGTTTGACTCGTTTGACTCGTTTGACTCGTTTGACTCGTTTGACTCGTTTGACTCGTTTGACTCGTTTGACTCGTTTGACTCGTTTGACTCGTTTGACTCGATTGTCCTGTTCGACCCGTTTCACTCGTTTAACTCGTTTCACTCGTTTGACTCGTTTGACTCGTTTGACTCGTTTGGGTCGTTTGACTCGTTTGACTCGTTTGGGTCGTTTGACTCGTTTCACTCGTTTGACTCGTTTCACTCGTTTGACTCGCTTGGCTCGCTTGGCTCGCTTGGCTCGCTTGGCTCGCTTGGCTCGCTTGGCTCGCTTGGCTCGCTTGGCCCGCTTGGCTCGCTTGGCTCGCTTGGCTCGCTTGGCTCGCTTGGCTCGTTTGGCTCGTTTGGCTCGTTTGGCTCGTTTGGCTCGTTTCGCTCGTTTGGCTCGTTTGGCTCGTTTGACTCGATTGTCCTGTTCGACCCGTTTCACTCGTTTAACTCGTTTCACTCGTTTGACTCGTTTGACTCGTTTGACTCGTTTGACTCGTTTGACTCGTTTGACTCGTTTGACTCGTTTGACTCGTTTGACTCGTTTGACTCGTTTGACTCGTTTGACTCGTTTCGCTCGTTTGACTCGTTTCGCTCGTTTGACTCGTTTCGCTCGTTTGACTCGTTTCGCTCGTTTGACTCGTTTCGCTCGTTTGACTCGTTTCGCTCGATTGACTCGTTTCGCTCGTTTGACTCGTTTGGCTCGCTTGGCTCGTTTGGCTCGCTTGGCTCGCTTGGCTCGCTTGGCTCGCTTGGCTCGCTTGGCTCGCTTGGCTCGCTTGGCTCGCTTGGCTCGCTTGGCTCGCTTGGCTCGCTTGGCTCGCTTGGCTCGCTTGGCTCGCTTGGCTCGCTTGGCTCGCTTGGCTCGCTTGGCTCGCTTGGCTCGCTTGGCTCGTTTGGCTCGTTTGACTCGTTTGACTCGTTTGACTCGTTTGACTCGTTTGACTCGTTTGACTCGTTTGACTCGTTTGACTCGTTTGACTCGTTTGACTCGTTTGACTCGTTTGACTCGTTTGACTCGTTTGACTCGTTTGACTCGTTTGACTCGTTTGACTCGTTTGACTCGTTTGACTCGTTTGACTCGTTTGACTCGTTTGACTCGTTTGACTCGTTTGACTCGTTTGACTCGTTTGACTCGTTTGACTCGTTTGACTCGTTTGACTCGTTTGACTCGTTTGACTCGTTTGACTCGTTTGACTCGTTTGACTCGTTTGACTCGTTTGACTCGTTTGACTCGTTTGACTCGTTTGACTCGTTTGACTCGTTTGACTCGTTTGACTCGTTTGACTCGTTTGACTCGTTTGACTCGTTTGATTCGTTTGACTCGTTTGACTCGTTTGACTCGTTTGGCTCGTTTGGCTCGCTTGGCTCGCTTGGCTCGCTTGGCTCGCTTGGCTCGCTTGGCTCGCTTGGCTCGCTTGGCTCGCTTGGCTCGCTTGGCTCGCTTGGCTCGCTTGGCTCGCTTGGCTCGCTTGGCTCGCTTGGCTCGCTTGGCTCGCTTGGCTCGCTTGGCACGCTTGGCTCGCTTGGCTCGCTTGGCTCGCTTGGCTCGCTTGGCTCGCTTGGCTCGCTTGGCTCGCTTGGCTCGCTTGGCTCGCTTGGCTCGCTTGGCTCGCTTGGCTCGTTTGACTCGTTTGACTCGTTTGACTCGTTTGACTCGGTTGACTCGCTTGGCTCGCTTGGCTCGCTTGGCTCGCTTGGCTCGCTTGGCTCGCTTGGCTCGCTTGGCTCGTTTGGCTCGTTTGGCTCGTTTGACTCGTTTTCCTCGTTTGACTCGTTTGACTCGTTTGACTCGTTTGACTCGTTTGACTCGTTTGGCTCGTTTGACTCGTTTGACTCGTTTGACTCGTTTCACTCGTTTCACTCGTTTGACTCGATTGTCCTGTTCGACCCGTTTCACTCGTTTGACGCGTTTCACTCGTTTCACTCGTTTCACTCGTTTCACTCGTTTCACTCGTTTGACTCGTTTGACTCGTTTGACTCGTTTGACTCGTTTCACTCGTTTCACTCGTTTGACTCGTTTGACTCGTTTGACTCGTTTGACTCGTTTGACTCGTTTGACTCGTTTGACTCGTTTGACTCGTTTGACTCGTTTGACTCGTTTGACTCGTTTGACTCGTTTGACTCGTTTGACTCGTTTGACTCGTTTGACTCGTTTGACTCGTTTGACTCGTTTGACTCGTTTGACTCGTTTGACTCGTTTGACTCGTTTGACTCGTTTGACTCGTTTGACTCGTTTGACTCGTTTGACTCGTTTGACTCGTTTGACTCGTTTGACTCGTTTGACTCGTTTGACTCGTTTGACTCGTTTGACTCGTTTGACTCGTTTGACTCGTTTGACTCGTTTGACTCGTTTGACTCGTTTGACTCGTTTGACTCGTTTGACTCGTTTGACTCGTTTGACTCGTTTGACTCGTTTGACTCGTTTGACTCGTTTGACTCGTTTGACTCGTTTGACTCGTTTGACTCGTTTGACTCGTTTGACTCGTTTGACTCGTTTGACTCGTTTGACTCGTTTGACTCGTTTGACTCGTTTGACTCGTTTGACTCGATTGTCCTGTTCGACCCGTTTCACTCGTTTAACTCGTTTCACTCGTTTGACTCGTTTGACTCGTTTGACTCGTTTGGGTCGTTTGACTCGTTTGACTCGTTTGGGTCGTTTGACTCGTTTCACTCGTTTGACTCGTTTGACTCGTTTGACTCGTTTGACTCGGTTGACTCGCTTGGCTCGCTTGGCTCGCTTGGCTCGCTTGGCTCGCTTGGCTCGCTTGGCTCGTTTGGCTCGTTTGGCTCGTTTGACTCGTTTTCCTCGTTTGACTCGTTTGACTCGTTTGACTCGTTTGACTCGTTTCACTCGTTTGACTCGTTTGACTCGTTTGACTCGTTTGACTCGCTTGACTCGTTTGACTCGTTTGACTCGTTTGACTCGTTTGACTCGTTTGACTCGTTTGACTCGTTTGACTCGTTTGACTCGTTTGACTCGTTTGACTCGTTTGACTCGTTTGACTCGTTTGACTCGTTTGACTCGTTTGACTCGTTTGACTCGTTTGACTCGTTTGACTCGTTTGACTCGTTTGACTCGTTTGACTCGTTTGACTCGTTTGACTCGTTTGACTCGTTTGACTCGTTTGACTCGTTTGACTCGTTTGACTCGTTTGACTCGTTTGACTCGTTTGACTCGTTTGACTCGTTTGACTCGTTTGACTCGTTTGACTCGTTTGACTCGTTTGACTCGTTTGACTCGTTTGACTCGTTTGACTCGTTTGACTCGTTTGACTCGTTTGACTCGTTTGACTCGTTTGACTCGTTTGACTCGTTTGACTCGTTTGACTCGTTTGACTCGTTTGACTCGTTTGACTCGTTTGACTCGTTTGACTCGTTTGACTCGTTTGACTCGTTTGACTCGTTTGACTCGTTTGACTCGTTTGACTCGTTTGACTCGTTTGACTCGTTTGACTCGTTTGACTCGTTTGACTCGTTTGACTCGTTTGACTCGTTTGACTCGTTTGACTCGTTTGACTCGTTTGACTCGTTTGACTCGTTTGACTCGTTTGACTCGTTTGACTCGTTTGACTCGTTTGACTCGTTTGACTCGTTTGACTCGTTTGACTCGTTTGACTCGTTTGACTCGTTTGACTCGTTTGACTCGTTTGACTCGTTTGACTCGTTTGACTCGTTTGACTCGTTTGACTCGTTTGACTCGTTTGACTCGTTTGACTCGTTTGACTCGTTTGACTCGTTTGACTCGTTTGACTCGTTTGACTCGTTTGACTCGTTTGACTCGTTTGACTCGTTTGACTCGTTTGACTCGTTTGACTCGTTTGACTCGTTTGACTCGTTTGACTCGTTTGACTCGTTTGGCTCGTTTGGCTCGTTTGACTCGTTTGACTCGTTTGACTCGTTTGACTCGTTTGGCTCGTTTGACTCGTTTGGCTCGTTTGGCTCGTTTGGCTCGTTTGGCTCGTTTGGCTCGTTTGGCTCGTTTGGCTCGTTTGGCTCGCTTGGCTCGCTTGGCTCGCTTGGCTCGCTTGGCTCGCTTGGCTCGCTTGGCTCGCTTGGCTCGCTTGGCTCGCTTGGCTCGCTTGGCTCGCTTGGCTCGCTTGGCTCGCTTGGCTCGCTTGGCTCGCTTGGCTCGCTTGGCTCGCTTGGCTCGCTTGGCTCGCTTGGCTCGCGTGGCTCGCTTGGCTCGCTTGGCTCGCTTGGCTCGCTTGGCTCGCTTGGCTCGCTTGGCTCGGTTGCCTCGCTTGGCTCGCTTGGCTCGCTTGGCTCGCTTGGCTCGCTTGGCTCGCTTGGCTCGCTTGGCTCGCTTGGCTCGCTTGGCTCGCTTGGCTAGCTTGGCTCGCTTGGCTCGCTTGGCTCGGTTAGCTCGGTTGGCTCGCTTGGCTCGCTTGGCTCGCTTGGCTCGCTTGGCTCGCTTGGCTCGTTTGTCTCGTTTGACTCGTTTGACTCGTTTGACTCGTTTGACTCGTTTGACTCGTTTGACTCGTTTGACTCGGTTGACTCGCTTGGCTCGCTTGGCTCGCTTGGCTCGCTTGGCTCGCTTGGCTCGCTTGGCTCGGTTGGCTCGCTTGGCTCGCTTGGCTCGCTTGGCTCGCTTGGCTCGCTTGGCTCGCTTGGCTCGTTTGGCTCGTTTGGCTCGTTTGACTCGTTTGACACGTTTAACTCGTTTGACTCGTTTGACTCGTTTGACTCGTTTGACTCGTTTGACTCGTTTGGCTCGTTTGGCTCGTTTGGCTCGATTGGCTCGTTTGGCTCGTTTGACTCGATTGTCCTGTTCGACCCGTTTTACTCGTTTAACTCGTTTCACTCGTTTGACTCGTTTGGGTCGTTTGACTCGTTTGACTCGTTTGGGTCGTTTGACTCGTTTCACTCGTTTGACTCGATGGTCCTGTTCGACCCGTTTCACTCGTTCGACCCGTTTGACACGTTTGACTCGTTTGACTCGTTTGACTCGTTTGACTCGTTTGACTCGTTTGACTCGTTTGACTCGTTTGACTCGTTTGACTCGTTTGACTCGTTTGACTCGTTTGGCTCGTTTGGCTCGTTTGGCTCGTTTGGCTCGTTTGACTCGTTTGACTCGTTTGACTCGTTTGACTCGTTTGACTCGTTTGTCTCGTTTGGCTCGATTGGCTCGTTTGACTCGTTTGACTCGTTTGACTCGTTTGACTCGTTTGACTCGTTTGACTCGTTTGACTCGTTTGACTCGTTTGACTCGTTTGACTCGTTTGACTCGTTTGACTCGTTTGACTCGTTTGACTCGTTTGACTCGTTTGACTCGTTTGACTCGTTTGACTCGTTTGACTCGTTTGACTCGTTTGACTCGTTTGACTCGTTTGACTCGTTGGACTCGTTTGACTCGTTTGACTCGTTTGACTCGTTTGACTCGTTTGACTCGTTTGACTCGTTTGACTCGTTTGACTCGTTTGACTCGTTTGACTCGTTTGACTCGTTTGACTCGTTTGACTCGTTTGACTCGTTTGACTCGTTTGACTCGTTTGACTCGTTTGACTCGTTTGACTCGTTTGGCTCGTTTGGCTCGTTTGGCTCGTTTGGCTCGTTTGGCTCGTTTGGCTCGTTTGGCTCGTTTGGCTCGTTTGGCTCGTTTGGCTCGTTTGGCTCGTTTGGCTCGTTTGGCTCGTTTGGCTCGTTTGGCTCGTTTGGCTCGTTTGGCTCGTTTGGCTCGTTTGGCTCGTTTGGCTCGTTTGGCTCGTTTGGCTCGTTTGGCTCGTTTGGCTCGTTTGGCTCGTTTGGCTCGTTTGGCTCGTTTGGCTCGTTTGGCTCGTTTGGCTCGTTTGGCTCGTTTGGCTCGTTTGGCTCGTTTGGCTCGTTTGGCTCGTTTGGCTCGTTTGGCTCGTTTGGCTCGTTTGGCTCGTTTGGCTCGTTTGGCTCGTTTGGCTCGTTTGACTCGATTGTCCTGTTCGACCCGTTTCACTCGTTTAACTCGTTTCACTCGTTTGACTCGTTTGACTCGTTTGACTCGTTTGGGTCGTTTGACTCGTTTCACTCGTTTGACTCGATGGTCCTGTTCGACCCGTTTCACTCGTTCGACCCGTTTGACCCGTTTCACTCGTTTGACTCGTTTGACTCGTTTGACTCGTTTGACTCGTTTGGCTCGTTTGGCTCGTTTGGCTCGTTTGGCTCGTTTGGCTCGTTTGGCTCGTTTGGCTCGTTTGGCTCGTTTGGCTCGTTTGGCTCGTTTGGCTCGTTTGGCTCGTTTGGCTCGTTTGGCTCGTTTGGCTCGTTTGGCTCGTTTGGCTCGTTTGGCTCGTTTGGCTCGTTTGGCTCGTTTGGCTCGTTTGGCTCGTTTGGCTCGTTTGACTCGTTTGACTCGTTTGGCTCGTTTGACTCGTTTGGCTCGTTTGACTCGTTTGGCTCGTTTGACTCGTTTGGCTCGTTTGACTCGTTTGACTCGTTTGACTCGTTTGACTCGTTTGACTCGTTTGACTCGTTTGACTCGTTTGACTCGTTTGACTCGTTTGACTCGTTTGACTCGTTTGACTCGTTTGACTCGTTTGACTCGTTTGACTCGTTTGACTCGTTTGACTCGTTTGACTCGTTTGACTCGTTTGACTCGTTTGACTCGTTTGACTCGTTTGACTCGTTTGACTCGTTTGACTCGTTTGACTCGTTTGACTCGTTTGACTCGTTTGACTCGTTTGACTCGTTTGACTCGTTTGACTCGTTTGACTCGTTTGGCTCGTTTGGCTCGTTTGACTCGTTTGGCTCGTTTGGCTCGTTTGGCTCGTTTGGCTCGTTTGGCTCGTTTGGCTCGTTTGGCTCGTTTGGCTCGTTTGGCTCGTTTGGCTCGTTTGGCTCGTTTGGCTCGTTTGGCTCGTTTGGCTCGTTTGGCTCGTTTGGCTCGTTTGGCTCGTTTGGCTCGTTTGGCTCGTTTGGCTCGTTTGGCTCGTTTGGCTCGTTTGGCTCGTTTGGCTCGTTTGGCTCGTTTGGCTCGTTTGGCTCGTTTGGCTCGTTTGGCTCGTTTGGCTCGTTTGACTCGTTTGACTCGTTTGACTCGTTTGACTCGTTTGACTCGTTTGACTCGTTTGACTCGTTTGACTCGTTTGACTCGTTTGACTCGTTTGACTCGTTTGACTCGTTTGACTCGTTTGACTCGTTTGACTCGTTTGACTCGTTTGACTCGTTTGACTCGTTTGACTCGTTTGACTCGTTTGACTCGTTTGACTCGTTTGACTCGTTTGACTCGTTTGACTCGTTTGACTCGTTTGACTCGTTTGACTCGTTTGACTCGTTTGACTCGTTTGACTCGTTTGACTCGTTTGACTCGTTTGACTCGTTTGACTCGTTTGACTCGTTTGACTCGTTTGACTCGTTTGACTCGTTTGACTCGTTTGACTCGTTTGACTCGTTTGACTCGTTTGACTCGTTTGACTCGTTTGACTCGTTTGACTCGTTTGACTCGTTTGACTCGTTTGACTCGTTTGACTCGTTTGACTCGTTTGACTCGTTTGACTCGTTTGACTCGTTTGACTCGTTTGACTCGTTTGACTCGTTTGACTCGTTTGACTCGTTTGACTCGTTTGACTCGTTTGACTCGTTTGACTCGTTTGACTCGTTTGACTCGTTTGACTCGTTTGACTCGTTTGACTCGTTTGACTCGTTTGACTCGTTTGACTCGTTTGACTCGTTTGACTCGTTTGACTCGTTTGACTCGTTTGACTCGTTTGACTCGTTTGACTCGTTTGACTCGTTTGACTCGTTTGACTCGTTTGACTCGTTTGACTCGTTTGACTCGTTTGACTCGTTTGACTCGTTTGACTCGTTTGACTCGTTTGACTCGTTTGACTCGTTTGACTCGTTTGACTCGTTTGACTCGTTTGACTCGTTTGACTCGTTTGACTCGTTTGACTCGTTTGACTCGTTTGACTCGTTTGACTCGTTTGACTCGTTTGACTCGTTTGACTCGTTTGACTCGTTTGACTCGTTTGACTCGTTTGACTCGTTTGACTCGTTTGACTCGTTTGACTCGTTTGACTCGTTTGACTCGTTTGACTCGTTTGACTCGTTTGACTCGTTTGACTCGTTTGACTCGTTTGACTCGTTTGACTCGTTTGACTCGTTTGACTCGTTTGACTCGTTTGACTCGTTTGACTCGTTTGACTCGTTTGACTCGTTTGACTCGTTTGACTCGTTTGGCTCGTTTGACTCGCTTGGCTCGGTTGATTCGCTTGGCTCGCTTGGCTCGCTTGGCTCGCTTGGCTCGCTTGGCTCGCTTGGCTCGCTTGGCTCGCTTGGCTCGCTTGGCTCGCTTGGCTCGCTTGGCTCGCTTGGCTCGCTTGGCTCGCTTGGCTCGCGTGGCTCGCTTGGCTCGCTTGGCTCGCTTGGCTCGCTTGGCTCGCTTCGCTCGCTTGGCTCGCTTGGCTCGCTTGGCTCGCTTGGCTCGCTTGGCTCGCTTGGCTCGGTTGGCTCGCTTGGCTCGCTTGGCCCGCTTGGCTCGCTTGGCTCGCTTGGCTCGCTTGGCTCGTTTGGCTCGTTTGGCTCGTTTGGCTCGTTTGGCTCGTTTGGCTCGTTTGGCTCGTTTGGCTCGTTTGACTCGATTGTCCTGTTCGACCCGTTTCACTCGTTTAACTCGTTTCACTCGTTTGACTCGTTTGACTCGTTTGACTCGTTTGACTCGTTTGACTCGTTTGACTCGTTTCGCTCGTTTGACTCGTTTCGCTCGTTTGACTCGTTTCGCTCGTTTGACTCGTTTCGCTCGTTTGACTCGTTTCGCTCGTTTGACTCGTTTCGCTCGATTGACTCGTTTGACTCGTTTGACTCGTTTGACTCGTTTGACTCGTTTGACTCGTTTGACTCGTTTGACTCGTTTGACTCGTTTGACTCGTTTGACTCGTTTGACTCGTTTGACTCGTTTGACTCGTTTGACTCGTTTGACTCGTTTGACTCGTTTGACTCGTTTGACTCGTTTGACTCGTTTGACTCGTTTGACTCGTATGACTCGTTTGACTCGTTTGACTCGTTTGACTCGTTTGACTCGTTTGACTCGTTTGACTCGTTTGACTCGTTTGACTCGTTTGACTCGTTTGACTCGTTTGACTCGTTTGACTCGTTTGACTCGTTTGACTCGTTTGACTCGTTTGACTCGTTTGACTCGTTTGACTCGTTTGACTCGTTTGACTCGTTTGACTCGTTTGACTCGTTTGACTCGTTTGACTCGTTTGACTCGTTTGACTCGTTTGACTCGTTTGACTCGTTTGACTCGTTTGACTCGTTTGACTCGTTTGACTCGTTTGGCTCGTTTGGCTCGCTTGGCTCGCTTGGCTCGCTTGGCTCGTTTGGCTCGCTTGGCTCGCTTGGCTCGCTTGGCTCGCTTGGCTCGCTTGGCTCGCTTGGCTCGCTTGGCTCGCTTGGCTCGCTTGGCTCGCTTGGCTCGCTTGGCTCGCTTGGCTCGCTTGGCTCGCTTGGCTCGCTTGGCTCGCTTGGCTCGCTTGGCTCGCTTGGCTCGCTTGGCTCGTTTGGCTCGTTTGACTCGTTTGACTCGTTTGACTCGTTTGACTCGTTTGACTCGTTTGACTCGTTTGACTCGTTTGACTCGTTTGACTCGTTTGACTCGTTTGACTCGTTTGACTCGTTTGACTCGTTTGACTCGTTTGACTCGTTTGACTCGTTTGACTCGTTTGACTCGTTTGACTCGTTTGACTCGTTTGACTCGTTTGACTCGTTTGACTCGTTTGACTCGTTTGACTCGTTTGACTCGTTTGACTCGTTTGACTCGTTTGACTCGTTTGACTCGTTTGACTCGTTTGACTCGTTTGACTCGTTTGACTCGTTTGACTCGTTTGACTCGTTTGACTCGTTTGACTCGTTTGACTCGTTTGACTCGTTTGACTCGTTTGACTCGTTTGACTCGTTTGACTCGATTGTCCTGTTCGACCCGTTTCACTCGTTTAACTCGTTTCACTCGTTTGACTCGTTTGACTCGTTTGACTCGTTTGGGTCGTTTGACTCGTTTGACTCGTTTGGGTCGTTTGACTCGTTTCACTCGTTTGACTCGTTTCACTCGTTTGACTCGCTTGGCTCGCTTGGCTCGCTTGGCTCGCTTGGCTCGCTTGGCTCGGTTGGCTCGCTTGGCTCGCTTGGCCCGCTTGGCTCGCTTGGCTCGCTTGGCTCGCTTGGCTCGCTTGGCTCGTTTGGCTCGTTTGGCTCGTTTGGCTCGTTTGGCTCGTTTCGCTCGTTTGGCTCGTTTGGCTCGTTTGACTCGATTGTCCTGTTCGACCCGTTTCACTCGTTTAACTCGTTTCACTCGTTTGACTCGTTTGACTCGTTTGACTCGTTTGACTCGTTTGACTCGTTTGACTCGTTTGACTCGTTTGACTCGTTTGACTCGTTTGACTCGTTTGACTCGTTTGGCTCGTTTGACTCGTTTGACTCGTTTGACTCGTTTCACTCGTTTCACTCGTTTGACTCGATTGTCCTGTTCGACCCGTTTCACTCGTTTGACTCGTTTCACTCGTTTCACTCGTTTCACTCGTTTCACTCGTTTCACTCGTTTGACTCGTTTGACTCGTTTGACTCGTTTGACTCGTTTCACTCGTTTCACTCGTTTGACTCGTTTCACTCGTTTGACTCGTTTGACTCGTTTGACTCGTTTGACTCGTTTGACTCGTTTGACTCGTTTGACTCGTTTGACTCGTTTGACTCGTTTGACTCGTTTGACTCGTTTGACTCGTTTGACTCGTTTGACTCGTTTGACTCGTTTGACTCGTTTGACTCGTTTGACTCGTTTGACTCGTTTGACTCGTTTGACTCGTTTGACTCGTTTGACTCGTTTGACTCGTTTGACTCGTTTGACTCGTTTGACTCGTTTGACTCGTTTGACTCGTTTGACTCGTTTGACTCGTTTGACTCGTTTGACTCGTTTGACTCGTTTGACTCGTTTGACTCGTTTGACTCGTTTGACTCGTTTGACTCGTTTGACTCGTTTGACTCGTTTGACTCGTTTGACTCGTTTGACTCGTTTGACTCGTTTGACTCGATTGTCCTGTTCGACCCGTTTCACTCGTTTAACTCGTTTCACTCGTTTGACTCGTTTGACTCGTTTGACTCGTTTGGCTCGTTTGGCTCGTTTGGCTCGTTTGGCTCGTTTGGCTCGTTTGGCTCGTTTGGCTCGTTTGGCTCGTTTGGCTCGTTTGGCTCGTTTGGCTCGTTTGGCTCGTTTGGCTCGTTTGGCTCGTTTGGCTCGTTTGGCTCGTTTGACTCGATTGTCCTGTTCGACCCGTTTCACTCGTTTAACTCGTTTGACTCGTTTGACTCGTTTGACTCGTTTGACTCGTTTGACTCGTTTGACTCGTTTGACTCGTTTGACTCGTTTGACTCGTTTGACTCGTTTGACTCGTTTGACTCGTTTGACTCGTTTGACTCGTTTGACTCGTTTGACTCGTTTGACTCGTTTGACTCGTTTCGCTCGTTTGACTCGTTTCGCTCGTTTGACTCGTTTCGCTCGTTTGACTCGTTTCGCTCGTTTGACTCGTTTCGCTCGTTTGACTCGCTTGGCTCGCTTGGCTCGCTTGGCTCGCTTGGCTCGCTTGGCTCGCTTGGCTCGCTTGGCTCGCTTGGCTCGCTTGGCTCGCTTGGCTCGCTTGGCTCGCTTGGCTCGCTTGGCTCGCTTGGCTCGCTTGGCTCGCTTGGCTCGCTTGGCTCGCTTGGCTCGCTTGGCTCGCTTGGCTCGCTTGGCTCGCTTGGCTCGCTTGGCTCGTTTGGCTCGTTTGACACGTTTGACTCGTTTGACACGTTTGACTCGTTTGACTCGTTTGACTCGTTTGACTCGTTTGACTCGTTTGACTCGTTTGACTCGTTTGACTCGTTTGACTCGTTTGACTCGTTTGACTCGTTTGACTCGTTTGACTCGTTTGACTCGTTTGGCTCGTTTGGCTCGTTTGGCTCGTTTGGCTCGTTTGGCTCGTTTGACTCGATTGTCCTGTTCGACCCGTTTCACTCGTTTAACTCGTTTCACTCGTTTGACTCGTTTGACTCGTTTAACTCGTTTCACTCGTTTGACTCGTTTGACTCGTTTGACTCGTTTGGGTTGTTACGAGCCGGGGCTGCGGCAACGCAGTGGCCGGCGAGAAGGGTATTTCCCAAGGAATACGGTTTATGAGTTTGTTAGTTAGAGTGCGGACGAACCTGATGCGAAATCAGGGAGCCGCTAGGATTATCGGAAGCGAGGACGAACCTGATGCTAAATCAGGGAGCCTCTAGGAATGGAGTCACTCGCGGACGAACCTGATGCGAAATCAGGGAGCCGCAGGAGGGTGATTCGTCGTGAACGAACCCGATGCGAAATCGGGGTGTCACTAGGATGATGTTCACAGACGAACTCGACGCGAAGTCGAGGAGCTGTTAGGAGGTTGGATTATTCACAGACGAACCTGGTGCGAAACCAGGGAGCTGTTCGGAGGTTGGTAGACTTACAGACGAACCTGATGCGAAATCAGGGAGCTGTAGGACACGGACGAACCTGATGCGAAATCAGGGAGCCGTAGGAGGGTTAAACGTGGACGAACCCGATGCGAAATCGGGGAGCCACTAGGTTGGTAAAGATTCCTTGTTTTGGATGAAGGTTTGCGAACGAACCTGATGCTAGATCAGGTTGTCGCGGGAAATGTTAGTAATGCCTCGTAACTCTTAATTTATGTTTGATACAACTCGAGCGGTAAAGCTGTATCAGTGGGTGAGTGCTACTAATATTATAAGGATCGCTGGGTAAAAGATGGGTTTCAACGAATCTACTCGATTTAGAGCGAACACCATTCGTGTATTCAATAACTAATTATTATACAAATGTAAGTGTCGCGATTAAATAGTGTAGTAAAAATGTATAAATTACCACTAATTTGCACGGTGTTGACGCACTGGCGATGCGGGGCGTACGAGTGGCTATTTCAAAGTGCCGAATAGAATATGAACCGAACTCGCGGATTCTATGAGGTTAACTTTGATTCTGACGGAGACTTTAGCTCGATCGTACTAATTTTAACCAGCTCTGTACGAGCGTGACACGACGTTATTCTACGCGTGATTGTACTGCTTTGAACCGAAGAGGGTTGAAACTGAAGGGTTTATATAGTCCCAAAATGAGTGGGGATTCGTTAAGAATTTCCATATAAGGAAATCCTTCGGGGTCGTCGTCGTGTCACTCCCGTTCCCATGGTCGCGATCCAGATGGTCAAGATCAAGAGCCCCTTAGTGGTGTATGATAAGCAAAGGATTTTAGGGCGTTTTCCCTTCGCAGACGCGAGCTCGAAAAGTGGTTGAGAGCGGCGTATGGGAAAATTCCACATACGTAACATCTCCCCCCTAAGACAAAACATCGCGATTCTCGTGATGCTTTTCAAAAGAAGGGAAAACGCCCCACAAATCCTTTCATAATTAAAGGTGTGAAAGAAAATTGTCGGGTGTAGTGTAGTGTAGTGTACTTATCGCTATTGTTGTGTGTGTTGGTTTAAGTGTCGGTGGGCACCACGTAGCCCATTTCCAGCCAATGGTCGACGACGTCCAGTGGAGGTTGTCCGGGTAGTCAGTCCAGCGTCAAGGTGGCGGTGAAGTCATCCTTCTGTTCTCCGTCAGCATTTCCATGCTGGCTGTTGTTAGCAGGAGTGTTGATTGGAACGGCTGAGTACACCTCAGGTATACCCTCACTGCTTGGCAGGGTATGTCTCAGGAGCAAGGTGGTAAGGACCATATCTGGGTTGACGGTCGGCTTATCGTTTTGCCGTGGATGGAGAATAAGCGTATTTTAATTTGTCCTGATGCTTTGTGATTAACTTTTTGTGCGTTCGCAATACTACGTTGTTTAGGTCCATCACGTCTATTATCTGGTACGGTCCAATGTAATGTGGATCAAACTTACTAGTGCGTGGTTCTTTGAGTACGTAGACAGGATCGCCTACGTTAAATGTTACTGGTTTTGCGTGTGCATCATAATAATTTTTCGAACGAATTTTTGCTTTGTTTAGGTTATCAGAAGCTATATTACGAATATTAGTCATGTGTGTTATTAATTCTATTAAGTAGTCTCCAAATGACTTTAATTTTTCGCCAGTTGGAAAAGAACTTGGTTCTCGAGCTGGTTTTCCAAAGATTAATTCGTACGGGGTGAAATTTGTTGCTTCATGAACGGATGTATTGTAAGAGAACATTGCAAACGGTATTAATAAATCCCAGTCTTCGTAATTATCCATGTAATGCTTGAGATATTCGGTGAGTACGATGTGACTTCGTTCTAAAGATCCGTTGGTTTGTGGTCTATATCCCGAGGTTGTGATTTGTTTGATTTTAAATATTTCGGATAAATTTGTCATTAGTGTTCCGATGAAGCTAGTTCCTTTGTCTGTTAATATTGCGCGGGGTGTACCGTAGATTGCGATGAAATGTCTAGCGAAAGCATCTGCAATTGTAGCGGCACGAATATTAGGTATTGCTACGGCTACGCAATATTTCGTTAGATTATCTTGAATGGTGAGAATGTGTCTGTTCCCACTCGGTGTAATTGGTAAAGGTCCCACTGTATCTAAGGAGATTTTGTCGAAGGCTCCTATAGGCGTGTCGGTGATCAACATCGGCTGACGGGTTTTCGCTCGGACTAATTTCTGTTCTTGACAACTTTGGCATCTTCGGATGTAGTCTTGAATATCGTTGCGCATTTGCGGCCAATGGAATCTTGATCGAATGCGTTTGTAGGTCTTCGTTACTCCTTTGTGTCCTCCGATTAAACTGTCGTGAGCTTCGCAAATGATGTGCTGTCTGTCCTCTTCGGATGGTGTTGTGATGATACAGTTGCATAAAGTGATCTGCAGGCCGGTTTCTATAAAAACCTCTTCTAATATCTTGACGAATTCGTTGGATGGTATTTTGTGAAGGTCTCCGGTGGCAGAAATACGAAATGATTTGATCCGATTTTGATCCAAGGTGTGTTGCAGAGTTTTCAATCCATTGAGCACATCTGCTCTTTTAATATTATCAAAGAAGTTGTCTGCGATTATTATACTGAATGTTTTAAATAGTCCATTGTCTGTAGTTATCACCTGTCCCCTTTTTGGTTGCGCTGCTAGGAGGTTTGGTTTATTAATTATTTCAGTGTCCAGCAGTAATTTTCCGACGGGGTTTACTAAATTGCAGTCGGCAGAAATGAAGTGTACGTAATGTCCTTCTTCAGCGGTAAAGGTATTGGAAGAAACAATAATTTTATGTGGTTGGTCTAGCGGGATCTCTTCTAGATCGTCAAGGTCGTTTGAATTCTCGGCGTCGGTAGTAAAAAATGGGTAAGGGTCAAGCGTGAGGTCAAAGACCCTAGGGTCCGTTGATCTGCTGTCAGGTGGTAGTCTCACACTTGTTTCGGGTGTAGGATCTGCAGGTAGCTGGTTTATTGAAGGTTGTAAAGGTTCATCCATGACTTCTGATGATACTAGCGGTGTACCGAGTAAATCTTGTTGAACGTTTCCTGCGTTTTCTATTACAGTATTTTCGAACGGTTCCTCAAAGGATATCAGATTGTCAAATAAGGTCTGGTCCTTATCTAAAGGGACGATTTGAGTGGAATTTGCTGCGGGCGAAAAACTGTTTATGGTTTCCTGGCGTTCATCTGGCATGGTTACCTCTTGAGATAAGCTGGGAAAAGATCGGTTCTTGTGTATTATTGGAGAATGTTGAACGTTCCCACGTGCGGTTTCTTCTATTTCGTCTGAGCTGCTGCTTGTCTCTCGGTACTTGGGTCGGTTTTCTCTGTCTCGTCGTAATTGCCGTACGCGGTGCCCAATTGTATCGATGTTGACGTCTGTTTTTGGTATCTGGACTTTGAAGTCAGGATCCTTGGGCTCTCGTGGAATAAGTGGTAGGCAGGCAGAAACGGGGTTGCGCGATAATGCGTCTGCGTTCTTATTCGTCTTTCCGGATTTATGGACAACCTGGTACTCGTACTCCAAAAGTCGGAGTTTCCATTTCATTAATCTAGAAGTGGGGTCCTTGACAGAGTGTAGCCACACCAGTGGTCTGTGATCAGTAACGAGGGTGAATGGAGTTCCATAGATGTAGGGCCTGAAGTACCTTACGGCGTAAACCATGGCCAAACATTCCTTTTCAGTAGCCGAATAGTTCTTCTCGGGTTTATTTAGGCTGCGGGATGCGTAGGCAATCGGCAGGTCATTTCCTATCTCCCCTTGACTAAGTACAGCTCCAATAGCGTAATCGGATGCATCTGTAGTTACAATGAACGGTTTACTGAAATCTGGATATTGCAATATGGGCTGAAGGCAAAGTTCGTTACGTAATTGCTTAAAACTTTGGTCTTGTTCTTCCGTCCATTTGAATTTGATGCCTTTTCCTAATAGATTAATTAAAGGTTTTGCTTTTGTGGTGAAATTAGGTACGAATCTTCGGTAATATCCTACAAGTCCTAAGAATTGTTGAATGTTCTTCTGCGTTGTAGGTGTGGGAAAATCTTGAACAGCTTTTAATTTCCTAGGGTCGGGTCTTACTCCTTCCTTTGAAATAATGTGTCCAAGGTATGCGACTTCCTTTCGCAGGAATTGGCATTTGTTGGTCTGCAGGGTTAATCCATGTTCTCGAAGGCGGTTTAACAGCTTTTTTACTTTGATATTATGTTCCTGTAATGATGATGCGTAGATCACTATGTCGTCCAAGTAGACAAAGAGGTCTGTTCCTTGAAGTCCAGTGAGTGCTTGGTCCATCAGGCGTTGAAAGGTGGGTGGTGCATTCTTTAATCCGAAAGGCATTCGAGAGAATTCGTAATGTCCATTTGGAGTAGTGAATGCTGTTTTTGCTTTATCTTTCGGATCCATCTCTATTTGATGAAATCCACTAGCGAGATCAAAGACTGAAAAATATTTAGCTCCTCCTAGTCGATCTAAAATCTCGGTGATTTGAGGTAATGGATATTTATCAGAAATTGTTATTTCGTTGAGACCGCGGAAATCTATTACCAGACGCCAACGTTTCATTCCATTTTCGTCTTCTTTTTTCGGGACGATCCATAAAGGTGAATTGTACGGAGATTTGGAAGGAGTGATTATGCCATTTGACAATAACGCGCTAATTTGTTTTTGAATTTCCTTTTGATGAATGAGAGGATAGCGATATTGTCTTGTATTGATTGGAATATCGTTAGATGTATGGATTGAGTGTTTAAAGTCGCGGGCCTTTCCAAGTTTATCTCCGGAAAGATAAAAACGGTCGGGAAAATCTCTAACTAAATTGGTAACGAAATCTAGTTCCTCCTTGTTCAAATGTTTTGTGTTTAGGGCTTCTAAGATTTTCTGCATTCTATCTTCTTTGGTTCTGAATTTTGACGGGTGTTCAGCAGCTGGATACAAATCTTCGTCTGATGAACTGAAGATATCGAAGGGCTCCAATGTTTGCGGTTCTATCTCCACGTCTAGGGGTACATCGCTGGTATTTGTTGCCATAACGTAGCACTTCCCGTCATTGTTCTTTACAACTGCTTCCCCTATGTAGAGATGTTCGAGAGTCTTGATACGTGGTAAATATCCTTCCCTAATCCTCGGGTTTGTTATTGTTATAGCAATCTGTTGCGACGTCCTGGGCTCGATACGATGTTTGGTCGACGTCGGTAGTTTGTTAGTTTGAGGTATGTCCTGATAATTTGAAAAACGCAGAGGTCGGGTTGGTTTATTTTTTAATACTAAAGTCCCATGGTAATAGGAAATTTCGGCCTCCTCCTGTTTTAAAAATGGGCTTCCTATTAGTCCGTCTGCTTCTATTGCAAGTTCTTTTACCACATAGAAGAGTGCGGGACTTTCGTGGATGTGAAGAATTGTTGTTCCTAAGGTATGAATTGGATTAGTTGTAATTCCGGTTAACTCGATTTCTTCCCGAGAGCTTATCGCGGCTTGCTCTCCCAGGGCGTTAATGACTACTAAATTAACGGACGCTCCACCATCGATTAGGAATTCTCCCGTTCCTGACTCCAGTTCTGGAACCTTGATGTTGATGCGTGGGGCAGGTGCTTCCTTGATGAGGGTTTCTCTTCGAAGCGGACTGTCCTTTGGCGAGCTTCTTTGTTTCCGCTCATCGTGTCGCCTATACGTTGAGCGCGATCGAAGTTTAAAGACTTGTTTGATTCGGCGGACGAATCTCGCGAGTCTCGTTGATATCTCGGACTACGCGGATGTTTCCTACAGAATTTTCCATCGTGTCCGGTTGTACCGCAATGCCAACAATATAAACTCGGCTTGCGATTTTTATCGTGATTTTTTAAAATAGAACATTGTTTTTCTCCATCATCTGCGTATGATGAGTCGGAGCGATAAGAAGGGGATTTCGAGGGGCTCCGGTGACGCAAGGTCCAGGCCGTCGTATGTGTCCGTCCTTCTCGTTCCTCTTCAAAACCAGATGTTCTTGTTGACCGATCCCTGTTTTGGTCGTACCTACTTGGAGAATGTGGGTACGACACTTGGCGGTCGTGATGGCGAGAATCTTCGGCGTAATGGTCTCGGCGAGACCACCTGGAGGGTGACTCATTACGGGGAGACTGTCGCCGATTCCTTAATTTTCTGTCTATCTGCAGCACGGCATCGTAAGCTTGTTCAAGGGTTTGAATATCTTGATACTGAGCCGATACTTTCCAGGAAATTCGATCCGGTAAACCATCGATGAAGTTTTCTCTAACGTCCTTTTCCATTTCTTTGACGAAGTCTTCAGCGTGATCCAGATACCTTTCCCGGATAGCTCCGCGCGCACAATAAACGAGATGAGAGGTCCTGTCGACGTACTGTCGTAGACTTTCTCCTTCGCGAATATGTAATTTCGCGATTTCTACTTGGAAATATGACAAACTTCTTCCCGGCGCGAATCTCTTTTTGAGATGTTGTACTAACGTCTTAACAGAGGTGAATTTGTGCTCTAACGTGCACCTGCGTGCCGGACCGATCAGTTTTGTTAAAATTATCGCAAGATACTCAGCTTCCGTACCCTCAGGAATCAAAGTTAACCCGTCTTCCACATTTTGTGCAAAGCGCGTCAAGGGTGGACTTTCACCGTCGAAGGTCGGAATTGACATTGTAATATTCTGTATACATGTCCGTTGTGTCAAGAGTGACATTGAGTTTGCAATGGAAACTGTCAGGTTCGTAATGTCGTTAGGCGAGACGTTAGCCTGTGCGCCTGTCATTTTGAAACTTTCTTAAGTGACTTGACTAGCGAAAACTAGTATATTGTCAATAATAAATTACGAGTGATTTTAACGTATTTAAAAACCAAATTTTACAGCGATTCTAATGCAGTAGCATCCCACCGCTGTCACCAGTTCTGTTACGAGCCGGGGCTGCGGCAACGCAGTGGCCGGCGAGAAGGGTATTTCCCAAGGAATACGGTTTATGAGTTTGTTAGTTAGAGTGCGGACGAACCTGATGCGAAATCAGGGAGCCGCTAGGATTATCGGAAGCGAGGACGAACCTGATGCTAAATCAGGGAGCCTCTAGGAATGGAGTCACTCGCGGACGAACCTGATGCGAAATCAGGGAGCCGCAGGAGGGTGATTCGTCGTGAACGAACCCGATGCGAAATCGGGGTGTCACTAGGATGATGTTCACAGACGAACTCGACGCGAAGTCGAGGAGCTGTTAGGAGGTTGGATTATTCACAGACGAACCTGGTGCGAAACCAGGGAGCTGTTCGGAGGTTGGTAGACTTACAGACGAACCTGATGCGAAATCAGGGAGCTGTAGGACACGGACGAACCTGATGCGAAATCAGGGAGCCGTAGGAGGGTTAAACGTGGACGAACCCGATGCGAAATCGGGGAGCCACTAGGTTGGTAAAGATTCCTTGTTTTGGATGAAGGTTTGCGAACGAACCTGATGCTAGATCAGGTTGTCGCGGGAAATGTTAGTAATGCCTCGTAACTCTTAATTTATGTTTGATACAACTCGAGCGGTAAAGCTGTATCAGTGGGTGAGTGCTACTAATATTATAAGGATCGCTGGGTAAAAGATGGGTTTCAACGAATCTACTCGATTTAGAGCGAACACCATTCGTGTATTCAATAACTAATTATTATACAAATGTAAGTGTCGCGATTAAATAGTGTAGTAAAAGTATATAAATTACCACTAATTTGCACGGTGTTGACGCACTGGCGATGCGGGGCGTACGAGTGGCTATTTCAAAGTGCCGAATAGAATATGAACCGAACTCGCGGATTCTATGAGGTTAACTTTGATTCTGACGGAGACTTTAGCTCGATCGTACTCGATTTAACCAACTCTGTACGAGCGTGACACGACGTTACTCTACGCGTGACTGTACTGCTTTGAACCGAAGAGGGTTGAAACTGAAGGGTTTATATAGTCCCAAAATGAGTGGGGATTCGTTAAGAATTTCCATATAAGGAAATCCTTCGGGGTCGTCGTCGTGTCACTCCCGTTCCCATGGTCGCGATCCAGATGGTCAAGATCAAGAGCCCCTTAGTGGTGTATGATAAGCAAAGGATTTTAGGGCGTTTTCCCTTCGCAGACGCGAGCTCGAAAAGTGGTTGAGAGCGGCGTATGGGAAAATTCCACATACGTAACAAACGAGTGAAACGAGTCAAACGAGTGAAACGAGTCAAACGACCCAAACGAGTCAAACGAGTCAAACGACCCAAACGAGTCAAACGAGTCAAACGAGTCAAACGAGTGAAACGAGTTAAACGAGTGAAACGGGTCGAACAGGACAATCGAGTCAAACGAGTCAAACGAGTCAAACGAGTCAAACGAGTCAAACGAGTCAAACGAGTCAAACGAGTCAAACGAGTCAAACGCGTCAAACGAGTCAAACGAGTCAAACGAGTCAAACGAGTCAAACGAGTGAAACGAGTCAAACGACCCAAACGAGTCAAACGAGTCAAACGACCCAAACGAGTCAAACGAGTCAAACGAGTCAAACGAGTGAAACGAGTTAAACGAGTGAAACGGGTCGAACAGGACAATCGAGTCAAACGAGCCAAACGAGCCAAACGACCCTGTTACGTATGTGGAATTTTCCCATACGCCGCTCTCAACCACTTTTCGAGCTCGCGTCTGCGAAGGGAAAACGCCCTAAAATCCTTTGCTTATCATACACCACTAAGGGGCTCTTGATCTTGACCATCTGGATCGCGACCATGGGAACGGGAGTGACACGACGACGACCCCGAAGGATTTCCTTATATGGAAATTCTTAACGAATCCCCACTCATTTTGGGACTATATAAACCCTTCAGTTTCAACCCTCTTCGGTTCAAAGCAGTACAGTCACGCGTAGAGTAACGTCGTGTCACGCTCGTACAGAGTTGGTTAAATCGAGTACGATCGAGCTAAAGTCTCCGTCAGAATCAAAGTTAACCTCATAGAATCCGCGAGTTCGGTTCATATTCTATTCGGCACTTTGAAATAGCCACTCGTACGCCCCGCATCGCCAGTGCGTCAACACCGTGCAAATTAGTGGTAATTTATATACTTTTACTACACTATTTAATCGCGACACTTACATTTGTATAATAATTAGTTATTGAATACACGAATGGTGTTCGCTCTAAATCGAGTAGATTCGTTGAAACCCATCTTTTACCCAGGGATCCTTATAATATTAGTAGCACTCACCCACTGATACAGCTTTACCGCTCGAGTTGTATCAAACATAAATTAAGAGTTACGAGGCATTACTAACATTTCCCGCGACAACCTGATCTAGCATCAGGTTCGTTCGCAAACCTTCATCCAAAACAAGGAATCTTTACCAACCTAGTGGCTCCCCGATTTCGCATCGGGTTCGTCCACGTTTAACCCTCCTACGGCTCCCTGATTTCGCATCAGGTTCGTCCGTGTCCTACAGCTCCCTGATTTCGCATCAGGTTCGTCTGTAAGTCTACCAACCTCCGAACAGCTCCCTGGTTTCGCACCAGGTTCGTCTGTGAATAATCCAACCTCCTAACAGCTCCTCGACTTCGCGTCGAGTTCGTCTGTGAACATCATCCTAGTGACACCCCGATTTCGCATCGGGTTCGTTCACGACGAATCACCCTCCTGCGGCTCCCTGATTTCGCATCAGGTTCGTCCGCGAGTGACTCCATTCCTAGAGGCTCCCTGATTTAGCATCAGGTTCGTCCTCGCTTCCGATAATCCTAGCGGCTCCCTGATTTCGCATCAGGTTCGTCCGCACTCTAACTAACAAACTCATAAACCGTATTCCTTGGGAAATACCCTTCTCGCCGGCCACTGCGTTGCCGCAGCCCCGGCTCGTAACACGTTTGACTCGCTTGGCTCGCTTGGCTCGCTTGGCTCGCTTGGCTCGCTTGGCTCGCTTGGCTCGGTTGGCTCGCTTGGCTCGCTTGGCCCGCTTGGCTCGCTTGGCTCGCTTGGCTCGTTTGGCTCGTTTGGCTCGTTTGGCTCGTTTGGCTCGTTTGGCTCGTTTGGCTCGTTTGGCTCGTTTGACTCGATTGTCCTGTTCGACCCGTTTCACTCGTTTAACTCGTTTCACTCGTTTGACTCGTTTGACTCGTTTGACTCGTTTGACTCGTTTGACTCGTTTGACTCGTTTGACTCGTTTGACTCGTTTGACTCGTTTGACTCGTTTCGCTCGTTTGACTCGTTTCGCTCGTTTGACTCGTTTCGCTCGTTTGACTCGTTTCGCTCGTTTGACTCGTTTCGCTCGATTGACTCGTTTCGCTCGTTTGACTCGCTTGGCTCGCTTGGCTCGCTTGGCTCGCTTGGCTCGCTTGGCTCGCTTGGCTCGCTTGGCTCGCTTGGCTCGCTTGGCTCGCTTGGCTCGCTTGGCTCGCTTGGCTCGCTTGGCTCGCTTGGCTCGCTTGGCTCGCTTGGCTCGCTTGGCTCGCTTGGCTCGCTTGGCTCGGTTGACTCGGTTGACTCGTTTGACTCGTTTGACTCGTTTGACTCGTTTGACTCGTTTGACTCGTTTGACTCGTTTGACTCGTTTGACTCGTTTGACTCGTTTGACTCGTTTGACTCGTTTGACTCGTTTGACTCGTTTGACTCGTTTGACTCGTTTGACTCGTTTGACTCGTTTGACTCGTTTGACTCGTTTGACTCGTTTGACTCGTTTGACTCGTTTGACTCGTTTGACTCGTTTGACTCGTTTGACTCGTTTGACTCGTTTGACTCGTTTGACTCGTTTGACTCGTTTGACTCGTTTGACTCGTTTGACTCGTTTGACTCGTTTGACTCGTTTGACTCGTTTGACTCGTTTGACTCGTTTGACTCGTTTGACTCGTTTGACTCGTTTGACTCGTTTGACTCGTTTGACTCGTTTGACTCGTTTGACTCGTTTGACTCGTTTGACTCGTTTGACTCGTTTGACTCGTTTGACTCGTTTGACTCGTTTGACTCGTTTGACTCGTTTGACTCGTTTGACTCGTTTGACTCGTTTGACTCGTTTGACTCGTTTGACTCGTTTGACTCGTTTGACTCGTTTGACTCGTTTGACTCGTTTGACTCGTTTGACTCGTTTGACTCGTTTGACTCGTTTGACTCGTTTGACTCGTTTGACTCGTTTGACTCGTTTGACTCGTTTGACTCGTTTGACTCGTTTGACTCGTTTGACTCGTTTGACTCGTTTGACTCGTTTGACTCGTTTGACTCGTTTGACTCGTTTGACTCGTTTGACTCGTTTGACTCGTTTGACTCGTTTGACTCGTTTGACTCGTTTGACTCGTTTGACTCGTTTGACTCGTTTGACTCGTTTGACTCGTTTGACTCGTTTGGCTCGTTTGACTCGTTTGGCTCGTTTGACTCGTTTCGCTCGTTTGACTCGTTTGACTCGTTTGACTCGTTTGACTCGTTTGACTCGTTTGACTCGTTTGACTCGTTTGACTCGTTTGACTCGTTTGACTCGTTTGACTCGTTTGACTCGTTTGACTCGTTTGACTCGTTTGGCTCGTTTGGCTCGTTTGGCTCGTTTGGCTCGCTTGGCTCGTTTGGCTCGCTTGGCTCGCTTGGCTCGCTTGGCTCGCTTGGCTCGCTTGGCTCGCTTGGCTCGCTTGGCTCGCTTGGCTCGCTTGGCTCGCTTGGCTCGCTTGGCTCGCTTGGCTCGCTTGGCTCGCTTGGCTCGCTTGGCTCGCTTGGCTCGCTTGGCTCGCTTGGCTCGCTTGGCTCGCTTGGCTCGCTTGGCTCGCTTGGCTCGCTTGGCTCGCTTGGCTCGCTTGGCTCGCTTGGCTCGCTTGACTCGCTTGACTCGCTTGACTCGTTTGACTCGTTTGACTCGTTTGGCTCGCTTGGCTCGCTTGGCTCGCTTGGCTCGCTTGGCTCGCTTGGCTCGCTTGGCTCGCTTGGCTCGCTTGGCTCGCTTGGCTCGCTTGGCTCGCTTGGCTCGCTTGGCTCGCTTGGCTCGCTTGGCTCGCTTGGCTCGCTTGGCTCGCTTGGCTCGCTTGGCTCGCTTGGCTCGCTTGGCTCGCTTGGCTCGCTTGGCTCGCTTGGCTCGCTTGGCTCGCTTGGCTCGCTTGGCTCGCTTGGCTCGCTTGGCTCGCTTGACTCGCTTGACTCGCTTGACTCGTTTGACTCGTTTGACTCGTTTGACTCGTTTGGCTCGTTTGGCTCGTTTGGCTCGTTTGGCTCGTTTGGCTCGTTTGACTCGATTGTCCTGTTCGACCCGTTTTACTCGTTTAACTCGTTTCACTCGTTTGACTCGTTTGACTCGTTTGACTCGTTTGGGTCGTTTGACTCGTTTGACTCGTTTGACTCGTTTGGCTCGTTTGACTCGTTTGGCTCGTTTGACTCGTTTCGCTCGTTTGACTCGTTTGACTCGTTTGACTCGTTTGACTCGTTTGACTCGTTTGACTCGTTTGACTCGTTTGACTCGTTTGACTCGTTTGACTCGTTTGACTCGTTTGACTCGTTTGACTCGTTTGACTCGTTTGGCTCGTTTGGCTCGTTTGGCTCGTTTGGCTCGCTTGGCTCGTTTGGCTCGCTTGGCTCGCTTGGCTCGCTTGGCTCGCTTGGCTCGCTTGGCTCGCTTGGCTCGCTTGGCTCGCTTGGCTCGCTTGGCTCGCTTGGCTCGCTTGGCTCGCTTGGCTCGTTTGGCTCGTTTGGCTCGTTTGACTCGTTTGACACGTTTGACTCGTTTGACTCGTTTGACTCGTTTGACTCGTTTGACTCGTTTGACTCGTTTCGCTCGTTTGACTCGTTTGACTCGTTTGACTCGTTTGACTCGTTTGACTCGTTTGACTCGTTTGACTCGTTTGACTCGTTTGACTCGTTTGACTCGTTTGACTCGTTTGACTCGTTTGACTCGTTTGACTCGTTTGGCTCGTTTGACTCGTTTGACTCGTTTGACTCGTTTGACTCGTTTGACTCGTTTGACTCGTTTGACTCGTTTGACTCGTTTGACTCGTTTGACTCGTTTGACTCGTTTGACTCGTTTGACTCGTTTGACTCGTTTGACTCGTTTGACTCGTTTGACTCGTTTGACTCGTTTGACTCGTTTGACTCGTTTGACTCGTTTGACTCGTTTGACTCGTTTGACTCGTTTGACTCGTTTGACTCGTTTGACTCGTTTGACTCGTTTGGCTCGTTTGGCTCGTTTGGCTCGTTTGGCTCGTTTGGCTCGTTTGGCTCGTTTGGCTCGTTTGGCTCGTTTGGCTCGTTTGGCTCGTTTGGCTCGTTTGGCTCGTTTGGCTCGTTTGGCTCGTTTGGCTCGTTTGGCTCGTTTGGCTCGTTTGGCTCGTTTGGCTCGTTTGGCTCGTTTGGCTCGTTTGGCTCGTTTGGCTCGTTTGGCTCGTTTGGCTCGTTTGGCTCGTTTGGCTCGTTTGGCTCGTTTGGCTCGTTTGGCTCGTTTGGCTCGTTTGGCTCGTTTGGCTCGTTTGGCTCGTTTGGCTCGTTTGTCTCGTTTGGCTCGTTTGGCTCGTTTGGCTCGTTTGGCTCGTTTGGCTCGTTTGACTCGATTGTCCTGTTCGACCCGTTTCACTCGTTTAACTCGTTTCACTCGTTTGACTCGTTTGACTCGTTTGACTCGTTTGACTCGTTTGACTCGTTTGACTCGTTTGACTCGTTTGACTCGTTTGACTCGTTTGACTCGTTTGACTCGTTTGACTCGTTTGACTCGTTTGACTCGTTTGACTCGTTTGACTCGTTTGACTCGTTTGACTCGTTTGACTCGTTTGACTCGTTTGACTCGTTTGACTCGTTTGACTCGTTTGACTCGTTTGACTCGTTTGACTCGTTTGACTCGTTTGACTCGTTTGACTCGTTTGACTCGTTTGACTCGTTTGACTCGTTTGACTCGTTTGACTCGTTTGACTCGTTTGACTCGTTTGACTCGTTTGACTCGTTTGACTCGTTTGACTCGTTTGACTCGTTTGACTCGTTTGACTCGTTTGACTCGTTTGACTCGTTTGACTCGTTTGACTCGTTTGACTCGTTTGACTCGTTTGACTCGTTTGACTCGTTTGACTCGTTTGACTCGTTTGACTCGTTTGACTCGTTTGACTCGTTTGACTCGTTTGACTCGTTTGACTCGTTTGACTCGTTTGACTCGTTTGACTCGTTTGACTCGTTTGACTCGTTTGACTCGTTTGACTCGTTTGACTCGTTTGACTCGTTTGACTCGTTTGACTCGTTTGACTCGTTTGACTCGTTTGACTCGTTTGACTCGTTTGACTCGTTTGACTCGTTTGACTCGTTTGACTCGTTTGACTCGTTTGACTCGTTTGACTCGTTTGACTCGTTTGACTCGTTTGACTCGTTTGACTCGTTTGACTCGTTTGACTCGTTTGACTCGTTTGACTCGTTTGACTCGTTTGACTCGTTTGACTCGTTTGACTCGTTTGACTCGTTTGACTCGTTTGACTCGTTTGACTCGTTTGACTCGTTTGACTCGTTTGACTCGTTTGACTCGTTTGACTCGTTTGACTCGTTTGACTCGTTTGGCTCGTTTGACTCGTTTGGCTCGTTTGACTCGTTTCGCTCGTTTGACTCGTTTGACTCGTTTGACTCGTTTGACTCGTTTGACTCGTTTGACTCGTTTGACTCGTTTGACTCGTTTGACTCGTTTGACTCGTTTGACTCGTTTGACTCGTTTGACTCGTTTGACTCGTTTGACTCGTTTGGCTCGTTTGGCTCGTTTGGCTCGTTTGGCTCGCTTGGCTCGTTTGGCTCGCTTGGCTCGCTTGGCTCGCTTGGCTCGCTTGGCTCGCTTGGCTCGCTTGGCTCGCTTGGCTCGCTTGGCTCGCTTGGCTCGCTTGGCTCGCTTGGCTCGCTTGGCTCGCTTGGCTCGCTTGGCTCGCTTGGCTCGCTTGGCTCGCTTGGCTCGCTTGGCTCGCTTGGCTCGCTTGGCTCGCTTGGCTCGCTTGGCTCGCTTGGCTCGCTTGGCTCGCTTGGCTCGCTTGACTCGCTTGACTCGCTTGACTCGTTTGACTCGTTTGACTCGTTTGACTCGTTTGACTCTTTTGGCTCGCTTGGCTCGCTTGGCTCGCTTGGCTCGCTTGGCTCGCTTGGCTCGCTTGGCTCGCTTGGCTCGCTTGGCTCGCTTGGCTCGCTTGGCTCGCTTGGCTCGCTTGGCTCGCTTGGCTCGCTTGGCTCGCTTGGCTCGCTTGGCTCGCTTGGCTCGCTTGGCTCGCTTGGCTCGCTTGGCTCGCTTGGCTCGCTTGGCTCGTTTGGCTCGTTTGGCTCGTTTGACTCGTTTGACACGTTTGACTCGTTTGACTCGTTTGACTCGTTTGACTCGTTTGACTCGTTTGACTCGTTTGGCTCGTTTGGCTCGTTTGGCTCGTTTGGCTCGTTTGGCTCGTTTGACTCGATTGTCCTGTTCGACCCGTTTTACTCGTTTAACTCGTTTCACTCGTTTGACTCGTTTGACTCGTTTGACTCGTTTGGGTCGTTTGACTCGTTTGACTCGTTTGGGTCGTTTGACTCGTTTCACTCGTTTGACTCGATGGTCCTGTTCGACCCGTTTCACTCGTTCGACCCGTTTGACACGTTTGACTCGTTTGACTCGTTTGACTCGTTTGACTCGTTTGACTCGTTTGACTCGTTTGACTCGTTTGACTCGTTTGACTCGTTTGGCTCGTTTGGCTCGTTTGGCTCGTTTGGCTCGTTTGGCTCGTTTGACTCGTTTGGCTCGTTTGACTCGTTTGACTCGTTTGACTCGTTTGACTCGTTTGACTCGTTTGACTCGATTGGCTCGTTTGACTCGTTTGACTCGTTTGACTCGTTTGACTCGTTTGACTCGTTTGACTCGTTTGACTCGTTTGACTCGTTTGACTCGTTTGACTCGTTTGACTCGTTTGACTCGTTTGACTCGTTTGACTCGTTTGACTCGTTTGACTCGTTTGACTCGTTTGACTCGTTTGACTCGTTTGACTCGTTTGACTCGTTTGACTCGTTTGACTCGTTTGACTCGTTTGACTCGTTTGACTCGTTTGACTCGTTTGACTCGTTTGACTCGTTTGACTCGTTTGACTCGTTTGACTCGTTTGACTCGTTTGACTCGTTTGACTCGTTTGACTCGTTTGACTCGTTTGACTCGTTTGACTCGTTTGACTCGTTTGACTCGTTTGACTCGTTTGACTCGTTTGGCTCGTTTGGCTCGTTTGGCTCGTTTGGCTCGTTTGGCTCGTTTGGCTCGTTTGGCTCGTTTGGCTCGTTTGGCTCGTTTGGCTCGTTTGGCTCGTTTGGCTCGTTTGGCTCGTTTGGCTCGTTTGGCTCGTTTGGCTCGTTTGGCTCGTTTGGCTCGTTTGGCTCGTTTGGCTCGTTTGGCTCGTTTGGCTCGTTTGGCTCGTTTGGCTCGTTTGGCTCGTTTGGCTCGTTTGGCTCGTTTGGCTCGTTTGGCTCGTTTGGCTCGTTTGGCTCGTTTGGCTCGTTTGGCTCGTTTGTCTCGTTTGGCTCGTTTGGCTCGTTTGGCTCGTTTGGCTCGTTTGGCTCGTTTGACTCGATTGTCCTGTTCGACCCGTTTCACTCGTTTAACTCGTTTCACTCGTTTGACTCGTTTGACTCGTTTGACTCGTTTGACTCGTTTGACTCGTTTGACTCGTTTGACTCGTTTGACTCGTTTGACTCGTTTGACTCGTTTGACTCGTTTGACTCGTTTGACTCGTTTGACTCGTTTGACTCGTTTGACTCGTTTGACTCGTTTGACTCGTTTGACTCGTTTGACTCGTTTGACTCGTTTGACTCGTTTGACTCGTTTCGCTCGTTTGACTCGTTTCGCTCGTTTGACTCGTTTCGCTCGTTTGACTCGTTTCGCTCGTTTGACTCGTTTCGCTCGTTTGACTCGTTTCGCTCGTTTGACTCGTTTCGCTCGTTTGACTCGCTTGGCTCGCTTGGCTCGCTTGGCTCGCTTGGCTCGCTTGGCTCGCTTGGCTCGCTTGGCTCGCTTGGCTCGCTTGGCTCGCTTGGCTCGCTTGGCTCGCTTGGCTCGCTTGGCTCGCTTGGCTCGCTTGGCTCGCTTGGCTCGCTTGGCTCGCTTGGCTCGCTTGGCTCGCTTGGCTCGCTTGGCTCGCTTGGCTCGTTTGGCTCGTTTGGCTCGTTTGACTCGTTTGGCTCGTTTGGCTCGTTTGGCTCGTTTGGCTCGCTTGGCTCGTTTGGCTCGCTTGGCTCGCTTGGCTCGCTTGGCTCGCTTGGCTCGCTTGGCTCGCTTGGCTCGCTTGGCTCGCTTGGCTCGCTTGGCTCGCTTGGCTCGCTTGGCTCGCTTGGCTCGCTTGGCTCGCTTGGCTCGCTTGGCTCGCTTGGCTCGCTTGGCTCGCTTGGCTCGCTTGGCTCGCTTGGCTCGCTTGGCTCGCTTGGCTCGCTTGGCTCGCTTGGCTCGCTTGGCTCGCTTGACTCGCTTGACTCGCTTGACTCGTTTGACTCGTTTGACTCGTTTGACTCGTTTGACTCGTTTGGCTCGCTTGGCTCGCTTGGCTCGCTTGGCTCGCTTGGCTCGCTTGGCTCGCTTGGCTCGCTTGGCTCGCTTGGCTCGCTTGGCTCGCTTGGCTCGCTTGGCTCGCTTGGCTCGCTTGGCTCGCTTGGCTCGCTTGGCTCGCTTGGCTCGCTTGGCTCGCTTGGCTCGCTTGGCTCGCTTGGCTCGCTTGGCTCGCTTGGCTCGTTTGACTCGTTTGACTCGTTTGACTCGTTTGACTCGTTTGACTCGTTTGACTCGTTTGACTCGTTTGACTCGTTTGACTCGTTTGACTCGTTTGACTCGTTTGACTCGTTTGACTCGTTTGACTCGTTTGACTCGTTTGACTCGTTTGACTCGTTTGACTCGTTTGACTCGTTTGACTCGTTTGACTCGTTTGACTCGTTTCGCTCGTTTGACTCGTTTCGCTCGTTTGACTCGCTTGGCTCGCTTGGCTCGCTTGGCTCGCTTGGCTCGCTTGGCTCGCTTGGCTCGCTTGGCTCGCTTGGCTCGCTTGGCTCGCTTGGCTCGCTTGGCTCGCTTGGCTCGCTTGGCTCGCTTGGCTCGCTTGGCTCGCTTGGCTCGCTTGGCTCGCTTGGCTCGCTTGGCTCGCTTGGCTCGCTTGGCTCGCTTGGCTCGCTTGGCTCGCTTGGCTCGCTTGGCTCGCTTGGCTCGCTTGGCTCGCTTGGCTCGCTTGGCTCGCTTGGCTCGCTTGGCTCGCTTGGCTCGTTTGGCTCGTTTGACACGTTTGACTCGTTTGACTCGTTTGACTCGTTTGACTCGTTTGACTCGTTTGACTCGTTTGACTCGTTTGACTCGTTTGGCTCGTTTGGCTCGATTGGCTCGTTTGGCTCGTTTGGCTCGTTTGACTCGTGTTACGTTCGGAACGTAAAATTTTTCTTTTTGGTCAGGATATGTATCAACAACGCCTAGCGTTATGGGAAATCCCTCGTTGATCATACTCCTGCCTATTAATTAATAATATTTTTGATAGACCAAGAACCCCTTTTCTTGGAGCGTCGTCGTCTCGACGTATTGCCGTCCCGTGATACAGATAAGGCGGTGCTGACGCAGCGGCAATCTCACCAGAGAGTCGCGTTCGAAAGGACCAGTGATTCTCCTTCTGTGCCGAATCCATCCTGTGTAAGCGGCAGGAGTGCGTTTCAACAATGCCTTGCAGCATTGTGGGAGAACCCTCGCTGAGAACACCTCTGACCGCCGCGTTAAACATTGTAACATAATCAGTAACGGCTACAGCGGGAATGCGCAGACTGGATTATTTCTTAGAATACTGACGGAATTGTATACTCTACATCCGGTGCAGGGAACCGCGCCTTCCCACGGTTTTGTCGCATGTGTGAATTAATTAATTAATTGATTATAATTTATTGTTAAAATTGAATACCCAACACAATTTCTGATAGTCCAACGACTGTGGGATTTCCCTAGTCAGAAATCGTGTATATGAGTTTATGAATATTGAGGAAAAGCCCCTAGCTGTGCGAAATTGTATAGTTTCAGGATGTGGGATGTCATGTTTTCCTGTGCGTACTAATGTTCCGTAAAGATTGATCATGTATTTGAATCGGGAGTCTGATGGATGAACGTGAACACGCACACACACCGCCTCATTAAGTAGACGGGCCCATGGTAGCGCGGCCGAGCGATAAAATGCAGCGTAAGCATTTTCGGTACGGACCCACCCTGGTCGCTGCCGGGAGCGTGAAGCTGCGACACTCCGTGACGATAAATCGTGAGGTACGTGTCGCTGGGTCCGCGAGTGTTTCGAGCTAGAGTTCCTCGGTAGTGAAACCGTGTGAAAGACTCGCTTCGCGAAACAACTAATTCATTTTATTAAACTTAGCGAAACAAATATTCTAATAACTTCGAAACTATTTATTTGTTAACGATTTACCTTAAGACTTCAACGGATTTGCTCAATTAAGATTATAATTATTCAATTTTCAAAAACGAAACCAAGTGTGTGCGTGTTCGCGTTTAATCATCTTTTCTGATTCAGGTTTATCAGCGACTCAGAGCTATACAAGCTGCAAGTTTTAATCCTAAAACGGAAATTAAAAGCATTTTGTCATTTATATCAACTGTGACTGTCTGGTGAGTTGTACATCTTATCTCTTTCTGTACACGGAAATACATTGTTATAATTGATTCGAAACTAACGATAATTTCTGACAGTCAATCGACTGTGGGATTCCCCTAGTCAGGAGTTATCTCCAATTATATCAAATATCTATGTTTTGTGAAATGATATATTGAGTTGTCCATATTTTATTATTTCATTGCTATGTTCTTTTGCTTCATTCGTTATTTAATCATTAAAACCTTTATTTACTATTAAATTCTACTCATCAATTACCTATCTGATTCCACTGAAAAGTTCCGTACGGGACTAGAGCACCAACGATCCCAAAATCTACCCCTTATCCATCCGATAAGGTACTTAGAGAATTAAAATTTAAAATAATTGACTGTTACAAGCGCGGCGAGCCTCCTTGCTTTTCAAACGAAAATATCCAATACTGCAACTTCTGATAGTCTAATGACTGTGGGATATCCCTAATCTGAAGTTGTAAGTATAAAACGTGCCGCTCGAACACTAAAGCCCGCGGCGCGTAACAGATCTGGTGGCAGCGGTGGGATACCAGGAATTTCTTGTAAAAAAAAAAAAAAAAACTTCCTGGGTGCTCATATTCATTGAAATCGGATAGAATTTATAAAATTTTCCATTTTTGTATATATTATCAGTGTGGTCGTGGTAGCGCTGGGTCTATTATCTATATTTATTGACTCGTTCTGGCTATATATTTCATTTCAAACATTTAACCATGGCTCAGGACGCAAGCGCAATGATGACCTCCATGGCGGAGTGCTTGACTATTCAGAATAGTACGTTAAATATTCCTTACTTTGATGGGAAGGGCGTTCCTCTGAAGGATTTTGTACAGGATGTGCAAAATAGTGCAAGTCTAGTGCCTCCTGCGTTAGAGGGATCATTTTTGAAATCAATATTAGGGAAATTGAAGGGTCCAGCCCGCGATAGCACGTATGGAAAAACATTTAAGACAGTTAATGAATTAATTAAACATCTAAAGGGTAGATTCGCCCCTGGCAAAAATTATCCTTACTATCAACATGAAATAGAAAATATTCGGATGAAAAAGGAAGAATCAGTTAGCGATTTTTATGACAGATTAAACATATTAATTAGCGGAGCTCGAGTTGCGCTAGAAGATAGTTATGGAGAGAATGCAGAACAAATGCTATTGCCATTAAAAGAATGTGGATTGGAAGCTTATATTCGCGGACTTCCAGATGAAATAGCGCGATCAGTAGATGCGCGTGACCCTAAAACTTTAGACGATGCGAGAAAATTTGCAGTACGTATAGAAACGCGAATGAAATCCGGAATATTACCTTCGAATGAAACTCAGAAAGTATCATTTAATCAGAATAATAGCTATCCTCGATCATCGAATCCTTACTATCAGGATTACGCTAATCGCCAATCTATAAATCCTCCTCGCTATCATAATTATGCAATTCGAAACGAAGAAGAGAATCGCACACGTTCTCCAAGTCCCAGTCCAGACGTAAGCGGAACGCCAATAGGAATTTTGAAACCTCCATCACGCAACCATTTTTACAATCCACCGGGATTTCCTCCGCATCCATATTATCCGCCTTATTTCTATCCGCCAATGCCATATCCAAATTATTATCCCTACCACCATTATAATGCAAATAGTAATGAACCATCACGTTCAGCGAGAGATGGATATTCACAAGGGTCTAGACCAAGATCTCCATCTCCCGTTCCTTCATCAACGAGACCGGGTTCTCCATATAATAGAAATACTAGACCCGAAGATAGAAATGACCATTTAAACGCACAAATGACCCGACGGACGGACGCGACATCGAGTCATTCGGAAAAAGAGCGTCATGCAACAGTAAAATTTCTGGCAAACCAAGAAAAATCGCAACGATAGAAAAACCCGAATCCCCATTAGTAAAAATGATGGGTAAGGAGTTGAATATGGGTTGTGCGTATTTCCTCGTAGATACAGGAGCAGATATAAATATAATCAAATTAAGCGCCCTTGACGACAATGTTTCAGTCGCGCTTCACGAATCAGTTGCTATCTCAGGAATAACTCCGGATACGACAGAGACTTTAGGTACCACAATAGTTACATTATTAGGCAAACCTGTAAAATTTCATGTCGTAAGATCTTCATTCGTACTACGTTGCGATGGTATATTAGGTAAAGAGTATCTCTCACAAGAGCAGGCTGAAATTTCCTTCGCCCATAACACACTGGTAACCCGAAGCGATCCTATTAAACCCATACCTTTTATTGGCCATGATCCAGTACCTCGTAGGGTAGGACCCCGAGTTTTATATTTAAAAGCACGTACTAGACAAGCGGTTGCCATTGACGTTACGAATCAGGATTTAAAAGAGGGATATTTACAAAAAATTGAAACTATAGATGGCTTGTACATTGGTGAAGCTGTCGTGTCTGTAAATGACCAAGGTGCATGTCACGTCTTTGCTGTTAACACAACGGATAAGGATGTCGAAGTCGAAATTCCGCCACAAGAATTAATTCCATTTGAGTATCATAACTTCCCCGAAGAACAAAATTATTTCGATTCTGATACGGAAGATGAGACCTTGCCAATCGCGGAAGATAGAGTTTTAGAAATCATTAAAAAATTGCGTCTCGATCATTTGAACGAAGAAGAACGGGATCATGTAATTAAAATCATTAAAGAATTTCCGGAACGATTCCACTTGCCTTGTGATAAATTACCATGTACATCATACATTAAACATAGAATCCCCACAGTAGATGATGTTCCTGTGAATACGCGACAGTATCGCTTCCCTCCGGTTCATAAAGATGAAATAGAAAAACAGGTCCGTAATAAACTCAATAATGGAATAATAGTACCTTCAAATTCACCGTATAATTCGCCCATTTGGATTGTTCCGAAGAAACCAGATTCTAAAGGCAATCTGAGATGGAGAATAGTCATAGATTTCCGTAATCTTAACGAAAAAACCATTGGCGATGCATATCCTTTACCAAACATTACCGATATACTGGATCACTTAGGTGAAGCTCGATATTTTTCAACATTTGACTTAGCAAGCGGATTTCAACAAATTGAGATGGATCCTAAAGATAGACAAAAAACAGCCTTCACGACTCCAAATGGTCATTACGAATATATCCGAATGCCGGAAGGTCTCAAAAATGCTCCAGCGACTTTTCAAAGGTTAATGGATCAAGTCTTACGCGGATTACAGGGTGTAGAAGTTTTCGTTTATTTGGATGATATTGTGGTATATGCTAAAAATTTAGAAGAGCATGAAAAGAAAATTCGTCGTTTATTCACGCGTTTGGCCGATGCAAAATTAACTTTACAACCGGATAAGTGCGAATTTCTCAAAATAGAAGTTGCTTACCTAGGACATGTTATTAGTCGGGCAGGTGTAAAACCAGATCCCAAAAAGATTAGTGCAGTAAAGAATTTTCCTCGCCCGAAAAATCAGAAAAACATTAGGCAATTTCTAGGTTTAGCAGGATATTATAGACGCTTTATCAAAAACTTCGCTGAAAAGGCTAAACCGTTGTCGGATTTGCTAAAGAAAAATTCTACCTTCATTTGGGGAAAAGAGCAAAAGAAAGGATTTTTGGAATTACGAAAAGCACTTTGTAAAAGCCCCATACTTCAATATCCAAATTTCGATAATCAATTCACTTTAACTACAGATGCGTCAGATTATGCTATAGGCGCTGTACTTAGTCAGGAAATCGATGGTCAAGATCTACCAGTTGCATACCTTTCTAGGATTCTAACTAAACCAGAACAAAATTATTTCACTACAGAAAAAGAATGTTTGGCAGTCCTTTATGCAATTTTACACTTCAGACCATATTTATACGGCCGAAAATTCACCCTTGTTAGTGATCATGAACCGTTAAGGTGGATTAATTCAATAAAAGATCCAGGACAAAGATTGATCCGTTGGCGACTAAAATTACGAGATTATGAGTACGAATTTGTTCATAAGGCAGGAAAATTAAACACAAATGCTGATGCCTTATCAAGGAATCCGGTCATAGTAAACGAACTATGTTCGTCTGATGATTTCAGTTTATCGGATTCCTCTGATGACGCAAAATCAGAGTTACAACCTGAATGCCCAAAATTATTACCAATAAATAAACCTTCAACAACGTGCAAACGAACACCGACATCTTCGGGATCAGATGTTTCCAAACCTAAGGAAAAAGTAGCTAGCTTACCGGGAAAATCAAAAATAGGGAAACCAGTAAGTTCAATGCCTAAACCCAAGAAATCTATACCTTTAGATACCAGTGCAATAGCAACTAGAACGCGAGCAAAGACCGAAGTTCCGGGACCATCAAAATCACAGGAATTAGGTAAATCAAAAGAGCTTTCTCTAGCGGAGGATGACGATTCTGATGACGAACAGTCAGATCCGCCTATATTCCGTCAACGAAGGAGTACACTGCCGAATCTGGGATTTCATCCTAAACAGATGGTGGAGAAACCTAAAATCCCAGATTCACAGGGTGCAGTGCCCGATACGGAATTGCGGGAGAGGGGGAGTGAGTCCGAAGTAGAGAAAACTATTGCCATCAATTTACCCGAAGTTCGCGATAGTGATACAGATGATCAGAACAAACCGGCGTCCACATTTATAGATTTAGAAGAGCTACAAGAGTCTTTCAATAGATTTGAAAAATCATTATTAGATAAAAGCGCTCAATTACAGGAAATTGAGAAGGAAGCTGTTCTATTGGATACCCTTTCCGAGGGAGACATTGTGGACGAACGTACACAAGAAATATTAAAAGATATGGATCCATATGATGACGATACTGGGGACGAGGAATTAAATAGACGAATAGAAAAATTATTACAACAAGCTAGGGATTCCGAAAAGGATAGCCAAATTTCAAATCCAAGGCGTGAGGAAACGGCGAGTAAAGCACCTCAACTAAAAAATATTCCGGAAGAATCAGAACTAGAAATAACTGCAATAGGAGTGCCTGATAGTACGATCGTTAATAGGCCTAGATACAGTTCAACCTTACCTACCCCGATAATAGATCCAAGTCCTATAGCACTTTCAACACCATTTCCAAACACAACGACTGATCAAACTCCCAAGGAGGGAGGTAGGCAACCTATCGTTCAAAAGTCTACTCCTAGGCAACTTTTCCCACAAATCTCAAATTCATCATCCATATACATCCCGGACGCTGATTACATACCTCCGGATATAGAATTCGAATATCGCAACAAGCAATACAAAAGTAAAGACATCGTAACTTCTACGAGACAAAATCTAACGTATTATAGATCAAACTATGTACATTTCATTTCTTCCGATTGTGAACTTGTTACACCAGTGAGTATATTGCTCTCCGACCTAGGCATCATCAATGCGAACGACTTAAAAGAAGCAAAGCCCAGAGTGGGTCAAATACTAATAACAAAGCGCGGTAAAAATAGAATCTTTAGCGTAGTCATAAAAGGGAGACATTTTGATAAAATTTCCACTCAGGATTTGGAACTTGGCTTACAGAACCTAAGAAAAATACTTTCAGATTTAGATATAACGGGTCTAAGAATTTCACAGAATGGCGACTTTACAGACGAATTACCTCAAGGTACGTTAATAGAAATATTAAGGAATACATTTGAGGATAGCAATATTGAAATAGCCCTTTGTTACGGAAACACTCAGGTACCTCCGGAAGAACTTCGCCTGAAAATCATTTCAGAGTTACATGAAAGTTTGGTAGGAGGACACAAGGGTTTAACAAAGACATATTGCAGGATTCGAGAACGATTTTATTGGCCAGGTATGCGTAATGATATTCAAAATTATATCCGTACTTGCAATAGTTGCCAGAATCAAAAATTAGTACGAACTAAAACTCGCGAACCAATGTTAATTACTGACACTCCATTAGAGCCATTTTCCAAAGTATCATTGGATACTGTAGGTCCTTTACCTACTACTCCCAGCGGGAATAAACATATTCTAACTATGCAAGATAATTTGACAAAATATTGCATAGCTGTCCCTGTTCCAGATATAAAAGCTGAAACAATAGCTCATGCATTGGTAACTAATCTTATATTGCAGTATGGAACACCACGTGCAATACTAACGGATAAAGGGACTAGTTTCATTAATAAGATAATTCGGAATTTAGCTAAAATCTTCAAAATTCAACATGTCACTACATCCGGGTATAGACCCCAAACCAATGGTGCATTAGAAAGAAGTCACATAGTATTAACCGAATACATAAGCCATTACATGAATGATTTTGACGATTGGGATAGATTAGTACCCTTTGCTATGTTTTCTTATAATACATCTGTCCATGAAGCCACAAATTTTACCCCGTATGAATTAGTTTTTGGCAAACTTGCGCGTTGCCCGAGTTCCTTCCCAGACGGCGAGAATTTGGTCACATACAATTCATATTTACATGATCTAATAACGCGACTTTCGGAGATGCAAGTAATAGCAGGACAAAATTTGGTTCAGGCAAAAGAAAGATCAAAATTGTATTATGATAGAAACGCCCGTCCCTTCAGAGGGAAAATAGGAGACATGGTACGTGTTTTGGTAGAACCAAAAAGAGGAAAATTTGCCCGGCGCTACCACGGACCATATAAAATTATTGGGATATTAGAAGGAAACAATGTTTTGTTAAGAGATGAAGTTGGTAAAATGCTCACCAAACATGTCGATAAATTACAATTAAATTGGAGTCCTGATTGATTTGACTGATTCAGGTTGAGAGATGACGCTGACCCGACTGATACTCTTTCTTACTCTGCAACACATCGCGCGGACCCAGGAACTATACAGACTGACACGTACGGATTCGAACCCGGGTTTATACTTTGAAAAGATCAACGCAATTAGATTTCAAAGGGCCGATTGGCGTTTCATGCTAGTTATAGATATAGATAAAATAGTAGCTGAATTTCCGAATGAATTCGAGAAAATTGAACAAACTTACAGTTTATGTACTAAATTTCCAACCCCGATACAATGTGATTCCTTACTACGGGCAAAATACTTAAACAATATGGTACGAGAAGCATCAGATTTACGGATGGAACTTATAGAATTGAGCACAGAAATTAAGAGTTCAGAATATGAACCACATAATTTGCCTAAAGCTATCACGCGCAGAAATGCACCCTTCGGATTCATAGGTTCAATTAGCCATGCTTTATTTGGAACTTTAGACAGTGATGATGCTGAATACATTAACAAGGAAATAGATAAGATATATGCTGATCAGAAAAAGATCACCCAACTTGTCAAAAATCAAACCCATATAATCATAAGTGATCTGCATAAAGTTCATAAAACTTTCAACCGAATTGCCGTAGAAGTAAAAACCAATAGACAGAAGATTTCCGAATTAGAAATGCAAATTGATAAACAATTAGCCTTGAATTATAGCTTAGCAATGAGTCAATATTCAGCATCTGTTGAGACCTCTTTAAAGCATTATATTACTGCAACGCAACGCTTTATCACGGCTTTGATTACTGCACGCAACGGAAAATTACATCCATCATTATTGAGCGGATCTAGTTTCAAAACAACAGTAAACGAGATACATAATTCAATGATCGATTTTGAACTTCCTATACCACGGGATCATCAACGAATTGAGGATTTGGTCAAGATGTCCCGTGTCAACTTAAGATATATAACAGGAAAAATGGTCGTGACGGTACACATACCATTAGTAAATCGGATTGAATATGACTTTTATAAAATACACATATTACCAATTCCTCAGTATTTAAACAATAGCTTTGACGATAATGGTAATAGAACCATAATTTCGGCTTTCATTTTACCGGAATTTCCATATATGGGAATAAGCACTGACCATTCAAAATTCTTCGGATCGGATAAAGGATTCATAGATTCTTGCACTTGGGCATGGCATTATTACATTTGCCCACAGGACGTCCCGTTGCAAGATGTGGCTCACAGAACTTGTGAAACTTCACTATTACTTCAACCGGATCCAAAATTCTTACGCTTGTGTAATATTAGAATCATGCCGTATCACGTACCTTCCTGGCGAAAATTAACTACACTTGGCGGATGGTTATATTCATTTGAACAACCTGAACCGATGCAGATTCTATGCGGCCGGAAAAAGAATGCCCATACCACCATAGTTGGAACAGGAATCTTGGAAATACATCCAGATTGTTTTGCAAAAACACGATATCACACCTTATTAGGATCAAAAACATACCTGAGCAGAGATTCTTATTATTACATTCCTAATATGTTACTGAATATTAGCCTGATATCACCTAATATCTATCAGTATTCCAAGGGAAAACACACCCCAATGAATCTATTTCCAAACGACAATAATAAACTGGAACGCACATCTGATTCTTTGTACGAAATTGAAGCCCAACTAGAGGAAATTGGAGAACATCACCGAGCAAGAAAATCACATTTGTCATTGACGTACGGAACAATAGCGGCACAGGCCTTAATTATAACAGGATTGATGATTTACTATTTCTGGGATCCACTGAAGACCTTGTTCCTGAGGAACCGGGGCCCGAAACATGTAACTGAGGAAGCCCCAGCCAATCAACCTGCTGCAATACCGTTGCAAGAATCGTCTATTCCGGAAAACAGACCACCGTTGCCTATTCAGAGGGCGATGATAAACTGCTAGAAATATCTATACCCAATAGCAAACCCTGACAGTCCAAGGACTATGGGAATTCCCTTGTCAGAAATTGTTGTTGGTTACGATTCTTCTAATGTTCTTTTCCTTCTTTGATAATGAAAATGTTATTTCATAATTTTGGTCTTGCTTTCTGTGACTGTCTGTACACTAGCGAAATGGCATCATCCAGTTTCTCCCGGCCGGAGACTCTCGATCGGCGACTGTTCGTCAGCCGTTTGGCGCCGTATACCAAAAAGGAGAAGCTGATGGAGATATTCCGCCCGTATGGGGTTGAACATGTGGTGGTGCTGCGGAAGACATCGGGGAATCATGCTTTCGTGACCTTTAAGTCTATGGACGGTGCAAGGAAGGCTTTGGCTGCGGCGGACGCAGGAATAATATGCCACAAGAGGAAGCTAAGGGTGTTGATGGCGGACTCGTGGCACAGCACCAAATTAATTCCCCCAAGACCCGACGTGAACCCATTCCCTGGTTTAGATTTGCGTGAACAGATTCCACTCCCAATAGAATGCATCTCCAAAATTGCCAACTACTTGCCGTTTGCTGACAGGAGCCGTCTAGAAATGGTGTCTAGAAGGTGGCGACTCGGAAGCCTGGCCTCGTATCACGGTCTCCGCCATATCGACCTGAATAACTGGTGCTGGCCGAATACATGGGAGGGGACGATAGTGAGCACCGAGTCATTTTACTGGCTCCTGAAGAGAGCAGGTAGTCAGTTAAAGAGCATACGGATAAATGAAGAACCATTGGCAAAATGTTTGAGACCCCAAGTTATCTCCATTGCCGTAAGGAGTTGTCCAGAACTGCAAGCAATAGATCTAACTGCTGTGACGATCCGGCCATCGACCTTGAGAGACCTGGAGTTGGGGGCACCACGTCTTACTTGCCTCAAACTGGGGAAATGCGAGGGTCCCGTGGATCCTGAACTCTTTAAGGTCCTGGCCCTAGCAGGAAGCCTAAAGTCCTTCTGTGTTACGAACACAGACATCACTGGGAAGTCCCTTCTGGCAATCAACAAAAACTTAGAAACATTTTCTCTCCACCGTTGCGAACAATTAAAACCCTCAAACCTAGCAACCACTCTTCAAGGGTTGCGAAATCTGAATTATTTAAAGATCAGTATATGTAAAAATTTAATAGATCATAGTATTTTGCAGGCATTAATTAACAACTCAGACCTGCAGACGACCCTAACGACCTTGGAGTTGCATTTCTGTAGTTTCGAGGAGTTCATGCCTGAAATGGAAATGGAGGAAGGCAACGAGGCAGTTGAAAGGGGAGATTTTGCCGAGCTGGAGTTGGGTCCGGTAGAGATGGCTGTCTCTTTCCCCTCAAAATACCGGAGTATAACAGCCCTGAGTCTTACCTTCTGCGGATGGGTTGCTTCTGGGTTTGTCTCGGAGATTGGCCTATACATGGGGGAAGTAACATCTTTGAATCTGAGCGGTTGCACAAACATCAAAGGAGAATTCGTTCTGGAACCACTCAAGAAATTGGAGAAACTAAAAGTCCTAAACATCAACTACATGCATCCGACTGTCGGTGGATGGATGCTACAATTCCTCAAGGGCTTGGTAGAGGTCCACTGCAGAGAAAGCCAAGGTATCACTGAAGAGGACATTTGCGGTTTGCTGCGACAGTGTCCAGAAATAGTCACAATTGATGTGGAAAGCTGCCCAACCATCAGTAAAACCGTACTGAACTGTGCGTACGAGGTGGTGACAAGGAACCAACGGACAGAGCCAATCTATCTGTATGTCGGAGGGACCAACATTACTCGGTACACCAAGTATAAACGTAATAATTACCTACGCGTGACGCACGACCTAATGTATGAATCGCTATTCACTTCAAATTAATTGTAACAGGATTGCATTGCGACAATGTGCAAACATTATGGGAATTCCCTAGTCCAATGCAACCTGAGCCTGTACGTCCATATATATATATATATATACGACCATAAGCGCTATTGTACCTTATACCTTCAGTATGCATCGTCGGGGACGACGATGGTTCCAAGGAGGGAGGGATGTTACGTTCGGAACGTAAAATTTTTCTTTTTGGTCAGGATATGTATCAACAACGCCTAGCGTTATGGGAAATCCCTCGTTGATCATACTCCTGCCTATTAATTAATAATATTTTTGATAGACCAAGAACCCCTTTTCTTGGAGCGTCGTCGTCTCGACGTATTGCCGTCCCGTGATACAGATAAGGCGGTGCTGACGCAGCGGCAATCTCACCAGAGAGTCGCGTTCGAAAGGACCAGTGATTCTCCTTCTGTGCCGAATCCATCCTGTGTAAGCGGCAGGAGTGCGTTTCAACAATGCCTTGCAGCATTGTGGGAGAACCCTCGCTGAGAACACCTCTGACCGCCGCGTTAAACATTGTAACATAATCAGTAACGGCTACAGCGGGAATGCGCAGACTGGATCATTTCTTAGAATACTGACGGAATTGTATACTCTACATCCGGTGCAGGGAACCGCGCCTTCCCACGGTTTTGTCGCATGTGTGAATTAATTAATTAATTGATTATAATTTATTGTTAAAATTGAATACCCAACACAATTTCTGATAGTCCAACGACTGTGGGATTTCCCTAGTCAGAAATCGTGTATATGAGTTTATGAATATTGAGGAAAAGCCCCTAGCTGTGCGAAATTGTATAGTTTCAGGATGTGGGATGTCATGTTTTCCTGTGCGTACTAATGTTCCGTAAAGATTGATCATGTATTTGAATCGGGAGTCTGATGGATGAACGTGAACACGCACACACACCGCCTCATTAAGTAGACGGGCCCATGGTAGCGCGGCCGAGCGATAAAATGCAGCGTAAGCATTTTCGGTACGGACCCACCTTGGTCGCTGCCGGGAGCGTGAAGCTGCGACACTCCGTGACGATAAATCGTGAGGTACGTGTCGCTGGGTCCGCGAGTGTTTCGAGCTAGAGTTCCTCGGTAGTGAAACCGTGTGAAAGACTCGCTTCGCGAAACAACTAATTCATTTTATTAAACTTAGCGAAACAAATATTCTAATAACTTCGAAACTATTTATTTGTTAACGATTTACCTTAAGACTTCAACGGATTTGCTCAATTAAGATTATAATTATTCAATTTTCAAAAACGAAACCAAGTGTGTGCGTGTTCGCGTTTAATCATCTTTTCTGATTCAGGTTTATCAGCGACTCAGAGCTATACAAGCTGCAAGTTTTAATCCTAAAACGGAAATTAAAAGCATTTTGTCATTTATATCAACTGTGACTGTCTGGTGAGTTGTACATCTTATCTCTTTCTGTACACGGAAATACATTGTTATAATTGATTCGAAACTAACGATAATTTCTGACAGTCAATCGACTGTGGGATTCCCCTAGTCAGGAGTTATCTCCAATTATATCAAATATCTATGTTTTGTGAAATGATATATTGAGTTGTCCATATTTTATTATTTCATTGCTATGTTCTTTTGCTTCATTCGTTATTTAATCATTAAAACCTTTATTTACTATTAAATTCTACTCATCAATTACCTATCTGATTCCACTGAAAAGTCCCGTACGGGACTAGAGCACCAACGATCCCAAAATCTACCCCTTATCCATCCGATAAGGTACTTAGAGAATTAAAATTTAAAATAATTGACTGTTACAAGCGCGGCGAGCCTCCTTGCTTTTCAAACGAAAATATCCAATACTGCAACTTCTGATAGTCTAATGACTGTGGGATATCCCTAATCTGAAGTTGTAAGTATAAAACGTGCCGCTCGAACACTAAAGCCCGCGGCGCGTAACACTCGATTGTCCTGTTCGACCCGTTTCACTCGTTTAACTCGTTTCACTCGTTTGACTCGTTTGACTCGTTTGACTCGTTTGGGTCGTTTGGCTCGTTTGGCTCGTTTGACTCGATTGTCCTGTTCGACCCGTTTCACTCGTTTAACTCGTTTCACTCGTTTGACTCGTTTGACTCGTTTGACTCGTTTGGGTCGTTTGACTCGTTTGACTCGTTTGGGTCGTTTGACTCGTTTCACTCGTTTCACTCGTTTCACTCGTTTCACTCGTTTCACTCGTTTCACTCGTTTGACTCGTTTGACTCGTTTGACTCGTTTGACTCGTTTGACTCGTTTGACTCGTTTGACTCGTTTGACTCGTTTGACTCGTTTGACTCGTTTGACTCGTTTGACTCGTTTGACTCGTTTGACTCGTTTGACTCGTTTGACTCGTTTGACTCGTTTGACTCGTTTGACTCGTTTGACTCGTTTGACTCGTTTGACTCGTTTGACTCGTTTGACTCGTTTGACTCGTTTGACTCGTTTGACTCGTTTGACTCGTTTGACTCGTTTGACTCGTTTGACTCGTTTGACTCGTTTGACTCGTTTGACTCGTTTGACTCGTTTGACTCGTTTGACTCGTTTGACTCGTTTGACTCGTTTGACTCGTTTGACTCGTTTGACTCGTTTGACTCGTTTGACTCGTTTGACTCGTTTGACTCGTTTGACTCGATTGTCCTGTTCGACCCGTTTCACTCGTTTAACTCGTTTCACTCGTTTGACTCGTTTCACTCGTTTGACTCGTTTCACTCGTTTGACTCGTTTCACTCGTTTGACTCGTTTGGGTCGTTTGACTCGTTTGACTCGTTTGGGTCGTTTGACTCGTTTCACTCGTTTGACTCGTTTGACTCGTTTGACTCGTTTGACTCGGTTGACTCGCTTGGCTCGCTTGGCTCGCTTGGCTCGCTTGGCTCGCTTGGCTCGCTTGGCTCGCTTGGCTCGCTTGGCTCGCTTGGCTCGTTTGGCTCGTTTGGCTCGTTTGACTCGTTTGACTCGTTTGACTCGTTTGACTCGTTTGACTCGTTTGGCTCGTTTGACTCGTTTGACTCGTTTGACTCGTTTCACTCGTTTCACTCGTTTGACTCGATTGTCCTGTTCGACCCGTTTCACTCGTTTGACTCGTTTGACTCGTTTGACTCGTTTGACTCGTTTGACTCGTTTGACTCGTTTGACTCGTTTGACTCGTTTGACTCGTTTGACTCGTTTGACTCGTTTGACTCGTTTGACTCGTTTGACTCGTTTGACTCGTTTGACTCGTTTGACTCGTTTGACTCGTTTGACTCGTTTGACTCGTTTGACTCGTTTGACTCGTTTGACTCGTTTGACTCGTTTGACTCGTTTGACTCGTTTGACTCGTTTGACTCGTTTGGCTCGTTTGGCTCGTTTGGCTCGTTTGGCTCGTTTGGCTCGTTTGGCTCGTTTGGCTCGTTTGGCTCGTTTGGCTCGTTTGGCTCGTTTGGCTCGTTTGGCTCGTTTGGCTCGTTTGGCTCGTTTGGCTCGTTTGGCTCGTTTGGCTCGTTTGGCTCGTTTGGCTCGTTTGGCTCGTTTGGCTCGTTTGGCTCGTTTGGCTCGTTTGGCTCGTTTGGCTCGTTTGGCTCGTTTGGCTCGTTTGGCTCGTTTGGCTCGTTTGGCTCGTTTGGCTCGTTTGGCTCGTTTGGCTCGTTTGGCTCGTTTGGCTCGTTTGGCTCGTTTGGCTCGTTTGGCTCGTTTGGCTCGTTTGGCTCGTTTGGCTCGTTTGTCTCGTTTGGCTCGTTTGGCTCGTTTGGCTCGTTTGGCTCGTTTGACTCGATTGTCCTGTTCGACCCGTTTCACTCGTTTAACTCGTTTCACTCGTTTGACTCGTTTGACTCGTTTGACTCGTTTGACTCGTTTGACTCGTTTGACTCGTTTGGCTGGTTTGACACGTTTGACTCGTTTGACTCGTTTGACTCGTTTGACTCGTTTGACTCGTTTGACTCGTTTGACTCGTTTGACTCGTTTGGCTCGTTTGGCTCGATTGGCTCGTTTGGCTCGTTTGGCTCGTTTGACTCGATTGTCCTGTTCGACCCGTTTCACTCGTTTAACTCGTTTCACTCGTTTGACTCGTTTGACTCGTTTGACTCGTTTGGGTCGTTTGGCTCGTTTGGCTCGTTTGACTCGATTGTCCTGTTCGACCCGTTTCACTCGTTTAACTCGTTTCACTCGTTTGACTCGTTTGACTCGTTTGACTCGTTTGGGTCGTTTGACTCGTTTGACTCGTTTGGGTCGTTTGACTCGTTTCACTCGTTTGACTCGTTTGACTCGTTTGACTCGTTTGACTCGTTTGACTCGTTTGACTCGTTTGACTCGTTTGACTCGTTTGACTCGTTTGACTCGTTTGACTCGTTTGACTCGTTTGACTCGTTTGACTCGTTTGACTCGTTTGACTCGTTTGACTCGTTTGACTCGTTTGACTCGTTTGACTCGTTTGACTCGTTTGACTCGTTTGACTCGTTTGACTCGTTTGACTCGTTTGACTCGTTTGACTCGTTTGACTCGTTTGACTCGTTTGACTCGTTTGACTCGTTTGACTCGTTTGACTCGTTTGACTCGTTTGACTCGTTTGACTCGTTTGACTCGTTTGACTCGTTTGACTCGTTTGACTCGTTTGACTCGTTTGACTCGTTTGACTCGTTTGACTCGATTGTCCTGTTCGACCCGTTTCACTCGTTTAACTCGTTTCACTCGTTTAACTCGTTTCACTCGTTTGACTCGTTTCACTCGTTTGACTCGTTTGGGTCGTTTGACTCGTTTGACTCGTTTGGGTCGTTTGACTCGTTTCACTCGTTTGACTCGTTTGACTCGTTTGACTCGTTTGACTCGGTTGACTCGCTTGGCTCGCTTGGCTCGCTTGGCTCGCTTGGCTCGCTTGGCTCGCTTGGCTCGCTTGGCTCGTTTGGCTCGTTTGGCTCGTTTGACTCGTTTTCCTCGTTTGACTCGTTTGACTCGTTTGACTCGTTTGACTCGTTTGACTCGTTTGGCTCGTTTGACTCGTTTGACTCGTTTGACTCGTTTGACTCGTTTGACTCGTTTGACTCGTTTGACTCGTTTGACTCGTTTGACTCGTTTGACTCGTTTGACTCGTTTGACTCGTTTGACTCGTTTGACTCGTTTGACTCGTTTGACTCGTTTGACTCGTTTGACTCGTTTGACTCGTTTGACTCGTTTGACTCGTTTGACTCGTTTGACTCGTTTGACTCGTTTGACTCGTTTGACTCGTTTGACTCGTTTGACTCGTTTGACTCGTTTGACTCGTTTGACTCGTTTGACTCGTTTGACTCGTTTGACTCGTTTGACTCGTTTGACTCGTTTGACTCGTTTGACTCGTTTGACTCGTTTGACTCGTTTGACTCGTTTGACTCGTTTGACTCGTTTGACTCGTTTGACTCGTTTGACTCGTTTGACTCGTTTGACTCGTTTGACTCGTTTGACTCGTTTGACTCGTTTGACTCGTTTGACTCGTTTGACTCGTTTGACTCGTTTGACTCGTTTGACTCGTTTGACTCGTTTGACTCGTTTGACTCGTTTGACTCGTTTGACTCGTTTGACTCGTTTGACTCGTTTGACTCGTTTGACTCGTTTGACTCGTTTGACTCGTTTGACTCGTTTGACTCGTTTGACTCGTTTGACTCGTTTGACTCGTTTGACTCGTTTGACTCGTTTGACTCGTTTGACTCGTTTGACTCGTTTGACTCGTTTGACTCGTTTGACTCGTTTGACTCGTTTGACTCGTTTGACTCGTTTGACTCGTTTGACTCGTTTGACTCGTTTGACTCGTTTGGCTCGTTTGGCTCGTTTGGCTCGTTTGGCTCGTTAGGCTCGTTTGGCTCGTTTGGCTCGTTTGGCTCGTTTGGCTCGTTTGGCTCGTTTGGCTCGTTTGGCTCGTTTGGCTCGTTTGGCTCGTTTGGCTCGTTTGGCTCGTTTGGCTCGTTTGGCTCGTTTGGCTCGTTTGGCTCGTTTGGCTCGTTTGGCTCGTTTGGCTCGTTTGGCTCGTTTGGCTCGTTTGGCTCGTTTGGCTCGTTTGGCTCGTTTGGCTCGTTTGGCTCGTTTGACTCGATTGTCCTGTTCGCCCCGTTTCACTCGTTTAACTCGTTTCACTCGTTTGACTCGTTTGACTCGTTTGACTCGTTTGACTCGTTTGACTCGTTTGACTCGTTTGACTCGTTTGACTCGTTTGACTCGTTTGACTCGTTTGACTCGTTTGACTCGTTTGACTCGTTTGACTCGTTTGACTCGTTTGACTCGTTTGACTCGTTTGACTCGTTTGACTCGTTTGACTCGTTTGACTCGTTTGACTCGTTTGACTCGTTTGACTCGTTTGACTCGTTTGACTCGTTTGACTCGTTTGACTCGTTTGACTCGTTTGACTCGTTTGACTCGTTTGACTCGTTTGACTCGTTTGACTCGTTTGACTCGTTTGACTCGTTTGACTCGTTTGACTCGTTTGACTCGTTTGACTCGTTTGACTCGTTTGACTCGTTTGACTCGTTTGACTCGTTTGACTCGTTTGACTCGTTTGACTCGTTTGACTCGTTTGACTCGTTTGACTCGTTTGACTCGTTTGACTCGTTTGACTCGTTTGGCTCGTTTGACTCGTTTGGCTCGTTTGACTCGTTTGGCTCGTTTGACTCGTTTGGCTCGTTTGGCTCGTTTGGCTCGTTTGGCTCGTTTGGCTCGTTTGGCTCGTTTGGCTCGTTTGGCTCGTTTGGCTCGTTTGGCTCGTTTGGCTCGTTTGGCTCGTTTGGCTCGTTTGGCTCGTTTGGCTCGTTTGGCTCGTTTGGCTCGTTTGGCTCGTTTGGCTCGTTTGGCTCGTTTGGCTCGTTTGGCTCGTTTGGCTCGTTTGACTCGTTTGGCTCGTTTGGCTCGTTTGGCTCGTTTGGCTCGTTTGGCTCGTTTGGCTCGTTTGGCTCGTTTGGCTCGTTTGGCTCGTTTGGCTCGTTTGGCTCGTTTGGCTCGTTTGGCTCGTTTGGCTCGTTTGGCTCGTTTGGCTCGTTTGGCTCGTTTGGCTCGTTTGGCTCGTTTGGCTCGTTTGGCTCGTTTGGCTCGTTTGGCTCGTTTGGCTCGTTTGGCTCGTTTGGCTCGTTTGGCTCGTTTGGCTCGATTGTCCTGTTCGACCCGTTTCACTCGTTTAACTCGTTTGACTCGTTTGACTCGTTTGACTCGTTTGACTCGTTTGACTCGTTTGACTCGTTTGACTCGTTTGACTCGTTTGACTCGTTTGACTCGTTTGACTCGTTTGACTCGTTTGACTCGTTTGACTCGTTTGACTCGTTTGACTCGTTTGACTCGTTTGACTCGTTTGACTCGTTTGACTCGTTTGACTCGTTTGACTCGTTTGACTCGTTTGACTCGTTTGACTCGTTTGACTCGTTTGACTCGTTTGACTCGTTTGACTCGTTTGACTCGTTTGACTCGTTTGACTCGTTTGACTCGTTTGACTCGTTTGACTCGTTTGACTCGTTTGACTCGTTTGACTCGTTTGACTCGTTTGACTCGTTTGACTCGTTTGACTCGTTTGACTCGTTTGACTCGTTTGACTCGTTTGACTCGTTTGACTCGTTTGACTCGTTTGACTCGTTTGACTCGTTTGACTCGCTTGGCTCGTTTGACTCGCTTGGCTCGCTTGGCTCGCTTGGCTCGCTTGGCTCGCTTGGCTCGCTTGGCTCGCTTGGCTCGCTTGGCTCGCTTGGCTCGCTTGGCTCGCTTGGCTCGCTTGGCTCGCTTGGCTCGCTTGGCTCGCTTGGCTCGCTTGGCTCGCTTGGCTCGCTTGGCTCGCTTGGCTCGCTTGGCTCGCTTGGCTCGCTTGGCTCGCTTGGCTCGCTTGGCTCGCTTGGCTCGCTTGGCTCGCTTGGCTCGTTTGGCTCGTTTGGCTCGTTTGGCTCGTTTGGCTCGTTTGGCTCGTTTGGCTCGTTTGGCTCGTTTGGCTCGTTTGGCTCGTTTGGCTCGTTTGGCTCGTTTGGCTCGTTTGGCTCGTTTGGCTCGTTTGGCTCGTTTGGCTCGTTTGGCTCGTTTGGCTCGTTTGGCTCGTTTGGCTCGTTTGGCTCGTTTGGCTCGTTTGGCTCGTTTGGCTCGTTTGGCTCGTTTGGCTCGTTTGGCTCGTTTGGCTCGTTTGGCTCGTTTGGCTCGTTTGGCTCGTTTGGCTCGTTTGGCTCGATTGTCCTGTTCGACCCGTTTCACTCGTTTAACTCGTTTGACTCGTTTGACTCGTTTGACTCGTTTGACTCGTTTGACTCGTTTGACTCGTTTGACTCGTTTGACTCGTTTGACTCGTTTGACTCGTTTGACTCGTTTGACTCGTTTGACTCGTTTGACTCGTTTGACTCGTTTGCCTCGTTTGACTCGTTTGACTCGTTTGACTCGTTTGACTCGTTTGACTCGTTTGACTCGTTTGACTCGTTTGACTCGTTTGACTCGTTTGACTCGTTTGACTCGTTTGACTCGTTTGACTCGTTTGACTCGTTTGACTCGTTTGACTCGCTTGGCTCGCTTGGCTCGCTTGGCTCGCTTGGCTCGCTTGGCTCGCTTGGCTCGCTTGGCTCGCTTGGCTCGCTTGGCTCGCTTGGCTCGCTTGGCTCGCTTGGCTCGCTTGGCTCGCTTGGCTCGCTTGGCTCGCTTGGCTCGCTTGGCTCGCTTGGCTCGCTTGGCTCGCTTGGCTCGCTTGGCTCGCTTGGCTCGCTTGGCTCGCTTGGCTCGCTTGGCTCGCTTGGCTCGCTTGGCTCGCTTGGCTCGTTTGGCTCGTTTGACACGTTTGACTCGTTTGACTCGTTTGACTCGTTTGACTCGTTTGACTCGTTTGACTCGTTTGACTCGTTTGACTCGTTTAACTCGTTTCACTCGTTTGACTCGTTTGACTCGTTTGACTCGTTTGACTCGTTTGGCTCGATTGACTCGTTTGACTCGTTTGACTCGTTTCACTCGTTTGACTCGTTTGACTCGTTTGACTCGTTTGACTCGTTTGACTCGTTTGACTCGTTTCACTCGTTTCACTCGTTTGACTCGATTGTCTTGTTCGACCCGTTTCACTCGTTTGACTCGTTTCACTCGTTTGACTCGTTTGACTCGTTTGACTCGTTTGGGTCGTTTGACTCGTTTCACTCGTTTGACTCGATTGTCCTGTTCGACCCGTTTAACTCGTTCGACCCGTTTGACACGTTTGACTCGTTTGGCTCGTTTGGCTCGTTTGGCTCGTTTGGCTCGTTTGGCTCGTTTGGCTCGTTTGGCTCGTTTGGCTCGTTTGGCTCGATTGGCTCGATTGGCTCGTTTGGCTCGTTTGGCTCGTTTGGCTCGTTTGGCTCGTTTGGCTCGTTTGGCTCGGTTGGCTCGTTTGGCTCGCTTGGATCGCTTGGCTCGGTTGGCTCGGTTGGCTCGTTTGGCTCGTTTGGCTCGTTTGACTCGTTTGACTCGATTGACTCGTTTGACTCGTTTGACTCGTTTGACTCGTTTGACTCGTTTGACCCGATTGACTCGAGTAACTCGTTTGACTCGTTTGACTCGTTTGACTCGTTTGACTCGTTTGACTCGTTTGACTCGTTTGACTCGTTTGACTCGTTTGACTCGTTTGACTCGTTTGACTCGTTTGACTCGTTTGACTCGTTTGACTCGTTTGACTCGTTTGACTCGTTTGACTCGTTTGACTCGTTTGACTCGTTTGACTCGTTTGACTCGTTTGACTCGTTTGACTCGTTTGACTCGTTTGACTCGTTTGACTCGTTTGACTCGTTTGACTCGTTTGACTCGTTTGACTCGTTTGACTCGTTTGACTCGTTTGACTCGTTTGACTCGTTTGACTCGTTTGACTCGTTTGACTCGTTTGACTCGTTTGACTCGTTTGACTCGTTTGACTCGTTTGACTCGTTTGACTCGTTTGACTCGTTTGACTCGTTTGACTCGTTTGACTCGTTTGACTCGTTTGGCTCGTTTGACTCGCTTGACCCGATTGACTCGCTTGACCCGATTGACTCGAGTAACTCGTTTGACTCGTTTGACTCGTTTGACTCGATTGACTCGTTTGACTCGTTTGACTCGTTTCACTCGTTTGACTCGTTTGACTCGTTTGACTCGTTTGACTCGTTTCACTCGTTTGACTCGTTTGACTCGTTTGACTCGTTTGACTCGTTTGACTCGTTTGACTCGTTTGACTCGTTTGACTCGTTTGACTCGTTTGACTCGTTTGACTCGTTTGACTCGTTTGACTCGTTTGACTCGTTTGACTCGTTTGACTCGTTTGACTCGTTTGACTCGTTTGACTCGTTTGACTCGTTTGACTCGTTTGACTCGTTTGACTCGTTTGACTCGTTTGACTCGTTTGACTCGTTTGACTCGATTGACTCGTTTGACTCGTTTGACTCGTTTGACTCGTTTGACTCGTTTGACTCGTTTGACTCGTTTGACTCGTTTGACTCGTTTGACTCGTTTGACTCGTTTGACTCGTTTGACTCGTTTGACTCGTTTGACTCGTTTGACTCGTTTGACTCGTTTGACTCGTTTGACTCGTTTGACTCGTTTGACTCGTTTGACTCGTTTGACTCGCTTGACCCGATTGACTCGAGTAACTCGTTTGACTCGTTTGACTCGTTTGACTCGATTGACTCGTTTGACTCGTTTGACTCGTTTCACTCGTTTGACTCGTTTGACTCGTTTGACTCGTTTGACTCGTTTCACTCGTTTCACTCGTTTGACTCGATTGTCCTGTTCGACCCGTTTCACTCGTTTGACTCGTTTGACTCGTTTGACTCGTTTGGGTCGTTTGACTCGTTTCACTCGTTTGACTCGATTGTCCTGTTCGACCCGTTTCACTCGTTCGACCCGTTTGACACGTTGGACTCGTTTGGCTCGTTTGGCTCGTTTGGCTCGTTTGGCTCGTTTGGCTCGTTTGGCTCGTTTGGCTCGTTTGGCTCGTTTGGCTCGTTTGGCTCGTTTGGCTCGTTTGGCTCGTGTGGCTCGTTTGGCTCGTTTGGCTCGTTTGGCTCGTTTGGCTCGATTGGCTCGTTTCGCTTTTTGGCTCGTTTGGCCCGTTTGGCTCGTTTGGCTCGTTTGGCTCGTTTGGCTCGTTTGGCTCGTTTGGCTCGTTTGGCTCGTTTGGCTCGCTTGGCTCGCTTGGCTCGGTTGGCTCGTTTGGCTCGTTTGGCTCGTTTGGCTCGTTTGGCTCGTTTGACTCGTTTGACTCGATTGACTCGTTTGACTCGTTTGACTCGTTTGACTCGTTTGACTCGTTTGACTCGTTTGACTCGTTTGACTCGTTTGACTCGTTTGACTCGTTTGACTCGTTTGACTCGTTTGACTCGTTTGACTCGTTTGACTCGTTTGACTCGTTTGACTCGTTTGACTCGATTGACTCGTTTGACTCGTTTGACTCGTTTCACTCGTTTGACTCGTTTGACTCGTTTGACTCGTTTGACTCGTTTCACTCGTTTCACTCGTTTGACTCGATTGTCTTGTTCGACCCGTTTCACTCGTTTGACTCGTTTCACTCGTTTGACTCGTTTGACTCGTTTGACTCGTTTGGGTCGTTTGACTCGTTTCACTCGTTTGACTCGATTGTCCTGTTCGACCCGTTTCACTCGTTCGACCCGTTTGACACGTTTGACTCGTTTGGCTCGTTTGGCTCGTTTGGCTCGTTTGGCTCGTTTGGCTCGTTTGGCTCGTTTGGCTCGATTGGCTCGTTTGGCTCGTTTGGCTCGTTTGGCTCGTTTGGCTCGTTTGGCTCGTTTGGCTCGTTTGGCTCGTTTGGCTCGTTTGGCTCGATTGGCTCGTTTGGCTCGTTTGGCTCGTTTGGCTCGTTTGGCTCGTTTGGCTCGTTTGGCTCGTTTGGCTCGTTTGGCTCGTTTGGCTCGTTTGTCTCGTTGGCTCGTTTGGCTCGTTTGGCTCGTTTGGCTCGTTTGGCTCGTTTGGCTCGTTTGGCTCGTTTGGCTCGTTTGGCTCGATTGGCTCGTTTGGCTCGTTTGGCTCGTTTGGCTCGTTTGGCTCGTTTGGCTCGTTTGGCTCGTTTGGCTCGGTTGGCTCGTTTGGCTCGCTTGGATCGCTTGGCTCGGTTGGCTCGGTTGGCTCGTTTGGCTCGTTTGGCTCGTTTGACTCGTTTGACTCGATTGACTCGTTTGACTCGTTTGACTCGTTTGACTCGTTTGACTCGTTTGACCCGATTGACTCGAGTAACTCGTTTGACTCGTTTGACTCGTTTGACTCGTTTGACTCGTTTGACTCGTTTGACTCGTTTGACTCGTTTGACTCGTTTGACTCGTTTGACTCGTTTGACTCGTTTGACTCGTTTGACTCGTTTGACTCGTTTGACTCGTTTGACTCGTTTGACTCGTTTGACTCGTTTGACTCGTTTGACTCGTTTGACTCGTTTGACTCGTTTGACTCGTTTGAATCGTTTGACTCGTTTGACTCGTTTGACTCGTTTGACTCGTTTGACTCGTTTGACTCGTTTGACTCGTTTGACTCGTTTGACTCGTTTGACTCGTTTGACTCGTTTGACTCGTTTGACTCGTTTGACTCGTTTGACTCGTTTGACTCGTTTGGCTCGTTTGGCTCGTTTGACTCGTTTGACTCGATTGACTCGTTTGACTCGTTTGACTCGTTTGACTCGTTTGACTCGTTTGACCCGATTGACTCGAGTAACTCGTTTGACTCGTTTGACTCGTTTGACTCGTTTGACTCGTTTGACTCGTTTGACTCGTTTGACTCGTTTGACTCGTTTGACTCGTTTGACTCGTTTGACTCGTTTGACTCGTTTGACTCGTTTGACTCGTTTGACTCGTTTGACTCGTTTGACTCGTTTGACTCGTTTGACTCGTTTGACTCGTTTGACTCGTTTGACTCGTTTGACTCGTTTGACTCGTTTGACTCGTTTGACTCGTTTGACTCGTTTGACTCGTTTGACTCGTTTGACTCGTTTGACTCGTTTGACTCGTTTGACTCGTTTGACTCGTTTGACTCGTTTGACTCGTTTGACTCGTTTGACTCGTTTGACTCGTTTGACTCGTTTGACTCGTTTGACTCGTTTGACTCGTTTGACTCGTTTGACTCGTTTGACTCGTTTGACTCGTTTGACTCGTTTGACTCGTTTGACTCGTTTGACTCGTTTGACTCGTTTGACTCGTTTGACTCGTTTGACTCGTTTGACTCGTTTGACTCGTTTGACTCGTTTGACTCGTTTGACTCGTTTGACTCGTTTGACTCGTTTGACTCGTTTGACTCGTTTGACTCGTTTGACTCGTTTGACTCGTTTGACTCGTTTGACTCGTTTGACTCGTTTGACTCGTTTGACTCGTTTGACTCGTTTGACTCGTTTGACTCGTTTGACTCGTTTGACTCGTTTGACTCGTTTGACTCGTTTGACTCGTTTGACTCGTTTGACTCGTTTGACTCGTTTGACTCGTTTGACTCGTTTGACTCGTTTGACTCGTTTGACTCGTTTGACTCGTTTGACTCGTTTGACTCGTTTGACTCGTTTGACTCGTTTGACTCGTTTGACTCGTTTGACTCGTTTGACTCGTTTGGCTCGTTTGGCTCGTTTGGCTCGTTTGGCTCGCTTGGCTCGCTTGGCTCGCTTGGCTCGCTTGGCTCGCTTGGCTCGCTTGGCTCGCTTGGCTCGCTTGACTCGTTTGACTCGTTTGACTCTTTTCACTCGTTTGACTCGTTTGACTCGTTTGACTCGATTGACTCGTTTCACTCGTTTGACTCGTTTGACTCGATTGTCCTGTTCGACCCGTTTCACTCGTTTGCCTCGTTTGACTCGTTTCACTCGTTTCACTCGTTTGACTCGTTTGACTCGATTGTCCTGTTCGACCCGTTTGACTCGCTTGACTCGATTGTCCTGTTCGACCCGTTTGACTCGTTTGACTCGTTTGACTCGTTTGACTCGTTTGACTCGTTTGACTCGTTTGACTCGTTTGACTCGTTTGACTCGTTTGACTCGTTTGACTCGTTTGACTCGTTTGACTCGTTTGACTCGTTTGACTCGTTTGACTCGTTTGACTCGTTTGACTCGTTTGACTCGTTTGACTCGTTTGACTCGTTTGACTCGTTTGACTCGTTTGACTCGTTTGACTCGTTTGACTCGTTTGACTCGTTTGACTCGTTTGACTCGTTTGACTCGTTTGACTCGTTTGACTCGTTTGACTCGTTTGACTCGTTTGACTCGTTTGACTCGTTTGACTCGTTTGACTCGTTTGACTCGTTTGACTCGTTTGACTCGTTTGACTCGTTTGACTCGTTTGACTCGTTTGACTCGTTTGACTCGTTTGACTCGTTTGACTCGTTTGACTCGTTTGACTCGTTTGACTCGTTTGACTCGTTTGACTCGTTTGACTCGTTTGACTCGTTTGACTCGTTTGACTCGTTTGACTCGTTTGACTCGTTTGACTCGTTTGACTCGTTTGACTCGTTTGACTCGTTTGACTCGTTTGACTCGTTTGACTCGTTTGACTCGTTTGACTCGTTTGACTCGTTTGACTCGTTTGACTCGTTTGACTCGTTTGACTCGTTTGACTCGTTTGACTCGTTTGACTCGTTTGACTCGTTTGACTCGTTTGACTCGTTTGACTCGTTTGACTCGTTTGACTCGTTTGACTCGTTTGACTCGTTTGACTCGTTTGACTCGTTTGACTCGTTTGACTCGTTTGACTCGTTTGACTCGTTTGACTCGTTTGACTCGTTTGACTCGTTTGACTCGTTTGACTCGTTTGACTCGTTTGACTCGTTTGACTCGTTTGACTCGTTTGACTCGTTTGACTCGTTTGACTCGTTTGACTCGTTTGACTCGTTTGACTCGTTTGACTCGTTTGACTCGTTTGACTCTTTTGACTCGTTTGACTCGTTTGACTCGTTTGACTCGTTTGACTCGTTTGACTCGTTTGACTCGTTTGACTCGTTTGAATCGTATAACTCGTTTGACTCGTTTGACTCGTTTGACTCGATTGTCCTGTTCGACCCGTTTCACTCGTTCGACCCGATTGACCCGTTTGACACGTTTGACTCGTTTGACTCGTTTGACTCGTTTGACTCGTTTGACTCGTTTGACTCGTTTGACTCGTTTGACTCGTTTGACTCGATTGACTCGTTTCACTCGTTTGACTCGTTTGACTCGATTGTCCTGTTCGACCCGTTTCACTCGTTTGCCTCGTTTGACTCGTTTGACTCGTTTGACTCGTTTGACTCGATTGTCCTGTTCGACCCGTTTGACTCGCTTGACTCGATTGTCCTGTTCGACCCGTTTGACTCGTTTGACTCGTTTGACTCGTTTGACTCGTTTGACTCGTTTGACTCGTTTGGCTCGTTTGGCTCGTTTGGCTCGTTTGGCTCGTTTGGCTCGCTTGGCTCGCTTGGCTCGCTTGGCTCGCTTGGCTCGCTTGGCTCGCTTGGCTCGCTTGGCTCGCTTGGCTCGCTTGGCTCGCTTGGCTCGCTTGACTCGTTTGACTCGTTTGACTCTTTTCACTCGTTTGACTCGTTTGACTCGTTTGACTCGATTGACTCGTTTCACTCGTTTGACTCGTTTCACTCGATTGTCCTGTTCGACCCGTTTCACTCGTTTGCCTCGTTTGACTCGTTTCACTCGTTTGACTCGTTTGACTCGATTGTCCTGTTCGACCCGTTTGACTCGCTTGACTCGATTGTCCTGTTCGACCCGTTTGACTCGTTTGACTCGTTTGACTCGTTTGACTCGTTTGACTCGTTTGACTCGTTTGACTCGTTTGACTCGTTTGACTCGTTTGACTCGTTTGACTCGTTTGACTCGTTTGACTCGTTTGACTCGTTTGACTCGTTTGACTCGTTTGACTCGTTTGACTCGTTTGACTCGTTTGACTCGTTTGACTCGTTTGACTCGTTTGACTCGTTTGACTCGTTTGACTCGTTTGACTCGTTTGACTCGTTTGACTCGTTTGACTCGTTTGACTCGTTTGACTCGTTTGACTCGTTTGACTCGTTTGACTCGTTTGACTCGTTTGACTCGTTTGACTCGTTTGACTCGTTTGACTCGTTTGACTCGTTTGACTCGTTTGACTCGTTTGACTCGTTTGACTCGTTTGACTCGTTTGACTCTTTTGACTCGTTTGACTCGTTTGACTCGTTTGACTCGTTTGACTCGTTTGACTCGTTTGACTCGTTTGACTCGTTTGAATCGTATAACTCGTTTGACTCGTTTGACTCGTTTGACTCGATTGTCCTGTTCGACCCGTTTCACTCGTTCGACCCGATTGACCCGTTTGACACGTTTGACTCGTTTGACTCGTTTGACTCGTTTGACTCGTTTGACTCGTTTGACTCGTTTGACTCGTTTGACTCGTTTGACTCGATTGACTCGTTTCACTCGTTTGACTCGTTTGACTCGATTGTCCTGTTCGACCCGTTTCACTCGTTTGCCTCGTTTGACTCGTTTCACTCGTTTGACTCGTTTGACTCGATTGTCCTGTTCGACCCGTTTGACTCGCTTGACTCGATTGTCCTGTTCGACCCGTTTGACTCGTTTGACTCGTTTGACTCGTTTGACTCGTTTGACTCGTTTGACTCGTTTGGCTCGTTTGGCTCGTTTGGCTCGTTTGGCTCGTTTGGCTCGCTTGGCTCGCTTGGCTCGCTTGGCTCGCTTGGCTCGCTTGGCTCGCTTGGCTCGCTTGGCTCGCTTGGCTCGCTTGGCTCGCTTGGCTCGCTTGACTCGTTTGACTCGTTTGACTCTTTTCACTCGTTTCACTCGTTTGACTCGTTTGACTCGATTGACTCGTTTCACTCGTTTGACTCGTTTGACTCGATTGTCCTGTTCGACCCGTTTCACTCGTTTGCCTCGTTTGACTCGTTTCACTCGTTTGACTCGTTTGACTCGATTGTCCTGTTCGACCCGTTTGACTCGCTTGACTCGATTGTCCTGTTCGACCCGTTTGACTCGTTTGACTCGTTTGACTCGTTTGACTCGTTTGACTCGTTTGACTCGTTTGACTCGTTTGACTCGTTTGACTCGTTTGACTCGTTTGACTCGTTTGACTCGTTTGACTCGTTTGACTCGTTTGACTCGTTTGACTCGTTTGACTCGTTTGACTCGTTTGACTCGTTTGACTCGTTTGACTCGTTTGACTCGTTTGACTCGTTTGACTCGTTTGACTCGTTTGACTCGTTTGACTCGTTTGACTCGTTTGACTCGTTTGACTCGTTTGACTCGTTTGACTCGTTTGACTCGTTTGACTCGTTTGACTCGTTTGACTCGTTTGACTCGTTTGACTCGTTTGACTCGTTTGACTCGTTTGACTCGTTTGACTCGTTTGACTCGTTTGACTCGTTTGACTCGTTTGACTCGTTTGACTCGTTTGACTCGTTTGACTCGTTTGACTCGTTTGACTCGTTTGACTCGTTTGACTCGTTTGACTCGTTTGACTCGTTTGACTCGTTTGACTCGTTTGACTCGTTTGACTCGTTTGACTCGTTTGACTCGTTTGACTCGTTTGACTCGTTTGACTCGTTTGACTCGTTTGACTCGTTTGACTCGTTAGACTCGTTAGACTCGTTTGACTCGTTTGACTCGTTTGACTCGTTTGACTCGTTTGACTCGTTTGACTCGTTTGACTCGTTTGACTCGTTTGACTCGTTTGACTCGTTTGACTCGTTTGACTCGTTTGACTCGTTTGACTCGTTTGACTCGTTTGACTCGTTTGACTCGTTTGACTCGTTTGACTCGTTTGACTCGTTTGACTCGTTTGACTCGTTTGACTCGTTTGACTCGTTTGACTCGTTTGACTCGTTTGACTCGTTTGACTCGTTTGACTCGTTTGACTCGTTTGACTCGTTTGACTCGTTTGACTCGTTTGACTCGTTTGACTCGTTTGACTCGTTTGACTCGTTTGACTCGTTTGACTCGTTTGACTCGTTTGACTCGTTTGACTCGTTTGACTCGTTTGACTCGTTTGACTCGTTTGACTCGTTTGACTCGTTTGACTCGTTTGACTCGTTTGACTCGTTTGACTCGTTTGACTCGTTTGACTCGTTTGACTCGTTTGACTCGTTTGACTCGTTTGACTCGTTTGACTCGTTTGACTCGTTTGACTCGTTTGACTCGTTTGACTCGTTTGACTCGTTTGACTCGTTTGACTCGTTTGACTCGTTTGACTCGTTTGACTCGTTTGACTCGTTTGACTCGTTTGACTCGTTTGACTCGTTTGACTCGTTTGACTCGTTTGACTCGTTTGACTCGTTTGACTCGTTTGACTCGTTTGACTCGTTTGACTCGTTTGACTCGTTTGACTCGTTTGACTCGTTTGACTCGTTTGACTCGTTTGACTCGTTTGACTCGTTTGACTCGTTTGACTCGTTTGACTCGTTTGACTCGTTTGACTCTTTTGACTCGTTTGACTCGTTTGACTCGTTTGACTCGTTTGACTCGTTTGACTCGTTTGACTCGTTTGACTCGTTTGAATCGTATAACTCGTTTGACTCGTTTGACTCGTTTGACTCGATTGTCCTGTTCGACCCGTTTCACTCGTTCGACCCGATTGACCCGTTTGACACGTTTGACTCGTTTGACTCGTTTGACTCGTTTGACTCGTTTGACTCGTTTGACTCGTTTGACTCGTTTGACTCGTTTGACTCGTTTGACTCGTTTCACTCGTTTGACTCGTTTGACTCGATTGTCCTGTTCGACCCGTTTCACTCGTTTGCCTCGTTTGACTCGTTTCACTCGTTTGACTCGTTTGACTCGATTGTCCTGTTCGACCCGTTTGACTCGCTTGACTCGATTGTCCTGTTCGACCCGTTTGACTCGTTTGACTCGTTTGACTCGTTTGACTCGTTTGACTCGTTTGACTCGTTTGGCTCGTTTGGCTCGTTTGGCTCGTTTGGCTCGTTTGGCTCGCTTGGCTCGCTTGGCTCGCTTGGCTCGCTTGGCTCGCTTGGCTCGCTTGGCTCGCTTGGCTCGCTTGGCTCGCTTGGCTCGCTTGGCTCGCTTGACTCGTTTGACTCGTTTGACTCTTTTCACTCGTTTGACTCGTTTGACTCGTTTGACTCGATTGACTCGTTTCACTCGTTTGACTCGTTTGACTCGATTGTCCTGTTCGACCCGTTTCACTCGTTTGCCTCGTTTGACTCGTTTCACTCGTTTGACTCGTTTGACTCGATTGTCCTGTTCGACCCGTTTGACTCGCTTGACTCGATTGTCCTGTTCGACCCGTTTGACTCGTTTGACTCGTTTGACTCGTTTGACTCGTTTGACTCGTTTGACTCGTTTGACTCGTTTGACTCGTTTGACTCGTTTGACTCGTTTGACTCGTTTGACTCGTTTGACTCGTTTGACTCGTTTGACTCGTTTGACTCGTTTGACTCGTTTGACTCGTTTGACTCGTTTGACTCGTTTGACTCGTTTGACTCGTTTGACTCGTTTGACTCGTTTGACTCGTTTGACTCGTTTGACTCGATTGACTCGATTGACTCGTTTGACTCGTTTGACTCGTTAGACTCGTTTGACTCGTTTGACTCGTTTGACTCGTTTGACTCGTTTGACTCGTTTGACTCGTTTGACTCGTTTGACTCGTTTGACTCGTTTGACTCGTTTGACTCGTTTGACTCGTTTGACTCGTTTGACTCGTTTGACTCGTTTGACTCGTTTGACTCGTTTGACTCGTTTGACTCGTTTGACTCGTTTGACTCGTTTGACTCGTTTGACTCGTTTGACTCGTTTGACTCGTTTGACTCGTTTGACTCGTTTGACTCGTTTGACTCGTTTGACTCGTTTGACTCGTTTGACTCGTTTGACTCGTTTGACTCGTTTGACTCGTTTGACTCGTTTGACTCGTTTGACTCGTTTGACTCGTTTGACTCGTTTGACTCGTTTGACTCGTTTGACTCGTTTGACTCGTTTGACTCGTTTGACTCGTTTGACTCGTTTGACTCGTTTGACTCGTTTGACTCGTTTGACTCGTTTGACTCGTTTGACTCGTTTGACTCGTTTGACTCGTTTGACTCGTTTGACTCGTTTGACTCGTTTGACTCGTTTGACTCGTTTGACTCGTTTGACTCGTTTGACTCGTTTGACTCGTTTGACTCGTTTGACTCGTTTGACTCGTTTGACTCGTTTGACTCGTTTGACTCGTTTGACTCGTTTGACTCGTTTGACTCGTTTGACTCGTTTGACTCGTTTGACTCGTTTGACTCGTTTGACTCGTTTGACTCGTTTGACTCGTTTGACTCGTTTGACTCGTTTGACTCGTTTGACTCGTTTGACTCGTTTGACTCGTTTGACTCGTTTGACTCGTTTGGCTCGTTTGGCTCGTTTGGCTCGTTTGGCTCGTTTGGCTCGTTTGGCTCGCTTGGCTCGTTTGGCTCGCTTGGCTCGCTTGGCTCGCTTGGCTCGCTTGGCTCGCTTGGCTCGCTTGGCTCGCTTGGCTCGCTTGGCTCGCTTGACTCGATTGTCCTGTTCGACCCGTTTCACTCGTTTGCCTCGTTTGACTCGTTTGGCTCGTTTGGCTCGTTTGGCTCGTTTGGCTCGTTTGGCTCGCTTGGCTCGCTTGGCTCGCTTGGCTCGCATGGCTCGCTTGGCTCGCTTGGCTCGCTTGGCTCGCTTGGCTCGCTTGGCTCGCTTGGCTCGCTTGGCTCGCTTGGCTCGCTTGGCTCGCTTGGCTCGCTTGGCTCGCTTGGCTCGCTTGGCTCGCTTGGCTCGCTTGGCTCGCTTGGCTGGCTTGGCTCGCTTGGCTCGCTTGGCTCGCTGGGCTCGCTTGGCTCGCTTGGCTCGCTTGGCTCGTTTGGCTCGTTTGGCTCGTTTTGCTCGTTTGGCTCGTTTGGCTCGTTTGACTCGTTTGACTCGTTTGACTCGTTTGACTGGTTTGACTCGTTTGACTCGTTTGGCTCGTTTGACTCGTTTGACTCGGTTGACTCGGTTGACTCGCTTGGCTCGCTTGGCTCGCTTGGCTCGCTTGGCTCGCTTGGCTCGCTTGGCTCGCTTGGCTCGCTTGGCTCGCTTGGCTCGCTTGGCTCGCTTGGCTCGCTTGGCTCGCTTGGCTCGCTTGGCTCGCTTGGCTCGCTTGGCTCGCTTGGCTCGCTTGGCTCGCTTGGCTCGCTTGGCTCGCTTGGCTCGCTTGGCTCGCTTGGCTCGCTTGGCTCGCTTGGCTCGCTTGGCTCGCTTGGCTCGCTTGGCTCGCTTGGCTCGCTTGGCTCGCTTGGCTCGCTTGGCTCGCTTGGCTCGCTTGGCTCGCTTGGCTCGCTTGGCTCGCTTGGCTCGCTTGGCTCGCTTGGCTCGCTTGGCTCGCTTGGCTCGCTTGGCTCGCTTGGCTCGCTTGGCTCGCTTGGCTCGCTTGGCTCGCTTGGCTCGCTTGGCTCGCTTGGCTCGCTTGGCTCGCTTGGCTCGCTTGGCTCGCTTGGCTCGCTTGGCTCGCTTGGCTCGCTTGGCTCGTTTGGCTCGTTTGACTCGTTTGGCTCGTTTGACTCGTTTGGCTCGTTTGATTCGTTTGACTCGTTTGACTCGTTTGACTCGTTTGACTCGTTTGACTCGTTTGACTCGTTTGACTCGTTTGACTCGTTTGACTCGTTTGACTCTTTTGACTCGTTTGACTCGATTGACTCGTTTCACTCGTTTGACTCGTTTGACTCGTTTGACTCGTTTGATTCGTTTCACTCGTTTGACTCGATTGTCCTGTTCGACCCGTTTGACTCGTTTGGCTCGTTTGACTCGTTTGGGTCGTTTGACTCGTTTGACTCGTTTGACTCGTTTGTCCTGTTCGACCCGTTTCACTCGTTCGACCCGTTTGACCCGTTTGACTCGTTTGACTCGTTTGACTCGTTTGACTCGTTTGACTCGTTTGACTCGTTTGACTCGTTTGACTCGTTTGACTCGTTTGACTCGTTTGACTCGTTTGACTCGTTTGACTCGTTTGACTCGTTTGACTCGTTTGACTCGTTTGACTCGTTTGACTCGTTTGACTCGTTTGACTCGTTTGACTCGTTTGACTCGTTTGACTCGTTTGACTCGTTTGACTCGTTTGACTCGTTTGACTCGTTTGACTCGTTTGACTCGTTTGACTCGTTTGACTCGTTTGACTCGTTTGACTCGTTTGACTCGTTTGACTCGTTTGACTCGTTTGACTCGTTTGACTCGTTTGACTCGTTTGACTCGTTTGACTCGTTTGACTCGTTTGACTCGTTTGACTCGTTTGACTCGTTTGACTCGTTTGACTCGTTTGACTCGTTTGACTCGTTTGACTCGTTTGACTCGTTTGACTCGTTTGACTCGTTTGACTCGTTTGACTCGTTTGACTCGTTTGACTCGTTTGACTCGTTTGACTCGTTTGACTCGTTTGACTCGTTTGACTCGTTTGGCTCGTTTCGCTCGTTTGGCTCGCTTGGCTCGCTTGGCTCGCTTGGCTCGCTTGGCTCGCTTGGCTCGCTTGACTCGTTTGACTCGTTTGACTCTTTTCACTCGTTTGACTCGTTTGACTCGTTTGACTCGATTGACTCGTTTCACTCGTTTGACTCGTTTGACTCGATTGTCCTGTTCGACCCGTTTCACTCGTTTGCCTCGTTTGACTCGTTTCACTCGTTTCACTCGTTTCACTCGTTTCACTCGTTTGACTCGTTTGACTCGTTTGACTCGTTTGACTCGTTTGACTCGTTTGACTCGTTTGACTCGTTTGACTCGTTTGACTCGTTTGACTCGTTTGACTCGTTTGACTCGTTTGACTCGTTTGACTCGTTTGACTCGTTTGACTCGTTTGACTCGTTTGACTCGTTTGACTCGTTTGACTCGTTTGACTCGTTTGACTCGTTTGACTCGTTTGACTCGTTTGACTCGTTTGACTCGTTTGACTCGTTTGACTCGTTTGACTCGATTGACTCGTTTCACTCGTTTGACTCGTTTGACTCGATTGTCCTGTTCGACCCGTTTCACTCGTTTGCCTCGTTTGACTCGTTTCACTCGTTTCACTCGTTTCACTCGTTTCACTCGTTTCACTCGTTTCACTCGTTTGACTCGTTTGACTCGTTTGACTCGTTTGACTCGTTTGACTCGTTTGACTCGTTTGACTCGTTTGACTCGTTTGACTCGTTTGACTCGTTTGACTCGTTTGACTCGTTTGACTCGTTTGACTCGTTTGACTCGTTTGACTCGTTTGACTCGTTTGACTCGTTTGACTCGTTTGACTCGTTTGACTCGTTTGACTCGTTTGACTCGTTTGACTCGTTTGACTCGTTTGACTCGTTTGACTCGTTTGACTCGTTTGACTCGTTTGACTCGTTTGACTCGTTTGACTCGTTTGACTCGTTTGGCTCGTTTGGCTCGTTTGGCTCGTTTGGCTCGTTTGGCTCGCTTGGCTCGTTTGGCTCGCTTGGCTCGCTTGGCTCGCTTGGCTCGCTTGGCTCGCTTGGCTCGCTTGGCTCGCTTGGCTCGCTTGGCTCGCTTGACTCGATTGTCCTGTTCGACCCGTTTCACTCGTTTGCCTCGTTTGACTCGTTTGGCTCGTTTGGCTCGTTTGGCTCGTTTGGCTCGTTTGGCTCGCTTGGCTCGCTTGGCTCGCTTGGCTCGCTTGGCTCGCTTGGCTCGCTTGGCTCGTTTGGCTCGTTTGACTCGTTTGGCTCGTTTGACTCGTTTGGCTCGTTTGATTCGTTTGACTCGTTTGACTCGTTTGACTCGTTTGACTCGTTTGACTCGTTTGACTCGTTTGACTCGTTTGACTCGTTTGACTCGTTTGACTCGTTGACTCGTTTGACTCGTTTGACTCGTTTGACTCGTTTGACTCGATTGACTCGTTTCACTCGTTTGACTCGTTTGACTCGTTTGACTCGTTTGACTCGTTTGACTCGTTTGACTCGTTTGACTCGTTTGACTCGTTTGATTCGTTTCACTCGTTTGACTCGATTGTCCTGTTCGACCCGTTTGACTCGTTTGGCTCGTTTGACTCGTTTGGGTCCTTTGACTCGTTTGACTCGTTTGACTCGTTTGTCCTGTTCGACCCGTTTCACTCGTTCGACCCGTTTCACTCGTTCGACCCGTGTGACCCGTTTGACTCGTTTGACTCGTTTCACTCGTTTGACTCGTTTGACTCGTTTGACTCGTTTGACTCGTTTGACTCGTTTGACTCGTTTGACTCGTTTGACTCGTTTGACTCGTTTGACTCGTTTGACTCGTTTGACACGTTTGACTCGTTTGGCTCGTTTGGCTCGCTTGGCTCGCTTGGCTCGCTTGGCTCGCTTGGCTCGCTTGGCTCGCTTGGCTCGCTTGGCTCGCTTGGCTCGCTTGGCTCGCTTGGCTCGCTTGGCTCGCTTGGCTCGCTTGGCTCGCTTGGCTCGCTTGGCTCGCTTGGCTCGCTTGGCTCGCTTGGCTCGCTTGGCTCGCTTGGCTCGCTTGGCTCGCTTGGCTCGCTTGGCTCGCTTGGCTCGCTTGGCTCGCTTGGCTCGCTTGGCTCGCTTGGCTCGCTTGGCTCGCTTGGCTCGCTTGGCTCGCTTGGCTCGCTTGGCTCGCTTGGCTCGTTTGGCTCGTTTGGCTCGTTTGACTCGTTTGGGTCGTTTGACTCGTTTGACTCGTTTGACTCGTTTGTCCTGTTCGACCCGTTTCACTCGTTCGACCCGTTTCACTCGTTCGACCCGTTTGACCCGTTTGACTCGTTTGACTCGTTTCACTCGTTTGACTCGTTTGACTCGTTTGACTCGTTTGACTCGTTTGACTCGTTTGACTCGTTTGACTCGTTTGACTCGTTTGACTCGTTTGACTCGTTTGGCTCGTTTGGCTCGTTTGGCTCGTTTGGCTCGTTTGGCTCGTTTGGCTCGTTTGGCTCGTTTGGCTCGTTTGGCTCGTTTGGCTCGTTTGGCTCGTTTGGCTCGTTTGGCTCGTTTGGCTCGTTTGGCTCGTTTGGCTCGCTTGGCTCGCTTGGCTCGCTTGGCTCGCTTGGCTCGCTTGGCTCGCTTGGCTCGCTTGGCTCGCTTGGCTCGCTTGGCTCGCTTGGCTCGCTTGGCTCGCTTGGCTCGCTTGGCTCGCTTGGCTCGCTTGGCTCGCTTGGCTCGCTTGGCTCGCTTGGCTCGCTTGGCTCGCTTGGCTCGCTTGGCTCGCTTGGCTCGCTTGGCTCGCTTGGCTCGCTTGGCTCGCTTGGCTCGCTTGGCTCGCTTGGCCTGCTTGGCTCGCTTGGCTCGCTTGGCTCGCTTGGCTCGCTTGGCTCGCTTGGCTCGCTTGGCTCGCTTGGCTCGCTTGGCTCGCTTGGCTCGCTTGGCTCGTTTGGCTCGTTTGGCTCGTTTTGCTCGTTTGGCTCGTTTGACTCGTTTGACTCGTTTGACTCGTTTGACTCGTTTGACTCGTTTGACTCGTTTGACTCGTTTGACTCGTTTGACTCGTTTGACTCGTTTGACTCGTTTGACTCGTTTGACTCGTTTGACTCGTTTGATTCGTTTCACTCGTTTGACTCGATTGTCCTGTTCGACCCGTTTGACTCGTTTGGCTCGTTTGACTCGTTTGGGTCGTTTGACTCGTTTGACTCGTTTGACTCGTTTGTCCTGTTCGACCCGTTTCACTCGTTCGACCCGTTTCACTCGTTCGACCCGTTTGACCCGTTTGACTCGTTTGACTCGTTTCACTCGTTTGACTCGTTTGACTCGTTTGACTCGTTTGACTCGTTTGACTCGTTTGACTCGTTTGGCTCGCTTGGCTCGTTTGGCTCGTTTGGCTCGTTTGGCTCGTTTGGCTCGTTTGGCTCGTTTGGCTCGTTTGGCTCGTTTGGCTCGTTTGGCTCGTTTGGCTCGTTTGGCTCGTTTGGCTCGTTTGGCTCGTTTGCCTCGTTTGGCTCGTTTGGCTCGCTTGGCTCGTTTGGCTCGCTTGGCTCGCTTGGCTCGCTTGGCTCGCTTGGCTCGCTTGGCTCGCTTGGCTCGCTTGGCTCGCTTGGCTCGCTTGGCTCGCTTGGCTCGCTTGGCTCGCTTGGCTCGCTTGGCTCGCTTGGCTCGCTTGGCTCGCTTGGCTCGCTTGGCTCGCTTGGCTCGTTTGGCTCGTTTGACTCGTTTGGCTCGTTTGACTCGTTTGGCTCGTTTGATTCGTTTGACTCGTTTGACTCGTTTGACTCGTTTGACTCGTTTGACTCGTTTGACTCGTTTGACTCGTTTGACTCGTTTGACTCGTTTGACTCTTTTGACTCGTTTGACTCGATTGACTCGTTTCACTCGTTTGACTCGTTTGACTCGTTTGACTCGTTTGATTCGTTTCACTCGTTTGACTCGATTGTCCTGTTCGACCCGTTTGACTCGTTTGGCTCGTTTGACTCGTTTGGGTCGTTTGACTCGTTTGGCTCGTTTGATTCGTTTGACTCGTTTGACTCGTTTGACTCGTTTGACTCGTTTGACTCGTTTGACTCGTTTGACTCGTTTGGCTCGCTTGGCTCGTTTGGCTCGTTTGGCTCGTTTGGCTCGTTTGGCTCGTTTGGCTCGTTTGGCTCGTTTGGCTCGTTTGGCTCGTTTGGCTCGTTTGGCTCGTTTGCCTCGTTTGGCTCGTTTGGCTCGTTTGGCTCGTTTGGCTCGCTTGGCTCGCTTGGCTCGCTTGGCTCGCTTGGCTCGCTTGGCTCGCTTGGCTCGCTTGGCTCGCTTGGCTCGCTTGGCTCGCTTGGCTCGCTTGGCTCGCTTGGCTCGCTTGGCTCGCTTGGCTCGCTTGGCTCGCTTGGCCTGCTTGGCTCGCTTGGCTCGCTTGGCTCGCTTGGCTCGCTTGGCTCGCTTGGCTCGCTTGGCTCGCTTGGCTCGCTTGGCTCGCTTGGCTCGCTTGGCTCGTTTGGCTCGTTTGGCTCGTTTTGCTCGTTTGGCTCGTTTGACTCGTTTGACTCGTTTGACTCGTTTGACTCGTTTGACTCGTTTGACTCGTTTGACTCGTTTGACTCGTTTGACTCGTTTGACTCGTTTGACTCGTTTGACTCGTTTGACTCGTTTGACTCGTTTGACTCGTTTGATTCGTTTCACTCGTTTGACTCGATTGTCCTGTTCGACCCGTTTGACTCGTTTGGCTCGTTTGACTCGTTTGGGTCGTTTGACTCGTTTGACTCGTTTGACTCGTTTGTCCTGTTCGACCCGTTTCACTCGTTCGACCCGTTTCACTCGTTCGACCCGTTTGACCCGTTTGACTCGTTTGACTCGTTTCACTCGTTTGACTCGTTTGACTCGTTTGACTCGTTTGGCTCGTTTGGCTCGCTTGGCTCGTTTGGCTCGCTTGGCTCGCTTGGCTCGCTTGGCTCGCTTGGCTCGCTTGGCTCGCTTGGCTCGCTTGGCTCGCTTGGCTCGCTTGGCTCGCTTGACTCGATTGTCCTGTTCGACCCGTTTCACTCGTTTGCCTCGTTTGACTCGTTTGGCTCGTTTGGCTCGTTTGGCTCGTTTGGCTCGTTTGGCTCGCTTGGCTCGCTTGGCTCGCTTGGCTCGCTTGGCTCGCTTGGCTCGCTTGGCTCGTTTGGCTCGTTTGACTCGTTTGGCTCGTTTGACTCGTTTGGCTCGTTTGATTCGTTTGACTCGTTTGACTCGTTTGACTCGTTTGACTCGTTTGACTCGTTTGACTCGTTTGACTCGTTTGACTCGTTGACTCGTTTGACTCGTTTGACTCGTTTGACTCGTTTGACTCGATTGACTCGTTTCACTCGTTTGACTCGTTTGACTCGTTTGACTCGTTTGACTCGTTTGACTCGTTTGACTCGTTTGACTCGTTTGACTCGTTTGATTCGTTTCACTCGTTTGACTCGATTGTCCTGTTCGACCCGTTTGACTCGTTTGGCTCGTTTGACTCGTTTGGGTCCTTTGACTCGTTTGACTCGTTTGACTCGTTTGTCCTGTTCGACCCGTTTCACTCGTTCGACCCGTTTCACTCGTTCGACCCGTGTGACCCGTTTGACTCGTTTGACTCGTTTCACTCGTTTGACTCGTTTGACTCGTTTGACTCGTTTGACTCGTTTGACTCGTTTGACTCGTTTGACTCGTTTGACTCGTTTGACTCGTTTGACTCGTTTGACTCGTTTGACACGTTTGACTCGTTTGGCTCGTTTGGCTCGCTTGGCTCGCTTGGCTCGCTTGGCTCGCTTGGCTCGCTTGGCTCGCTTGGCTCGCTTGGCTCGCTTGGCTCGCTTGGCTCGCTTGGCTCGCTTGGCTCGCTTGGCTCGCTTGGCTCGCTTGGCTCGCTTGGCTCGCTTGGCTCGCTTGGCTCGCTTGGCTCGCTTGGCTCGCTTGGCTCGCTTGGCTCGCTTGGCTCGCTTGGCTCGCTTGGCTCGCTTGGCTCGCTTGGCTCGCTTGGCTCGCTTGGCTCGCTTGGCTCGCTTGGCTCGCTTGGCTCGCTTGGCTCGTTTGGCTCGTTTGGCTCGTTTGACTCGTTTGGGTCGTTTGACTCGTTTGACTCGTTTGACTCGTTTGTCCTGTTCGACCCGTTTCACTCGTTCGACCCGTTTCACTCGTTCGACCCGTTTGACCCGTTTGACTCGTTTGACTCGTTTCACTCGTTTGACTCGTTTGACTCGTTTGACTCGTTTGACTCGTTTGACTCGTTTGACTCGTTTGACTCGTTTGACTCGTTTGACTCGTTTGACTCGTTTGGCTCGTTTGGCTCGTTTGGCTCGTTTGGCTCGTTTGGCTCGTTTGGCTCGTTTGGCTCGTTTGGCTCGTTTGGCTCGTTTGGCTCGTTTGGCTCGTTTGGCTCGTTTGGCTCGTTTGGCTCGTTTGGCTCGTTTGGCTCGCTTGGCTCGCTTGGCTCGCTTGGCTCGCTTGGCTCGCTTGGCTCGCTTGGCTCGCTTGGCTCGCTTGGCTCGCTTGGCTCGCTTGGCTCGCTTGGCTCGCTTGGCTCGCTTGGCTCGCTTGGCTCGCTTGGCTCGCTTGGCTCGTTTGGCTCGCTTGGCTCGCTTGGCTCGCTTGGCTCGCTTGGCTCGCTTGGCTCGCTTGGCTCGCTTGGCTCGCTTGGCTCGCTTGGCTCGCTTGGCTCGCTTGGCCTGCTTGGCTCGCTTGGCTCGCTTGGCTCGCTTGGCTCGCTTGGCTCGCTTGGCTCGCTTGGCTCGCTTGGCTCGCTTGGCTCGCTTGGCTCGCTTGGCTCGTTTGGCTCGTTTGGCTCGTTTTGCTCGTTTGGCTCGTTTGACTCGTTTGACTCGTTTGACTCGTTTGACTCGTTTGACTCGTTTGACTCGTTTGACTCGTTTGACTCGTTTGACTCGTTTGACTCGTTTGACTCGTTTGACTCGTTTGACTCGTTTGACTCGTTTGACTCGTTTGATTCGTTTCACTCGTTTGACTCGATTGTCCTGTTCGACCCGTTTGACTCGTTTGGCTCGTTTGACTCGTTTGGGTCGTTTGACTCGTTTGACTCGTTTGACTCGTTTGTCCTGTTCGACCCGTTTCACTCGTTCGACCCGTTTCACTCGTTCGACCCGTTTGACCCGTTTGACTCGTTTGACTCGTTTCACTCGTTTGACTCGTTTGACTCGTTTGACTCGTTTGACTCGTTTGACTCGTTTGACTCGTTTGGCTCGCTTGGCTCGTTTGGCTCGTTTGGCTCGTTTGGCTCGTTTGGCTCGTTTGGCTCGTTTGGCTCGTTTGGCTCGTTTGGCTCGTTTGGCTCGTTTGGCTCGTTTGGCTCGTTTGGCTCGTTTGGCTCGTTTGCCTCGTTTGGCTCGTTTGGCTCGTTTGGCTCGTTTGGCTCGCTTGGCTCGTTTGGCTCGCTTGGCTCGCTTGGCTCGCTTGGCTCGCTTGGCTCGCTTGGCTCGCTTGGCTCGCTTGGCTCGCTTGGCTCGCTTGGCTCGCTTGGCTCGCTTGGCTCGCTTGGCTCGCTTGGCTCGCTTGGCTCGCTTGGCTCGCTTGGCTCGCTTGGCTCGCTTGGCTCGTTTGGCTCGTTTGACTCGTTTGGCTCGTTTGACTCGTTTGGCTCGTTTGACTCGTTTGACTCGTTTGACTCGTTTGACTCGTTTGACTCGTTTGACTCTTTTGACTCGTTTGACTCGATTGACTCGTTTCACTCGTTTGACTCGTTTGACTCGTTTGACTCGTTTGATTCGTTTCACTCGTTTGACTCGATTGTCCTGTTCGACCCGTTTGACTCGTTTGGCTCGTTTGACTCGTTTGGGTCGTTTGACTCGTTTGACTCGTTTGACTCGTTTGTCCTGTTCGACCCGTTTCACTCGTTCGACCCGTTTGACCCGTTTGACTCGTTTGACTCGTTTGACTCGTTTGACTCGTTTGACTCGTTTGACTCGTTTGACTCGTTTGACTCGTTTGACTCGTTTGACTCGTTTGACTCGTTTGACTCGTTTGACTCGTTTGACTCGTTTGACTCGTTTGACTCGTTTGACTCGTTTGACTCGTTTGACTCGTTTGACTCGTTTGACTCGTTTGACTCGTTTGACTCGTTTGACTCGTTTGACTCGTTTGACTCGTTTGACTCGTTTGACTCGTTTGACTCGTTTGACTCGTTTGACTCGTTTGACTCGTTTGACTCGTTTGACTCGTTTGACTCGTTTGACTCGTTTGACTCGTTTGACTCGTTTGACTCGTTTGACTCGTTTGACTCGTTTGACTCGTTTGACTCGTTTGACTCGTTTGACTCGTTTGACTCGTTTGACTCGTTTGACTCGTTTGACTCGTTTGACTCGTTTGACTCGTTTGACTCGTTTGACTCGTTTGACTCGTTTGACTCGTTTGACTCGTTTGACTCGTTTGACTCGTTTGACTCGTTTGACTCGTTTGACTCGTTTGACTCGTTTGACTCGTTTGGCTCGTTTCGCTCGTTTGGCTCGCTTGGCTCGCTTGGCTCGCTTGGCTCGCTTGGCTCGCTTGGCTCGCTTGACTCGTTTGACTCGTTTGACTCTTTTCACTCGTTTGACTCGTTTGACTCGTTTGACTCGATTGACTCGTTTCACTCGTTTGACTCGTTTGACTCGATTGTCCTGTTCGACCCGTTTCACTCGTTTGCCTCGTTTGACTCGTTTCACTCGTTTCACTCGTTTGACTCGTTTGACTCGTTTGACTCGTTTGACTCGTTTGACTCGTTTGACTCGTTTGACTCGTTTGACTCGTTTGACTCGTTTGACTCGTTTGACTCGTTTGACTCGTTTGACTCGTTTGACTCGTTTGACTCGTTTGACTCGTTTGACTCGTTTGACTCGTTTGACTCGTTTGACTCGTTTGACTCGTTTGACTCGTTTGACTCGTTTGACTCGTTTGACTCGTTTGACTCGTTTGACTCGTTTGACTCGTTTGACTCGTTTGACTCGTTTGACTCGTTTGACTCGTTTGACTCGTTTGACTCGTTTGACTCGTTTGACTCGTTTGACTCGTTTGACTCGTTTGACTCGTTTGACTCGTTTGACTCGTTTGGCTCGTTTCGCTCGTTTGGCTCGCTTGGCTCGCTTGGCTCGCTTGGCTCGCTTGGCTCGCTTGGCTCGCTTGACTCGTTTGACTCGTTTGACTCTTTTCACTCGTTTGACTCGTTTGACTCGTTTGACTCGATTGACTCGTTTCACTCGTTTGACTCGTTTGACTCGATTGTCCTGTTCGACCCGTTTCACTCGTTTGCCTCGTTTGACTCGTTTCACTCGTTTCACTCGTTTCACTCGTTTGACTCGTTTGACTCGTTTGACTCGTTTGACTCGTTTGACTCGTTTGACTCGTTTGACTCGTTTGACTCGTTTGACTCGTTTGACTCGTTTGACTCGTTTGACTCGTTTGACTCGTTTGACTCGTTTGACTCGTTTGACTCGTTTGACTCGTTTGACTCGTTTGACTCGTTTGACTCGTTTGACTCGTTTGACTCGTTTGACTCGTTTGACTCGTTTGACTCGTTTGACTCGTTTGACTCGTTTGACTCGTTTGACTCGTTTGACTCGTTTGACTCGTTTGACTCGTTTGACTCGTTTGACTCGTTTGACTCGTTTGACTCGTTTGACTCGTTTGACTCGTTTGACTCGTTTGACTCGTTTGACTCGTTTGACTCGTTTGACTCGTTTGACTCGTTTGACTCGTTTGACTCGTTTGGCTCGTTTGGCTCGTTTGGCTCGTTTGGCTCGTTTGGCTCGTTTGGCTCGTTTGGCTCGCTTGGCTCGTTTGGCTCGCTTGGCTCGCTTGGCTCGCTTGGCTCGCTTGGCTCGCTTGGCTCGCTTGGCTCGCTTGGCTCGCTTGGCTCGCTTGGCTCGCTTGGCTCGCTTGGCTCGCTTGGCTCGCTTGGCTCGCTTGGCTCGCTTGGCTCGCTTGGCTCGCTTGGCTCGCTTGGCTCGCTTGGCTCGCTTGGCTCGCTTGGCTCGCTTGGCTCGCTTGGCTCGCTTGGCTCGCTTGGCTCGCTTGGCTCGCTTGGCTCGCTTGGCTCGCTTGGCTCGCTTGGCTCGCTTGGCTCGCTTGGCTCGCTTGGCTCGCTTGGCTCGCTTGGCTCGCTTGGCTCGCTTGGCTCGCTTGGCTCGCTTGGCTCGCTTGGCTCGCTTGGCTCGCTTGGCTCGCTTGGCTCGCTTGGCTCGCTTGGCTCGCTTGGCTCGCTTGGCTCGCTTGGCTCGCTTGGCTCGTTTGGCTCGTTTGACTCGTTTGGCTCGTTTGACTCGTTTGGCTCGTTTGATTCGTTTGACTCGTTTGACTCGTTTGACTCGTTTGACTCGTTTGACTCGTTTGACTCGTTTGACTCGTTTGACTCGTTTGACTCGTTTGACTCTTTTGACTCGTTTGACTCGATTGACTCGTTTCACTCGTTTGACTCGTTTGACTCGTTTGACTCGTTTGATTCGTTTCACTCGTTTGACTCGATTGTCCTGTTCGACCCGTTTGACTCGTTTGGCTCGTTTGACTCGTTTGGGTCGTTTGACTCGTTTGACTCGTTTGACTCGTTTGTCCTGTTCGACCCGTTTCACTCGTTCGACCCGTTTGACCCGTTTGACTCGTTTGACTCGTTTGACTCGTTTGACTCGTTTGACTCGTTTGACTCGTTTGACTCGTTTGACTCGTTTGACTCGTTTGACTCGTTTGACTCGTTTGACTCGTTTGACTCGTTTGACTCGTTTGACTCGTTTGACTCGTTTGACTCGTTTGACTCGTTTGACTCGTTTGACTCGTTTGACTCGTTTGACTCGTTTGACTCGTTTGACTCGTTTGACTCGTTTGACTCGTTTGACTCGTTTGACTCGTTTGACTCGTTTGACTCGTTTGACTCGTTTGACTCGTTTGACTCGTTTGACTCGTTTGACTCGTTTGACTCGTTTGACTCGTTTGACTCGTTTGACTCGTTTGACTCGTTTGACTCGTTTGACTCGTTTGACTCGTTTGACTCGTTTGACTCGTTTGACTCGTTTGACTCGTTTGACTCGTTTGACTCGTTTGACTCGTTTGACTCGTTTGACTCGTTTGACTCGTTTGACTCGTTTGACTCGTTTGACTCGTTTGGCTCGTTTGGCTCGTTTCGCTCGTTTGGCTCGCTTGGCTCGCTTGGCTCGCTTGGCTCGCTTGGCTCGCTTGGCTCGCTTGGCTCGCTTGGCTCGCTTGGCTCGCTTGGCTCGCTTGGCTCGCTTGGCTCGCTTGGCTCGCTTGGCTCGCTTGGCTCGCTTGGCTCGCTTGGCTCGCTTGGCTCGCTTGGCTCGTTTGGCTCGTTTGACTCGTTTGGCTCGTTTGACTCGTTTGGCTCGTTTGATTCGTTTGACTCGTTTGACTCGTTTGACTCGTTTGACTCGTTTGACTCGTTTGACTCGTTTGACTCGTTTGACTCGTTTGACTCGTTTGACTCTTTTGACTCGTTTGACTCGATTGACTCGTTTCACTCGTTTGACTCGTTTGACTCGTTTGACTCGTTTGATTCGTTTCACTCGTTTGACTCGATTGTCCTGTTCGACCCGTTTGACTCGTTTGGCTCGTTTGACTCGTTTGGGTCGTTTGACTCGTTTGACTCGTTTGACTCGTTTGTCCTGTTCGACCCGTTTCACTCGTTCGACTCGTTTGACTCGTTTGACTCGTTTGACTCGTTTGACTCGTTTGACTCGTTTGACTCGTTTGACTCGTTTGACTCGTTTGACTCGTTTGACTCGTTTGACTCGTTTGACTCGTTTGACTCGTTTGACTCGTTTGACTCGTTTGACTCGTTTGACTCGTTTGACTCGTTTGACTCGTTTGACTCGTTTGACTCGTTTGACTCGTTTGACTCGTTTGACTCGTTTGACTCGTTTGACTCGTTTGACTCGTTTGACTCGTTTGACTCGTTTGACTCGTTTGACTCGTTTGACTCGTTTGACTCGTTTGACTCGTTTGACTCGTTTGACTCGTTTGACTCGTTTGACTCGTTTGACTCGTTTGACTCGTTTGACTCGTTTGACTCGTTTGACTCGTTTGACTCGTTTGACTCGTTTGACTCGTTTGACTCGTTTGACTCGTTTGACTCGTTTGACTCGTTTGACTCGTTTGACTCGTTTGACTCGTTTGACTCGTTTGACTCGTTTGACTCGTTTGACTCGTTTGACTCGTTTGACTCGTTTGACTCGTTTGGCTCGTTTCGCTCGTTTGGCTCGCTTGGCTCGTTTGGCTCGCTTGGCTCGCTTGGCTCGCTTGGCTCGCTTGACTCGTTTGACTCGTTTGACTCTTTTCACTCGTTTGACTCGTTTGACTCGTTTGACTCGATTGACTCGTTTCACTCGTTTGACTCGTTTGACTCGATTGTCCTGTTCGACCCGTTTCACTCGTTTGCCTCGTTTGACTCGTTTCACTCGTTTCACTCGTTTCACTCGTTTCACTCGTTTGACTCGTTTGACTCGTTTGACTCGTTTGACTCGTTTGACTCGTTTGACTCGTTTGACTCGTTTGACTCGTTTGACTCGTTTGACTCGTTTGACTCGTTTGACTCGTTTGACTCGTTTGACTCGTTTGACTCGTTTGACTCGTTTGACTCGTTTGACTCGTTTGACTCGTTTGACTCGTTTGACTCGTTTGACTCGTTTGACTCGTTTGACTCGTTTGACTCGTTTGACTCGTTTGACTCGTTTGACTCGTTTGACTCGTTTGGCTCGTTTGGCTCGTTTGGCTCGTTTGGCTCGTTTGGCTCGTTTGGCTCGTTTGGCTCGCTTGGCTCGTTTGGCTCGCTTGGCTCGCTTGGCTCGCTTGGCTCGCTTGGCTCGCTTGGCTCGCTTGGCTCGCTTGGCTCGCTTGGCTCGCTTGACTCGATTGTCCTGTTCGACCCGTTTCACTCGTTTGCCTCGTTTGACTCGTTTGGCTCGTTTGGCTCGTTTGGCTCGTTTGGCTCGTTTGGCTCGCTTGGCTCGCTTGGCTCGCTTGGCTCGCTTGGCTCGCTTGGCTCGCTTGGCTCGTTTGGCTCGTTTGACTCGTTTGGCTCGTTTGACTCGTTTGGCTCGTTTGATTCGTTTGACTCGTTTGACTCGTTTGACTCGTTTGACTCGTTTGACTCGTTTGACTCGTTTGACTCGTTTGACTCGTTTGACTCGTTTGACTCGTTTGACTCGTTTGACTCGTTTGACTCGATTGACTCGTTTCACTCGTTTGACTCGTTTGACTCGTTTGACTCGTTTGACTCGTTTGACTCGTTTGACTCGTTTGACTCGTTTGACTCGTTTGATTCGTTTCACTCGTTTGACTCGATTGTCCTGTTCGACCCGTTTGACTCGTTTGGCTCGTTTGACTCGTTTGGGTCGTTTGACTCGTTTGACTCGTTTGACTCGTTTGTCCTGTTCGACCCGTTTCACTCGTTCGACCCGTTTCACTCGTTCGACCCGTTTGACCCGTTTGACTCGTTTGACTCGTTTCACTCGTTTGACTCGTTTGACTCGTTTGACTCGTTTGACTCGTTTGACTCGTTTGACTCGTTTGACTCGTTTGACTCGTTTGACTCGTTTGGCTCGTTTGGCTCGCTTGGCTCGCTTGGCTCGCTTGGCTCGCTTGGCTCGCTTGGCTCGCTTGGCTCGCTTGGCTCGCTTGGCTCGCTTGGCTCGCTTGGCTCGCTTGGCTCGCTTGGCTCGCTTGGCTCGCTTGGCTCGCTTGGCTCGCTTGGCTCGCTTGGCTCGCTTGGCTCGCTTGGCTCGCTTGGCTCGCTTGGCTCGCTTGGCTCGCTTGGCTCGCTTGGCTCGCTTGGCTCGCTTGGCTCGCTTGGCTCGCTTGGCTCGCTTGGCTCGCTTGGCTCGCTTGGCTCGCTTGGCTCGCTTGGCTCGCTTGGCTCGCTTGGCTCGCTTGGCTCGCTTGGCTCGCTTGGCTCGCTTGGCTCGCTTGGCTCGCTTGGCTCGCTTGGCTCGCTTGGCTCGCTTGGCTCGCTTGGCTCGCTTGGCTCGTTTGACTCGTTTGGCTTGTTTGGCTCGTTTGGCTCGATTGGCTCGTTTGGCTCGTTTGACTCGATTGTCCTGTTCGACCCGTTTTACTCGTTTAACTCGTTTCACTCGTTTGACTCGTTTGGGTCGTTTGACTCGTTTGACTCGTTTGGGTCGTTTGACTCGTTTCACTCGTTTGACTCGATGGTCCTGTTCGACCCGTTTCACTCGTTCGACCCGTTTGACACGTTTGACTCGTTTGACTCGTTTGACTCGTTTGACTCGTTTGACTCGTTTGACTCGTTTGACTCGTTTGACTCGTTTGACTCGTTTGGCTCGTTTGGCTCGTTTGGCTCGTTTGGCTCGTTTGGCTCGTTTGACTCGTTTGACTCGTTTGACTCGTTTGACTCGTTTGACTCGTTTGTCTCGTTTGGCTCGATTGGCTCGTTTGACTCGTTTGACTCGTTTGACTCGTTTGACTCGTTTGACTCGTTTGACTCGTTTGACTCGTTTGACTCGTTTGACTCGTTTGACTCGTTTGACTCGTTTGACTCGTTTGACTCGTTTGACTCGTTTGGCTCGCTTGGCTCGCTTGGCTCGCTTGGCTCGCTTGGCTCGCTTGGCTCGCTTGGCTCGCTTGGCTCGCTTGGCTCGTTTGACTCGTTTGACTCGTTTGACTCGTTTGACTCGTTTGACTCGTTTGACTCGTTTGACTCGTTTGACTCGTTTGACTCGTTTGACTCGTTTGACTCGTTTGACTCGTTTGACTCGTTTGACTCGTTTGGCTCGTTTGGCTCGTTTGGCTCGTTTGGCTCGTTTGGCTCGTTTGGCTCGTTTGGCTCGTTTGGCTCGTTTGGCTCGTTTGGCTCGTTTGGCTCGTTTGGCTCGTTTGGCTCGTTTGGCTCGTTTGGCTCGTTTGGCTCGTTTGGCTCGTTTGGCTCGTTTGGCTCGTTTGGCTCGTTTGGCTCGTTTGGCTCGTTTGGCTCGTTTGGCTCGTTTGGCTCGTTTGGCTCGTTTGGCTCGTTTGGCTCGTTTGGCTCGTTTGGCTCGTTTGGCTCGTTTGGCTCGTTTGGCTCGTTTGGCTCGTTTGGCTCGTTTGACTCGATTGTCCTGTTCGACCCGTTTCACTCGTTTAACTCGTTTCACTCGTTTGACTCGTTTGACTCGTTTGACTCGTTTGGGTCGTTTGACTCGTTTCACTCGTTTGACTCGATGGTCCTGTTCGACCCGTTTCACTCGTTCGACCCGTTTGACCCGTTTCACTCGTTTGACTCGTTTGACTCGTTTGACTCGTTTGACTCGTTTGACTCGTTTGGCTCGTTTGGCTCGTTTGGCTCGTTTGGCTCGTTTGGCTCGTTTGGCTCGTTTGGCTCGTTTGGCTCGTTTGGCTCGTTTGGCTCGTTTGACTCGTTTGACTCGTTTGACTCGTTTGACTCGTTTGGCTCGTTTGACTCGTTTGACTCGTTTGACTCGTTTGACTCGTTTGACTCGTTTGACTCGTTTGACTCGTTTGACTCGTTTGACTCGTTTGACTCGTTTGACTCGTTTGACTCGTTTGACTCGTTTGACTCGTTTGACTCGTTTGACTCGTTTGACTCGTTTGACTCGTTTGACTCGTTTGACTCGTTTGACTCGTTTGACTCGTTTGACTCGTTTGACTCGTTTGACTCGTTTGACTCGTTTGACTCGTTTGACTCGTTTGACTCGTTTGACTCGTTTGACTCGTTTGACTCGTTTGACTCGTTTGACTCGTTTGACTCGTTTGACTCGTTTGACTCGTTTGACTCGTTTGACTCGTTTGACTCGTTTGACTCGTTTGACTCGTTTGACTCGTTTGACTCGTTTGACTCGTTTGACTCGTTTGACTCGTTTGACTCGTTTGACTCGTTTGAAGCCGGGTCCAGACCTGAATGAGTATACGCTGAGCAGGCTGAGCGCGCAACGAATATTCTGATGTGGACGGGTGAAACGGTAGCCAGGACCGCAAGCTTCTACGTCAGAAAGGGTGAGCGTGAACGCATATGCAAGTGTGGACGTGTCATTCGTGGTGACTCGGGGCATTCAACACCACTCGCGAATGCCGAAGAAGGCACATGGCCTGAGCCGACCGTTGTCGGTTTTCTTCCGCACATCAAAGGGAGTTTGGAGTGTATTGCGTTCAGCGTGGATGAGAGAAGCAGATGAGATATACTACATGATATTGAACTATATGGTAGTCCATATGATATTAGGACGGGTTAAGTCCTCATTTTTGCAGATTCGATATTGTTTAAAAATACAAATCTTCAAAGTTACCTGCTTTCCGTGATTTTTACGAAACCCGCCTACAGAAATTAATTTTAATGACCTAAATTATTGAAGGTATCGACTTGCGTCTTTTTTTTTAATCATGAAGGATGGATCTATGTGAATGAATTTAATCCATTGCTAATATTGTCATAAACAGATAATCCAAAATATAAAAATTACATTTTCAATAATAATAATGAAATTACCATATGATAGATGTTAAAGCTCTATTTTACTGAATAATTTGTCTTTCTTTTCTTCACTACACCTTTGCATTATTCTTAATTCATACAGCCAACGTATTCATACCTGTTTCAGAAATAAAATAATTTTTTCAACACCTGCATGAAAATGTGTGCTTTTTTACCCTTGCTGAGCTTGCTCTAAGTTGCTGAGCGGGAGCAAAATGACCAATTTCAGACGTATTCGCGTTTTCTACTTTTCTCCCAAGGGAAAAAGACTTTACGCGCATGCGTATTCGCATAATTTTTTACTTTCCTCCCTGGAGTTTGACGTTACCCTATGGCAGGCCTGCCCCATCGGGTGCAAATACCTCCTGAATTTCTGGGACCCGGGTAACAGCCGAGCGCGGGACTGGTTACGTTGCTAACGACGGCATGGATTGCGGGAGAACTGCATGAGTGTGCGTCCATGTAGGCTCGTACCACGAGTCTGTAGCTTGGGCCCGGACGCCTCTTTGCGATTCTGGGCGCCGGGTCAGGAGTCAAGCGTTGAGCTATTCCTGCTATTCGTTGCTCAGCTCCACGCTCGGCGATGCAATTGTTTGCTACTGTGGGCATTTGATATGATTTGAATTGTACCGTCCTCAATGTGTGGATGATAGTAAGGAACCCCGAGATGATGCATATGTATAAGAAGCAACAAAATTGAAAATGTAGAAACGTATCTATTATAAAATTTCACCGAAACATAACATATTTAGAATGTTATTACTATATAAATAAATAAGTCGCAAAGAAAAAGAACAAAATCGTATTTAACGATATATTATATTTGTCTAGGGGTCATCATTGCATTTAGCGATCGTTGCAAGCGCAAAATTATATGCATAATGAATGTATATGTACATTAGCGTCATACGAGGAATTAACAAAAATTTAGTATGTTGAACTAATAAACCAATTATAATAATATATACATATATATATGCAGGAGCTGTACTTCTGAAAGGCACCAGTTGCCGATCGAGATGAAACTTGGTGGGGTTTTCCGAGGGGTGTGGATAGACCCCAAATATAAAATCTTAGCTTCGGGAATTAATGCGTTCAAAAGATGCAGGGGTAATTGTGCACAAAAGGGTACAGCACACCTTACCGATTTCGATGAAATTTAAAGGTGTTGTAAACCTCAATATTCTCAACAACTTTATCCTATATAACCGCCGCAGATTCTGAGATATTCATAAAAACTTTAGTCAACTTTTCCTCGTGGATTTGAACGAATTTTTTTAAGCGCTTTACTACTGTCACCCCTCTTAACAGTATTTCTGATGACTTATTTCGACACAACGCAATCCACTTTCTACACTGTCTCGGCTATTATATTGGTTGGGGCTAGATTAGTCGGGGGAGACGGGGCAGCGGCCGCGTCCCGCTTGCGGGCGCGTAAAGCATGATAGCGAACCGATGTGAGTTTGAGGATGCTAAAAATGAGACTGTAGTTACAAATATCGCGCGGGGGCTTGCAACAATTGTTTCTTTCCTGTTTTGGTCGAAAACAAACATAAATATTACACGCCCATCATGTAATGCTCCATGTCGCGCACAGCAATTACAGCTCCCCCAAAGTAACTGAATCTTCCAAACGGGTGAACTCCCGAAGCTAAAATTTTATATTTGGGGTCTATCCACACCCCTCGGAAAACTCCACCAAGTTTCATCTCCATCGGCGACCGGTGCCTTTCAGAACCATATCTCATGCAGGTAAATACACATCATTGCACATATTGATACTACAACTACAAAATTATATACATAACTGCGATACACGTATAATTCAAGAAGAATACAAAGTGGGGTACGTAAGTATAGTTCCACTTGCATAACCGATTGTACATATACAATATATACAATATGTATGGAATTAAAATATATAGTGTCGTATTGTTTCCTTATCGGTACGTTTTACTATGTGTTGTCGTGTTTGCTTGCCTAAACGTGTTATGTTGGGAACCAAATTTCCACGTGTACATGGGGTATGGCAACCTGCCGTATTTATAAAACCAGAAATTTCCTGTCGAAGATGGAAGAACCGATTAAGAATTCTTCTGTCTTCTTTCTTGATATCAGTCAATCTATTCCAGATTGTCTCTGAATTTTGGAGTAGGGATGAAAGCTCGTTGGATGAACACATGTTTCTTAAAAACTACGTACCTGGTACCTCTTTGCCTTCTTGGGGGTGGAAGGGAATGGTCAATAAACTGTCGGTGTTGGAACCGTTACCGTCGCGCGAAAATTAATATGACCGGTTGCAGCCCACTCCTAAGTAAGAAAGTTGTAAACCGAGTTGGCCTGTAGGGCTGTAGGCCAGTGTAGGCCATGATGACAAAAATGCAGTAGAAATATGGGCTTCGAAGTGGTTAAAGTTAATTTGAAGGACGTTGGCTGCTGACAGATCTGTTGGCTTTATGAGTTTATTGCTGCCACGTGTATTTTGACGAATTCGTTGGATTTAGTTACGAGACACGAAATTAAATCGTAAAATCGTAGGAAGGTGTTTTTCAAATACTCTTAATTAATAACTTTATTACGATAATTGTTATCTCGCTCGCTAGCTCACAATGTTGTTGGAACATTCACGACCGCGCCGCGACGCCCCACTCATAACCCACTCATAGAAGGTGGAACACAGGTGTACCCGGGTACATGTAACATACTTATAAATTGTATTTATTTTAATCACATTAATGCAAAAATGACCACTGCAGCACAGATTTTAAATTACTGTATCTCTCAGATGTATAGGTACAGGCCACGGTGTTCGCGATCCTAAAAAGTCTATATTGGGCCACGGCAATATGGACTTTTTAGGACCGCGAACTCCACAGAGTTAATGATTTATCGCCAGATGTACGATTTTATTTCGTGTCTCGTAACTAAATCCAACGAATTCGTCAAAAAACACGTAGCAGCAATAAACTCATAAAGCCAACAGATCTGTCAGCAGCCAACGTCCTTCAAATTAACTTTAACCACTTCGAAGCCCATATTTCTACTGCATTTTTGTCATCATGACCTACACTGGCCTACAGCCCTACAGGCCAACTCGGTTTACAACTTTCTTACTTAGGAGTGGGCTGCAACCGGTCATATTAATTTTCGCGCGACGGTAACGGTTCCAACACCGACAGTTTATTGACCATTCCCTTCCACCCCCAAGAAGGCAAAGAGGTACCAGGTACGTAGTTTTTAAGAAACATGTGTTCATCCAACGAGCTTTCATCCCTACTCCAAAATTCAGAGACATTCTGGAAAAGATTGACGGACGTCACTTTGGAAAAAGCTCCTCAAGTGTCAAGACGTTGAAGGAAATCTTTTAACACGTACATACAACGCGAAGTCATCCTCCATACCATATAGTACCAGTGTACCTCATCGCTTCGCTGCGAAGTGCTATCATTAGGATTATACAATATATATAGTGTTGTGCAAACTTACGTTTTAAAAAAAAATGGCTTCAACATCGGCAAGTGGGAGTCCACGGATTGTGAAGCCCATAAAGACCATATGGGAGGAACTGTTCTTCGTTACGGAGCATAGAGGTGCCGCTATATGCCTTGTGTGTTGCACGAAATTTAATTGCATTAGGAAATCTAGTGTCAAAAGACATTATGATAATCGTCACGCCAAGGACTTCAAAAATTTGACGGGTCGACGGCGGAAACAGAAAATTCATTCATTGAAAGAAAGCCTGAGTCAATGTGAGGGAGATTCATTGGACGAGGTAAGTCATTTTTCATCTTACGGATTATTTCATGTCAGATCGATCATCATTTCTTACGTGAAGACTATCGTTTATTGCGGGGGGTTCTTATTATGAAAATGGACTGCGCGTATGACCTAATTATGTTCTGGGACCGGGTCAAAACCGAGCGCGGAACTGTGAATGGAGTGTCGGTTCATTTTCTTCATATCAAAGGAAAAAGTGGCCAATTTAAGGGGGTATACCCGTTTGAACCCTCCGAAAATGTGTACATTTTGTGTATTTTTTTACAAGTCAACGGCTTGACGAAGATTTCCAGTTTTTTACGATCTTTACATAGTATTAGGAACTACTTAAAAAAAAAGTTTCAGTTAAAAAACTATTGTTTTTCGGAAGTTATGGATACATATCTGAAAGTCTCTCGATTTCAGTCGGCTAAACGGTGGCCCTGAAAAAAGCTGTATGTCGTGTCTGAAATAAAAAACAGTACAATTTTCTTATAAAATATGTTAATAGCTATCGTCCTACGGGGCTGATTCTGAAAATTTTAGAAAATAAAGAAATGGTGAGAAATCAAAGGTAAAGTTAGATTAAATACGATTTTTGACAGTTTCAAACGGTTATAGCCCCTTGACGTGGAATAACCCATGTCCTGCCTTGTTCCAAGAATTTTCTTTCATTATCAATTCTTCTTTTAACTTTTAATTATTTTTTAACATTGACTGCCGATAGTAAATCATTGTTTTAATCATAGGAAAATAGTAGGACGAGTCGTGAAGCTGTAACGCGCAGCTTCAAAATTGCGCTAAAAATAGCGAAAGCCTCACGACCATACACAGATGGAGAATTCGTGAAGGAGTGCCTGCTGGTTTGTGCAGAAGATCCAGAGCAGCACAAGAAATTCGAAACAATTAGTCTTGGGCGGAATACAGTCACGCGCCGCATTCAGGAGATGGCTGAAGATGTGACGCGCCAGTTACAGGATTTATGCCATAATTTTATTGCGTTCAGCCTAGCCGTGGATGAATCCACGGACATTTCGGGGACTCCGCAGATCGCGATATTTATTCGGGGGGTTAATGAAAATTTAATAGCAACGGAGGAACTGCTAAATTTTTGCCCCTTAAAAGACACCACAACAGGGGAAGACATCATGTCGTGTGTGGAGGAGGCGGTCGATAATTTGAATATAGAGTGGACAAAGCTAGTATCTGTCTGCACTGATGGTGCTCCTGCCATGGCTGGCAGGAATACAGGTTTCGTTGGCCGCCTCCGAAGAAAATTAGGAAATTTAGCAGTTCCTCAAGAAATTGACGCAATACATTGTACTATACATCAACAAAATTTGTGTGCAAAGAGTATTGAATTAGAACATGTTATGTCAGTGGTAATTCAAACCACAAATTATATTAGAACGAACTCCCTAAAACGACGGCAATTTAGAACACTTTTGGAAGACGTGAATTGGGATTGCGGCGAGCTACCATTGCACACCGAAATACGATGGCTTAGCAGGGGAAAAATTCTCGATAGATTTTTTAATTTGCGAGAAGAGATTTCTCATTTTGTGGACGCGGTAGGTCGGCCTGTACCCGAATTGGTCCAAAATAATTGGTTGTGCGATTTAGCATTCATGTCTGATTTGGCAGATCATTTAAATTCGTTAAATTTAGAATTGCAAGGAAAGGGCATCACAATTGTTGATTGCCACAAATCAATTTGCGCTTTTCAAGCGAAAATTGAATTGTGGAAAACGCAATTTATCGACAATAATGTCTCCCAATTTCCAAAATTAGGATCCCTAATCACGCCCAATATCAGTACTGATGTGTATAAAAATACATTAAAAAAGTTGGGTGATGAATTTTCAAAACGATTCGGTGATATAAAGGCGCTCCAAATTCAATTTCAGACACTTTCAAATCCATTTTCAATAGATATAAACACGGTTTCACCTGCGCTGCAATTAGAGCTACTAAATTTAAGATCCGACCTATTCTTGAAAGAGAAATTCTTTATTCAAAACGATCTGAGCAGTTTTTATAAAAATTTCCCAAAAATAAAATACCCCCATTTATATAAGACCGCATCGAAAATATTAGCAATGTTTGGTACAACTTATTTATGCGAACAGTTATTTTCTAACATGAAGAAAACGAAATCATCAAGTCGGGCATCATTGAAAGATTACAACTTAAGATGTAGTTTAATGCTAAGTGCACACAGAAATCTGGCCCCTGATATACCACGTTTAGTGAAACAAACACGACAACATTGACTAAAGACACAATAAAAATAGACTGACATGATATGTTCTAATTCCATATACATATATGCACCATTGCATATATTGTATGTGTACAATGGGTTACGCAACTGGAACTGCACTTTGGTTACTAAACTTTAATAACTTTAGTAACTAAAGTGTAGCTCCAGTTGCGTAACCCATTCTACACATACAATATCAAATTTGTACAACATTATATACATAATACGATACACGCAAAATTCAAAAGGAATACAAGGTCGGGTGCGCTATTGAATGTGCACAATGGGTTACGCAAGTGGAAGTAAAGTGTATCTCGGTTTGCATAACTGCCAATCGCCATAACCTATTGTACACATACAATATCGCTCCCCACCTTCTATTCCTCTTGAATTTTGCGTGTATCATATTATGTATATAATTTTGTAGTCGATGTATATGTACAATGTTCTGCATTATCTGCATGGATATATGCGTGCGTGCGTGCATATATATATATTCATGCAGGTTTATTCAACCCATTTTATTTTCATTATTTCCCCGCATAACAGTAATGTACATACACATTCCTTATGTATAAAACTTTGCGCTTGCAACGATCGCTGAGTGCAATAAAGACTAATACACAAATGTATATATGTATATAATTTTGCGCTTGCATCGATCGCTGAGTGCAATAAAGACTAATACACAAATGTATATATGTATATAATTTTGCGCTTGCATCGATCGCTGAGTGCAATTAAGACTAATACACAAATGTATATATGTATATAATTTTGCGCTTGCATCGATCGCTGAGTGCAATTAAGACTAATACACAAATGTATATAATATGTATGTATATATTTATTAGTATATAATTTTTTACTTTTGCAAATGTGTATATATATATATATATATACATATATATGTATCGTTCAATACAATTCTGTTCTTTATCTTTGTAAGTTATTTATTTATATAGTAATAACATTCTAAACATGTTATGTTTCGGTGAAATTTTATAATACGTTTCTATATTTTCAATTTTATTGCTTGTTATACATATGCATCATCCCAGGGTTCCTTACCATAATCCTATAGTAGCAAAGAATAGCATAGCCGAGCGTGAAACCGAGCAACGAAATAGCTCCATGCTTGGCTCCTGACCCGGCGCCCAAAATCGCAAAGAGGTCTCCGGGCCCAAGCTACAGACTCATGGTACGAGCCTACATGGACGCACATTCATGCAGTTCTCTCACAAATTTCGCAACGGGTAGCAATGGAACAGTCCCGCGCTCGGGTGTTACCCGGGTCCCAGAAATTCAGGAGGTATTTGCACCCGATGGGGCAGGCCTGCCCTATGGTATGAAGATGCAGTTCTTCGACTAATCGTTATTTATCATGCGTGTTTTATCATGATATTACAACTGTCACAGCACCATTTTTCATTAAAAGATACAATTAAAAAGTAAAATGAATAATAGTGACAGTGATAGCGACACGGGATACCACACGCCGCCCCATATAGCAGAAGCTGCAAAAGCCATCGAAGAAAATTTGCTGCCATCAAAATCGAAAGTCAAATACCAAATGATATACCAAAAATTTATGGAGTGGCGAGATAACCACAAATTGGAAACATTTTCGGAAGCTGTTTTATTAGTTTATTTTAATGAAAAAAAAAGATGTTAAGCCATCAACGAGCAATCGAACATGCATATTTTTTTGCGAATCGCTCAGCAGGGTTTCAAAAACACACCTTTCATGCAGGTGTTGAAAAAAATATTGTACGTGACAAGGGAGAGACGCGATTTCGCCTCGCGTGAATTGCTGCCCTCGCTGCGCTCGGGCGGCAAACTTCACGCTCGTCGGAATCGCTTTCTTCTCTCCCTTGTCACGTAATGTACTATTCCTATTCTTTATCGTATCGATGTGGAAGTGACACCGATGAATTCCTTACGTTTTTCCGATGAAAATCATTCCAAATTTCATGTAAATCTGACTATTTTTAACGAATTCAACTTGAAATGATATAAATAAATTTTTTTCTGAAATGTCCATCATTATGGTCCGAATTATGTCATTCTTGGTGTTAGTTTCATCGGCGAAACATAAGGAATCAATTGACGTCGTTTTCGCAAAGATCTGATGAGAAATGCGGAACTCTTGGACATTTCTGACTTTTTAATGGTATTCCAACCGTTTGAAGGATCGAAACCCATACAATTCGGTGAGGTACTGCGGGGGGTTGTCCTCGCCACGGGGTACCAGGTGGCAACTCTTTGACATGCGTCGCTGGAGAATCACCCCGTATTGATAAACAGGATGACTCGGAGGGTTGAGCTATATGTTTATTTAGCTAACTATGACACCATCGTTACGACTGCGGAGTGGGCTAAGATAAGCACAGAAGTTGGCGAAGAAAGACACAATGGCACTTTGGGCCCCTCCGCATGCGTCATTCGTGCGCGCACAGTCTGCTCAGCGTATACTCATTCAGGTCTGGACCCGGCTTGACTCGTTTGACTCGTTTGACTCGTTTGACTCGTTTGACTCGTTTGACTCGTTTGACTCGTTTGACTCGTTTGACTCGTTTGACTCGTTTGACTCGTTTGACTCGTTTGACTCGTTTGACTCGTTTGACTCGTTTGACTCGTTTGACTCGTTTGACTCGTTTGACTCGTTTGACTCGTTTGACTCGTTTGACTCGTTTGACTCGTTTGACTCGTTTGACTCGTTTGACTCGTTTGACTCGTTTGACTCGTTTGACTCGTTTGACTCGTTTGACTCGTTTGGCTCGTTTGGCTCGTTTGGCTCGTTTGGCTCGTTTGGCTCGTTTGGCTCGTTTGGCTCGTTTGGCTCGTTTGGCTCGTTTGGCTCGTTTGGCTCGTTTGGCTCGTTTGGCTCGTTTGGCTCGTTTGGCTCGTTTGGCTCGTTTGGCTCGTTTGGCTCGTTTGGCTCGTTTGGCTCGTTTGGCTCGTTTGGCTCGTTTGGCTCGTTTGGCTCGTTTGACTCGTTTGACTCGTTTGACTCGTTTGACTCGTTTGACTCGTTTGACTCGTTTGACTCGTTTGACTCGTTTGACTCGTTTGACTCGTTTGACTCGTTTGACTCGTTTGACTCGTTTGACTCGTTTGACTCGTTTGACTCGTTTGACTCGTTTGGCTCGTTTGGCTCGTTTGGCTCGTTTGGCTCGTTTGGCTCGTTTGGCTCGTTTGGCTCGTTTGGCTCGTTTGGCTCGTTTGGCTCGTTTGGCTCGTTTGGCTCGTTTGGCTCGTTTGGCTCGTTTGGCTCGTTTGGCTCGTTTGGCTCGTTTGGCTCGTTTGGCTCGTTTGGCTCGTTTGGCTCGTTTGGCTCGTTTGGCTCGTTTGGCTCGTTTGGCTCGTTTGGCTCGTTTGGCTCGTTTGGCTCGTTTGGCTCGTTTGGCTCGTTTGGCTCGTTTGGCTCGTTTGGCTCGTTTGGCTCGTTTGGCTCGTTTGGCTCGTTTGGCTCGTTTGGCTCGTTTGGCTCGTTTGGCTCGTTTGGCTCGTTTGGCTCGTTTGGCTCGTTTGGCTCGTTTGGCTCGTTTGGCTCGTTTGGCTCGTTTGGCTCGTTTGGCTCGTTTGGCTCGTTTGGCTCGTTTTGCTCGTTTGGCTCGTTTGGCTCGTTTGGCTCGTTTGGCTCGTTTGGCTCGTTTGGCTCGTTTGGCTCGTTTGGCTCGTTTGGCTCGTTTGGCTCGTTTGGCTCGTTTGGCTCGTTTGGCTCGTTTGGCTCGTTTGGCTCGTTTGGCTCGTTTGGCTCGTTTGGCTCGTTTGGCTCGTTTGGCTCGTTTGGCTCGTTTGGCTCGTTTGGCTCGTTTGGCTCGTTTGGCTCGTTTGGCTCGTTTGGCTCGTTTGGCTCGCTTGGCTCGCTTGGCTCGCTTGGCTCGCTTGGCTCGCTTGGCTCGCTTGGCTCGCTTGGCTCGCTTGGCTCGCTTGGCTCGCTTGGCTCGCTTGGCTCGCTTGGCTCGCTTGGCTCGCTTGGCTCGCTTGGCTCGCGTGGCTCGCTTGGCTCGCTTGGCTCGCTTGGCTCGCTTGGCTCGCTTGGCTCGCTTGGCTCGCTTGGCTCGCTTGGCTCGCTTGGCTCGTTTGGCTCGTTTGGCTCGTTTGGCTCGTTTGGCTCGTTTGGCTCGATTGTCCTGTTCGACCCGTTTCACTCGTTTAACTCGTTTCACTCGTTTGACTCGTTTGACTCGTTTGACTCGTTTGACTCGTTTGACTCGTTTGACTCGTTTCGCTCGTTTGACTCGTTTCGCTCGTTTGACTCGTTTCGCTCGTTTGACTCGTTTCGCTCGATTGACTCGTTTCGCTCGTTTGACTCGCTTGGCTCGCTTGGCTCGCTTGGCTCGCTTGGCTCGCTTGGCTCGCTTGGCTCGCTTGGCTCGCTTGGCTCGCTTGGCTCGCTTGGCTCGCTTGGCTCGCTTGGCTCGGTTGGCTCGTTTGACTCGTTTGACTCGTTTGACTCGTTTGACTCGTTTGACTCGTTTGACTCGTTTGACTCGTTTGACTCGTTTGACTCGTTTGACTCGTTTGACTCGTTTGACTCGTTTGACTCGTTTGACTCGTTTGACTCGTTTGACTCGTTTGACTCGTTTGACTCGTTTGACTCGTTTGACTCGTTTGACTCGTTTGACTCGTTTGACTCGTTTGACTCGTTTGACTCGTTTGACTCGTTTGACTCGTTTGACTCGTTTGACTCGTTTGACTCGTTTGACTCGTTTGACTCGTTTGACTCGTTTGACTCGTTTGACTCGTTTGACTCGTTTGACTCGTTTGACTCGTTTGACTCGTTTGACTCGTTTGACTCGTTTGACTCGTTTGACTCGTTTGACTCGTTTGACTCGTTTGACTCGTTTGACTCGTTTGACTCGTTTGACTCGTTTGACTCGTTTGACTCGTTTGGCTCGTTTGACTCGTTTGGCTCGTTTGGCTCGTTTGGCTCGTTTGGCTCGTTTGCCTCGCTTGGCTCGTTTGGCTCGCTTGGCTCGCTTGGCTCGCTTGGCTCGCTTGGCTCGCTTGGCTCGCTTGGCTCGCTTGGCTCGCTTGGCTCGCTTGGCTCGCTTGGCTCGCTTGGCTCGCTTGGCTCGCTTGGCTCGCTTGGCTCGCTTGGCTCGCTTGGCTCGCTTGGCTCGCTTGGCTCGCTTGGCTCGCTTGGCTCGCTTGGCTCGCTTGGCTCGCTTGGCTCGCTTGGCTCGCTTGGCTCGCTTGGCTCGCTTGGCTCGCTTGGCTCGCTTGGCTCGCTTGGCTCGCTTGGCTCGCTTGGCTCGCTTGGCTCGCTTGGCTCGCTTGGCTCGTTTGGCTCGTTTGGCTCGTTTGGCTCGTTTGACTCGTTTGGCTCGTTTGACTCGTTTGACTCGTTTGACTCGTTTGACTCGTTTGACTCGTTTGACTCGTTTGACTCGTTTGACTCGTTTGACTCGTTTGACTCGTTTGACTCGTTTGACTCGTTTGACTCGTTTGACTCGTTTGACTCGTTTGACTCGTTTGACTCGTTTGACTCGTTTGACTCGTTTGACTCGTTTGGCTCGTTTGGCTCGTTTGACTCGTTTGACTCGTTTGGCTCGTTTGGCTCGTTTGGCTCGTTTGGCTCGTTTGACTCGCTTGGCTCGGTTGACTCGCTTGGCTCGCTTGGCTCGCTTGGCTCGCTTGGCTCGCTTGGCTCGCTTGGCTCGCTTGGCTCGCTTGGCTCGCTTGGCTCGCTTGGCTCGCTTGGCTCGCTTGGCTCGCTTGGCTCGCTTGGCTCGCTTGGCTCGCTTGGCTCGCTTGGCTCGCTTGGCTCGCTTGGCTCGCTTGGCTCGCTTGGCTCGCGTGGCTCGCTTGGCTCGCTTGGCTCGCTTGGCTCGCTTGGCTCGCTTGGCTCGCTTCGCTCGCTTGGCTCGCTTGGCTCGCTTGGCTCGCTTGGCTCGCTTGGCTCGCTTGGCTCGTTTGGCTCGCTTGGCTCGTTTGGCTCGTTTGGCTCGTTTCGCTCGTTTGACTCGTTTCGCTCGTTTGACTCGCTTGGCTCGCTTGGCTCGCTTGGCTCGCTTGGCTCGCTTGGCTCGCTTGGCTCGCTTGGCTCGCTTGGCTCGCTTGGCTCGCTTGGCTCGCTTGGCTCGCTTGGCTCGCTTGGCTCGCTTGGCTCGCTTGGCTCGCTTGGCTCGGTTGGCTCGTTTGACTCGTTTGACTCGTTTGACTCGTTTGACTCGTTTGACTCGTTTGACTCGTTTGACTCGTTTGACTCGTTTGACTCGTTTGACTCGTTTGACTCGTTTGACTCGTTTGACTCGTTTGACTCGTTTGACTCGTTTGACTCGTTTGACTCGTTTGACTCGTTTGACTCGTTTGACTCGTTTGACTCGTTTGACTCGTTTGACTCGTTTGACTCGTTTGACTCGTTTGACTCGTTTGACTCGTTTGACTCGTTTGACTCGTTTGACTCGTTTGACTCGTTTGGCTCGTTTGACTCGTTTGGCTCGTTTGGCTCGTTTGCCTCGCTTGGCTCGTTTGGCTCGCTTGGCTCGCTTGGATCGCTTGGCTCGCTTGGCTCGCTTGGCTCGCTTGGCTCGCTTGGCTCGCTTGGCTCGCTTGGCTCGCTTGGCTCGCTTGGCTCGCTTGGCTCGCTTGGCTCGCTTGGCTCGCTTGGCTCGCTTGGCTCGCTTGGCTCGCTTGGTTCGCTTGGCTCGCTTGGCTCGCTTGGCTCGCTTGGCTCGCTTGGCTCGCTTGGCTCGCTTGGCTCGCTTGGCTCGCTTGGCTCGCTTGGCTCGCTTGGCTCGCTTGGCTCGCTTGGCTCGCTTGGCTCGCTTGGCTCGCTTGGCTCGCTTGGCTCGCTTGGCTCGCTTGGCTCGCTTGGCTCGTTTGGCTCGTTTGGCTCGTTTGGCTCGTTTGACTCGTTTGGCTCGTTTGACTCGTTTGACTCGTTTGACTCGTTTGACTCGTTTGACTCGTTTGACTCGTTTGACTCGTTTGACTCGTTTGACTCGTTTGACTCGTTTGACTCGTTTGACTCGTTTGACTCGTTTGACTCGTTTGACTCGTTTGACTCGTTTGACTCGTTTGACTCGTTTGACTCGTTTGACTCGTTTGACTCGTTTGACTCGTTTGACTCGTTTGACTCGTTTGACTCGTTTGACTCGTTTGACTCGTTTGACTCGTTTGACTCGTTTGACTCGTTTGACTCGTTTGACTCGTTTGACTCGTTTGCCTCGTTTGACTCGCTTGGCTCGCTTGGCTCGCTTGGCTCGCTTGGCTCGCTTGGCTCGCTTGGCTCGCTTGGCTCGCTTGGCTCGCTTGGCTCGCTTGGCTCGCTTGGCTCGCTTGGCTCGCTTGGCTCGCTTGGCTCGCTTGGCTCGCTTGGCTCGCTTGGCTCGCTTGGCTCGCTTGGCTCGCTTGGCTCGCTTGGCTCGCTTGGCTCGCTTGACTCGTTTGACTCGTTTGACTCGTTTGACTCGTTTGACTCGTTTGACTCGTTTGACTCGTTTGACTCGTTTGACTCGTTTGACTCGTTTGACTCGCTTGGCTCGCTTGGCTCGCTTGGCTCGCTTGGCTCGCTTGGCTCGCTTGGCTCGCTTGGCTCGCTTGGCTCGCTTGGCTCGCTTGGCTCGCTTGGCTCGCTTGGCTCGGTTGGCTCGCTTGGCTCGGTTGGCTCGCTTGGCTCGCTTGGCTCGCTTGGCTCGCTTGGCTCGCTTGGCTCGCTTGGCTCGCTTGGCTCGCTTGGCTCGCTTGGCTCGCTTGGCTCGTTTGGCTCGTTTGGCTCGTTTGACTCGTTTGACACGTTTGACTCGTTTGACTCGTTTGACTCGTTTGACTCGTTTGACTCGTTTGGCTCGTTTGGCTCGTTTGGCTCGTTTGGCTCGTTTGGCTCGTTTGACTCGATTGTCCTGTTCGACCCGTTTTACTCGTTTAACTCGTTTCACTCGTTTGACTCGTTTGACTCGTTTGACTCGTTTGGGTCGTTTGACTCGTTTGACTCGTTTGGGTCGTTTGACTCGTTTCACTCGTTTGACTCGATGGTCCTGTTCGACCCGTTTCACTCGTTCGACCCGTTTGACTCGTTTGACTCGTTTGACTCGTTTGACTCGTTTGACTCGTTTGACTCGTTTGACTCGTTTGACTCGTTTGACTCGTTTGACTCGTTTGACTCGTTTGACTCGTTTGACTCGTTTGACTCGTTTGACTCGTTTGACTCGTTTGACTCGTTTGACTCGTTTGACTCGTTTGACTCGTTTGACTCGTTTGACTCGTTTGACTCGTTTGACTCGTTTGACTCGTTTGACTCGTTTGACTCGTTTGACTCGTTTGACTCGTTTGACTCGTTTGACTCGTTTGACTCGTTTGACTCGTTTGACTCGTTTGACTCGTTTGACTCGTTTGACTCGTTTGACTCGTTTGACTCGTTTGACTCGTTTGACTCGTTTGACTCGTTTGACTCGTTTGACTCGTTTGACTCGTTTGACTCGTTTGACTCGTTTGACTCGTTTGACTCGTTTGACTCGTTTGGCTCGTTTGGCTCGTTTGGCTCGCTTGGCTCGCTTGGCTCGTTTGACTCGTTTGACTCGTTTGACTCGTTTGACTCGTTTGACTCGTTTGACTCGTTTGACTCGTTTGACTCGTTTGACTCGTTTGACTCGTTTGACTCGCTTGACTTGGTTGACTCGCTTGGCTCGCTTGGCTCGCTTGGCTCGCTTGGCTCGCTTGGCTCGCTTGGCTCGCTTGGCTCGCTTGGCTCGCTTGGCTCGCTTGGCTCGTTTGGCTCGTTTGGCTCGTTTGGCTCGTTTGACTCGTTTGACTCGTTTGACTCGTTTGACTCGTTTGACTCGTTTGACTCGTTTGACTCGTTTGACTCGTTTGACTCGTTTGACTCGTTTGACTCGTTTGACTCGTTTGACTCGTTTGACTCGTTTGACTCGTTTGACTCGTTTGACTCGTTTGACTCGTTTGACTCGTTTGACTCGTTTGACTCGTTTGACTCGTTTGACTCGTTTGACTCGTTTGACTCGTTTGACTCGTTTGACTCGTTTGCCTCGTTTGACTCGTTTGGCTCGCTTGGCTCGCTTGGCTCGCTTGGCTCGCTTGGCTCGCTTGGCTCGCTTGGCTCGCTTGGCTCGCTTGGCTCGCTTGGCTCGCTTGACTCGTTTGACTCGTTTGACTCGTTTGACTCGTTTGACTCGTTTGACTCGTTTGACTCGTTTGACTCGTTTGACTCGTTTGACTCGCTTGACTCGTTTGACTCGTTTGACTCGTTTGACTCGTTTGACTCGTTTGACTCGTTTGACTCGTTTGACTCGTTTGACTCGTTTGACTCGTTTGACTCGTTTGACTCGTTTGACTCGTTTGACTCGTTTGCCTCGTTTGACTCGTTTGGCTCGCTTGGCTCGCTTGGCTCGGTTGGCTCGCTTGGCTCGCTTGGCTCGCTTGGCTCGCTTGGCTCGCTTGGCTCGTTTGGCTCGTTTGGCTCGTTTGGCTCGTTTGGCTCGTTTGGCTCGTTTGGCTCGTTTGGCTCGTTTGACTCGATTGTCCTGTTCGACCCGTTTCACTCGTTTAACTCGTTTCACTCGTTTGACTCGTTTGACTCGTTTGACTCGTTTGACTCGTTTGACTCGTTTGACTCGTTTGACTCGTTTCGCTCGTTTGACTCGTTTCGCTCGTTTGACTCGTTTCGCTCGTTTGACTCGTTTCGCTCGTTTGACTCGTTTCGCTCGATTGACTCGTTTCGCTCGTTTGACTCGCTTGGCTCGCTTGGCTCGCTTGGCTCGCTTGGCTCGCTTGGCTCGCTTGGCTCGCTTGGCTCGCTTGGCTCGCTTGGCTCGCTTGGCTCGCTTGGCTCGCTTGGCTCGCTTGGCTCGCTTGGCTCGCTTGGCTCGCTTGGCTCGCTTGGCTCGCTTGGCTCGCTTGGCTCGCTTGGCTCGCTTGGCTCGCTTGGCTCGCTTGGCTCGCTTGGCTCGCTTGGCCCGCTTGGCTCGCTTGGCTCGCTTGGCTCGCTTGGCTCGCTTGGCTCGCTTGGCTCGCTTGGCTCGCTTGGCTCGCTTGGCTCGCTTGGCTCGCTTGGCTCGTTTGGCTCGTTTGACACGTTTGACTCGTTTGACTCGTTTGACTCGTTTGACTCGTTTGACTCGTTTGACTCGTTTGACTCGTTTGGCTCGTTTGGCTCGTTTGGCTCGTTTGGCTCGTTTGGCTCGTTTGACTCGATTGTCCTGTTCGACCCGTTTCACTCGTTTAACTCGTTTCACTCGTTTGACTCGTTTCACTCGTTTGACTCGTTTGACTCGTTTGACTCGTTTGACTCGTTTGACTCGTTTGACTCGTTTCGCTCGTTTGACTCGTTTCGCTCGTTTGACTCGTTTCGCTCGTTTGACTCGTTTCGCTCGTTTGACTCGTTTCGCTCGTTTGACTCGTTTCGCTCGATTGACTCGTTTCGCTCGTTTGACTCGCTTGGCTCGCTTGGCTCGCTTGGCTCGCTTGGCTCGCTTGGCTCGCTTGGCTCGCTTGGCTCGCTTGGCTCGCTTGGCTCGCTTGGCTCGCTTGGCTCGCTTGGCTCGCTTGGCTCGCTTGGCTCGCTTGGCTCGCTTGGCTCGCTTGGCTCGCTTGGCTCGCTTGGCTCGCTTGGCTCGCTTGGCTCGCTTGGCTCGCTTGGCTCGCTTGGCTCGCTTGGCTCGCTTGGCTCGTTTGGCTCGTTTGGCTCGTTTGGCTCGTTTGGCTCGTTTGACTCGTTTGACTCGTTTGACTCGTTTGACTCGTTTGACTCGTTTGACTCGTTTGACTCGTTTGACTCGTTTGACTCGTTTGACTCGTTTGACTCGTTTGACTCGTTTGACTCGTTTGACTCGTTTGACTCGCTTGGCTCGTTTGACTCGCTTGGCTCGCTTGGCTCGCTTGGCTCGCTTGGCTCGCTTGGCTCGCTTGGCTCGCTTGGCTCGCTTGGCTCGCTTGGCTCGCTTGGCTCGCTTGGCTCGCTTGGCTCGCTTGACTCGCTTGACTCGTTTGACTCGTTTGACTCGTTTGACTCGTTTGACTCGTTTGACTCGTTTGACTCGTTTGACTCGTTTGACTCGTTTGACTCGCTTGGCTCGCTTGGCTCGCTTGGCTCGCTTGGCTCGCTTGGCTCGCTTGGCTCGCTTGGCTCGCTTGGCTCGCTTGGCTCGCTTGGCTCGGTTGGCTCGCTTGGCTCGCTTGGCTCGCTTGGCTCGCTTGGCTCGCTTGGCTCGCTTGGCTCGCTTGGCTCGCTTGGCTCGCTTGGCTCGCTTGGCTCGCTTGGCTCGCTTGGCTCGCTTGGCTCGCTTGGCTCGCTTGGCTCGCTTGGCTCGCTTGGCTCGCTTGGCTCGCTTGGCTCGCTTGGCTCGCTTGGCTCGCTTGGCTCGTTTGGCTCGTTTGACACGTTTGACTCGTTTGACTCGTTTGACTCGTTTGACTCGTTTGACTCGTTTGACTCGTTTGACTCGTTTGACTCGTTTGGCTCGTTTGGCTCGTTTGGCTCGTTTGGCTCGTTTGGCTCGTTTGACTCGATTGTCCTGTTCGACCCGTTTCACTCGTTTAACTCGTTTCACTCGTTTGACTCGTTTGACTCGTTTGACTCGTTTGGGTCGTTTGGCTCGTTTGGCTCGTTTGACTCGATTGTCCTGTTCGACCCGTTTCACTCGTTTAACTCGTTTCACTCGTTTGACTCGTTTGACTCGTTTGACTCGTTTGGGTCGTTTGACTCGTTTGACTCGTTTGGGTCGTTTGACTCGTTTCACTCGTTTGACTCGTTTGACTCGTTTGACTCGTTTGACTCGTTTGACTCGTTTGACTCGTTTGACTCGTTTGACTCGTTTGACTCGTTTGACTCGTTTGACTCGTTTGACTCGTTTGACTCGTTTGACTCGTTTGACTCGTTTGACTCGTTTGACTCGTTTGACTCGTTTGACTCGTTTGACTCGTTTGACTCGTTTGACTCGTTTGACTCGTTTGACTCGTTTGACTCGTTTGACTCGTTTGACTCGCTTGGCTCGCTTGGCTCGCTTGGCTCGCTTGGCTCGCTTGGCTCGCTTGGCTCGCTTGGCTCGCTTGGCTCGCTTGGCTCGCTTGGCTCGCTTGGTTCGCTTGGCTCGCTTGGCTCGCTTGGCTCGCTTGGCTCGCTTGGCTCGCTTGGCTCGCTTGGCTCGCTTGGCTCGCTTGGCTCGCTTGGCTCGCTTGGCTCGCTTGGCTCGCTTGGCTCGCTTGGCTCGCTTGGCTCGCTTGGCTCGTTTGGCTCGTTTGACACGTTTGACTCGTTTGACTCGTTTGACTCGTTTGACTCGTTTGACTCGTTTGACTCGTTTGACTCGTTTGACTCGTTTGGCTCGTTTGGCTCGTTTGGCTCGTTTGGCTCGTTTGGCTCGTTTGACTCGATTGTCCTGTTCGACCCGTTTCACTCGTTTAACTCGTTTCACTCGTTTCACTCGTTTGACTCGTTTGACTCGTTTGGGTCGTTTGGCTCGTTTGGCTCGTTTGACTCGATTGTCCTGTTCGACCCGTTTCACTCGTTTAACTCGTTTCACTCGTTTGACTCGTTTGACTCGTTTGACTCGTTTGGGTCGTTTGACTCGTTTGACTCGTTTGGGTCGTTTGACTCGTTTCACTCGTTTGACTCGTTTGACTCGTTTGACTCGTTTGACTCGTTTGACTCGTTTGACTCGTTTGACTCGTTTGACTCGTTTGACTCGTTTGACTCGTTTGACTCGTTTGACTCGTTTGACTCGATTGTCCTGTTCGACCCGTTTCACTCGTTTAACTCGTTTCACTCGTTTGACTCGTTTGACTCGTTTGACTCGTTTGGGTCGTTTGACTCGTTTGACTCGTTTGGGTCGTTTGACTCGTTTCACTCGTTTGACTCGTTTGACTAGTTTGACTCGTTTGACTCGGTTGACTCGCTTGGCTCGCTTGGCTCGCTTGGCTCGCTTGGCTCGCTTGGCTCGCTTGGCTCGCTTGGCTCGCTTCGCTCGCTTGGCTCGTTTGGCTCGTTTGGCTCGTTTGGCTCGTTTGACTCGTTTTCCTCGTTTGACTCGTTTGACTCGTTTGACTCGTTTGACTCGTTTGACTCGTTTGACTCGTTTGACTCGTTTGACTCGTTTGACTCGTTTGACTCGTTTGACTCGTTTGACTCGTTTGACTCGTTTGACTCGTTTGACTCGTTTGACTCGTTTGACTCGTTTGACTCGTTTGACTCGTTTGACTCGTTTGGCTCGTTTGGCTCGTTTGGCTCGTTTGGCTCGTTTGGCTCGTTTGGCTCGTTTGGCTCGTTTGGCTCGTTTGGCTCGTTTGGCTCGTTTGGCTCGTTTGGCTCGCTTGGCTCGCTTGGCTCGCTTGGCTCGCTTGGCTCGCTTGCCTCGCTTGGCTCGCTTGGCTCGCTTGGCTCGCTTGGCTCGCTTGGCTCGCTTGGCTCGCTTGGCTCGCTTGGCTCGCTTGGCTCGCTTGGCTCGCTTGGCTCGCTTGGCTCGCTTGGCTCGGTTAGCTCGGTTGGCTCGCTTGGCTCGCTTGGCTCGCTTGGCTCGCTTGGCTCGCTTGGCTCGTTTGGCTCGTTTGACTCGTTTGACTCGTTTGACTCGTTTGACTCGTTTGACTCGGTTGACTCGCTTGGCTCGCTTGGCTCGCTTGGCTCGCTTGGCTCGCTTGGCTCGCTTGGCTCGGTTGGCTCGCTTGGCTCGCTTGGCTCGCTTGGCTCGCTTGGCTCGCTTGGCTCGCTTGGCTCGTTTGGCTCGTTTGGCTCGTTTGACTCGTTTGACACGTTTGACTCGTTTGACTCGTTTGACTCGTTTGACTCGTTTGACTCGTTTGACTCGTTTGACTCGTTTGGCTCGTTTGGCTCGTTTGGCTCGATTGGCTCGTTTGGCTCGTTTGACTCGATTGTCCTGTTCGACCCGTTTTACTCGTTTAACTCGTTTCACTCGTTTGACTCGTTTGGGTCGTTTGACTCGTTTGACTCGTTTGGGTCGTTTGACTCGTTTCACTCGTTTGACTCGATGGTCCTGTTCGACCCGTTTCACTCGTTCGACCCGTTTGACACGTTTGACTCGTTTGACTCGTTTGACTCGTTTGACTCGTTTGACTCGTTTGACTCGTTTGACTCGTTTGACTCGTTTGACTCGTTTGACTCGTTTGGCTCGTTTGGCTCGTTTGGCTCGTTTGGCTCGTTTGACTCGTTTGACTCGTTTGACTCGTTTGACTCGTTTGACTCGTTTGACTCGTTTGACTCGTTTGACTCGTTTGACTCGTTTGACTCGTTTGACTCGTTTGACTCGTTTGACTCGTTTGACTCGTTTGACTCGTTTGACTCGTTTGACTCGTTTGACTCGTTTGACTCGTTTGACTCGTTTGACTCGTTTCGCTCGTTTGACTCGTTTCGCTCGTTTGACTCGTTTCGCTCGTTTGACTCGTTTCGCTCGTTTGACTCGTTTCGCTCGTTTGACTCGTTTCGCTCGTTTGACTCGTTTCGCTCGTTTGACTCGTTTCGCTCGTTTGACTCGTTTCGCTCGTTTGACTCGCTTGGCTCGCTTGGCTCGCTTGGCTCGCTTGGCTCGCTTGGCTCGCTTGGGTCGCTTGGCTCGCTTGGCTCGCTTGGCTCGCTTGGCTCGCTTGGCTCGCTTGGCTCGCTTGGCTCGCTTGGGTCGCTTGGCTCGCTTGGCTCGCTTGGCTCGCTTGGCTCGCTTGGCTCGCTTGGCTCGCTTGGCTCGCTTGGCTCGCTTGGCTCGCTTGGCTCGCTTGGCTCGCTTGGCTCGCTTGGCTCGCTTGGCTCGCTTGGCTCGTTTGGCTCGTTTGACACGTTTGACTCGTTTGACTCGTTTGACTCGTTTGACTCGTTTGACTCGTTTGACTCGTTTGACTCGTTTGACTCGTTTGACTCGTTTGACTCGTTTGGCTCGTTTGGCTCGTTTGGCTCGTTTGGCTCGTTTGGCTCGTTTGACTCGATTGTCCTGTTCGACCCGTTTCACTCGTTTAACTCGTTTCACTCGTTTGACTCGTTTGACTCGTTTGACTCGTTTGGGTCGTTTGGCTCGTTTGGCTCGGTTGACTCGATTGTCCTGTTCGACCCGTTTCACTCGTTTAACTCGTTTCACTCGTTTGACTCGTTTGGGTCGTTTGACTCGTTTCACTCGTTTGGGTCGTTTGACTCGTTTCACTCGTTTGACTCGTTTGACTCGTTTGACTCGTTTGACTCGTTTGACTCGTTTGACTCGTTTGACTCGTTTGACTCGTTTGACTCGTTTGACTCGTTTGACTCGTTTGACTCGTTTGACTCGTTTGACTCGTTTGACTCGTTTGACTCGTTTGACTCGTTTGACTCGTTTGACTCGTTTGACTCGTTTGACTCGTTTGACTCGTTTGACTCGTTTGACTCGTTTGACTCGTTTGACTCGTTTGACTCGTTTGACTCGTTTGACTCGTTTGACTCGTTTGACTCGTTTGACTCGTTTGACTCGTTTGACTCGTTTGACTCGTTTGACTCGTTTGACTCGTTTGACTCGTTTGACTCGTTTGACTCGTTTGACTCGTTTGACTCGTTTGACTCGTTTGACTCGTTTGACTCGTTTGACTCGTTTGACTCGTTTGACTCGTTTGACTCGTTTGACTCGTTTGACTCGTTTGACTCGTTTGACTCGTTTGACTCGTTTGACTCGTTTGACTCGTTTGACTCGTTTGACTCGTTTGACTCGTTTGACTCGTTTGACTCGTTTGACTCGTTTGACTCGTTTGACTCGTTTGACTCGTTTGACTCGTTTGACTCGTTTGACTCGTTTGACTCGTTTGACTCGTTTGACTCGATTGTCCTGTTCGACCCGTTTCACTCGTTTAACTCGTTTCACTCGTTTGACTCGTTTGACTCGTTTGACTCGTTTGGGTCGTTTGACTCGTTTGACTCGTTTGGGTCGTTTGACTCGTTTCACTCGTTTGACTCGTTTGACTCGTTTGACTCGTTTGACTCGGTTGACTCGCTTGGCTCGCTTGGCTCGCTTGGCTCGCTTGGCTCGCTTGGCTCGCTTGGCTCGTTTGGCTCGTTTGGCTCGTTTGACTCGTTTTCCTCGTTTGACTCGTTTGACTCGTTTCACTCGTTTGACTCGTTTGACTCGTTTGACTCGTTTGACTCGCTTGACTCGTTTGACTCGCTTGACTCGTTTGACTCGTTTGACTCGTTTGACTCGTTTGACTCGTTTGACTCGTTTGACTCGTTTGACTCGTTTGACTCGTTTGACTCGTTTGACTCGTTTGACTCGTTTGACTCGTTTGACTCGTTTGACTCGTTTGACTCGTTTGACTCGTTTGACTCGTTTGACTCGTTTGACTCGTTTGACTCGTTTGACTCGTTTGACTCGTTTGACTCGTTTGACTCGTTTGACTCGTTTGACTCGTTTGACTCGTTTGACTCGTTTGACTCGTTTGACTCGTTTGACTCGTTTGACTCGTTTGACTCGTTTGACTCGTTTGACTCGTTTGACTCGTTTGACTCGTTTGACTCGTTTGACTCGTTTGACTCGTTTGACTCGTTTGACTCGTTTGACTCGTTTGACTCGTTTGACTCGTTTGACTCGTTTGACTCGTTTGACTCGTTTGACTCGTTTGACTCGTTTGACTCGTTTGACTCGTTTGACTCGTTTGACTCGTTTGACTCGTTTGACTCGTTTGACTCGTTTGACTCGTTTGACTCGTTTGACTCGTTTGACTCGTTTGACTCGTTTGACTCGTTTGACTCGTTTGACTCGTTTGACTCGTTTGACTCGTTTGACTCGTTTGACTCGTTTGACTCGTTTGACTCGTTTGACTCGTTTGACTCGTTTGACTCGTTTGACTCGTTTGACTCGTTTGACTCGTTTGACTCGTTTGACTCGTTTGACTCGTTTGACTCGTTTGACTCGTTTGACTCGTTTGACTCGTTTGACTCGTTTGACTCGTTTGACTCGTTTGACTCGTTTGACTCGTTTGACTCGTTTGACTCGTTTGACTCGTTTGACTCGTTTGACTCGTTTGACTCGTTTGACTCGTTTGACTCGTTTGGCTCGTTTGACTCGTTTGACTCGTTTGACTCGTTTGACTCGTTTGGCTCGTTTGACTCGTTTGGCTCGTTTGGCTCGTTTGGCTCGTTTGGCTCGTTTGGCTCGTTTGACTCGTTTGACTCGTTTGGCTCGTTTGACTCGTTTGACTCGTTTGACTCGTTTGACTCGTTTGGCTCGTTTGACTCGTTTGGCTCGTTTGGCTCGTTTGGCTCGTTTGGCTCGTTTGGCTCGTTTGGCTCGTTTGGCTCGCTTGGCTCGTTTGGCTCGCTTGGCTCGCTTGGCTCGCTTGGCTCGCTTGGCTCGCTTGGCTCGCTTGGCTCGCTTGGCTCGCTTGGCTCGCTTGGCTCGCTTGGCTCGCTTGGCTCGCTTGGCTAGCTTGGCTCGCTTGGCTCGCTTGGCTCGGTTAGCTCGGTTGGCTCGCTTGGCTCGCTTGGCTCGCTTGGCTCGCTTGGCTCGCTTGGCTCGTTTGTCTCGTTTGACTCGTTTGACTCGTTTGACTCGTTTGACTCGTTTGACTCGTTTGACTCGGTTGACTCGCTTGGCTCGCTTGGCTCGCTTGGCTCGCTTGGCTCGCTTGGCTCGCTTGGCTCGCTTGGCTCGGTTGGCTCGCTTGGCTCGCTTGGCTCGCTTGGCTCGCTTGGCTCGCTTGGCTCGCTTGGCTCGTTTGGCTCGTTTGGCTCGTTTGACTCGTTTGACACGTTTAACTCGTTTGACTCGTTTGACTCGTTTGACTCGTTTGACTCGTTTGACTCGTTTGGCTCGTTTGGCTCGTTTGGCTCGATTGGCTCGTTTGGCTCGTTTGACTCGATTGTCCTGTTCGACCCGTTTTACTCGTTTAACTCGTTTCACTCGTTTGACTCGTTTGGGTCGTTTGACTCGTTTGACTCGTTTGGGTCGTTTGACTCGTTTCACTCGTTTGACTCGATGGTCCTGTTCGACCCGTTTCACTCGTTCGACCCGTTTGACACGTTTGACTCGTTTGACTCGTTTGACTCGTTTGACTCGTTTGACTCGTTTGACTCGTTTGACTCGTTTGACTCGTTTGACTCGTTTGACTCGTTTGACTCGTTTGACTCGTTTGGCTCGTTTGGCTCGTTTGGCTCGTTTGGCTCGTTTGACTCGTTTGACTCGTTTGACTCGTTTGACTCGTTTGACTCGTTTGTCTCGTTTGGCTCGTTTGGCTCGTTTGACTCGTTTGACTCGTTTGACTCGTTTGACTCGTTTGACTCGTTTGACTCGTTTGACTCGTTTGACTCGTTTGACTCGTTTGACTCGTTTGACTCGTTTGACTCGTTTGACTCGTTTGACTCGTTTGACTCGTTTGACTCGTTTGACTCGTTTGACTCGTTTGACTCGTTTGACTCGTTTGACTCGTTTGACTCGTTTGACTCGTTGGACTCGTTTGACTCGTTTGACTCGTTTGACTCGTTTGACTCGTTTGACTCGTTTGACTCGTTTGACTCGTTTGACTCGTTTGACTCGTTTGACTCGTTTGACTCGTTTGACTCGTTTGACTCGTTTGACTCGTTTGACTCGTTTGACTCGTTTGACTCGTTTGACTCGTTTGGCTCGTTTGGCTCGTTTGGCTCGTTTGGCTCGTTTGGCTCGTTTGGCTCGTTTGGCTCGTTTGGCTCGTTTGGCTCGTTTGGCTCGTTTGGCTCGTTTGGCTCGTTTGGCTCGTTTGGCTCGTTTGGCTCGTTTGGCTCGTTTGGCTCGTTTGGCTCGTTTGGCTCGTTTGGCTCGTTTGGCTCGTTTGGCTCGTTTGGCTCGTTTGGCTCGTTTGGCTCGTTTGGCTCGTTTGGCTCGTTTGGCTCGTTTGGCTCGTTTGGCTCGTTTGGCTCGTTTGGCTCGTTTGGCTCGTTTGGCTCGTTTGGCTCGTTTGGCTCGTTTGGCTCGTTTGGCTCGTTTGGCTCGTTTGGCTCGTTTGGCTCGTTTGACTCGATTGTCCTGTTCGACCCGTTTCACTCGTTTAACTCGTTTCACTCGTTTGACTCGTTTGACTCGTTTGACTCGTTTGGGTCGTTTGACTCGTTTCACTCGTTTGACTCGATGGTCCTGTTCGACCCGTTTCACTCGTTCGACCCGTTTGACCCGTTTCACTCGTTTGACTCGTTTGACTCGTTTGACTCGTTTGACTCGTTTGGCTCGTTTGGCTCGTTTGGCTCGTTTGGCTCGTTTGGCTCGTTTGGCTCGTTTGGCTCGTTTGGCTCGTTTGGCTCGTTTGGCTCGTTTGGCTCGTTTGGCTCGTTTGGCTCGTTTGGCTCGTTTGGCTCGTTTGGCTCGTTTGGCTCGTTTGGCTCGTTTGACTCGTTTGACTCGTTTGGCTCGTTTGACTCGTTTGGCTCGTTTGACTCGTTTGGCTCGTTTGACTCGTTTGACTCGTTTGACTCGTTTGACTCGTTTGACTCGTTTGACTCGTTTGACTCGTTTGACTCGTTTGACTCGTTTGACTCGTTTGACTCGTTTGACTCGTTTGACTCGTTTGACTCGTTTGACTCGTTTGACTCGTTTGACTCGTTTGACTCGTTTGACTCGTTTGACTCGTTTGACTCGTTTGACTCGTTTGACTCGTTTGACTCGTTTGACTCGTTTGACTCGTTTGACTCGTTTGACTCGTTTGACTCGTTTGACTCGTTTGACTCGTTTGACTCGTTTGACTCGTTTGACTCGTTTGACTCGTTTGGCTCGTTTGGCTCGTTTGACTCGTTTGGCTCGTTTGACTCGTTTGGCTCGTTTGGCTCGTTTGGCTCGTTTGGCTCGTTTGGCTCGTTTGGCTCGTTTGGCTCGTTTGGCTCGTTTGGCTCGTTTGGCTCGTTTGGCTCGTTTGGCTCGTTTGGCTCGTTTGGCTCGTTTGGCTCGTTTGGCTCGTTTGGCTCGTTTGGCTCGTTTGGCTCGTTTGACTCGTTTGACTCGTTTGACTCGTTTGACTCGTTTGACTCGTTTGACTCGTTTGACTCGTTTGACTCGTTTGACTCGTTTGACTCGTTTGACTCGTTTGACTCGTTTGACTCGTTTGACTCGTTTGACTCGTTTGACTCGTATGACTCGTTTGACTCGTTTGACTCGTTTGACTCGTTTGACTCGTTTGACTCGTTTGACTCGTTTGACTCGTTTGACTCGTTTGACTCGTTTGACTCGTTTGACTCGTTTGACTCGTTTGACTCGTTTGACTCGTTTGACTCGTTTGACTCGTTTGACTCGTTTGACTCGTTTGACTCGTTTGACTCGTTTGACTCGTTTGACTCGTTTGACTCGTATGACTCGTTTGACTCGTTTGACTCGTTTGACTCGTTTGACTCGTTTGACTCGTTTGACTCGTTTGACTCGTTTGGCTCGTTTGGCTCGTTTGGCTCGTTTGGCTCGTTTGGCTCGTTTGACTCGTTTGACTCGCTTGGCTCGGTTGATTCGCTTGGCTCGCTTGGCTCGCTTGGCTCGCTTGGCTCGCTTGGCTCGCTTGGCTCGCTTGGCTCGCTTGGCTCGCTTGGCTCGCTTGGCTCGCTTGGCTCGCTTGGCTCGCGTGGCTCGCTTGGCTCGCTTGGCTCGCTTGGCTCGCTTGGCTCGCTTCGCTCGCTTGGCTCGCTTGGCTCGCTTGGCTCGCTTGGCTCGCTTGGCTCGCTTGGCTCGGTTGGCTCGCTTGGCTCGCTTGGCCCGCTTGGCTCGCTTGGCTCGCTTGGCTCGCTTGGCTCGCTTGGCTCGTTTGGCTCGTTTGGCTCGTTTGGCTCGTTTGGCTCGTTTGGCTCGTTTGGCTCGTTTGGCTCGTTTGACTCGATTGTCCTGTTCGACCCGTTTCACTCGTTTAACTCGTTTCACTCGTTTGACTCGTTTGACTCGTTTGACTCGTTTGACTCGTTTGACTCGTTTGACTCGTTTCGCTCGTTTGACTCGTTTCGCTCGTTTGACTCGTTTCGCTCGTTTGACTCGTTTCGCTCGTTTGACTCGTTTCGCTCGTTTGACTCGTTTCGCTCGTTTGACTCGCTTGGCTCGCTTGGCTCGCTTGGCTCGCTTGGCTCGCTTGGCTCGCTTGGCTCGCTTGGCTCGCTTGGCTCGCTTGGCTCGCTTGGCTCGCTTGGCTCGCTTGGCTCGCTTGGCTCGCTTGGCTCGCTTGGCTCGCTTGGCTCGCTTGGCTCGGTTGACTCGGTTGACTCGTTTGACTCGTTTGACTCGTTTGACTCGTTTGACTCGTTTGACTCGTTTGACTCGTTTGACTCGTTTGACTCGTTTGACTCGTTTGACTCGTTTGACTCGTTTGACTCGTTTGACTCGTTTGACTCGTTTGACTCGTTTGACTCGTTTGACTCGTTTGACTCGTTTGACTCGTTTGACTCGTATGACTCGTTTGACTCGTTTGACTCGTTTGACTCGTTTGACTCGTTTGACTCGTTTGACTCGTTTGACTCGTTTGACTCGTTTGACTCGTATGACTCGTTTGACTCGTTTGACTCGTTTGACTCGTTTGACTCGTTTGACTCGTTTGACTCGTTTGACTCGTTTGACTCGTTTGACTCGTTTGACTCGTTTGACTCGTTTGACTCGTTTGACTCGTTTGACTCGTTTGACTCGTTTGACTCGTTTGACTCGTTTGACTCGTTTGACTCGTTTGACTCGTTTGACTCGTTTGACTCGTTTGACTCGTTTGACTCGTTTGACTCGTTTGACTCGTTTGACTCGTTTGACTCGTTTGGCTCGTTTGGCTCGCTTGGCTCGCTTGGCTCGCTTGGCTCGTTTGGCTCGCTTGGCTCGCTTGGCTCGCTTGGCTCGCTTGGCTCGCTTGGCTCGCTTGGCTCGCTTGGCTCGCTTGGCTCGCTTGGCTCGCTTGGCTCGCTTGGCTCGCTTGGCTCGCTTGGCTCGCTTGGCTCGCTTGGCTCGCTTGGCTCGCTTGGCTCGCTTGGCTCGCTTGGCTCGCTTGGCTCGCTTGGCTCGCTTGGCTCGTTTGGCTCGTTTGACTCGTTTGACTCGTTTGACTCGTTTGACTCGTTTGACTCGTTTGACTCGTTTGACTCGTTTGACTCGTTTGACTCGTTTGACTCGTTTGACTCGTTTGACTCGTTTGACTCGTTTGACTCGTTTGACTCGTTTGACTCGTTTGACTCGTTTGACTCGTTTGACTCGTTTGACTCGTTTGACTCGTTTGACTCGTTTGACTCGTTTGACTCGTTTGACTCGTTTGACTCGTTTGACTCGTTTGACTCGTTTGACTCGTTTGACTCGTTTGACTCGTTTGACTCGTTTGACTCGTTTGACTCGTTTGACTCGTTTGACTCGTTTGACTCGTTTGACTCGTTTGACTCGTTTGACTCGATTGTCCTGTTCGACCCGTTTCACTCGTTTAACTCGTTTCACTCGTTTGACTCGTTTGACTCGTTTGACTCGTTTGGGTCGTTTGACTCGTTTGACTCGTTTGGGTCGTTTGACTCGTTTCACTCGTTTGACTCGTTTCACTCGTTTGACTCGCTTGGCTCGCTTGGCTCGCTTGGCTCGCTTGGCTCGCTTGGCTCGGTTGGCTCGCTTGGCTCGCTTGGCCCGCTTGGCTCGCTTGGCTCGCTTGGCTCGCTTGGCTCGCTTGGCTCGTTTGGCTCGTTTGGCTCGTTTGGCTCGTTTGGCTCGTTTCGCTCGTTTGGCTCGTTTGGCTCGTTTGACTCGATTGTCCTGTTCGACCCGTTTCACTCGTTTAACTCGTTTCACTCGTTTGACTCGTTTGACTCGTTTGACTCGTTTGACTCGTTTGACTCGTTTGACTCGTTTGACTCGTTTGACTCGTTTGACTCGTTTGACTCGTTTGACTCGTTTGACTCGTTTGACTCGTTTCGCTCGTTTGACTCGTTTCGCTCGTTTGACTCGTTTCGCTCGTTTGACTCGTTTCGCTCGTTTGACTCGTTTCGCTCGATTGACTCGTTTCGCTCGTTTGACTCGTTTGGCTCGCTTGGCTCGTTTGGCTCGCTTGGCTCGCTTGGCTCGCTTGGCTCGCTTGGCTCGCTTGGCTCGCTTGGCTCGCTTGGCTCGCTTGGCTCGCTTGGCTCGCTTGGCTCGCTTGGCTCGCTTGGCTCGCTTGGCTCGCTTGGCTCGCTTGGCTCGCTTGGCTCGCTTGGCTCGCTTGGCTCGCTTGGCTCGCTTGGCTCGTTTGGCTCGTTTGACTCGTTTGACTCGTTTGACTCGTTTGACTCGTTTGACTCGTTTGACTCGTTTGACTCGTTTGACTCGTTTGACTCGTTTGACTCGTTTGACTCGTTTGACTCGTTTGACTCGTTTGACTCGTTTGACTCGTTTGACTCGTTTGACTCGTTTGACTCGTTTGACTCGTTTGACTCGTTTGACTCGTTTGACTCGTTTGACTCGTTTGACTCGTTTGACTCGTTTGACTCGTTTGACTCGTTTGACTCGTTTGACTCGTTTGACTCGTTTGACTCGTTTGACTCGTTTGACTCGTTTGACTCGTTTGACTCGTTTCGCTCGTTTGACTCGTTTCGCTCGTTTGACTCGTTTCGCTCGTTTGACTCGTTTCGCTCGTTTGACTCGTTTCGCTCGTTTGACTCGTTTCGCTCGATTGACTCGTTTCGCTCGTTTGACTCGTTTGGCTCGCTTGGCTCGTTTGGCTCGCTTGGCTCGCTTGGCTCGCTTGGCTCGCTTGGCTCGCTTGGCTCGCTTGGCTCGCTTGGCTCGCTTGGCTCGCTTGGCTCGCTTGGCTCGCTTGGCTCGCTTGGCTCGCTTGGCTCGCTTGGCTCGCTTGGCTCGCTTGGCTCGCTTGGCTCGCTTGGCTCGCTTGGCTCGTTTGGCTCGTTTGACTCGTTTGACTCGTTTGACTCGTTTGACTCGTTTGACTCGTTTGACTCGTTTGACTCGTTTGACTCGTTTGACTCGTTTGACTCGTTTGACTCGTTTGACTCGTTTGACTCGTTTGACTCGTTTGACTCGTTTGACTCGTTTGACTCGTTTGACTCGTTTGACTCGTTTGACTCGTTTGACTCGTTTGACTCGTTTGACTCGTTTGACTCGTTTGACTCGTTTGACTCGTTTGACTCGTTTGACTCGTTTGACTCGTTTGACTCGTTTGACTCGTTTGACTCGTTTGACTCGTTTGACTCGTTTGACTCGTTTGACTCGTTTGACTCGTTTGACTCGTTTGACTCGTTTGACTCGTTTGACTCGTTTGACTCGTTTGACTCGTTTGACTCGTTTGGCTCGTTTGGCTCGCTTGGCTCGCTTGGCTCGCTTGGCTCGCTTGGCTCGCTTGGCTCGCTTGGCTCGCTTGGCTCGCTTGGCTCGCTTGGCTCGCTTGGCTCGCTTGGCTCGCTTGGCTCGCTTGGCTCGCTTGGCTCGCTTGGCTCGCTTGGCTCGCTTGGCTCGCTTGGCTCGCTTGGCACGCTTTGCTCGCTTGGCTCGCTTGGCTCGCTTGGCTCGCTTGGCTCGCTTGGCTCGCTTGGCTCGCTTGGCTCGCTTGGCTCGCTTGGCTCGTTTGACTCGTTTGACTCGTTTGACTCGTTTGACTCGGTTGACTCGCTTGGCTCGCTTGGCTCGCTTGGCTCGCTTGGCTCGCTTGGCTCGCTTGGCTCGCTTGGCTCGTTTGGCTCGTTTGGCTCGTTTGACTCGTTTTCCTCGTTTGACTCGTTTGACTCGTTTGACTCGTTTGACTCGTTTGACTCGTTTGGCTCGTTTGACTCGTTTGACTCGTTTGACTCGTTTCACTCGTTTCACTCGTTTGACTCGATTGTCCTGTTCGACCCGTTTCACTCGTTTGACTCGTTTCACTCGTTTCACTCGTTTCACTCGTTTCACTCGTTTCACTCGTTTGACTCGTTTGACTCGTTTGACTCGTTTGACTCGTTTCACTCGTTTCACTCGTTTCACTCGTTTGACTCGTTTGACTCGTTTGACTCGTTTGACTCGTTTGACTCGTTTGACTCGTTTGACTCGTTTGACTCGTTTGACTCGTTTGACTCGTTTGACTCGTTTGACTCGTTTGACTCGTTTGACTCGTTTGACTCGTTTGACTCGTTTGACTCGTTTGACTCGTTTGACTCGTTTGACTCGTTTGACTCGTTTGACTCGTTTGACTCGTTTGACTCGTTTGACTCGTTTGACTCGTTTGACTCGTTTGACTCGTTTGACTCGTTTGACTCGTTTGACTCGTTTGACTCGTTTGACTCGTTTGACTCGTTTGACTCGTTTGACTCGTTTGACTCGTTTGACTCGTTTGACTCGTTTGACTCGTTTGACTCGTTTGACTCGTTTGACTCGTTTGACTCGTTTGACTCGTTTGACTCGTTTGACTCGTTTGACTCGTTTGACTCGATTGTCCTGTTCGACCCGTTTCACTCGTTTAACTCGTTTCACTCGTTTGACTCGTTTGATTCGTTTGACTCGTTTGGCTCGTTTGGCTCGTTTGGCTCGTTTGGCTCGTTTGGCTCGTTTGGCTCGTTTGGCTCGTTTGGCTCGTTTGGCTCGTTTGGCTCGTTTGGCTCGTTTGGCTCGTTTGGCTCGTTTGGCTCGTTTGGCTCGTTTGGCTCGTTTGGCTCGTTTGGCTCGTTTGACTCGATTGTCCTGTTCGACCCGTTTCACTTGTTTAACTCGTTTCACTCGTTTCACTCGTTTGACTCGTTTGACTCGTTTGACTCGTTTGACTCGTTTGACTCGTTTGACTCGTTTGACTCGTTTGACTCGTTTGACTCGTTTGACTCGTTTGACTCGTTTGACTCGTTTGACTCGTTTCGCTCGTTTGACTCGTTTCGCTCGTTTGACTCGTTTCGCTCGTTTGACTCGTTTCGCTCGTTTGACTCGTTTCGCTCGTTTGACTCGCTTGGCTCGCTTGGCTCGCTTGGCTCGCTTGGCTCGCTTGGCTCGCTTGGCTCGCTTGGCTCGCTTGGCTCGCTTGGCTCGCTTGGCTCGCTTGGCTCGCTTGGCTCGCTTGGCTCGCTTGGCTCGCTTGGCTCGCTTGGCTCGCTTGGCTCGCTTGGCTCGCTTGGCTCGCTTGGCTCGCTTGGCTCGCTTGGCTCGTTTGGCTCGTTTGACACGTTTGACTCGTTTGACACGTTTGACTCGTTTGACTCGTTTGACTCGTTTGACTCGTTTGACTCGTTTGACTCGTTTGACTCGTTTGACTCGTTTGACTCGTTTGACTCGTTTGACTCGTTTGACTCGTTTGACTCGTTTGACTCGTTTGGCTCGTTTGGCTCGTTTGGCTCGTTTGGCTCGATGGCTCGTTTGACTCGATTGTCCTGTTCGACCCGTTTCACTCGTTTAACTCGTTTCACTCGTTTGACTCGTTTGACTCGTTTAACTCGTTTCACTCGTTTGACTCGTTTGACTCGTTTGACTCGTTTGGGTTGTTACGAGCCGGGGCTGCGGCAACGCAGTGGCCGGCGAGAAGGGTATTTCCCAAGGAATACGGTTTATGAGTTTGTTAGTTAGAGTGCGGACGAACCTGATGCGAAATCAGGGAGCCGCTAGGATTATCGGAAGCGAGGACGAACCTGATGCTAAATCAGGGAGCCTCTAGGAATGGAGTCACTCGCGGACGAACCTGATGCTAAATCAGGGAGCCACAGGAGGGTGATTCGTCGTGAACGAACCCGATGCGAAATCGGGGTGTCACTAGGATGATGTTCACAGACGAACTCGACGCGAAGTCGAGGAGCTGTTAGGAGGTTGGATTATTCACAGACGAACCTGGTGCGAAACCAGGGAGCTGTTCGGAGGTTGGTAGACTTACAGACGAACCTGATGCGAAATCAGGGAGCTGTAGGACACGGACGAACCTGATGCGAAATCAGGGAGCCGTAGGAGGGTTAAACGTGGACGAACCCGATGCGAAATCGGGGAGCCACTAGGTTGGTAAAGATTCCTTGTTTTGGATGAAGGTTTGCGAACGAACCTGATGCTAGATCAGGTTGTCGCGGGAAATGTTAGTAATGCCTCGTAACTCTTAATTTATGTTTGATACAACTCGAGCGGTAAAGCTGTATCAGTGGGTGAGTGCTACTAATATTATAAGGATCGCTGGGTAAAAGATGGGTTTCAACGAATCTACTCGATTTAGAGCGAACACCATTCGTGTATTCAATAACTAATTATTATACAAATGTAAGTGTCGCGATTAAATAGTGTAGTAAAAATGTATAAATTACCACTAATTTGCACGGTGTTGACGCACTGGCGATGCGGGGCGTACGAGTGGCTATTTCAAAGTGCCGAATAGAATATGAACCGAACTCGCGGATTCTATGAGGTTAACTTTGATTCTGACGGAGACTTTAGCTCGATCGTACTAATTTTAACCAGCTCTGTACGAGCGTGACACGACGTTATTCTACGCGTGATTGTACTGCTTTGAACCGAAGAGGGTTGAAACTGAAGGGTTTATATAGTCCCAAAATGAGTGGGGATTCGTTAAGAATTTCCATATAAGGAAATCCTTCGGGGTCGTCGTCGTGTCACTCCCGTTCCCATGGTCGCGATCCAGATGGTCAAGATCAAGAGCCCCTTAGTGGTGTATGATAAGCAAAGGATTTTAGGGCGTTTTCCCTTCGCAGACGCGAGCTCGAAAAGTGGTTGAGAGCGGCGTATGGGAAAATTCCACATACGTAACATCTCCCCCCTAAGACAAAACATCGCGATTCTCGTGATGCTTTTCAAAAGAAGGGAAAACGCCCCACAAATCCTTTCATAATTAAAGGTGTGAAAGAAAATTGTCGGGTGTAGTGTAGTGTAGTGTACTTATCGCTATTGTTGTGTGTGTTGGTTTAAGTGTCGGTGGGCACCACGTAGCCCATTTCCAGCCAATGGTCGACGACGTCCAGTGGAGGTTGTCCGGGTAGTCAGTCCAGCGTCAAGGTGGCGGTGAAGTCATCCTTCTGTTCTCCGTCAGCATTTCCATGCTGGCTGTTGTTAGCAGGAGTGTTGATTGGAACGGCTGAGTACACCTCAGGTATACCCTCACTGCTTGGCAGGGTATGTCTCAGGAGCAAGGTGGTAAGGACCATATCTGGGTTGACGGTCGGCTTATCGTTTTGCCGTGGATGGAGAATAAGCGTATTTTAATTTGTCCTGATGCTTTGTGATTAACTTTTTGTGCGTTCGCAATACTACGTTGTTTAGGTCCATCACGTCTATTATCTGGTACGGTCCAATGTAATGTGGATCAAACTTACTAGTGCGTGGTTCTTTGAGTACGTAGACAGGATCGCCTACGTTAAATGTTACTGGTTTTGCGTGTGCATCATAATAATTTTTCGAACGAATTTTTGCTTTGTTTAGGTTATCAGAAGCTATATTACGAATATTAGTCATGTGTGTTATTAATTCTATTAAGTAGTCTCCAAATGACTTTAATTTTTCGCCAGTTGGAAAAGAACTTGGTTCTCGAGCTGGTTTTCCAAAGATTAATTCGTACGGGGTGAAATTTGTTGCTTCATGAACGGATGTATTGTAAGAGAACATTGCAAACGGTATTAATAAATCCCAGTCTTCGTAATTATCCATGTAATGCTTGAGATATTCGGTGAGTACGATGTGACTTCGTTCTAAAGATCCGTTGGTTTGTGGTCTATATCCCGAGGTTGTGATTTGTTTGATTTTAAATATTTCGGATAAATTTGTCATTAGTGTTCCGATGAAGCTAGTTCCTTTGTCTGTTAATATTGCGCGGGGTGTACCGTAGATTGCGATGAAATGTCTAGCGAAAGCATCTGCAATTGTAGCGGCACGAATATTAGGTATTGCTACGGCTACGCAATATTTCGTTAGATTATCTTGAATGGTGAGAATGTGTCTGTTCCCACTCGGTGTAATTGGTAAAGGTCCCACTGTATCTAAGGAGATTTTGTCGAAGGCTCCTATAGGCGTGTCGGTGATCAACATCGGCTGACGGGTTTTCGCTCGGACTAATTTCTGTTCTTGACAACTTTGGCATCTTCGGATGTAGTCTTGAATATCGTTGCGCATTTGCGGCCAATGGAATCTTGATCGAATGCGTTTGTAGGTCTTCGTTACTCCTTTGTGTCCTCCGATTAAACTGTCGTGAGCTTCGCAAATGATGTGCTGTCTGTCCTCTTCGGATGGTGTTGTGATGATACAGTTGCATAAAGTGATCTGCAGGCCGGTTTCTATAAAAACCTCTTCTAATATCTTGACGAATTCGTTGGATGGTATTTTGTGAAGGTCTCCGGTGGCAGAAATACGAAATGATTTGATCCGATTTTGATCCAAGGTGTGTTGCAGAGTTTTCAATCCATTGAGCACATCTGCTCTTTTAATATTATCAAAGAAGTTGTCTGCGATTATTATACTGAATGTTTTAAATAGTCCATTGTCTGTAGTTATCACCTGTCCCCTTTTTGGTTGCGCTGCTAGGAGGTTTGGTTTATTAATTATTTCAGTGTCCAGCAGTAATTTTCCGACGGGGTTTACTAAATTGCAGTCGGCAGAAATGAAGTGTACGTAATGTCCTTCTTCAGCGGTAAAGGTATTGGAAGAAACAATAATTTTATGTGGTTGGTCTAGCGGGATCTCTTCTAGATCGTCAAGGTCGTTTGAATTCTCGGCGTCGGTAGTAAAAAATGGGTAAGGGTCAAGCGTGAGGTCAAAGACCCTAGGGTCCGTTGATCTGCTGTCAGGTGGTAGTCTCACACTTGTTTCGGGTGTAGGATCTGCAGGTAGCTGGTTTATTGAAGGTTGTAAAGGTTCATCCATGACTTCTGATGATACTAGCGGTGTACCGAGTAAATCTTGTTGAACGTTTCCTGCGTTTTCTATTACAGTATTTTCGAACGGTTCCTCAAAGGATATCAGATTGTCAAATAAGGTCTGGTCCTTATCTAAAGGGACGATTTGAGTGGAATTTGCTGCGGGCGAAAAACTGTTTATGGTTTCCTGGCGTTCATCTGGCATGGTTACCTCTTGAGATAAGCTGGGAAAAGATCGGTTCTTGTGTATTATTGGAGAATGTTGAACGTTCCCACGTGCGGTTTCTTCTATTTCGTCTGAGCTGCTGCTTGTCTCTCGGTACTTGGGTCGGTTTTCTCTGTCTCGTCGTAATTGCCGTACGCGGTGCCCAATTGTATCGATGTTGACGTCTGTTTTTGGTATCTGGACTTTGAAGTCAGGATCCTTGGGCTCTCGTGGAATAAGTGGTAGGCAGGCAGAAACGGGGTTGCGCGATAATGCGTCTGCGTTCTTATTCGTCTTTCCGGATTTATGGACAACCTGGTACTCGTACTCCAAAAGTCGGAGTTTCCATTTCATTAATCTAGAAGTGGGGTCCTTGACAGAGTGTAGCCACACCAGTGGTCTGTGATCAGTAACGAGGGTGAATGGAGTTCCATAGATGTAGGGCCTGAAGTACCTTACGGCGTAAACCATGGCCAAACATTCCTTTTCAGTAGCCGAATAGTTCTTCTCGGGTTTATTTAGGCTGCGGGATGCGTAGGCAATCGGCAGGTCATTTCCTATCTCCCCTTGACTAAGTACAGCTCCAATAGCGTAATCGGATGCATCTGTAGTTACAATGAACGGTTTACTGAAATCTGGATATTGCAATATGGGCTGAAGGCAAAGTTCGTTACGTAATTGCTTAAAACTTTGGTCTTGTTCTTCCGTCCATTTGAATTTGATGCCTTTTCCTAATAGATTAATTAAAGGTTTTGCTTTTGTGGTGAAATTAGGTACGAATCTTCGGTAATATCCTACAAGTCCTAAGAATTGTTGAATGTTCTTCTGCGTTGTAGGTGTGGGAAAATCTTGAACAGCTTTTAATTTCCTAGGGTCGGGTCTTACTCCTTCCTTTGAAATAATGTGTCCAAGGTATGCGACTTCCTTTCGCAGGAATTGGCATTTGTTGGTCTGCAGGGTTAATCCATGTTCTCGAAGGCGGTTTAACAGCTTTTTTACTTTGATATTATGTTCCTGTAATGATGATGCGTAGATCACTATGTCGTCCAAGTAGACAAAGAGGTCTGTTCCTTGAAGTCCAGTGAGTGCTTGGTCCATCAGGCGTTGAAAGGTGGGTGGTGCATTCTTTAATCCGAAAGGCATTCGAGAGAATTCGTAATGTCCATTTGGAGTAGTGAATGCTGTTTTTGCTTTATCTTTCGGATCCATCTCTATTTGATGAAATCCACTAGCGAGATCAAAGACTGAAAAATATTTAGCTCCTCCTAGTCGATCTAAAATCTCGGTGATTTGAGGTAATGGATATTTATCAGAAATTGTTATTTCGTTGAGACCGCGGAAATCTATTACCAGACGCCAACGTTTCATTCCATTTTCGTCTTCTTTTTTCGGGACGATCCATAAAGGTGAATTGTACGGAGATTTGGAAGGAGTGATTATGCCATTTGACAATAACGCGCTAATTTGTTTTTGAATTTCCTTTTGATGAATGAGAGGATAGCGATATTGTCTTGTATTGATTGGAATATCGTTAGATGTATGGATTGAGTGTTTAAAGTCGCGGGCCTTTCCAAGTTTATCTCCGGAAAGATAAAAACGGTCGGGAAAATCTCTAACTAAATTGGTAACGAAATCTAGTTCCTCCTTGTTCAAATGTTTTGTGTTTAGGGCTTCTAAGATTTTCTGCATTCTATCTTCTTTGGTTCTGAATTTTGACGGGTGTTCAGCAGCTGGATACAAATCTTCGTCTGATGAACTGAAGATATCGAAGGGCTCCAATGTTTGCGGTTCTATCTCCACGTCTAGGGGTACATCGCTGGTATTTGTTGCCATAACGTAGCACTTCCCGTCATTGTTCTTTACAACTGCTTCCCCTATGTAGAGATGTTCGAGAGTCTTGATACGTGGTAAATATCCTTCCCTAATCCTCGGGTTTGTTATTGTTATAGCAATCTGTTGCGACGTCCTGGGCTCGATACGATGTTTGGTCGACGTCGGTAGTTTGTTAGTTTGAGGTATGTCCTGATAATTTGAAAAACGCAGAGGTCGGGTTGGTTTATTTTTTAATACTAAAGTCCCATGGTAATAGGAAATTTCGGCCTCCTCCTGTTTTAAAAATGGGCTTCCTATTAGTCCGTCTGCTTCTATTGCAAGTTCTTTTACCACATAGAAGAGTGCGGGACTTTCGTGGATGTGAAGAATTGTTGTTCCTAAGGTATGAATTGGATTAGTTGTAATTCCGGTTAACTCGATTTCTTCCCGAGAGCTTATCGCGGCTTGCTCTCCCAGGGCGTTAATGACTACTAAATTAACGGACGCTCCACCATCGATTAGGAATTCTCCCGTTCCTGACTCCAGTTCTGGAACCTTGATGTTGATGCGTGGGGCAGGTGCTTCCTTGATGAGGGTTTCTCTTCGAAGCGGACTGTCCTTTGGCGAGCTTCTTTGTTTCCGCTCATCGTGTCGCCTATACGAGGCGAAATCCACTTCGAAAAGTGGTTGAGAGCGGCGTATGGGAAAATTCCACATACGTAACAAACGAGTGAAACGAGTCAAACGAGTGAAACGAGTCAAACGACCCAAACGAGTCAAACGAGTCAAACGACCCAAACGAGTCAAACGAGTCAAACGAGTCAAACGAGTGAAACGAGTTAAACGAGTGAAACGGGTCGAACAGGACAATCGAGTCAAACGAGTCAAACGAGTCAAACGAGTCAAACGAGTCAAACGAGTCAAACGAGTCAAACGAGTCAAACGAGTCAAACGAGTCAAACGAGTCAAACGCGTCAAACGAGTCAAACGAGTCAAACGAGTCAAACGAGTCAAACGAGTGAAACGAGTCAAACGACCCAAACGAGTCAAACGAGTCAAACGACCCAAACGAGTCAAACGAGTCAAACGAGTCAAACGAGTGAAACGAGTTAAACGAGTGAAACGGGTCGAACAGGACAATCGAGTCAAACGAGCCAAACGAGCCAAACGACCCTGTTACGTATGTGGAATTTTCCCATACGCCGCTCTCAACCACTTTTCGAGCTCGCGTCTGCGAAGGGAAAACGCCCTAAAATCCTTTGCTTATCATACACCACTAAGGGGCTCTTGATCTTGACCATCTGGATCGCGACCATGGGAACGGGAGTGACACGACGACGACCCCGAAGGATTTCCTTATATGGAAATTCTTAACGAATCCCCACTCATTTTGGGACTATATAAACCCTTCAGTTTCAACCCTCTTCGGTTCAAAGCAGTACAGTCACGCGTAGAGTAACGTCGTGTCACGCTCGTACAGAGTTGGTTAAATCGAGTACGATCGAGCTAAAGTCTCCGTCAGAATCAAAGTTAACCTCATAGAATCCGCGAGTTCGGTTCATATTCTATTCGGCACTTTGAAATAGCCACTCGTACGCCCCGCATCGCCAGTGCGTCAACACCGTGCAAATTAGTGGTAATTTATATACTTTTACTACACTATTTAATCGCGACACTTACATTTGTATAATAATTAGTTATTGAATACACGAATGGTGTTCGCTCTAAATCGAGTAGATTCGTTGAAACCCATCTTTTACCCAGCGATCCTTATAATATTAGTAGCACTCACCCACTGATACAGCTTTACCGCTCGAGTTGTATCAAACATAAATTAAGAGTTACGAGGCATTACTAACATTTCCCGCGACAACCTGATCTAGCATCAGGTTCGTTCGCAAACCTTCATCCAAAACAAGGAATCTTTACCAACCTAGTGGCTCCCCGATTTCGCATCGGGTTCGTCCACGTTTAACCCTCCTACGGCTCCCTGATTTCGCATCAGGTTCGTCCGTGTCCTACAGCTCCCTGATTTCGCATCAGGTTCGTCTGTAAGTCTACCAACCTCCGAACAGCTCCCTGGTTTCGCACCAGGTTCGTCTGTGAATAATCCAACCTCCTAACAGCTCCTCGACTTCGCGTCGAGTTCGTCTGTGAACATCATCCTAGTGACACCCCGATTTCGCATCGGGTTCGTTCACGACGAATCACCCTCCTGCGGCTCCCTGATTTCGCATCAGGTTCGTCCGCGAGTGACTCCATTCCTAGAGGCTCCCTGATTTAGCATCAGGTTCGTCCTCGCTTCCGATAATCCTAGCGGCTCCCTGATTTCGCATCAGGTTCGTCCGCACTCTAACTAACAAACTCATAAACCGTATTCCTTGGGAAATACCCTTCTCGCCGGCCACTGCGTTGCCGCAGCCCCGGCTCGTAACACGTTTGACTCGCTTGGCTCGCTTGGCTCGCTTGGCTCGCTTGGCTCGCTTGGCTCGCTTGGCTCGGTTGGCTCGCTTGGCTCGCTTGGCCCGCTTGGCTCGCTTGGCTCGCTTGGCTCGCTTGGCTCGCTTGGCTCGTTTGGCTCGTTTGGCTCGTTTGGCTCGTTTGGCTCGTTTGGCTCGTTTGGCTCGTTTGGCTCGTTTGACTCGATTGTCCTGTTCGACCCGTTTCACTCGTTTAACTCGTTTCACTCGTTTGACTCGTTTGACTCGTTTGACTCGTTTGACTCGTTTGACTCGTTTGACTCGTTTGACTCGTTTGACTCGTTTGACTCGTTTGACTCGTTTCGCTCGTTTGACTCGTTTCGCTCGTTTGACTCGTTTCGCTCGTTTGACTCGTTTCGCTCGTTTGACTCGTTTCGCTCGTTTGACTCGTTTCGCTCGATTGACTCGTTTCGCTCGTTTGACTCGCTTGGCTCGCTTGGCTCGCTTGGCTCGCTTGGCTCGCTTGGCTCGCTTGGCTCGCTTGGCTCGCTTGGCTCGCTTGGCTCGCTTGGCTCGCTTGGCTCGCTTGGCTCGCTTGGCTCGCTTGGCTCGCTTGGCTCGCTTGGCTCGCTTGGCTCGCTTGACTCGCTTGACTCGCTTGACTCGTTTGACTCGTTTGACTCGTTTGACTCGTTTGACTCGTTTGGCTCGCTTGGCTCGCTTGGCTCGCTTGGCTCGCTTGGCTCGCTTGGCTCGCTTGGCTCGCTTGGCTCGCTTGGCTCGCTTGGCTCGCTTGGCTCGCTTGGCTCGCTTGGCTCGCTTGGCTCGCTTGGCTCGCTTGGCTCGCTTGGCTCGCTTGGCTCGCTTGGCTCGCTTGGCTCGCTTGGCTCGCTTGGCTCGCTTGGCTCGTTTGGCTCGTTTGGCTCGTTTGACTCGTTTGACACGTTTGACTCGTTTGACTCGTTTGACTCGTTTGACTCGTTTGACTCGTTTGACTCGTTTGGCTCGTTTGGCTCGTTTGGCTCGTTTGGCTCGTTTGGCTCGTTTGACTCGATTGTCCTGTTCGACCCGTTTCACTCGTTTAACTCGTTTCACTCGTTTGACTCGTTTGACTCGTTTGACTCGTTTGGGTCGTTTGACTCGTTTGACTCGTTTGGGTCGTTTGACTCGTTTCACTCGTTTGACTCGATGGTCCTGTTCGACCCGTTTCACTCGTTCGACCCGTTTGACACGTTTGACTCGTTTGACTCGTTTGACTCGTTTGACTCGTTTGACTCGTTTGACTCGTTTGACTCGTTTGACTCGTTTGACTCGTTTGGCTCGTTTGGCTCGTTTGGCTCGTTTGGCTCGTTTGGCTCGTTTGACTCGTTTGGCTCGTTTGACTCGTTTGACTCGTTTGACTCGTTTGACTCGTTTGACTCGTTTGACTCGATTGGCTCGTTTGACTCGTTTGACTCGTTTGACTCGTTTGACTCGTTTGACTCGTTTGACTCGTTTGACTCGTTTGACTCGTTTGACTCGTTTGACTCGTTTGACTCGTTTGACTCGTTTGACTCGTTTGACTCGTTTGACTCGTTTGACTCGTTTGACTCGTTTGACTCGTTTGACTCGTTTGACTCGTTTGACTCGTTTGACTCGTTTGACTCGTTTGACTCGTTTGACTCGTTTGACTCGTTTGACTCGTTTGACTCGTTTGACTCGTTTGACTCGTTTGACTCGTTTGACTCGTTTGACTCGTTTGACTCGTTTGACTCGTTTGACTCGTTTGACTCGTTTGACTCGTTTGACTCGTTTGACTCGTTTGACTCGTTTGACTCGTTTGACTCGTTTGACTCGTTTGACTCGTTTGACTCGTTTGACTCGTTTGACTCGTTTGACTCGTTTGACTCGTTTGACTCGTTTGGCTCGTTTGGCTCGTTTGGCTCGTTTGGCTCGTTTGGCTCGTTTGGCTCGTTTGGCTCGTTTGGCTCGTTTGGCTCGTTTGGCTCGTTTGGCTCGTTTGGCTCGTTTGGCTCGTTTGGCTCGTTTGGCTCGTTTGGCTCGTTTGGCTCGTTTGGCTCGTTTGGCTCGTTTGGCTCGTTTGGCTCGTTTGGCTCGTTTGGCTCGTTTGGCTCGTTTGGCTCGTTTGGCTCGTTTGGCTCGTTTGGCTCGTTTGGCTCGTTTGGCTCGTTTGGCTCGTTTGGCTCGTTTGGCTCGTTTGGCTCGTTTGGCTCGTTTGGCTCGTTTGGCTCGTTTGTCTCGTTTGGCTCGTTTGGCTCGTTTGGCTCGTTTGGCTCGTTTGGCTCGTTTGACTCGATTGTCCTGTTCGACCCGTTTCACTCGTTTAACTCGTTTCACTCGTTTGACTCGTTTGACTCGTTTGACTCGTTTGACTCGTTTGACTCGTTTGACTCGTTTGACTCGTTTGACTCGTTTGACTCGTTTGACTCGTTTGACTCGTTTGACTCGTTTGACTCGTTTGACTCGTTTCGCTCGTTTGACTCGTTTCGCTCGTTTGACTCGTTTCGCTCGTTTGACTCGTTTCGCTCGTTTGACTCGTTTCGCTCGTTTGACTCGTTTCGCTCGTTTGACTCGTTTCGCTCGTTTGACTCGCTTGGCTCGCTTGGCTCGCTTGGCTCGCTTGGCTCGCTTGGCTCGCTTGGCTCGCTTGGCTCGCTTGGCTCGCTTGGCTCGCTTGGCTCGCTTGGCTCGCTTGGCTCGCTTGGCTCGCTTGGCTCGCTTGGCTCGCTTGGCTCGCTTGGCTCGCTTGGCTCGCTTGGCTCGCTTGGCTCGCTTGGCTCGCTTGGCTCGCTTGGCTCGCTTGGCTCGCTTGGCTCGCTTGGCTCGTTTGGCTCGTTTGACTCGTTTGACTCGTTTGACTCGTTTGACTCGTTTGACTCGTTTGACTCGTTTGACTCGTTTGACTCGTTTGACTCGTTTGGCTCGTTTGGCTCGATTGGCTCGTTTGGCTCGTTTGGCTCGTTTGACTCGTGTTACGTTCGGAACGTAAAATTTTTCTTTTTGGTCAGGATATGTATCAACAACGCCTAGCGTTATGGGAAATCCCTCGTTGATCATACTCCTGCCTATTAATTAATAATATTTTTGATAGACCAAGAACCCCTTTTCTTGGAGCGTCGTCGTCTCGACGTATTGCCGTCCCGTGATACAGATAAGGCGGTGCTGACGCAGCGGCAATCTCACCAGAGAGTCGCGTTCGAAAGGACCAGTGATTCTCCTTCTGTGCCGAATCCATCCTGTGTAAGCGGCAGGAGTGCGTTTCAACAATGCCTTGCAGCATTGTGGGAGAACCCTCGCTGAGAACACCTCTGACCGCCGCGTTAAACATTGTAACATAATCAGTAACGGCTACAGCGGGAATGCGCAGACTGGATCATTTCTTAGAATACTGACGGAATTGTATACTCTACATCCGGTGCAGGGAACCGCGCCTTCCCACGGTTTTGTCGCATGTGTGAATTAATTAATTAATTGATTATAATTTATTGTTAAAATTGAATACCCAACACAATTTCTGATAGTCCAACGACTGTGGGATTTCCCTAGTCAGAAATCGTGTATATGAGTTTATGAATATTGAGGAAAAGCCCCTAGCTGTGCGAAATTGTATAGTTTCAGGATGTGGGATGTCATGTTTTCCTGTGCGTACTAATGTTCCGTAAAGATTGATCATGTATTTGAATCGGGAGTCTGATGGATGAACGTGAACACGCACACACACCGCCTCATTAAGTAGACGGGCCCATGGTAGCGCGGCCGAGCGATAAAATGCAGCGTAAGCATTTTCGGTACGGACCCACCTTGGTCGCTGCCGGGAGCGTGAAGCTGCGACACTCCGTGACGATAAATCGTGAGGTACGTGTCGCTGGGTCCGCGAGTGTTTCGAGCTAGAGTTCCTCGGTAGTGAAACCGTGTGAAAGACTCGCTTCGCGAAACAACTAATTCATTTTATTAAACTTAGCGAAACAAATATTCTAATAACTTCGAAACTATTTATTTGTTAACGATTTACCTTAAGACTTCAACGGATTTGCTCAATTAAGATTATAATTATTCAATTTTCAAAAACGAAACCAAGTGTGTGCGTGTTCGCGTTTAATCATCTTTTCTGATTCAGGTTTATCAGCGACTCAGAGCTATACAAGCTGCAAGTTTTAATCCTAAAACGGAAATTAAAAGCATTTTGTCATTTATATCAACTGTGACTGTCTGGTGAGTTGTACATCTTATCTCTTTCTGTACACGGAAATACATTGTTATAATTGATTCGAAACTAACGATAATTTCTGACAGTCAATCGACTGTGGGATTCCCCTAGTCAGGAGTTATCTCCAATTATATCAAATATCTATGTTTTGTGAAATGATATATTGAGTTGTCCATATTTTATTATTTCATTGCTATGTTCTTTTGCTTCATTCGTTATTTAATCATTAAAACCTTTATTTACTATTAAATTCTACTCATCAATTACCTATCTGATTCCACTGAAAAGTCCCGTACGGGACTAGAGCACCAACGATCCCAAAATCTACCCCTTATCCATCCGATAAGGTACTTAGAGAATTAAAATTTAAAATAATTGACTGTTACAAGCGCGGCGAGCCTCCTTGCTTTTCAAACGAAAATATCCAATACTGCAACTTCTGATAGTCTAATGACTGTGGGATATCCCTAATCTGAAGTTGTAAGTATAAAACGTGCCGCTCGAACACTAAAGCCCGCGGCGCGTAACAGATCTGGTGGCAGCGGTGGGATACCAGGAATTTCTTGTAAAAAAAAAAAAAAAAACTTCCTGGGTGCTCATATTCATTGAAATCGGATAGAATTTATAAAATTTTCCATTTTTGTATATATTATCAGTGTGGTCGTGGTAGCGCTGGGTCTATTATCTATATTTATTGACTCGTTCTGGCTATATATTTCATTTCAAACATTTAACCATGGCTCAGGACGCAAGCGCAATGATGACCTCCATGGCGGAGTGCTTGACTATTCAGAATAGTACGTTAAATATTCCTTACTTTGATGGGAAGGGCGTTCCTCTGAAGGATTTTGTACAGGATGTGCAAAATAGTGCAAGTCTAGTGCCTCCTGCGTTAGAGGGATCATTTTTGAAATCAATATTAGGGAAATTGAAGGGTCCAGCCCGCGATAGCACGTATGGAAAAACATTTAAGACAGTTAATGAATTAATTAAACATCTAAAGGGTAGATTCGCCCCTGGCAAAAATTATCCTTACTATCAACATGAAATAGAAAATATTCGGATGAAAAAGGAAGAATCAGTTAGCGATTTTTATGACAGATTAAACATATTAATTAGCGGAGCTCGAGTTGCGCTAGAAGATAGTTATGGAGAGAATGCAGAACAAATGCTATTGCCATTAAAAGAATGTGGATTGGAAGCTTATATTCGCGGACTTCCAGATGAAATAGCGCGATCAGTAGATGCGCGTGACCCTAAAACTTTAGACGATGCGAGAAAATTTGCAGTACGTATAGAAACGCGAATGAAATCCGGAATATTACCTTCGAATGAAACTCAGAAAGTATCATTTAATCAGAATAATAGCTATCCTCGATCATCGAATCCTTACTATCAGGATTACGCTAATCGCCAATCTATAAATCCTCCTCGCTATCATAATTATGCAATTCGAAACGAAGAAGAGAATCGCACACGTTCTCCAAGTCCCAGTCCAGACGTAAGCGGAACGCCAATAGGAATTTTGAAACCTCCATCACGCAACCATTTTTACAATCCACCGGGATTTCCTCCGCATCCATATTATCCGCCTTATTTCTATCCGCCAATGCCATATCCAAATTATTATCCCTACCACCATTATAATGCAAATAGTAATGAACCATCACGTTCAGCGAGAGATGGATATTCACAAGGGTCTAGACCAAGATCTCCATCTCCCGTTCCTTCATCAACGAGACCGGGTTCTCCATATAATAGAAATACTAGACCCGAAGATAGAAATGACCATTTAAACGCACAAATGACCCGACGGACGGACGCGACATCGAGTCATTCGGAAAAAGAGCGTCATGCAACAGTAAAATTTCTGGCAAACCAAGAAAAATCGCAACGATAGAAAAACCCGAATCCCCATTAGTAAAAATGATGGGTAAGGAGTTGAATATGGGTTGTGCGTATTTCCTCGTAGATACAGGAGCAGATATAAATATAATCAAATTAAGCGCCCTTGACGACAATGTTTCAGTCGCGCTTCACGAATCAGTTGCTATCTCAGGAATAACTCCGGATACGACAGAGACTTTAGGTACCACAATAGTTACATTATTAGGCAAACCTGTAAAATTTCATGTCGTAAGATCTTCATTCGTACTACGTTGCGATGGTATATTAGGTAAAGAGTATCTCTCACAAGAGCAGGCTGAAATTTCCTTCGCCCATAACACACTGGTAACCCGAAGCGATCCTATTAAACCCATACCTTTTATTGGCCATGATCCAGTACCTCGTAGGGTAGGACCCCGAGTTTTATATTTAAAAGCACGTACTAGACAAGCGGTTGCCATTGACGTTACGAATCAGGATTTAAAAGAGGGATATTTACAAAAAATTGAAACTATAGATGGCTTGTACATTGGTGAAGCTGTCGTGTCTGTAAATGACCAAGGTGCATGTCACGTCTTTGCTGTTAACACAACGGATAAGGATGTCGAAGTCGAAATTCCGCCACAAGAATTAATTCCATTTGAGTATCATAACTTCCCCGAAGAACAAAATTATTTCGATTCTGATACGGAAGATGAGACCTTGCCAATCGCGGAAGATAGAGTTTTAGAAATCATTAAAAAATTGCGTCTCGATCATTTGAACGAAGAAGAACGGGATCATGTAATTAAAATCATTAAAGAATTTCCGGAACGATTCCACTTGCCTTGTGATAAATTACCATGTACATCATACATTAAACATAGAATCCCCACAGTAGATGATGTTCCTGTGAATACGCGACAGTATCGCTTCCCTCCGGTTCATAAAGATGAAATAGAAAAACAGGTCCGTAATAAACTCAATAATGGAATAATAGTACCTTCAAATTCACCGTATAATTCGCCCATTTGGATTGTTCCGAAGAAACCAGATTCTAAAGGCAATCTGAGATGGAGAATAGTCATAGATTTCCGTAATCTTAACGAAAAAACCATTGGCGATGCATATCCTTTACCAAACATTACCGATATACTGGATCACTTAGGTGAAGCTCGATATTTTTCAACATTTGACTTAGCAAGCGGATTTCAACAAATTGAGATGGATCCTAAAGATAGACAAAAAACAGCCTTCACGACTCCAAATGGTCATTACGAATATATCCGAATGCCGGAAGGTCTCAAAAATGCTCCAGCGACTTTTCAAAGGTTAATGGATCAAGTCTTACGCGGATTACAGGGTGTAGAAGTTTTCGTTTATTTGGATGATATTGTGGTATATGCTAAAAATTTAGAAGAGCATGAAAAGAAAATTCGTCGTTTATTCACGCGTTTGGCCGATGCAAAATTAACTTTACAACCGGATAAGTGCGAATTTCTCAAAATAGAAGTTGCTTACCTAGGACATGTTATTAGTCGGGCAGGTGTAAAACCAGATCCCAAAAAGATTAGTGCAGTAAAGAATTTTCCTCGCCCGAAAAATCAGAAAAACATTAGGCAATTTCTAGGTTTAGCAGGATATTATAGACGCTTTATCAAAAACTTCGCTGAAAAGGCTAAACCGTTGTCGGATTTGCTAAAGAAAAATTCTACCTTCATTTGGGGAAAAGAGCAAAAGAAAGGATTTTTGGAATTACGAAAAGCACTTTGTAAAAGCCCCATACTTCAATATCCAAATTTCGATAATCAATTCACTTTAACTACAGATGCGTCAGATTATGCTATAGGCGCTGTACTTAGTCAGGAAATCGATGGTCAAGATCTACCAGTTGCATACCTTTCTAGGATTCTAACTAAACCAGAACAAAATTATTTCACTACAGAAAAAGAATGTTTGGCAGTCCTTTATGCAATTTTACACTTCAGACCATATTTATACGGCCGAAAATTCACCCTTGTTAGTGATCATGAACCGTTAAGGTGGATTAATTCAATAAAAGATCCAGGACAAAGATTGATCCGTTGGCGACTAAAATTACGAGATTATGAGTACGAATTTGTTCATAAGGCAGGAAAATTAAACACAAATGCTGATGCCTTATCAAGGAATCCGGTCATAGTAAACGAACTATGTTCGTCTGATGATTTCAGTTTATCGGATTCCTCTGATGACGCAAAATCAGAGTTACAACCTGAATGCCCAAAATTATTACCAATAAATAAACCTTCAACAACGTGCAAACGAACACCGACATCTTCGGGATCAGATGTTTCCAAACCTAAGGAAAAAGTAGCTAGCTTACCGGGAAAATCAAAAATAGGGAAACCAGTAAGTTCAATGCCTAAACCCAAGAAATCTATACCTTTAGATACCAGTGCAATAGCAACTAGAACGCGAGCAAAGACCGAAGTTCCGGGACCATCAAAATCACAGGAATTAGGTAAATCAAAAGAGCTTTCTCTAGCGGAGGATGACGATTCTGATGACGAACAGTCAGATCCGCCTATATTCCGTCAACGAAGGAGTACACTGCCGAATCTGGGATTTCATCCTAAACAGATGGTGGAGAAACCTAAAATCCCAGATTCACAGGGTGCAGTGCCCGATACGGAATTGCGGGAGAGGGGGAGTGAGTCCGAAGTAGAGAAAACTATTGCCATCAATTTACCCGAAGTTCGCGATAGTGATACAGATGATCAGAACAAACCGGCGTCCACATTTATAGATTTAGAAGAGCTACAAGAGTCTTTCAATAGATTTGAAAAATCATTATTAGATAAAAGCGCTCAATTACAGGAAATTGAGAAGGAAGCTGTTCTATTGGATACCCTTTCCGAGGGAGACATTGTGGACGAACGTACACAAGAAATATTAAAAGATATGGATCCATATGATGACGATACTGGGGACGAGGAATTAAATAGACGAATAGAAAAATTATTACAACAAGCTAGGGATTCCGAAAAGGATAGCCAAATTTCAAATCCAAGGCGTGAGGAAACGGCGAGTAAAGCACCTCAACTAAAAAATATTCCGGAAGAATCAGAACTAGAAATAACTGCAATAGGAGTGCCTGATAGTACGATCGTTAATAGGCCTAGATACAGTTCAACCTTACCTACCCCGATAATAGATCCAAGTCCTATAGCACTTTCAACACCATTTCCAAACACAACGACTGATCAAACTCCCAAGGAGGGAGGTAGGCAACCTATCGTTCAAAAGTCTACTCCTAGGCAACTTTTCCCACAAATCTCAAATTCATCATCCATATACATCCCGGACGCTGATTACATACCTCCGGATATAGAATTCGAATATCGCAACAAGCAATACAAAAGTAAAGACATCGTAACTTCTACGAGACAAAATCTAACGTATTATAGATCAAACTATGTACATTTCATTTCTTCCGATTGTGAACTTGTTACACCAGTGAGTATATTGCTCTCCGACCTAGGCATCATCAATGCGAACGACTTAAAAGAAGCAAAGCCCAGAGTGGGTCAAATACTAATAACAAAGCGCGGTAAAAATAGAATCTTTAGCGTAGTCATAAAAGGGAGACATTTTGATAAAATTTCCACTCAGGATTTGGAACTTGGCTTACAGAACCTAAGAAAAATACTTTCAGATTTAGATATAACGGGTCTAAGAATTTCACAGAATGGCGACTTTACAGACGAATTACCTCAAGGTACGTTAATAGAAATATTAAGGAATACATTTGAGGATAGCAATATTGAAATAGCCCTTTGTTACGGAAACACTCAGGTACCTCCGGAAGAACTTCGCCTGAAAATCATTTCAGAGTTACATGAAAGTTTGGTAGGAGGACACAAGGGTTTAACAAAGACATATTGCAGGATTCGAGAACGATTTTATTGGCCAGGTATGCGTAATGATATTCAAAATTATATCCGTACTTGCAATAGTTGCCAGAATCAAAAATTAGTACGAACTAAAACTCGCGAACCAATGTTAATTACTGACACTCCATTAGAGCCATTTTCCAAAGTATCATTGGATACTGTAGGTCCTTTACCTACTACTCCCAGCGGGAATAAACATATTCTAACTATGCAAGATAATTTGACAAAATATTGCATAGCTGTCCCTGTTCCAGATATAAAAGCTGAAACAATAGCTCATGCATTGGTAACTAATCTTATATTGCAGTATGGAACACCACGTGCAATACTAACGGATAAAGGGACTAGTTTCATTAATAAGATAATTCGGAATTTAGCTAAAATCTTCAAAATTCAACATGTCACTACATCCGGGTATAGACCCCAAACCAATGGTGCATTAGAAAGAAGTCACATAGTATTAACCGAATACATAAGCCATTACATGAATGATTTTGACGATTGGGATAGATTAGTACCCTTTGCTATGTTTTCTTATAATACATCTGTCCATGAAGCCACAAATTTTACCCCGTATGAATTAGTTTTTGGCAAACTTGCGCGTTGCCCGAGTTCCTTCCCAGACGGCGAGAATTTGGTCACATACAATTCATATTTACATGATCTAATAACGCGACTTTCGGAGATGCAAGTAATAGCAGGACAAAATTTGGTTCAGGCAAAAGAAAGATCAAAATTGTATTATGATAGAAACGCCCGTCCCTTCAGAGGGAAAATAGGAGACATGGTACGTGTTTTGGTAGAACCAAAAAGAGGAAAATTTGCCCGGCGCTACCACGGACCATATAAAATTATTGGGATATTAGAAGGAAACAATGTTTTGTTAAGAGATGAAGTTGGTAAAATGCTCACCAAACATGTCGATAAATTACAATTAAATTGGAGTCCTGATTGATTTGACTGATTCAGGTTGAGAGATGACGCTGACCCGACTGATACTCTTTCTTACTCTGCAACACATCGCGCGGACCCAGGAACTATACAGACTGACACGTACGGATTCGAACCCGGGTTTATACTTTGAAAAGATCAACGCAATTAGATTTCAAAGGGCCGATTGGCGTTTCATGCTAGTTATAGATATAGATAAAATAGTAGCTGAATTTCCGAATGAATTCGAGAAAATTGAACAAACTTACAGTTTATGTACTAAATTTCCAACCCCGATACAATGTGATTCCTTACTACGGGCAAAATACTTAAACAATATGGTACGAGAAGCATCAGATTTACGGATGGAACTTATAGAATTGAGCACAGAAATTAAGAGTTCAGAATATGAACCACATAATTTGCCTAAAGCTATCACGCGCAGAAATGCACCCTTCGGATTCATAGGTTCAATTAGCCATGCTTTATTTGGAACTTTAGACAGTGATGATGCTGAATACATTAACAAGGAAATAGATAAGATATATGCTGATCAGAAAAAGATCACCCAACTTGTCAAAAATCAAACCCATATAATCATAAGTGATCTGCATAAAGTTCATAAAACTTTCAACCGAATTGCCGTAGAAGTAAAAACCAATAGACAGAAGATTTCCGAATTAGAAATGCAAATTGATAAACAATTAGCCTTGAATTATAGCTTAGCAATGAGTCAATATTCAGCATCTGTTGAGACCTCTTTAAAGCATTATATTACTGCAACGCAACGCTTTATCACGGCTTTGATTACTGCACGCAACGGAAAATTACATCCATCATTATTGAGCGGATCTAGTTTCAAAACAACAGTAAACGAGATACATAATTCAATGATCGATTTTGAACTTCCTATACCACGGGATCATCAACGAATTGAGGATTTGGTCAAGATGTCCCGTGTCAACTTAAGATATATAACAGGAAAAATGGTCGTGACGGTACACATACCATTAGTAAATCGGATTGAATATGACTTTTATAAAATACACATATTACCAATTCCTCAGTATTTAAACAATAGCTTTGACGATAATGGTAATAGAACCATAATTTCGGCTTTCATTTTACCGGAATTTCCATATATGGGAATAAGCACTGACCATTCAAAATTCTTCGGATCGGATAAAGGATTCATAGATTCTTGCACTTGGGCATGGCATTATTACATTTGCCCACAGGACGTCCCGTTGCAAGATGTGGCTCACAGAACTTGTGAAACTTCACTATTACTTCAACCGGATCCAAAATTCTTACGCTTGTGTAATATTAGAATCATGCCGTATCACGTACCTTCCTGGCGAAAATTAACTACACTTGGCGGATGGTTATATTCATTTGAACAACCTGAACCGATGCAGATTCTATGCGGCCGGAAAAAGAATGCCCATACCACCATAGTTGGAACAGGAATCTTGGAAATACATCCAGATTGTTTTGCAAAAACACGATATCACACCTTATTAGGATCAAAAACATACCTGAGCAGAGATTCTTATTATTACATTCCTAATATGTTACTGAATATTAGCCTGATATCACCTAATATCTATCAGTATTCCAAGGGAAAACACACCCCAATGAATCTATTTCCAAACGACAATAATAAACTGGAACGCACATCTGATTCTTTGTACGAAATTGAAGCCCAACTAGAGGAAATTGGAGAACATCACCGAGCAAGAAAATCACATTTGTCATTGACGTACGGAACAATAGCGGCACAGGCCTTAATTATAACAGGATTGATGATTTACTATTTCTGGGATCCACTGAAGACCTTGTTCCTGAGGAACCGGGGCCCGAAACATGTAACTGAGGAAGCCCCAGCCAATCAACCTGCTGCAATACCGTTGCAAGAATCGTCTATTCCGGAAAACAGACCACCGTTGCCTATTCAGAGGGCGATGATAAACTGCTAGAAATATCTATACCCAATAGCAAACCCTGACAGTCCAAGGACTATGGGAATTCCCTTGTCAGAAATTGTTGTTGGTTACGATTCTTCTAATGTTCTTTTCCTTCTTTGATAATGAAAATGTTATTTCATAATTTTGGTCTTGCTTTCTGTGACTGTCTGTACACTAGCGAAATGGCATCATCCAGTTTCTCCCGGCCGGAGACTCTCGATCGGCGACTGTTCGTCAGCCGTTTGGCGCCGTATACCAAAAAGGAGAAGCTGATGGAGATATTCCGCCCGTATGGGGTTGAACATGTGGTGGTGCTGCGGAAGACATCGGGGAATCATGCTTTCGTGACCTTTAAGTCTATGGACGGTGCAAGGAAGGCTTTGGCTGCGGCGGACGCAGGAATAATATGCCACAAGAGGAAGCTAAGGGTGTTGATGGCGGACTCGTGGCACAGCACCAAATTAATTCCCCCAAGACCCGACGTGAACCCATTCCCTGGTTTAGATTTGCGTGAACAGATTCCACTCCCAATAGAATGCATCTCCAAAATTGCCAACTACTTGCCGTTTGCTGACAGGAGCCGTCTAGAAATGGTGTCTAGAAGGTGGCGACTCGGAAGCCTGGCCTCGTATCACGGTCTCCGCCATATCGACCTGAATAACTGGTGCTGGCCGAATACATGGGAGGGGACGATAGTGAGCACCGAGTCATTTTACTGGCTCCTGAAGAGAGCAGGTAGTCAGTTAAAGAGCATACGGATAAATGAAGAACCATTGGCAAAATGTTTGAGACCCCAAGTTATCTCCATTGCCGTAAGGAGTTGTCCAGAACTGCAAGCAATAGATCTAACTGCTGTGACGATCCGGCCATCGACCTTGAGAGACCTGGAGTTGGGGGCACCACGTCTTACTTGCCTCAAACTGGGGAAATGCGAGGGTCCCGTGGATCCTGAACTCTTTAAGGTCCTGGCCCTAGCAGGAAGCCTAAAGTCCTTCTGTGTTACGAACACAGACATCACTGGGAAGTCCCTTCTGGCAATCAACAAAAACTTAGAAACATTTTCTCTCCACCGTTGCGAACAATTAAAACCCTCAAACCTAGCAACCACTCTTCAAGGGTTGCGAAATCTGAATTATTTAAAGATCAGTATATGTAAAAATTTAATAGATCATAGTATTTTGCAGGCATTAATTAACAACTCAGACCTGCAGACGACCCTAACGACCTTGGAGTTGCATTTCTGTAGTTTCGAGGAGTTCATGCCTGAAATGGAAATGGAGGAAGGCAACGAGGCAGTTGAAAGGGGAGATTTTGCCGAGCTGGAGTTGGGTCCGGTAGAGATGGCTGTCTCTTTCCCCTCAAAATACCGGAGTATAACAGCCCTGAGTCTTACCTTCTGCGGATGGGTTGCTTCTGGGTTTGTCTCGGAGATTGGCCTATACATGGGGGAAGTAACATCTTTGAATCTGAGCGGTTGCACAAACATCAAAGGAGAATTCGTTCTGGAACCACTCAAGAAATTGGAGAAACTAAAAGTCCTAAACATCAACTACATGCATCCGACTGTCGGTGGATGGATGCTACAATTCCTCAAGGGCTTGGTAGAGGTCCACTGCAGAGAAAGCCAAGGTATCACTGAAGAGGACATTTGCGGTTTGCTGCGACAGTGTCCAGAAATAGTCACAATTGATGTGGAAAGCTGCCCAACCATCAGTAAAACCGTACTGAACTGTGCGTACGAGGTGGTGACAAGGAACCAACGGACAGAGCCAATCTATCTGTATGTCGGAGGGACCAACATTACTCGGTACACCAAGTATAAACGTAATAATTACCTACGCGTGACGCACGACCTAATGTATGAATCGCTATTCACTTCAAATTAATTGTAACAGGATTGCATTGCGACAATGTGCAAACATTATGGGAATTCCCTAGTCCAATGCAACCTGAGCCTGTACGTCCATATATATATATATATATACGACCATAAGCGCTATTGTACCTTATACCTTCAGTATGCATCGTCGGGGACGACGATGGTTCCAAGGAGGGAGGGATGTTACGTTCGGAACGTAAAATTTTTCTTTTTGGTCAGGATATGTATCAACAACGCCTAGCGTTATGGGAAATCCCTCGTTGATCATACTCCTGCCTATTAATTAATAATATTTTTGATAGACCAAGAACCCCTTTTCTTGGAGCGTCGTCGTCTCGACGTATTGCCGTCCCGTGATACAGATAAGGCGGTGCTGACGCAGCGGCAATCTCACCAGAGAGTCGCGTTCGAAAGGACCAGTGATTCTCCTTCTGTGCCGAATCCATCCTGTGTAAGCGGCAGGAGTGCGTTTCAACAATGCCTTGCAGCATTGTGGGAGAACCCTCGCTGAGAACACCTCTGACCGCCGCGTTAAACATTGTAACATAATCAGTAACGGCTACAGCGGGAATGCGCAGACTGGATCATTTCTTAGAATACTGACGGAATTGTATACTCTACATCCGGTGCAGGGAACCGCGCCTTCCCACGGTTTTGTCGCATGTGTGAATTAATTAATTAATTGATTATAATTTATTGTTAAAATTGAATACCCAACACAATTTCTGATAGTCCAACGACTGTGGGATTTCCCTAGTCAGAAATCGTGTATATGAGTTTATGAATATTGAGGAAAAGCCCCTAGCTGTGCGAAATTGTATAGTTTCAGGATGTGGGATGTCATGTTTTCCTGTGCGTACTAATGTTCCGTAAAGATTGATCATGTATTTGAATCGGGAGTCTGATGGATGAACGTGAACACGCACACACACCGCCTCATTAAGTAGACGGGCCCATGGTAGCGCGGCCGAGCGATAAAATGCAGCGTAAGCATTTTCGGTACGGACCCACCTTGGTCGCTGCCGGGAGCGTGAAGCTGCGACACTCCGTGACGATAAATCGTGAGGTACGTGTCGCTGGGTCCGCGAGTGTTTCGAGCTAGAGTTCCTCGGTAGTGAAACCGTGTGAAAGACTCGCTTCGCGAAACAACTAATTCATTTTATTAAACTTAGCGAAACAAATATTCTAATAACTTCGAAACTATTTATTTGTTAACGATTTACCTTAAGACTTCAACGGATTTGCTCAATTAAGATTATAATTATTCAATTTTCAAAAACGAAACCAAGTGTGTGCGTGTTCGCGTTTAATCATCTTTTCTGATTCAGGTTTATCAGCGACTCAGAGCTATACAAGCTGCAAGTTTTAATCCTAAAACGGAAATTAAAAGCATTTTGTCATTTATATCAACTGTGACTGTCTGGTGAGTTGTACATCTTATCTCTTTCTGTACACGGAAATACATTGTTATAATTGATTCGAAACTAACGATAATTTCTGACAGTCAATCGACTGTGGGATTCCCCTAGTCAGGAGTTATCTCCAATTATATCAAATATCTATGTTTTGTGAAATGATATATTGAGTTGTCCATATTTTATTATTTCATTGCTATGTTCTTTTGCTTCATTCGTTATTTAATCATTAAAACCTTTATTTACTATTAAATTCTACTCATCAATTACCTATCTGATTCCACTGAAAAGTCCCGTACGGGACTAGAGCACCAACGATCCCAAAATCTACCCCTTATCCATCCGATAAGGTACTTAGAGAATTAAAATTTAAAATAATTGACTGTTACAAGCGCGGCGAGCCTCCTTGCTTTTCAAACGAAAATATCCAATACTGCAACTTCTGATAGTCTAATGACTGTGGGATATCCCTAATCTGAAGTTGTAAGTATAAAACGTGCCGCTCGAACACTAAAGCCCGCGGCGCGTAACAGATCTGGTGGCAGCGGTGGGATACCAGGAATTTCTTGTAAAAAAAAAAAAAAAAACTTCCTGGGTGCTCATATTCATTGAAATCGGATAGAATTTATAAAATTTTCCATTTTTGTATATATTATCAGTGTGGTCGTGGTAGCGCTGGGTCTATTATCTATATTTATTGACTCGTTCTGGCTATATATTTCATTTCAAACATTTAACCATGGCTCAGGACGCAAGCGCAATGATGACCTCCATGGCGGAGTGCTTGACTATTCAGAATAGTACGTTAAATATTCCTTACTTTGATGGGAAGGGCGTTCCTCTGAAGGATTTTGTACAGGATGTGCAAAATAGTGCAAGTCTAGTGCCTCCTGCGTTAGAGGGATCATTTTTGAAATCAATATTAGGGAAATTGAAGGGTCCAGCCCGCGATAGCACGTATGGAAAAACATTTAAGACAGTTAATGAATTAATTAAACATCTAAAGGGTAGATTCGCCCCTGGCAAAAATTATCCTTACTATCAACATGAAATAGAAAATATTCGGATGAAAAAGGAAGAATCAGTTAGCGATTTTTATGACAGATTAAACATATTAATTAGCGGAGCTCGAGTTGCGCTAGAAGATAGTTATGGAGAGAATGCAGAACAAATGCTATTGCCATTAAAAGAATGTGGATTGGAAGCTTATATTCGCGGACTTCCAGATGAAATAGCGCGATCAGTAGATGCGCGTGACCCTAAAACTTTAGACGATGCGAGAAAATTTGCAGTACGTATAGAAACGCGAATGAAATCCGGAATATTACCTTCGAATGAAACTCAGAAAGTATCATTTAATCAGAATAATAGCTATCCTCGATCATCGAATCCTTACTATCAGGATTACGCTAATCGCCAATCTATAAATCCTCCTCGCTATCATAATTATGCAATTCGAAACGAAGAAGAGAATCGCACACGTTCTCCAAGTCCCAGTCCAGACGTAAGCGGAACGCCAATAGGAATTTTGAAACCTCCATCACGCAACCATTTTTACAATCCACCGGGATTTCCTCCGCATCCATATTATCCGCCTTATTTCTATCCGCCAATGCCATATCCAAATTATTATCCCTACCACCATTATAATGCAAATAGTAATGAACCATCACGTTCAGCGAGAGATGGATATTCACAAGGGTCTAGACCAAGATCTCCATCTCCCGTTCCTTCATCAACGAGACCGGGTTCTCCATATAATAGAAATACTAGACCCGAAGATAGAAATGACCATTTAAACGCACAAATGACCCGACGGACGGACGCGACATCGAGTCATTCGGAAAAAGAGCGTCATGCAACAGTAAAATTTCTGGCAAACCAAGAAAAATCGCAACGATAGAAAAACCCGAATCCCCATTAGTAAAAATGATGGGTAAGGAGTTGAATATGGGTTGTGCGTATTTCCTCGTAGATACAGGAGCAGATATAAATATAATCAAATTAAGCGCCCTTGACGACAATGTTTCAGTCGCGCTTCACGAATCAGTTGCTATCTCAGGAATAACTCCGGATACGACAGAGACTTTAGGTACCACAATAGTTACATTATTAGGCAAACCTGTAAAATTTCATGTCGTAAGATCTTCATTCGTACTACGTTGCGATGGTATATTAGGTAAAGAGTATCTCTCACAAGAGCAGGCTGAAATTTCCTTCGCCCATAACACACTGGTAACCCGAAGCGATCCTATTAAACCCATACCTTTTATTGGCCATGATCCAGTACCTCGTAGGGTAGGACCCCGAGTTTTATATTTAAAAGCACGTACTAGACAAGCGGTTGCCATTGACGTTACGAATCAGGATTTAAAAGAGGGATATTTACAAAAAATTGAAACTATAGATGGCTTGTACATTGGTGAAGCTGTCGTGTCTGTAAATGACCAAGGTGCATGTCACGTCTTTGCTGTTAACACAACGGATAAGGATGTCGAAGTCGAAATTCCGCCACAAGAATTAATTCCATTTGAGTATCATAACTTCCCCGAAGAACAAAATTATTTCGATTCTGATACGGAAGATGAGACCTTGCCAATCGCGGAAGATAGAGTTTTAGAAATCATTAAAAAATTGCGTCTCGATCATTTGAACGAAGAAGAACGGGATCATGTAATTAAAATCATTAAAGAATTTCCGGAACGATTCCACTTGCCTTGTGATAAATTACCATGTACATCATACATTAAACATAGAATCCCCACAGTAGATGATGTTCCTGTGAATACGCGACAGTATCGCTTCCCTCCGGTTCATAAAGATGAAATAGAAAAACAGGTCCGTAATAAACTCAATAATGGAATAATAGTACCTTCAAATTCACCGTATAATTCGCCCATTTGGATTGTTCCGAAGAAACCAGATTCTAAAGGCAATCTGAGATGGAGAATAGTCATAGATTTCCGTAATCTTAACGAAAAAACCATTGGCGATGCATATCCTTTACCAAACATTACCGATATACTGGATCACTTAGGTGAAGCTCGATATTTTTCAACATTTGACTTAGCAAGCGGATTTCAACAAATTGAGATGGATCCTAAAGATAGACAAAAAACAGCCTTCACGACTCCAAATGGTCATTACGAATATATCCGAATGCCGGAAGGTCTCAAAAATGCTCCAGCGACTTTTCAAAGGTTAATGGATCAAGTCTTACGCGGATTACAGGGTGTAGAAGTTTTCGTTTATTTGGATGATATTGTGGTATATGCTAAAAATTTAGAAGAGCATGAAAAGAAAATTCGTCGTTTATTCACGCGTTTGGCCGATGCAAAATTAACTTTACAACCGGATAAGTGCGAATTTCTCAAAATAGAAGTTGCTTACCTAGGACATGTTATTAGTCGGGCAGGTGTAAAACCAGATCCCAAAAAGATTAGTGCAGTAAAGAATTTTCCTCGCCCGAAAAATCAGAAAAACATTAGGCAATTTCTAGGTTTAGCAGGATATTATAGACGCTTTATCAAAAACTTCGCTGAAAAGGCTAAACCGTTGTCGGATTTGCTAAAGAAAAATTCTACCTTCATTTGGGGAAAAGAGCAAAAGAAAGGATTTTTGGAATTACGAAAAGCACTTTGTAAAAGCCCCATACTTCAATATCCAAATTTCGATAATCAATTCACTTTAACTACAGATGCGTCAGATTATGCTATAGGCGCTGTACTTAGTCAGGAAATCGATGGTCAAGATCTACCAGTTGCATACCTTTCTAGGATTCTAACTAAACCAGAACAAAATTATTTCACTACAGAAAAAGAATGTTTGGCAGTCCTTTATGCAATTTTACACTTCAGACCATATTTATACGGCCGAAAATTCACCCTTGTTAGTGATCATGAACCGTTAAGGTGGATTAATTCAATAAAAGATCCAGGACAAAGATTGATCCGTTGGCGACTAAAATTACGAGATTATGAGTACGAATTTGTTCATAAGGCAGGAAAATTAAACACAAATGCTGATGCCTTATCAAGGAATCCGGTCATAGTAAACGAACTATGTTCGTCTGATGATTTCAGTTTATCGGATTCCTCTGATGACGCAAAATCAGAGTTACAACCTGAATGCCCAAAATTATTACCAATAAATAAACCTTCAACAACGTGCAAACGAACACCGACATCTTCGGGATCAGATGTTTCCAAACCTAAGGAAAAAGTAGCTAGCTTACCGGGAAAATCAAAAATAGGGAAACCAGTAAGTTCAATGCCTAAACCCAAGAAATCTATACCTTTAGATACCAGTGCAATAGCAACTAGAACGCGAGCAAAGACCGAAGTTCCGGGACCATCAAAATCACAGGAATTAGGTAAATCAAAAGAGCTTTCTCTAGCGGAGGATGACGATTCTGATGACGAACAGTCAGATCCGCCTATATTCCGTCAACGAAGGAGTACACTGCCGAATCTGGGATTTCATCCTAAACAGATGGTGGAGAAACCTAAAATCCCAGATTCACAGGGTGCAGTGCCCGATACGGAATTGCGGGAGAGGGGGAGTGAGTCCGAAGTAGAGAAAACTATTGCCATCAATTTACCCGAAGTTCGCGATAGTGATACAGATGATCAGAACAAACCGGCGTCCACATTTATAGATTTAGAAGAGCTACAAGAGTCTTTCAATAGATTTGAAAAATCATTATTAGATAAAAGCGCTCAATTACAGGAAATTGAGAAGGAAGCTGTTCTATTGGATACCCTTTCCGAGGGAGACATTGTGGACGAACGTACACAAGAAATATTAAAAGATATGGATCCATATGATGACGATACTGGGGACGAGGAATTAAATAGACGAATAGAAAAATTATTACAACAAGCTAGGGATTCCGAAAAGGATAGCCAAATTTCAAATCCAAGGCGTGAGGAAACGGCGAGTAAAGCACCTCAACTAAAAAATATTCCGGAAGAATCAGAACTAGAAATAACTGCAATAGGAGTGCCTGATAGTACGATCGTTAATAGGCCTAGATACAGTTCAACCTTACCTACCCCGATAATAGATCCAAGTCCTATAGCACTTTCAACACCATTTCCAAACACAACGACTGATCAAACTCCCAAGGAGGGAGGTAGGCAACCTATCGTTCAAAAGTCTACTCCTAGGCAACTTTTCCCACAAATCTCAAATTCATCATCCATATACATCCCGGACGCTGATTACATACCTCCGGATATAGAATTCGAATATCGCAACAAGCAATACAAAAGTAAAGACATCGTAACTTCTACGAGACAAAATCTAACGTATTATAGATCAAACTATGTACATTTCATTTCTTCCGATTGTGAACTTGTTACACCAGTGAGTATATTGCTCTCCGACCTAGGCATCATCAATGCGAACGACTTAAAAGAAGCAAAGCCCAGAGTGGGTCAAATACTAATAACAAAGCGCGGTAAAAATAGAATCTTTAGCGTAGTCATAAAAGGGAGACATTTTGATAAAATTTCCACTCAGGATTTGGAACTTGGCTTACAGAACCTAAGAAAAATACTTTCAGATTTAGATATAACGGGTCTAAGAATTTCACAGAATGGCGACTTTACAGACGAATTACCTCAAGGTACGTTAATAGAAATATTAAGGAATACATTTGAGGATAGCAATATTGAAATAGCCCTTTGTTACGGAAACACTCAGGTACCTCCGGAAGAACTTCGCCTGAAAATCATTTCAGAGTTACATGAAAGTTTGGTAGGAGGACACAAGGGTTTAACAAAGACATATTGCAGGATTCGAGAACGATTTTATTGGCCAGGTATGCGTAATGATATTCAAAATTATATCCGTACTTGCAATAGTTGCCAGAATCAAAAATTAGTACGAACTAAAACTCGCGAACCAATGTTAATTACTGACACTCCATTAGAGCCATTTTCCAAAGTATCATTGGATACTGTAGGTCCTTTACCTACTACTCCCAGCGGGAATAAACATATTCTAACTATGCAAGATAATTTGACAAAATATTGCATAGCTGTCCCTGTTCCAGATATAAAAGCTGAAACAATAGCTCATGCATTGGTAACTAATCTTATATTGCAGTATGGAACACCACGTGCAATACTAACGGATAAAGGGACTAGTTTCATTAATAAGATAATTCGGAATTTAGCTAAAATCTTCAAAATTCAACATGTCACTACATCCGGGTATAGACCCCAAACCAATGGTGCATTAGAAAGAAGTCACATAGTATTAACCGAATACATAAGCCATTACATGAATGATTTTGACGATTGGGATAGATTAGTACCCTTTGCTATGTTTTCTTATAATACATCTGTCCATGAAGCCACAAATTTTACCCCGTATGAATTAGTTTTTGGCAAACTTGCGCGTTGCCCGAGTTCCTTCCCAGACGGCGAGAATTTGGTCACATACAATTCATATTTACATGATCTAATAACGCGACTTTCGGAGATGCAAGTAATAGCAGGACAAAATTTGGTTCAGGCAAAAGAAAGATCAAAATTGTATTATGATAGAAACGCCCGTCCCTTCAGAGGGAAAATAGGAGACATGGTACGTGTTTTGGTAGAACCAAAAAGAGGAAAATTTGCCCGGCGCTACCACGGACCATATAAAATTATTGGGATATTAGAAGGAAACAATGTTTTGTTAAGAGATGAAGTTGGTAAAATGCTCACCAAACATGTCGATAAATTACAATTAAATTGGAGTCCTGATTGATTTGACTGATTCAGGTTGAGAGATGACGCTGACCCGACTGATACTCTTTCTTACTCTGCAACACATCGCGCGGACCCAGGAACTATACAGACTGACACGTACGGATTCGAACCCGGGTTTATACTTTGAAAAGATCAACGCAATTAGATTTCAAAGGGCCGATTGGCGTTTCATGCTAGTTATAGATATAGATAAAATAGTAGCTGAATTTCCGAATGAATTCGAGAAAATTGAACAAACTTACAGTTTATGTACTAAATTTCCAACCCCGATACAATGTGATTCCTTACTACGGGCAAAATACTTAAACAATATGGTACGAGAAGCATCAGATTTACGGATGGAACTTATAGAATTGAGCACAGAAATTAAGAGTTCAGAATATGAACCACATAATTTGCCTAAAGCTATCACGCGCAGAAATGCACCCTTCGGATTCATAGGTTCAATTAGCCATGCTTTATTTGGAACTTTAGACAGTGATGATGCTGAATACATTAACAAGGAAATAGATAAGATATATGCTGATCAGAAAAAGATCACCCAACTTGTCAAAAATCAAACCCATATAATCATAAGTGATCTGCATAAAGTTCATAAAACTTTCAACCGAATTGCCGTAGAAGTAAAAACCAATAGACAGAAGATTTCCGAATTAGAAATGCAAATTGATAAACAATTAGCCTTGAATTATAGCTTAGCAATGAGTCAATATTCAGCATCTGTTGAGACCTCTTTAAAGCATTATATTACTGCAACGCAACGCTTTATCACGGCTTTGATTACTGCACGCAACGGAAAATTACATCCATCATTATTGAGCGGATCTAGTTTCAAAACAACAGTAAACGAGATACATAATTCAATGATCGATTTTGAACTTCCTATACCACGGGATCATCAACGAATTGAGGATTTGGTCAAGATGTCCCGTGTCAACTTAAGATATATAACAGGAAAAATGGTCGTGACGGTACACATACCATTAGTAAATCGGATTGAATATGACTTTTATAAAATACACATATTACCAATTCCTCAGTATTTAAACAATAGCTTTGACGATAATGGTAATAGAACCATAATTTCGGCTTTCATTTTACCGGAATTTCCATATATGGGAATAAGCACTGACCATTCAAAATTCTTCGGATCGGATAAAGGATTCATAGATTCTTGCACTTGGGCATGGCATTATTACATTTGCCCACAGGACGTCCCGTTGCAAGATGTGGCTCACAGAACTTGTGAAACTTCACTATTACTTCAACCGGATCCAAAATTCTTACGCTTGTGTAATATTAGAATCATGCCGTATCACGTACCTTCCTGGCGAAAATTAACTACACTTGGCGGATGGTTATATTCATTTGAACAACCTGAACCGATGCAGATTCTATGCGGCCGGAAAAAGAATGCCCATACCACCATAGTTGGAACAGGAATCTTGGAAATACATCCAGATTGTTTTGCAAAAACACGATATCACACCTTATTAGGATCAAAAACATACCTGAGCAGAGATTCTTATTATTACATTCCTAATATGTTACTGAATATTAGCCTGATATCACCTAATATCTATCAGTATTCCAAGGGAAAACACACCCCAATGAATCTATTTCCAAACGACAATAATAAACTGGAACGCACATCTGATTCTTTGTACGAAATTGAAGCCCAACTAGAGGAAATTGGAGAACATCACCGAGCAAGAAAATCACATTTGTCATTGACGTACGGAACAATAGCGGCACAGGCCTTAATTATAACAGGATTGATGATTTACTATTTCTGGGATCCACTGAAGACCTTGTTCCTGAGGAACCGGGGCCCGAAACATGTAACTGAGGAAGCCCCAGCCAATCAACCTGCTGCAATACCGTTGCAAGAATCGTCTATTCCGGAAAACAGACCACCGTTGCCTATTCAGAGGGCGATGATAAACTGCTAGAAATATCTATACCCAATAGCAAACCCTGACAGTCCAAGGACTATGGGAATTCCCTTGTCAGAAATTGTTGTTGGTTACGATTCTTCTAATGTTCTTTTCCTTCTTTGATAATGAAAATGTTATTTCATAATTTTGGTCTTGCTTTCTGTGACTGTCTGTACACTAGCGAAATGGCATCATCCAGTTTCTCCCGGCCGGAGACTCTCGATCGGCGACTGTTCGTCAGCCGTTTGGCGCCGTATACCAAAAAGGAGAAGCTGATGGAGATATTCCGCCCGTATGGGGTTGAACATGTGGTGGTGCTGCGGAAGACATCGGGGAATCATGCTTTCGTGACCTTTAAGTCTATGGACGGTGCAAGGAAGGCTTTGGCTGCGGCGGACGCAGGAATAATATGCCACAAGAGGAAGCTAAGGGTGTTGATGGCGGACTCGTGGCACAGCACCAAATTAATTCCCCCAAGACCCGACGTGAACCCATTCCCTGGTTTAGATTTGCGTGAACAGATTCCACTCCCAATAGAATGCATCTCCAAAATTGCCAACTACTTGCCGTTTGCTGACAGGAGCCGTCTAGAAATGGTGTCTAGAAGGTGGCGACTCGGAAGCCTGGCCTCGTATCACGGTCTCCGCCATATCGACCTGAATAACTGGTGCTGGCCGAATACATGGGAGGGGACGATAGTGAGCACCGAGTCATTTTACTGGCTCCTGAAGAGAGCAGGTAGTCAGTTAAAGAGCATACGGATAAATGAAGAACCATTGGCAAAATGTTTGAGACCCCAAGTTATCTCCATTGCCGTAAGGAGTTGTCCAGAACTGCAAGCAATAGATCTAACTGCTGTGACGATCCGGCCATCGACCTTGAGAGACCTGGAGTTGGGGGCACCACGTCTTACTTGCCTCAAACTGGGGAAATGCGAGGGTCCCGTGGATCCTGAACTCTTTAAGGTCCTGGCCCTAGCAGGAAGCCTAAAGTCCTTCTGTGTTACGAACACAGACATCACTGGGAAGTCCCTTCTGGCAATCAACAAAAACTTAGAAACATTTTCTCTCCACCGTTGCGAACAATTAAAACCCTCAAACCTAGCAACCACTCTTCAAGGGTTGCGAAATCTGAATTATTTAAAGATCAGTATATGTAAAAATTTAATAGATCATAGTATTTTGCAGGCATTAATTAACAACTCAGACCTGCAGACGACCCTAACGACCTTGGAGTTGCATTTCTGTAGTTTCGAGGAGTTCATGCCTGAAATGGAAATGGAGGAAGGCAACGAGGCAGTTGAAAGGGGAGATTTTGCCGAGCTGGAGTTGGGTCCGGTAGAGATGGCTGTCTCTTTCCCCTCAAAATACCGGAGTATAACAGCCCTGAGTCTTACCTTCTGCGGATGGGTTGCTTCTGGGTTTGTCTCGGAGATTGGCCTATACATGGGGGAAGTAACATCTTTGAATCTGAGCGGTTGCACAAACATCAAAGGAGAATTCGTTCTGGAACCACTCAAGAAATTGGAGAAACTAAAAGTCCTAAACATCAACTACATGCATCCGACTGTCGGTGGATGGATGCTACAATTCCTCAAGGGCTTGGTAGAGGTCCACTGCAGAGAAAGCCAAGGTATCACTGAAGAGGACATTTGCGGTTTGCTGCGACAGTGTCCAGAAATAGTCACAATTGATGTGGAAAGCTGCCCAACCATCAGTAAAACCGTACTGAACTGTGCGTACGAGGTGGTGACAAGGAACCAACGGACAGAGCCAATCTATCTGTATGTCGGAGGGACCAACATTAAGCCGGGTCCAGACCTGAATGAGTATACGCTGAGCAGACTGTGCGCGCACGAATGACGCATGCGGAGGGGTCGAAAGTGCCATTGTGTCTTTCTTCACCAACTTCTGTGCTTATCTTAGCCCACTCCGTAGTCGTAACGATGGTGTCATAGTTAGCTAAATAAACATACAGCTCAACCCTCCGAGTCATCCTGTTTACCAATACAGGGTGATTCTCCAGCGACGCATGTCAAAGAGTTGCCACCTGGTACCCCGTGGCGAGGACAACCCCCCGCAGTACCTCACCGAATTGTATGGGTTTCGATTCTTCAAACGGTTGGAATACCATTAAAAAGTCAGAAATGTTCAAGAGTTCCGCATTTCTCATCACATCTTTGCGAAAACGACGTCAATTTATTCCTTATGTTTCGCCGATGAAACTGACACCAAGAACAATGTACTTCAGATCATAATGAAGGAAATTTCAGGAAAAATTTATTTATATCATTTCAAGCTGAATTCGTTAAAAATAGTCGGATTTATATGAAATTTGGAATGATTTTCATCGGAGAAACATAAGGAATCCATCGGCATCCCTTCCATATCGATACGATAAAGAATAGGGAATTATTTCATTTCTGAAACAGGTATGAATCCTCGATTGACCGCAGCGATTCCAGGTCGGCACCCCGCTGTCAAGGGTGAAAATATGAAATATTTATTACAGCGTATTAAGAAATTCTTTATTCTTTATCATATTGATATGGAAGTGACAGCAATGGATTCCTTATGTTTTTCCGATGAAAATCATATCCAATGTCATATAAATCGAACTACTTTTGCATAAGGTGACGTACCACGGGGTGTTATCCTCGCCACGGGGTACGAGACGGCATCCTTGGACGGGCGTCGCTGGTGAATCACCCTGTCTAGTCATACCAACTAGTCATCCCCGCAATCGTCCACAACATCTTTGAATCCTTGCACGCTTACGCATCAACCCCTCCACCTCTAGCTAGTACCTTAGTCTTAAGACCGTAAGACCGTATATATATAAGTCCGTAAGTCGCAGGGCCAGTTTAGTTTAGTCTCTGGTCAACGGACGAACCTCTACTTGTATTAAATATACATATCCAGTTCAAAAAGTGTTGTCTTTCGATATTAAAATCGGTGACTAAAACGTATCGCGAGAATCTAAGAGTGCTCGATCTACAACTCTTGTGCGTCTTCACACACAGACCGTCACAATGACATCGAAGGAACAACTCATTATTGCGAGCGCAGCTTTTCTTTTAACGTACAAATTATTAAAAGAAAAGCAAACTAAACACAAAGTAGAGAGACGATGGTGGATAACGGAATTATATAAACGCAGAAATGAAGAGGGACACAATATCTTGACTGAATTAAAAGTTGAGCTTGGCACGGGACAGTTTAAGAATTTTGTGCGAATGTCCAGTGAGGATTTTGAAGTACTCATTCAGATGATCGGTCCAAAAGTGATGAAGAAAGATACTCGGTTCCGGGAAGCTATTCCCGTTTCACTGAGGTTGGCAATAACATTACGCTTTCTAGCAACAGGCGATTCGTATACAAGCTTGCAATATGTTTTTAAAGTGTCAAAGCAAGCAATATCGACTATAGTAATGGAAGTTTGTCGTGCGCTAATTGAAGGTTTAAGAAGTCATGTAAAGGTAAGTCCAATCTACAAATTTCATTTTATTATACTTTTTATTGCGGTTCTGGGGTATATCTATTTAATGTTTCATTTTCTATTGGATTTGTGGTGTCGGAGAAGAACATAGTCGGGGGATAAATGTGAGTGGATTGTGATGGGAAAGGGGTTGTGGGAGGGATATTATAGTTCAGATAATGGTTATAATGATCATATTGACCCATGTCCGCCTGGAACATAATATTGCTAATATGGTGTTCCACGATGGATGCGACCCTGACGTCGTATAACCGCAATTTGTGGGCTATATGTTCCCCATACGACCCGAACCTGTCGCCTTTCGTCGACGTATTTAACTGGCTGTATGTTTGTTGGAGTATGTCAAATGTTTGTTCGATGCGAGGGTCTTCCTCGTTTCTTGCCCTTCTTGCTGCTGCTGCTGCTGGTGGTGGTGGTGGTCGTCGTGGTGCTGGTGGTGGTGGTCGTGGTGGTGCTGGTCCTCGTGGTGGTGGTGGTGTTTGTTCATTAAAATCTAATATTCTGGACGGTCCAGCAATTTGCCCATCATCATTTGGCGGAGTGGATGTCGTTGTTTCACCACACTCTGTCTCCATCTCCGTATCCAAAAAAGTTTCCTGTAAAAAAATATATCGAATTAGATTACTTGTTCAATCTCAATTAGTGTTCTTAAAATTTGTGTTCTTCATTTTTTTATCATATATACAAGTTTTATAGTAATCCTTCGAGATATTTATGCAAAGTCAATTAATAAGAACTGTCTCCTGAAATAACTCCTTAGTTATTGTTTTTCTGGAATATATTATATTCGGTCGAGCAGACACATTTTTTTTTAAATTTTATAATGTCTGGGATATCATGGTGGCCTTCAATTTTCTAAGTACTATGTTGTAATCGATAATTTTTTCCGAAACCACTAAATAACGAGTTCTTTGAGATGGTAGTTATTATTCATTGACCCTGTACACATACATACATATGTCGCGTTTTTTATATAGTTATGTGCTTTTCTAGATGCCTTCAACTACGGAAGAGTGGGAAAGCATAGCTTCCCAGTTCGAAAAAAAATGGAATTTTCCTCACTGCGTGGGGGCAATGGATGGGAAACACATTATGCTACAATGCCCCGTTAACAGTACCAGTGAATATTACAACTACAAATCCTTTTTTAGCATTGTATTGTTTGCTCTCGTAGATGCAGACTATAATTTTTTATTTGTGGATGTTGGTTGCCAAGGTAGAATTTCGGACAGTGGTGTTTTCAAAAACACCGAGTTGTACAAAAAAATTGAAAGAAAAGATTTAGCCTTGCCCGAAGAAACTCCACTGCCTGGAAGGCATATTAACATGCCGTACGTCATACTAGGTGATGAGGCATTTCCTCTCACCGAAAATATAATGAAACCATACTCGGGAACTCACAGCAAAGGAAGCAGAGAAAGAATATTTAATTATCGTCTGAGTAGGGCACGAAGAGTGGTAGAGAATGTATTTGGGATATGTTCTTCAGTATTTCGTATTTTGAGGAAACCTATGCTATTGCAGCCGGAAAAAGCTGAGATTATTGCACTAACAATTGTGTATCTACACAATTTTCTTAGAAAGTCGAAAAGTTCAAGAGCATCCTACTGTCCATCAGGGATGTTGGACAATGACAGTAATGGAGAATTAGTAGCAGGTAGCTGGAGGACACAAACTACTGTAAACAATTCGTCGTTTGTACCTGTTAATAATAATGTACCTCGAAGACCGTCTCAAAAATCACAAAACGTTAGACAAGAATTTACTAATTATTTCGTTACCAACGGAACTGTCCCTTGGCAGAATGACTGTGCGTGACGGAAATTATTTAAATACGCCCATTTTACTTACATTGTGTGTGTTTACGGTTCGCCTGGGTTGATTTTTATCCATTAAGAAATGCATTCGTTTAAATGCGAACCATTTCGACCTATAGACCTCGTGCCTTGCTGAAATATAACAATTATTTGAATAATTAAATAAAGATTGTGAATAATGTATTCTTTGAATACAGAATGCACTACAATACATTGTAGAAAAACAACAGTTTTTTTCGACGTACCTTTCCCAGTGCCAATGGAACGTTTTCCTTTCGACTTCTGTTGACGAAATGATCCCAGCAAACTCGTCATTTTCTGACGTATATTATCCTCGTCTATGCCAATTTCTCTGGAAATTGCTTGCCACGCGTCTTTTTTTTTGTTTTTGGAGAAATAATTGGGGTGTGAGGGTTTCCATAATATTGGTTGCTTTTCATATGCCCCTATTAATTCCAGACATTGATCGTCTGACCACTCCATTTCAATTGTTGTATACTGTACATAAAGATATGTATATTTCTATTAATAGAATTAAATCGACTTCCTTTTGATCTAGTTGAGGGGGCAGTCACAATTACTTTCAAGAATTAATACTGAATATTTTAGAGAGACATTCACTTAAATTTCTATATGTGAATATTTAAGAATTAGTTTTATACGATTTTTGATTTTATTAATATTTATTATGTGTATTTTAATTAAATATATTTAAGTTCATAATAATTTGAATATTTAATGCTCAAATTCCATACGATGAATTGATGTACAGACGGTGTAAAAAGTATTCGTGCAGCGACCAATTTAAAGTAAAACGTTGTATATCCATGTCAGTAATAAATTTTAACGGAAAATAATGATTAATAAATATTCTTCGATGTTTGTATAATAGATTTTGTATAAACAAAACTTTATTCCCTTTAACATTTACAAAGATATTATGAAAAACAGATAAACTTGTAGAAATGGACGCGCAAAAAGTATTCGTACAGTTGAATAAAGACTTAATAAACTGTGGACATAAACTAAATATTTAATGTGTTGATAATTTGTGGGATTGCCTTTTGATTATATAATAGCTTCGAGGCTACTTGGTATGGAATTTACTAGGTTGGATGTTATATTTTACTCTACTCTTCTGGCGGAGTGGCTTTTAAACGTTCTTTAGGCCCGGTGCAGACGAGCGGTTTGCGTCAGTTTGCCGCGGCGCCAAATTATGTACTGCCGCGTTGACACGGGACGCAAATTTTTGCGAACCGCTTCACCGCGAATGAACGCTGCCACGATACGGCGAAGCAGTACATTGTTTTATATACAAGTAATTCACACGAGCGTTTTGCGTTTATTTAACGCAAGAAAATGTCTCTCAAACCCATAAAGATAGAAGAAGAAGAAAGCGCAGAACGCGAATCGTGGCGTTGCAAAACCGCTCATGTGAACTGCTAGAAAAATTTCACGCGCGTCTCGCGGCGGCAAATTGTCGCGGCGGCAAAGTGCCGCAAACCGCTCGTCTGCACCGGGCCTAAAGAACGTTTAAAAGCCACTCCGTCAGAAGAGTAGAGTAAAATGTAACATCCAACCTAGTAAATTCCATACCAAGTAGCCTCGAAGCTATTATATAATCAAAAGGCAATCCCACAAATTATCAACACATTAAATATTTAGTTTATGTCCACAGTTTATTAAGTCTTTATTCAACTGTACGAATACTTTTTGCGCGTCCATTTCTACAAGTTTATCTGTTTTTCATAATATCTTTGTAAATGTTATTTAATAAGTTAATATAAAGTATTATTTGCATGATATTGTTCCGGCTATGGGGAGTCAACGCCCCCCCCCCCCCATGGACATCGTCGCAATATTAATAATTGAACAAGAAAACACTCAACACAAGTATAATTCACTGTACACGAAGTTAGAATCGATAATTATAAATTGACAAAGAATGTAGAGATAAATAGAAGTAGTATTAAAAAAAATCATAACTATTAATACTTACGATGGAAGTTGATCGCACTTTCAGCACAAAATATCCAACTTCTGTTCTGCACTGAAGCTTCTGCACAATTCTACACGCACTGAATACGAACTGTGTGGTGCACTGTTTGCGATGAACTGATCTTGCGATGCAAGCTTTCTTCGCAAGTTAACACTAAACTGACGCTATTGGTTTGCATTCAAAAAACAGGGGTTGAAATGAGCTTTCTGATTAGTCATTTCCAAAAGGAGGGGATGAGGAAGGAAGAACTGTCGGTCGCAGAAAGTAAGGGAAAAATTAGGGTTTTTCCCGAGCCGCGGTTCCGGTGGATCAGAAAACCGCGTACGGTGTAAGGCTGTAACGAATATTCGAATAATCTAAGTATTCGAATATTCGAATACCACAGAATTCGAATATTCGAATACCACAGAATTCGAATAATTTCTTCGAATATTCGAACATTCGGACCTTCGAATATTCGAACTTCGAACCTTCGAATATTCGAACTTCGAACCTTCGAATATTCTAACTTCGAACCTTTGAATATTCGAACTTCGAACCTTCGAATATTCGGACGTTCGAACATTCGGATCTATTGAATTTCTGATTGTACCGAATAGGAATCTGAACATGAAATATTTGTTCACAGTTTATCGTGAAATTCTTTTCATATTGGCCTTTACAATTATTTGTTTTTCAAACTATAAATTTGGAATTTTATTAATCTTTGGTTCTATGAATTTTGCAACGAAAAGTATAAATTCTATTTAAATTTAGGGACCTAGTATATTTAAAATATATAATGTTGAATCATAATGCTCATTAATAGCAATAGTAGTAATTTTATTCTTTGCTTCCCTTTACGGGATAACATTGTATCATTCATACAATATAATATTCATTCGTTCGGAAGTCACGGCTCGACTGGCTATGGTGTGACGCTGTCGCACAATAGACATACTGCGGTCTCGTTTCTTTGCGGACGCGTGCTCGAACCATACGTTTCTTTTCATATTCTTAAACTATATTATAAAAATAATCCAGTAATATACCCATATATCATATATTATTTATTTTAATATTTCCATCCTGTGTTATTTTTAATATTTTCGGAATAGGTATCGCCGGCCCCGAGTCGTGGCAACATATCGAGAGAAGAGAAATATAATGTAATCCCGTAAAGAGAACTGTTCCGTCTTACGTAATAAAGGAGGACTTGGAGCGAAGCGAAAATTGATTATCATTTACAGCCGGCAATTTCGTATTTTTCGAAGCGAAATTCGTTTTATTCGTTTACAATCGGGCAATGCTTATTTTCGAAGCGTTCATCGGGAAACATTTGCCTGCAAGATGTAGAATAGGGGGCAATCGACATCGTCCCGTTTTTTCAGGAATTTCGACTTTCTTCGCTTCGAGTTAATCCGTATATTGCTCTGTTGGCGGGGGGTCATTTGGTAACCAGCCGTAGGTATCTGTATATACCGTTGTCCACCGCCGACTCTCGGGGCAATTCCGTCATAAACCGCGACCCTGGCGAGACGCTCTGTCCGATCATCCCGGCTAGTTTTTGGGACCAGCTGGTTGTACTTTTCCTCCACCTCGTCAAGATAGCGAAAAAATATTATAGTTCCTCTATGGGGTTTTAGCTTCCTACAAAAAAGTCTGCTTATACTGTTTGTCATCCGCTTATGATGGGACACGGGTGGGCCTAGAGAAGGGGTTCCTTGGCCGATTCCGTCGGGATTGTCCACTCATTATTATAAAAATAATAATAATAATAACTGATGGTTGTTTTCGTTTCAAAATGTATAAATTTACCAAAGATTAATAAAGTTAAAAAATTATCGTTTGAAAAACAAATAATTGTAAAGGCCAATATGAAAAAAATTTCACGATAAACTGTGAACAAATATTTCACGTTCAGATTCCTATTCGGTACAATCAGAAATTTAATAGATCCGAATGTTCGAAGGTTCGAAGTTCGAATATTCGAAGGTTCGAAGAAATTATTCGTATTCGAAATTATTCGAATTATTCGAATATTCGAATAGTCGAATAATTACAGCTCTAGTACGGTGTCGAACGGTAAAAATTTCACCCAAACCTGGTCCGCGATCATCTGGTACGCAGCTGAGCAAGCGAGGTTTATTATACTCTTGCCGGCCCTAAAACAATTTACAGAACTGCTTCTCCGTCTACTGTGATGTACAAAAATGACCATAATACATAGGTACTATATGAGGGAAGTCACGGCAGAGAACTTCCTTCATTTCATTTGAAACACAGTTTCCAGTAATCGGTGACCGCGCCCTTCAAATATCTCAAGTAGTGTGGAGTGTAAAGGCGTTGTTTCGGCTACTAAACCAACCGCCGACGTTACCTTTATTATTTAAAAAAAAGGTACAAAAAAGCGCCAAGTATATAACCCCATCAAAAATAATTCCATTTAAAAACATTGTCGTAAATTAATATAAATTTATTAATGTGCCATATTTAACTTTATAAAAGTAATGATATACAAAAAATGCGTCAATTATCACAATGGCTATTTATATAAAGAAAAAAATGTATTAAATACAGTGTCCGGCGAAGGCGAGAGCGAGATGGAACGAGAGCGAGCGAGAGGCACTGAAAGCGTGCGAGGGCGGTACGAGACAGACAACGCGTTGATGTTTTGTCTCGCTCCGTCTTTCGGAGGCCGTGACATTCCATTTTTTTTCTTTATTTTTTGTCTCAGTGGTGTCTTGTCTTGTTTTATTTATTAACCAAGACAATTAACATTTTTTTCTGAGAGCAGCGCCAAGTATTTTGAATAAAATATTTGTTCGTATTAAAATATTTATTTGTATAATAATATATCTGCTTAATACATTTAATACATTTTTTCTTTACATAAATAGCCATTGTGATAATTGGCGCAATTTTGGTATATCATTACTTTTATAAAGTTAAATATAGCACATTAATAAATTTATATTAATTTACGACAATGTTCTTAAATGGAATTCTTTTTGATGGGATTATATACTTGACGCTTTTTTGTGCCTTTTTTTAAAAAAGGTAATTTTGTGGGGATTTCCCACATTTTGTAGTGTTTATTAATGATTAGATAATTTTTTCACCTTTTATTTAGATAAAAAAAGCAAGATGTAGAAAAGGAGGCTAATATTTTCACTACCTTTAGGTGAAATCAGACGGGTCGTGGCTCCGCGAGCCGGCTCGCCTCGTCTAGCTCGTCAATTTTGCTGGGCGAGCCGAGCCATGACCGATCCACATTTCGACGTGCGCGTCAATTCGCACGCGTCTATTCGAACGCGTGTTTATACTCGAGAGATATGGGATCCGTCTTTAATTTGAACCACGTGCAGACAGCGGACAATACATTTCCTTCCTCTGTCTCTGCAGGAGGCGTATTGATAGTGGATAATACTTTGTAGTTGCTATATTGGTGGCATTTTTCTCACGTGCGTCGAGATAAAAGCGGGCTCAGAGCCAGGCAAAAATTCATTCATTCTTTACGATGGGTAATTTATTATTTTTCCAAGAACGTTTCGACAATATCTGTTTGCCAGATTTCTAAAGGGCAATCGATTTTATGGGGTCTTTAAGAATTTTACACATTGTTCAGTCCGTGTTAATCCGTATACTGCTCTGTCGCCGGGTAGTACGTACGATGGCTTCGGACCCGCACGTAGGTACTGTTGTTAATCGCCACGCCGACTCGCGGGACAATACGGCCATAAACCGCGACCTTAGCGAAACGGTCCGGCCGATCGGCCCTGGTAAGTTTTTGGCAACCAGATGTGGCATTTCCCTCCTCTACTTCGTCAAGGGTGAGAGGGTTCCTCCTCTACGAACGAATTCACTGAAGGAAAGTCCCCCCTTTTCGGCGAACGGTGTTTCCAATGTGTGTTTCATAATTATATTAAAACTACAATTACTTTCATGCATATGAAGAAGATGTCACCAATATAACAATTAAAAAGTATTGTCCACCATCAATTCGCCACCTGCAGGCTGGAGGGACGCCTGGTTCCCGCCTGCGTCGTCTTCTCTTCAAATTGAAGACGGATCCCATATCTTTCGAGTAACCACGCGCTCCAATATCAAAACAAAAACAGGCACAGGCGTATGCACTGCGAGAAAGTGTGAGGCGTAGGGGGAGATTATATTATGACCAATCGGACCTGCATTCGTTGCAGATGCAACGTTTTCACCTCTTCATAGTAATATTTTTTCTTTATGGCCCGCATAGGTATGTCCGTGCGTACTTTTGTTTTGATATTGTAGCACGTGTTTATACTGAAGAGATAAGAGATCAGTCTCCAATTCGAAGGGAAGACGTCACAGGCGGGATCACGCGCAGTGCAGCGGACACCTCATTTTCTACCTGCGTCCCTCCACGAGGCGTATTGCTGCCCCCGCGAGTAATCTCGTGTGATTTTTTAACACAACAGCGAGTCGGCCTGGCTGTATGAATTAAGAATAATGCAGGGTGTAGTGAAGAAAAGAAACACAAATTATTCAGTAAAATAGAGCTTTAAAGTCTATTATTATTCAAAATGTAATTTTTAAATTTTTGATTATTTGTTTATGTCAATATTAGCAATGGATTAAATTTATTTAGTCTATGCCTTCAATAATTTAAGACATTAAAATTAATTTCTGTAGGAGTTTCGTAAAAATCACCGAAACCAGGAAACTTTGAAGATTTGTATTTTTTAAACAATTTCGAATCTGCAAAAATGAGGACTTAACCCTACCTAATTTCATATGGACTACCATATATGTATTTCAATATCATGAAAATCCGAGACATCGAGGATTTGAGAAAAGTATCACATTCTGCCTCTATCTTCCACGCTGAACGCAATGCACTTCAAACTCCCTTTGATCTGTGGAAGAAAACCGACAACGGTCGGCTCAGGCCATGTGCCTTCGCCGGCATTCGCGAATGGTGTCGAATGCCCCAAGTCACCACGAATGACACGTCCACACTTGCATATGCATTCACGCTCACCCTTTCTGACGTAGAAGCATGCGCCAGGGGCTACCGTTTCACCCGTCCACATCAGAATATTCGTTGCGCGCTCAGCCTGCTCAGCGTATACTCATTCAGGTCTGGACCCGGCTTTACTCGGTACACCAAGTATAAACGTAATAATTACCTACGCGTGACGCACGACCTAATGTATGAATCGCTATTCACTTCAAATTAATTGTAACAGGATTGCATTGCGACAATGTGCAAACATTATGGGAATTCCCTAGTCCAATGCAACCTGAGCCTGTACGTCCATATATATATATATATATACGACCATAAGCGCTATTGTACCTTATACCTTCAGTATGCATCGTCGGGGACGACGATGGTTCCAAGGAGGGAGGGATGTTACGTTCGGAACGTAAAATTTTTCTTTTTGGTCAGGATATGTATCAACAACGCCTAGCGTTATGGGAAATCCCTCGTTGATCATACTCCTGCCTATTAATTAATAATATTTTTGATAGACCAAGAACCCCTTTTCTTGGAGCGTCGTCGTCTCGACGTATTGCCGTCCCGTGATACAGATAAGGCGGTGCTGACGCAGCGGCAATCTCACCAGAGAGTCGCGTTCGAAAGGACCAGTGATTCTCCTTCTGTGCCGAATCCATCCTGTGTAAGCGGCAGGAGTGCGTTTCAACAATGCCTTGCAGCATTGTGGGAGAACCCTCGCTGAGAACACCTCTGACCGCCGCGTTAAACATTGTAACATAATCAGTAACGGCTACAGCGGGAATGCGCAGACTGGATCATTTCTTAGAATACTGACGGAATTGTATACTCTACATCCGGTGCAGGGAACCGCGCCTTCCCACGGTTTTGTCGCATGTGTGAATTAATTAATTAATTGATTATAATTTATTGTTAAAATTGAATACCCAACACAATTTCTGATAGTCCAACGACTGTGGGATTTCCCTAGTCAGAAATCGTGTATATGAGTTTATGAATATTGAGGAAAAGCCCCTAGCTGTGCGAAATTGTATAGTTTCAGGATGTGGGATGTCATGTTTTCCTGTGCGTACTAATGTTCCGTAAAGATTGATCATGTATTTGAATCGGGAGTCTGATGGATGAACGTGAACACGCACACACACCGCCTCATTAAGTAGACGGGCCCATGGTAGCGCGGCCGAGCGATAAAATGCAGCGTAAGCATTTTCGGTACGGACCCACCTTGGTCGCTGCCGGGAGCGTGAAGCTGCGACACTCCGTGACGATAAATCGTGAGGTACGTGTCGCTGGGTCCGCGAGTGTTTCGAGCTAGAGTTCCTCGGTAGTGAAACCGTGTGAAAGACTCGCTTCGCGAAACAACTAATTCATTTTATTAAACTTAGCGAAACAAATATTCTAATAACTTCGAAACTATTTATTTGTTAACGATTTACCTTAAGACTTCAACGGATTTGCTCAATTAAGATTATAATTATTCAATTTTCAAAAACGAAACCAAGTGTGTGCGTGTTCGCGTTTAATCATCTTTTCTGATTCAGGTTTATCAGCGACTCAGAGCTATACAAGCTGCAAGTTTTAATCCTAAAACGGAAATTAAAAGCATTTTGTCATTTATATCAACTGTGACTGTCTGGTGAGTTGTACATCTTATCTCTTTCTGTACACGGAAATACATTGTTATAATTGATTCGAAACTAACGATAATTTCTGACAGTCAATCGACTGTGGGATTCCCCTAGTCAGGAGTTATCTCCAATTATATCAAATATCTATGTTTTGTGAAATGATATATTGAGTTGTCCATATTTTATTATTTCATTGCTATGTTCTTTTGCTTCATTCGTTATTTAATCATTAAAACCTTTATTTACTATTAAATTCTACTCATCAATTACCTATCTGATTCCACTGAAAAGTCCCGTACGGGACTAGAGCACCAACGATCCCAAAATCTACCCCTTATCCATCCGATAAGGTACTTAGAGAATTAAAATTTAAAATAATTGACTGTTACAAGCGCGGCGAGCCTCCTTGCTTTTCAAACGAAAATATCCAATACTGCAACTTCTGATAGTCTAATGACTGTGGGATATCCCTAATCTGAAGTTGTAAGTATAAAACGTGCCGCTCGAACACTAAAGCCCGCGGCGCGTAACACTCGATTGTCCTGTTCGACCCGTTTCACTCGTTTAACTCGTTTCACTCGTTTGACTCGTTTGACTCGTTTGACTCGTTTGGGTCGTTTGGCTCGTTTGGCTCGTTTGACTCGATTGTCCTGTTCGACCCGTTTCACTCGTTTAACTCGTTTCACTCGTTTGACTCGTTTGACTCGTTTGACTCGTTTGGGTCGTTTGACTCGTTTGACTCGTTTGGGTCGTTTGACTCGTTTCACTCGTTTGACTCGTTTGACTCGTTTCACTCGTTTCACTCGTTTCACTCGTTTCACTCGTTTCACTCGTTTGACTCGTTTGACTCGTTTGACTCGTTTGACTCGTTTGACTCGTTTGACTCGTTTGACTCGTTTGACTCGTTTGACTCGTTTGACTCGTTTGACTCGTTTGACTCGTTTGACTCGTTTGACTCGTTTGACTCGTGTGACTCGTTTGACTCGTTTGACTCGTTTGACTCGTTTGACTCGTTTGACTCGTTTGACTCGTTTGACTCGTTTGACTCGTTTGACTCGTTTGACTCGTTTGACTCGTTTGACTCGTTTGACTCGTTTGACTCGTTTGACTCGTTTGACTCGTTTGACTCGTTTGACTCGTTTGACTCGTTTGACTCGTTTGACTCGTTTGACTCGTTTGACTCGTTTGACTCGTTTGACTCGTTTGACTCGATTGTCCTGTTCGACCCGTTTCACTCGTTTAACTCGTTTCACTCGTTTAACTCGTTTCACTCGTTTGACTCGTTTCACTCGTTTGACTCGTTTGGGTCGTTTGACTCGTTTGACTCGTTTGGGTCGTTTGACTCGTTTCACTCGTTTGACTCGTTTGACTCGTTTGACTCGTTTGACTCGGTTGACTCGCTTGGCTCGCTTGGCTCGCTTGGCTCGCTTGGCTCGCTTGGCTCGCTTGGCTCGTTTGGCTCGTTTGGCTCGTTTGACTCGTTTTCCTCGTTTGACTCGTTTGACTCGTTTGACTCGTTTGACTCGTTTGACTCGTTTGGCTCGTTTGACTCGTTTGACTCGTTTGACTCGTTTGACTCGTTTGACTCGTTTGACTCGTTTGACTCGTTTGACTCGTTTGACTCGTTTGACTCGTTTGACTCGTTTGACTCGTTTGACTCGTTTGACTCGTTTGACTCGTTTGACTCGTTTGACTCGTTTGACTCGTTTGACTCGTTTGACTCGTTTGACTCGTTTGACTCGTTTGACTCGTTTGACTCGTTTGACTCGTTTGACTCGTTTGACTCGTTTGACTCGTTTGACTCGTTTGACTCGTTTGACTCGTTTGACTCGTTTGACTCGTTTGACTCGTTTGACTCGTTTGACTCGTTTGACTCGTTTGACTCGTTTGACTCGTTTGACTCGTTTGACTCGTTTGACTCGTTTGACTCGTTTGACTCGTTTGACTCGTTTGACTCGTTTGACTCGTTTGACTCGTTTGACTCGTTTGACTCGTTTGACTCGTTTGACTCGTTTGACTCGTTTGACTCGTTTGACTCGTTTGACTCGTTTGACTCGTTTGACTCGTTTGACTCGTTTGACTCGTTTGACTCGTTTGACTCGTTTGACTCGTTTGACTCGTTTGGCTCGTTTGGCTCGTTTGGCTCGTTTGGCTCGTTAGGCTCGTTTGGCTCGTTTGGCTCGTTTGGCTCGTTTGGCTCGTTTGGCTCGTTTGGCTCGTTTGGCTCGTTTGGCTCGTTTGGCTCGTTTGGCTCGTTTGGCTCGTTTGGCTCGTTTGGCTCGTTTGGCTCGTTTGGCTCGTTTGGCTCGTTTGGCTCGTTTGGCTCGTTTGGCTCGTTTGGCTCGTTTGGCTCGTTTGGCTCGTTTGGCTCGTTTGGCTCGTTTGGCTCGTTTGGCTCGTTTGGCTCGTTTGACTCGATTGTCCTGTTCGCCCCGTTTCACTCGTTTAACTCGTTTCACTCGTTTGACTCGTTTGACTCGTTTGACTCGTTTGACTCGTTTGACTCGTTTGACTCGTTTGACTCGTTTGACTCGTTTGACTCGTTTGACTCGTTTGACTCGTTTGACTCGTTTGACTCGTTTGACTCGTTTGACTCGTTTGACTCGTTTGACTCGTTTGACTCGTTTGACTCGTTTGACTCGTTTGACTCGTTTGACTCGTTTCGCTCGTTTGACTCGTTTGGGTCGTTTGGCTCGTTTGGCTCGTTTGACTCGATTGTCCTGTTCGACCCGTTTCACTCGTTTAACTCGTTTCACTCGTTTGACTCGTTTGACTCGTTTGACTCGTTTGGGTCGTTTGACTCGTTTGACTCGTTTGGGTCGTTTGACTCGTTTGACTCGTTTGACTCGTTTGACTCGTTTGACTCGTTTGACTCGTTTGACTCGTTTGACTCGTTTGACTCGTTTGACTCGTTTGACTCGTTTGACTCGTTTGACTCGTTTGACTCGTTTGACTCGTTTGACTCGTTTGACTCGTTTGACTCGTTTGACTCGTTTGACTCGTTTGACTCGTTTGACTCGTTTGACTCGTTTGACTCGTTTGACTCGTTTGACTCGTTTGACTCGTTTGACTCGTTTGACTCGTTTGACTCGTTTGACTCGTTTGACTCGTTTGACTCGTTTGACTCGTTTGACTCGTTTGACTCGTTTGACTCGTTTGACTCGTTTGACTCGTTTGACTCGTTTGACTCGTTTGACTCGTTTGACTCGTTTGACTCGTTTGACTCGTTTGACTCGTTTGACTCGTTTGACTCGTTTGACTCGTTTGACTCGTTTGACTCGTTTGACTCGTTTGACTCGTTTGACTCGTTTGACTCGTTTGACTCGTTTGACTCGTTTGACTCGTTTGACTCGTTTGACTCGTTTGACTCGTTTGACTCGTTTGACTCGTTTGACTCGTTTGACTCGTTTGACTCGTTTGACTCGTTTGACTCGTTTGACTCGTTTGACTCGTTTGACTCGTTTGACTCGTTTGACTCGTTTGACTCGTTTGACTCGTTTGACTCGTTTGACTCGTTTGACTCGTTTGACTCGTTTGACTCGTTTGACTCGTTTGACTCGTTTGACTCGTTTGACTCGTTTGACTCGTTTGACTCGTTTGACTCGTTTGACTCGTTTGACTCGTTTGACTCGTTTGACTCGTTTGACTCGTTTGACTCGTTTGACTCGTTTGACTCGTTTGACTCGTTTGGCTCGTTTGGCTCGTTTGGCTCGTTTGGCTCGTTTGGCTCGTTTGGCTCGTTTGGCTCGTTTGGCTCGTTTGGCTCGTTTGGCTCGTTTGGCTCGTTTGGCTCGTTTGGCTCGTTTGGCTCGTTTGGCTCGTTTGGCTCGTTTGGCTCGTTTGGCTCGTTTGGCTCGTTTGGCTCGTTTGGCTCGTTTGGCTCGTTTGGCTCGTTTGGCTCGTTTGGCTCGTTTGGCTCGTTTGGCTCGTTTGGCTCGTTTGGCTCGTTTGGCTCGTTTGGCTCGTTTGACTCGTTTGGCTCGTTTGGCTCGTTTGGCTCGTTTGGCTCGTTTGGCTCGTTTGGCTCGTTTGGCTCGTTTGGCTCGTTTGGCTCGTTTGGCTCGTTTGGCTCGTTTGGCTCGTTTGGCTCGTTTGGCTCGTTTGGCTCGTTTGGCTCGTTTGGCTCGTTTGGCTCGTTTGGCTCGTTTGGCTCGTTTGGCTCGTTTGGCTCGTTTGGCTCGTTTGGCTCGTTTGGCTCGTTTGGCTCGTTTGGCTCGTTTGGCTCGTTTGGCTCGTTTGGCTCGTTTGGCTCGTTTGGCTCGTTTGGCTCGTTTGGCTCGTTTGGCTCGATTGTCCTGTTCGACCCGTTTCACTCGTTTAACTCGTTTGACTCGTTTGACTCGTTTGACTCGTTTGACTCGTTTGACTCGTTTGACTCGTTTGACTCGTTTGACTCGTTTGACTCGTTTGACTCGTTTGACTCGTTTGACTCGTTTGACTCGTTTGACTCGTTTGACTCGTTTGACTCGTTTGACTCGTTTGACTCGTTTGACTCGTTTGACTCGTTTGACTCGTTTGACTCGTTTGACTCGTTTGACTCGTTTGACTCGTTTGACTCGTTTGACTCGTTTGACTCGTTTGACTCGTTTGACTCGTTTGACTCGTTTGACTCGTTTGACTCGCTTGGCTCGCTTGGCTCGCTTGGCTCGCTTGGCTCGCTTGGCTCGCTTGGCTCGCTTGGCTCGCTTGGCTCGCTTGGCTCGCTTGGCTCGCTTGGCTCGCTTGGCTCGCTTGGCTCGCTTGGCTCGCTTGGCTCGCTTGGCTCGCTTGGCTCGCTTGGCTCGCTTGGCTCGCTTGGCTCGCTTGGCTCGCTTGGCTCGCTTGGCTCGTTTGGCTCGTTTGGCTCGTTTGGCTCGTTTGGCTCGTTTGGCTCGTTTGGCTCGTTTGGCTCGTTTGGCTCGTTTGGCTCGTTTGGCTCGTTTGGCTCGTTTGGCTCGTTTGGCTCGTTTGGCTCGTTTGGCTCGTTTGGCTCGTTTGGCTCGTTTGGCTCGTTTGGCTCGTTTGGCTCGTTTGGCTCGTTTGGCTCGTTTGGCTCGATTGTCCTGTTCGACCCGTTTCACTCGTTTAACTCGTTTGACTCGTTTGACTCGTTTGACTCGTTTGACTCGTTTGACTCGTTTGACTCGTTTGACTCGTTTGACTCGTTTGACTCGTTTGACTCGTTTGACTCGTTTGACTCGTTTGACTCGTTTGACTCGTTTGACTCGTTTGACTCGTTTGACTCGTTTGACTCGTTTGACTCGTTTGACTCGTTTGACTCGTTTGACTCGTTTGACTCGTTTGACTCGTTTGACTCGTTTGACTCGTTTGACTCGTTTGACTCGTTTGACTCGTTTGACTCGTTTGACTCGTTTGACTCGTTTGACTCGCTTGGCTCGCTTGGCTCGCTTGGCTCGCTTGGCTCGCTTGGCTCGCTTGGCTCGCTTGGCTCGCTTGGCTCGCTTGGCTCGCTTGGCTCGCTTGGCTCGCTTGGCTCGCTTGGCTCGCTTGGCTCGCTTGGCTCGCTTGGCTCGCTTGGCTCGCTTGGCTCGCTTGGCTCGCTTGGCTCGCTTGGCTCGCTTGGCTCGCTTGGCTCGCTTGGCTCGCTTGGCTCGCTTGGCTCGCTTGGCTCGCTTGGCTCGCTTGGCTCGCTTGGCTCGCTTGGCTCGCTTGGCTCGCTTGGCTCGCTTGGCTCGCTTGGCTCGTTTGGCTCGTTTGACACGTTTGACTCGTTTGACTCGTTTGACTCGTTTGACTCGTTTGACTCGTTTGACTCGTTTGACTCGTTTGACTCGTTTGACTCGTTTGACTCGTTTGACTCGTTTGGCTCGTTTGGCTCGTTTGGCTCGTTTGGCTCGTTTGGCTCGTTTGACTCGATTGTCCTGTTCGACCCGTTTCACTCGTTTAACTCGTTTCACTCGTTTGACTCGTTTGACTCGTTTGACTCGTTTGGGTCGTTTGGCTCGTTTGGCTCGTTTGACTCGATTGTCCTGTTCGACCCGTTTCACTCGTTTAACTCGTTTCACTCGTTTGACTCGTTTGACTCGTTTGACTCGTTTGGGTCGTTTGACTCGTTTGACTCGTTTGGGTCGTTTGACTCGTTTCACTCGTTTGACTCGTTTGACTCGTTTGACTCGTTTGACTCGTTTGACTCGTTTGACTCGTTTGACTCGTTTGACTCGTTTGACTCGTTTGACTCGTTTGACTCGTTTGACTCGTTTGACTCGTTTGACTCGTTTGACTCGTTTGACTCGTTTGACTCGTTTGACTCGTTTGACTCGTTTGACTCGTTTGACTCGTTTGACTCGTTTGACTCGTTTGACTCGTTTGACTCGTTTGACTCGTTTGACTCGTTTGACTCGTTTGACTCGTTTGACTCGTTTGACTCGTTTGACTCGTTTGACTCGTTTGACTCGTTTGACTCGTTTGACTCGATTGTCCTGTTCGACCCGTTTCACTCGTTTAACTCGTTTCACTCGTTTGACTCGTTTGACTCGTTTGACTCGTTTGGGTCGTTTGACTCGTTTGACTCGTTTGGGTCGTTTGACTCGTTTCACTCGTTTGACTCGTTTGACTCGTTTGACTCGTTTGACTCGGTTGACTCGCTTGGCTCGCTTGGCTCGCTTGGCTCGCTTGGCTCGCTTGGCTCGCTTGGCTCGTTTGGCTCGTTTGGCTCGTTTGACTCGTTTTCCTCGTTTTCCTCGTTTGACTCGTTTGACTCGTTTGACTCGTTTGACTCGTTTGGCTCGTTTGACTCGTTTGACTCGTTTGACTCGTTTGACTCGTTTGACTCGTTTGACTCGTTTGACTCGTTTGACTCGTTTGACTCGTTTGACTCGTTTGGCTCGTTTGACTCGTTTGGCTCGTTTGGCTCGTTTGGCTCGTTTGGCTCGTTTGGCTCGTTTGGCTCGTTTGGCTCGTTTGGCTCGTTTGGCTCGTTTGGCTCGTTTGGCTCGTTTGGCTCGTTTGGCTCGTTTGGCTCGTTTGGCTCGTTTGGCTCGTTTGGCTCGTTTGGCTCGTTTGGCTCGTTTGGCTCGTTTGGCTCGTTTGGCTCGTTTGGCTCGTTTGGCTCGTTTGGCTCGTTTGGCTCGTTTGGCTCGTTTGGCTCGTTTGGCTCGTTTGGCTCGTTTGGCTCGTTTGGCTCGTTTGGCTCGTTTGGCTCGTTTGGCTCGTTTGGCTCGTTTGGCTCGTTTGGCTCGTTTGGCTCGTTTGGCTCGTTTGACTCGATTGTCCTGTTCGACCCGTTTCACTCGTTTAACTCGTTTGACTCGTTTGACTCGTTTGACTCGTTTGACTCGTTTGACTCGTTTGACTCGTTTGACTCGTTTGACTCGTTTGACTCGTTTGACTCGTTTGACTCGTTTGACTCGTTTGACTCGTTTGACTCGTTTGACTCGTTTGACTCGTTTGACTCGTTTGACTCGTTTGACTCGTTTGACTCGTTTGACTCGTTTGACTCGTTTGACTCGTTTGACTCGTTTGACTCGTTTGACTCGTTTGACTCGTTTGACTCGTTTGACTCGTTTGACTCGTTTGACTCGTTTGACTCGTTTGACTCGTTTGACTCGTTTGACTCGTTTGACTCGTTTGACTCGTTTGACTCGTTTGACTCGTTTGACTCGTTTGACTCGTTTGACTCGTTTGACTCGTTTGACTCGTTTGGCTCGTTTGACTCGTTTGGCTCGTTTGGCTCGTTTGGCTCGTTTGGCTCGTTTGGCTCGTTTGGCTCGTTTGGCTCGTTTGGCTCGTTTGGCTCGTTTGGCTCGTTTGGCTCGTTTGGCTCGTTTGGCTCGTTTGGCTCGTTTGGCTCGTTTGGCTCGTTTGGCTCGTTTGGCTCGTTTGGCTCGTTTGGCTCGTTTGGCTCGTTTGGCTCGTTTGGCTCGTTTGGCTCGTTTGGCTCGTTTGGCTCGTTTGGCTCGTTTGGCTCGTTTGGCTCGTTTGGCTCGTTTGGCTCGTTTGGCTCGTTTGGCTCGTTTGGCTCGTTTGGCTCGTTTGGCTCGTTTGGCTCGTTTGGCTCGTTTGGCTCGTTTGGCTCGTTTGGCTCGTTTGGCTCGTTTGGCTCGTTTGGCTCGTTTGGCTCGTTTGGCTCGTTTGGCTCGTTTGGCTCGCTTGGCTCGCTTGGCTCGCTTGGCTCGCTTGGCTCGCTTGGCTCGCTTGGCTCGCTTGGCTCGCTTGGCTCGCTTGGCTCGCTTGGCTCGCTTGGCTCGCTTGGCTCGCTTGGCTCGCTTGGCTCGCTTGGCTCGCTTGGCTCGCTTGGCTCGCTTGGCTCGCTTGGCTCGCTTGGCTCGTTTGGCTCGTTTGACACGTTTGACTCGTTTGACTCGTTTGACTCGTTTGACTCGTTTGACTCGTTTGACTCGTTTGACTCGTTTGACTCGTTTGGCTCGTTTGGCTCGTTTGGCTCGTTTGGCTCGTTTGGCTCGTTTGACTCGATTGTCCTGTTCGACCCGTTTCACTCGTTTAACTCGTTTCACTCGTTTGACTCGTTTGACTCGTTTGACTCGTTTGGGTCGTTTGGCTCGTTTGGCTCGTTTGACTCGATTGTCCTGTTCGACCCGTTTCACTCGTTTAACTCGTTTCACTCGTTTGACTCGTTTGACTCGTTTGACTCGTTTGGGTCGTTTGACTCGTTTGACTCGTTTGGGTCGTTTGACTCGTTTCACTCGTTTGACTCGTTTGACTCGTTTGACTCGTTTGACTCGTTTGACTCGTTTGACTCGTTTGACTCGTTTGACTCGTTTGACTCGTTTGACTCGTTTGACTCGTTTGACTCGTTTGACTCGTTTGACTCGTTTGACTCGTTTGACTCGTTTGACTCGTTTGACTCGTTTGACTCGTTTGACTCGTTTGACTCGTTTGACTCGTTTGACTCGTTTGACTCGATTGTCCTGTTCGACCCGTTTCACTCGTTTAACTCGTTTCACTCGTTTGACTCGTTTGACTCGTTTGACTCGTTTGGGTCGTTTGACTCGTTTGACTCGTTTGGGTCGTTTGACTCGTTTCACTCGTTTGACTCGTTTGACTCGTTTGACTCGTTTGACTCGGTTGACTCGCTTGGCTCGCTTGGCTCGCTTGGCTCGCTTGGCTCGCTTGGCTCGTTTGGCTCGTTTGGCTCGTTTGACTCGTTTTCCTCGTTTGACTCGTTTGACTCGTTTGACTCGTTTGACTCGTTTGACTCGTTTGGCTCGTTTAACTCGTTTGACTCGTTTGACTCGTTTCACTCGTTTCACTCGTTTGACTCGATTGTCCTGTTCGACCCGTTTCACTCGTTTGACTCGTTTCACTCGTTTGACTCGTTTGACTCGTTTGACTCGTTTGACTCGTTTGACTCGTTTGACTCGTTTGACTCGTTTGACTCGTTTGACTCGTTTGACTCGTTTGACTCGTTTGACTCGTTTGACTCGTTTGACTCGTTTGACTCGTTTGACTCGTTTGACTCGTTTGACTCGTTTGACTCGTTTGACTCGTTTGACTCGTTTGACTCGTTTGACTCGTTTGACTCGTTTGACTCGTTTGACTCGTTTGACTCGTTTGACTCGTTTGACTCGTTTGACTCGTTTGACTCGTTTGACTCGTTTGACTCGTTTGACTCGTTTGACTCGTTTGACTCGTTTGACTCGTTTGACTCGTTTGACTCGTTTGACTCGTTTGACTCGTTTGACTCGTTTGACTCGTTTGACTCGTTTGACTCGTTTCGCTCGTTTGACTCGTTTCGCTCGTTTGACTCGTTTCGCTCGTTTGACTCGTTTCGCTCGTTTGACTCGCTTGGCTCGCTTGGCTCGCTTGGCTCGCTTGGCTCGCTTGGCTCGTTTGGCTCGCTTGGCTCGCTTGGCTCGCTTGGCTCGCTTGGCTCGCTTGGCTCGCTTGGCTCGCTTGGCTCGCTTGGCTCGCTTGGCTCGCTTGGCTCGCTTGGCTCGCTTGGCTCGCTTGGCTCGCTTGGCTCGCTTGGCTCGTTTGGCTCGTTTGACACGTTTGACTCGTTTGACTCGTTTGACTCGTTTGACTCGTTTGACTCGTTTGACTCGTTTGGCTCGTTTGGCTCGTTTGGCTCGTTTGGCTCGTTTGGCTCGTTTGACTCGATTGTCCTGTTCGACCCGTTTCACTCGTTTAACTCGTTTCACTCGTTTGGCTCGTTTGACTCGTTTTCCTCGTTTGACTCGTTTGACTCGTTTGACTCGTTTGACTCGTTTGACTCGTTTGGCTCGTTTGACTCGTTTGACTCGTTTGACTCGTTTCACTCGTTTCACTCGTTTGACTCGATTGTCCTGTTCGACCCGTTTCACTCGTTTGACTCGTTTCACTCGTTTCACTCGTTTGACTCGTTTGACTCGTTTGACTCGTTTGACTCGTTTGACTCGTTTGACTCGTTTGACTCGTTTGACTCGTTTGACTCGTTTGACTCGTTTGACTCGTTTGACTCGTTTGACTCGTTTGACTCGTTTGACTCGTTTGACTCGTTTGACTCGTTTGACTCGTTTGGCTCGTTTGGCTCGTTTGGCTCGTTTGGCTCGTTTGGCTCGTTTGGCTCGTTTGGCTCGTTTGGCTCGTTTGGCTCGTTTGGCTCGTTTGGCTCGTTTGGCTCGTTTGGCTCGTTTGGCTCGTTTGGCTCGTTTGGCTCGTTTGGCTCGTTTGGCTCGTTTGGCTCGTTTGGCTCGTTTGGCTCGTTTGGCTCGTTTGGCTCGTTTGGCTCGTTTGGCTCGTTTGGCTCGTTTGGCTCGTTTGGCTCGTTTGGCTCGTTTGGCTCGTTTGGCTCGTTTGGCTCGTTTGGCTCGTTTGGCTCGTTTGGCTCGTTTGGCTCGTTTGGCTCGTTTGGCTCGTTTGGCTCGTTTGGCTCGTTTGGCTCGTTTGGCTCGTTTGGCTCGATTGTCCTGTTCGACCCGTTTCACTCGTTTAACTCGTTTCACTCGTTTGACTCGTTTGACTCGTTTGACTCGTTTGACTCGTTTGACTCGTTTGACTCGTTTGACTCGTTTGACTCGTTTGACTCGTTTGACTCGTTTGACTCGTTTGACTCGTTTGACTCGTTTGACTCGTTTGACTCGTTTGACTCGTTTCGCTCGTTTGACTCGTTTCGCTCGTTTGACTCGTTTCGCTCGTTTGACTCGTTTCGCTCGTTTGACTCGTTTCGCTCGTTTGACTCGCTTGGCTCGCTTGGCTCGCTTGGCTCGCTTGGCTCGCTTGGCTCGCTTGGCTCGCTTGGCTCGCTTGGCTCGCTTGGCCCGCTTGGCTCGCTTGGCTCGCTTGGCTCGCTTGGCTCGCTTGGCTCGCTTGGCTCGCTTGGCTCGCTTGGCTCGCTTGGCTCGCTTGGCTCGCTTGGCTCGCTTGGCTCGCTTGGCTCGTTTGGCTCGTTTGACACGTTTGACTCGTTTGACTCGTTTGACTCGTTTGACTCGTTTGACTCGTTTGACTCGTTTGACTCGTTTGACTCGTTTGGCTCGTTTGGCTCGTTTGGCTCGCTTGGCTCGCTTGGCTCGCTTGGCTCGCTTGGCTCGCTTGGCTCGTTTGGCTCGTTTGGCTCGTTTGGCTCGTTTGGCTCGTTTGGCTCGTTTGGCTCGTTTGGCTCGTTTGGCTCGTTTGGCTCGTTTGGCTCGTTTGGCTCGTTTGGCTCGTTTGGCTCGTTTGGCTCGTTTGGCTCGTTTGGCTCGTTTGGCTCGTTTGGCTCGTTTGGCTCGTTTGGCTCGTTGGCTCGTTTGGCTCGTTTGGCTCGTTTGGCTCGTTTGGCTCGTTTGGCTCGTTTGGCTCGTTTGGCTCGTTTGGCTCGTTTGGCTCGTTTGGCTCGTTGGCTCGCTTGGCTCGCTTGGCTCGCTTGGCTCGCTTGGCTCGCTTGGCTCGCTTGGCTCGCTTGGCTCGCTTGGCTCGCTTGGCTCGCTTGGCTCGCTTGGCTCGCTTGGCTCGCTTGGCTCGCTTGGCTCGCTTGGCTCGCTTGGCTCGCTTGGCTCGCTTGGCTCGCTTGGCTCGCTTGGCTCGTTTGGCTCGTTTGACACGTTTGACTCGTTTGACTCGTTTGACTCGTTTGACTCGTTTGACTCGTTTGACTCGTTTGACTCGTTTGACCTCGTTTGGCTCGTTTGGCTCGTTTGGCTCGTTTGGCTCGTTTGGCTCGTTTGACTCGATTGTCCTGTTCGACCCGTTTCACTCGTTTAACTCGTTTCACTCGTTTGACTCGTTTGACTCGTTTGACTCGTTTGGGTCGTTTGGCTCGTTTGGCTCGTTTGACTCGATTGTCCTGTTCGACCCGTTTCACTCGTTTAACTCGTTTCACTCGTTTGACTCGTTTGACTCGTTTGACTCGTTTGGGTCGTTTGACTCGTTTCACTCGTTTGACTCGTTTGACTCGTTTGACTCGTTTGACTCGTTTGACTCGTTTGACTCGTTTGACTCGTTTGACTCGTTTGACTCGTTTGACTCGTTTGACTCGTTTGACTCGTTTGACTCGTTTGACTCGTTTGACTCGTTTGACTCGTTTGACTCGTTTGACTCGTTTGACTCGTTTGACTCGTTTGACTCGTTTGACTCGTTTGACTCGTTTGACTCGATTGTCCTGTTCGACCCGTTTCACTCGTTTAACTCGTTTCACTCGTTTGACTCGTTTGACTCGTTTGACTCGTTTGGGTCGTTTGACTCGTTTGACTCGTTTGGGTCGTTTGACTCGTTTCACTCGTTTGACTCGTTTGACTCGTTTGACTCGTTTGACTCGGTTGACTCGCTTGGCTCGCTTGGCTCGCTTGGCTCGCTTGGCTCGCTTGGCTCGTTTGGCTCGTTTGGCTCGTTTGACTCGTTTTCCTCGTTTGACTCGTTTGACTCGTTTGACTCGTTTGACTCGTTTGACTCGTTTGGCTCGTTTAACTCGTTTGACTCGTTTGACTCGTTTCACTCGTTTCACTCGTTTGACTCGATTGTCCTGTTCGACCCGTTTCACTCGTTTGACTCGTTTCACTCGTTTGACTCGTTTGACTCGTTTGACTCGTTTGACTCGTTTGACTCGTTTGACTCGTTTGACTCGTTTGACTCGTTTGACTCGTTTGACTCGTTTGACTCGTTTGACTCGTTTGACTCGTTTGACTCGTTTGACTCGTTTGACTCGTTTGACTCGTTTGACTCGTTTGACTCGTTTGACTCGTTTGACTCGTTTGACTCGTTTGACTCGTTTGACTCGTTTGACTCGTTTGACTCGTTTGACTCGTTTGACTCGTTTGACTCGTTTGACTCGTTTGACTCGTTTGACTCGTTTGACTCGTTTGACTCGTTTGACTCGTTTGACTCGTTTGACTCGTTTGACTCGTTTGACTCGTTTGACTCGTTTGACTCGTTTGACTCGTTTGACTCGTTTGACTCGTTTGACTCGTTTGACTCGTTTCGCTCGTTTGACTCGTTTCGCTCGTTTGACTCGTTTCGCTCGTTTGACTCGTTTCGCTCGTTTGACTCGCTTGGCTCGCTTGGCTCGCTTGGCTCGCTTGGCTCGCTTGGCTCGTTTGGCTCGCTTGGCTCGCTTGGCTCGCTTGGCTCGCTTGGCTCGCTTGGCTCGCTTGGCTCGCTTGGCTCGCTTGGCTCGCTTGGCTCGCTTGGCTCGCTTGGCTCGCTTGGCTCGCTTGGCTCGCTTGGCTCGCTTGGCTCGTTTGGCTCGTTTGACACGTTTGACTCGTTTGACTCGTTTGACTCGTTTGACTCGTTTGACTCGTTTGACTCGTTTGGCTCGTTTGGCTCGTTTGGCTCGTTTGGCTCGTTTGGCTCGTTTGACTCGATTGTCCTGTTCGACCCGTTTCACTCGTTTAACTCGTTTCACTCGTTTGGCTCGTTTGACTCGTTTTCCTCGTTTGACTCGTTTGACTCGTTTGACTCGTTTGACTCGTTTGACTCGTTTGGCTCGTTTGACTCGTTTGACTCGTTTGACTCGTTTCACTCGTTTCACTCGTTTGACTCGATTGTCCTGTTCGACCCGTTTCACTCGTTTGACTCGTTTCACTCGTTTCACTCGTTTGACTCGTTTGACTCGTTTGACTCGTTTGACTCGTTTGACTCGTTTGACTCGTTTGACTCGTTTGACTCGTTTGACTCGTTTGACTCGTTTGACTCGTTTGACTCGTTTGACTCGTTTGACTCGTTTGACTCGTTTGACTCGTTTGACTCGTTTGACTCGTTTGGCTCGTTTGGCTCGTTTGGCTCGTTTGGCTCGTTTGGCTCGTTTGGCTCGTTTGGCTCGTTTGGCTCGTTTGGCTCGTTTGGCTCGTTTGGCTCGTTTGGCTCGTTTGGCTCGTTTGGCTCGTTTGGCTCGTTTGGCTCGTTTGGCTCGTTTGGCTCGTTTGGCTCGTTTGGCTCGTTTGGCTCGTTTGGCTCGTTTGGCTCGTTTGGCTCGTTTGGCTCGTTTGGCTCGTTTGGCTCGTTTGGCTCGTTTGGCTCGTTTGGCTCGTTTGGCTCGTTTGGCTCGTTTGGCTCGTTTGGCTCGTTTGGCTCGTTTGGCTCGTTTGGCTCGTTTGGCTCGTTTGGCTCGTTTGGCTCGTTTGGCTCGTTTGGCTCGTTTGGCTCGTTTGGCTCGTTTGACTCGATTGTCCTGTTCGACCCGTTTCACTCGTTTAACTCGTTTCACTCGTTTGACTCGTTTGACTCGTTTGACTCGTTTGACTCGTTTGACTCGTTTGACTCGTTTGACTCGTTTGACTCGTTTGACTCGTTTGACTCGTTTGACTCGTTTGACTCGTTTGACTCGTTTGACTCGTTTGACTCGTTTGACTCGTTTCGCTCGTTTGACTCGTTTCGCTCGTTTGACTCGTTTCGCTCGTTTGACTCGTTTCGCTCGTTTGACTCGTTTCGCTCGTTTGACTCGCTTGGCTCGCTTGGCTCGCTTGGCTCGCTTGGCTCGCTTGGCTCGCTTGGCTCGCTTGGCTCGCTTGGCTCGCTTGGCCCGCTTGGCTCGCTTGGCTCGCTTGGCTCGCTTGGCTCGCTTGGCTCGCTTGGCTCGCTTGGCTCGCTTGGCTCGCTTGGCTCGCTTGGCTCGCTTGGCTCGCTTGGCTCGCTTGGCTCGTTTGGCTCGTTTGACACGTTTGACTCGTTTGACTCGTTTGACTCGTTTGACTCGTTTGACTCGTTTGACTCGTTTGACTCGTTTGACTCGTTTGGCTCGTTTGGCTCGTTTGGCTCGTTTGGCTCGTTTGGCTCGTTTGACTCGATTGTCCTGTTCGACCCGTTTCACTCGTTTAACTCGTTTCACTCGTTTGACTCGTTTGACTCGTTTGACTCGTTTGGGTCGTTTGGCTCGTTTGGCTCGTTTGACTCGATTGTCCTGTTCGACCCGTTTCACTCGTTTAACTCGTTTCACTCGTTTGACTCGTTTGACTCGTTTGACTCGTTTGGGTCGTTTGACTCGTTTGACTCGTTTGGGTCGTTTGACTCGTTTGACTCGTTTGACTCGTTTGACTCGTTTGACTCGTTTGACTCGTTTGACTCGTTTGACTCGTTTGACTCGTTTGACTCGTTTGACTCGTTTGACTCGTTTGACTCGTTTGACTCGTTTGACTCGTTTGACTCGTTTGACTCGTTTGACTCGTTTGACTCGTTTGACTCGTTTGACTCGTTTGACTCGTTTGACTCGTTTGACTCGTTTGACTCGTTTGACTCGTTTGACTCGTTTGACTCGTTTGACTCGTTTGACTCGTTTGACTCGTTTGACTCGTTTGACTCGTTTGACTCGTTTGACTCGTTTGACTCGTTTGACTCGTTTGACTCGTTTGACTCGTTTGACTCGTTTGACTCGTTTGACTCGTTTGACTCGTTTGACTCGTTTGACTCGTTTGACTCGTTTGACTCGTTTGACTCGTTTGACTCGTTTGACTCGTTTGACTCGTTTGACTCGTTTGACTCGTTTGACTCGTTTGACTCGTTTGACTCGTTTGACTCGTTTGACTCGATTGTCCTGTTCGACCCGTTTCACTCGTTTAACTCGTTTCACTCGTTTGACTCGTTTGACTCGTTTGACTCGTTTGACTCGTTTGGGTCGTTTGACTCGTTTGACTCGTTTGGGTCGTTTGACTCGTTTGACTCGTTTGACTCGTTTGACTCGTTTGACTCGTTTGACTCGGTTGACTCGCTTGGCTCGCTTGGCTCGCTTGGCTCGCTTGGCTCGCTTGGCTCGCTTGGCTCGCTTGGCTCGTTTGGCTCGTTTGGCTCGTTTGACTCGTTTTCCTCGTTTGACTCGTTTGACTCGTTTGACTCGTTTGACTCGTTTGACTCGTTTGGCTCGTTTGACTCGTTTGACTCGTTTGACTCGTTTCACTCGTTTCACTCGTTTGACTCGATTGTCCTGTTCGACCCGTTTCACTCGTTTGACTCGTTTCACTCGTTTGACTCGTTTGACTCGTTTGACTCGTTTGACTCGTTTCACTCGTTTGACTCGTTTGACTCGTTTGACTCGTTTGACTCGTTTGACTCGTTTGACTCGTTTGACTCGTTTGACTCGTTTGACTCGTTTGACTCGTTTGACTCGTTTGACTCGTTTGACTCGTTTGACTCGTTTGGCTCGTTTGACTCGTTTGACTCGTTTGACTCGTTTCACTCGTTTCACTCGTTTGACTCGATTGTCCTGTTCGACCCGTTTCACTCGTTTGACTCGTTTCACTCGTTTGACTCGTTTGACTCGTTTGACTCGTTTGACTCGTTTGACTCGTTTGACTCGTTTGACTCGTTTGACTCGTTTGACTCGTTTGACTCGTTTGACTCGTTTGACTCGTTTGACTCGTTTGACTCGTTTGACTCGTTTGACTCGTTTGACTCGTTTGACTCGTTTGACTCGTTTGACTCGTTTGACTCGTTTGACTCGTTTGACTCGTTTGACTCGTTTGGCTCGTTTGGCTCGTTTGGCTCGTTTGGCTCGTTTGGCTCGTTTGGCTCGTTTGGCTCGTTTGGCTCGTTTGGCTCGTTTGGCTCGTTTGGCTCGTTTGGCTCGTTTGGCTCGTTTGGCTCGTTTGGCTCGTTTGGCTCGTTTGGCTCGTTTGGCTCGTTTGGCTCGTTTGGCTCGTTTGGCTCGTTTGGCTCGTTTGGCTCGTTTGGCTCGTTTGGCTCGTTTGGCTCGTTTGGCTCGTTTGGCTCGTTTGGCTCGTTTGGCTCGTTTGGCTCGTTTGGCTCGTTTGGCTCGTTTGGCTCGTTTGGCTCGTTTGGCTCGTTTGGCTCGTTTGGCTCGTTTGGCTCGTTTGGCTCGTTTGGCTCGTTTGGCTCGTTTGGCTCGTTTGGCTCGTTTGGCTCGTTTGGCTCGTTTGGCTCGTTTGGCTCGTTTGACTCGATTGTCCTGTTCGACCCGTTTCACTCGTTTAACTCGTTTCACTCGTTTGACTCGTTTGACTCGTTTGACTCGTTTGACTCGTTTGACTCGTTTGACTCGTTTGACTCGTTTGACTCGTTTGACTCGTTTGACTCGTTTGACTCGTTTGACTCGTTTCGCTCGTTTGACTCGTTTCGCTCGTTTGACTCGTTTCGCTCGTTTGACTCGTTTCGCTCGTTTGACTCGTTTCGCTCGTTTGACTCGCTTGGCTCGCTTGGCTCGCTTGGCTCGCTTGGCTCGCTTGGCTCGCTTGGCTCGCTTGGCTCGCTTGGCTCGCTTGGCTCGCTTGGCTCGCTTGGCTCGCTTGGCTCGCTTGGCTCGCTTGGCTCGCTTGGCTCGCTTGGCTCGCTTGGCTCGCTTGGCTCGCTTGGCTCGCTTGGCTCGCTTGGCTCGCTTGGCTCGCTTGGCTCGCTTGGCTCGCTTGGCTCGCTTGGCTCGCTTGGCTCGTTTGGCTCGTTTGACACGTTTGACTCGTTTGACTCGTTTGGGTCGTTTGACTCGTTTGACTCGTTTGACTCGTTTAACTCGTTTCACTCGTTTGACTCGTTTGGCTCGTTTGGCTCGTTTGGCTCGTTTGGCTCGTTTGACTCGATTGTCCTGTTCGACCCGTTTCACTCGTTTAACTCGTTTCACTCGTTTGACTCGTTTGACTCGTTTGACTCGTTTGACTCGTTTGACTCGTTTGACTCGTTTGACTCGTTTGACTCGTTTGACTCGTTTGACTCGTTTGACTCGTTTGACTCGTTTGACTCGTTTGACTCGTTTGACTCGTTTGACTCGTTTGACTCGTTTGACTCGTTTGACTCGTTTGACTCGTTTGACTCGTTTGACTCGTTTGACTCGTTTGACTCGTTTGACTCGTTTGACTCGTTTGACTCGTTTGACTCGTTTGACTCGTTTGACTCGTTTGACTCGTTTGACTCGTTTGACTCGTTTGACTCGTTTGACTCGTTTGACTCGTTTGACTCGTTTGACTCGTTTGACTCGTTTGACTCGTTTGACTCGTTTGACTCGTTTGACTCGTTTGACTCGTTTGACTCGTTTGACTCGTTTGACTCGTTTGACTCGTTTGACTCGTTTGACTCGTTTGACTCGTTTGACTCGTTTGACTCGTTTGACTCGTTTGACTCGTTTGACTCGTTTGACTCGTTTGACTCGTTTGACTCGTTTGACTCGTTTGACTCGTTTGACTCGTTTGACTCGTTTGACTCGTTTGACTCGTTTGACTCGTTTGACTCGTTTGACTCGTTTGACTCGTTTGACTCGTTTGGCTCGTTTGGCTCGTTTGGCTCGTTTGGCTCGTTTGGCTCGTTTGGCTCGTTTGGCTCGTTTGGCTCGTTTGGCTCGTTTGGCTCGTTTGGCTCGTTTGGCTCGTTTGGCTCGTTTGGCTCGTTTGGCTCGTTTGGCTCGTTTGGCTCGTTTGGCTCGTTTGGCTCGTTTGGCTCGTTTGGCTCGTTTGGCTCGTTTGGCTCTTTTGGCTCGTTTGGCTCGTTTGGCTCGTTTGGCTCGTTTGGCTCGTTTGGCTCGTTTGGCTCGTTTGGCTCGTTTGGCTCGTTTGGCTCGTTTGGCTCGTTTGGCTCGTTTGGCTCGTTTGGCTCGTTTGGCTCGTTTGGCTCGTTTGGCTCGTTTGGCTCGTTTGGCTCGTTTGGCTCGTTTGGCTCGTTTGGCTCGTTTGGCTCGTTTGGCTCGTTTGGCTCGTTTGGCTCGTTTGACTCGATTGTCCTGTTCGACCCGTTTCACTCGTTTGGCTCGTTTGACTCGATTGTCCTGTTCGACCCGTTTGACTCGTTTGACTCGTTTGACTCGTTTGACTCGTTTGACTCGTTTGACTCGTTTGACTCGTTTGACTCGTTTGACTCGTTTGACTCGTTTGACTCGTTTGACTCGTTTGACTCGTTTGACTCGTTTGACTCGTTTGACTCGTTTGACTCGTTTGACTCGTTTGACTCGTTTGACTCGTTTGACTCGTTTGACTCGTTTGACTCGTTTGACTCGTTTGACTCGTTTGACTCGTTTGACTCGTTTGACTCGTTTGACTCGTTTGACTCGTTTGACTCGTTTGACTCGTTTGACTCGTTTGACTCGTTTGACTCGTTTGGCTCGGTTGACTCGCTTGGCTCGCTTGGCTCGCTTGGCTCGCTTGGCTCGCTTGGCTCGCTTGGCTCGCTTGGCTCGCTTGGCTCGCTTGGCTCGCTTGGCTCGCTTGGCTCGCTTGGCTCGCTTGGCTCGCTTGGCTCGCTTGGCTCGCTTGGCTCGCTTGGCTCGTTTGGCTCGTTTGGCTCGTTTGACTCGTTTGACTCGTTTGACTCGTTTGACTCGTTTGACTCGCTTGGCTCGCTTGGCTCGCTTGGCTCGCTTGGCTCGCTTGGCTCGCTTGGCTCGCTTGGCTCGCTTGGCTCGCTTGGCTCGCTTGGCTCGTTTGGCTCGCTTGGCTCGTTTGGCTCGTTTGACTCGTTTGACTCGTTTGACTCGTTTGACTCGTTTGACTCGTTTGACTCGTTTGACTCGTTTGACTCGTTTGACTCGTTTGACTCGTTTGGGTCGTTTGACTCGTTTGACTCGTTTCACTCGTTTGCCTCGTTTGACTCGTTTGACTCGTTTGACTCGTTTGACTCGTATGACTCGTTTGACTCGCTTGGCTCGCTTGGCTCGCTTGGCTCGCTTGGCTCGCTTGGCTCGCTTGGCTCGCTTGGCTCGCTTGGCTCGTTTGACTCGTTTGACTCGTTTGGGTCGTTTCACTCGTTTGACTCGTTTCACTCGTTTGACTCGTTTCACTCGTTTGACTCGTTTGACTCGTTTGACTCGTTTGACTCGTTTGACTCGTTTGACTCGTTTGACTCGTTTGACTCGTTTGACTCGTTTGACTCGTTTGATTCGTTTGACTCGTTTGACTCGTTTGACTCGTTTGACTCGTTTGACTCGTTTGACTCGATTGTCCTGTTCGACCCGTTTCACTCGTTTAACTCGTTTGACTCGTTCGACTCGTTTGACTCGCTTGACCCGATTGACACGAGTAACTCGTTTGACTCGTTTGACTCGTTTGACTCGATTGACTCGTTTGACTCGTTTGACTCGTTTGGGTCGTTTGACTCGTTTCACTCGTTTGACTCGATTGTCCTGTTCGACCCGTTTGACACGTTTGACTCGTTTGACTCGTTTGACTTGTTTGACTCGTTTGACTCGTTTGACTCGTTTGACTCGTTTGACTCGTTTGACTCGTTTGACTCGTTTGACTCGTTTGACTCGCTTGGCTCGCTTGGCTCGCTTGGCTCGCTTGGCTCGCTTGGCTCGCTTGGCTCGCTTGGCTCGCTTGGCTCGTTTGACTCGTTTGACTCGTTTGGGTCGTTTCACTCGTTTGACTCGTTTGACTCGTTTGACTCGTTTGACTCGTTTGACTCGTTTGACTCGTTTGACTCGTTTGACTCGTTTGACTCGTTTGACTCTTTTGACTCGTTTGACTCGTTTGACTCGTTTGACTCGTTTGACTCGTTTGACTCGTTTGACTCGTTTGACTCGTTTGACTCGTTTGACTCGTTTGACTCGTTTGACTCGTTTGACTCGTTTGACTCGTTTGACTCGTTTGACTCGTTTGACTCGTTTGACTCGTTTGACTCGTTTGACTCGTTTGGCTCGTTTGGCTCGTTTGGCTCGTTTGGCTCGTTTGGCTCGTTTAACTCGATTGTCCTGTTCGACCCGTTTCACTCGTTTAACTCGTTTCACTCGTTTGACTCGTTTGACTCGTTTGACTCGTTTGGGTCGTTTGACTCGTTTGACTCGTTTGGGTCGTTTGACTCGTTTCACTCGTTTGACTCGATGGTCCTGTTCGACCCGTTTCACTCGTTCGACCCGTTTGACCCGTTTCACTCGTTCGACCCGTTTGACCCGTTCGACACGTTTGACTCGTTCGACTCGTTCGACTCGTTCGACTCGTTCGACTCGTTCGACTCGTTCGACTCGTTCGACTCGTTCGACTCGTTCGACTCGTTCGACTCGTTCGACTCGTTCGACTCGTTCGACTCGTTCGACTCGTTCGACTCGTTCGACTCGTTCGACTCGTTCGACTCGTTCGACTCGTTCGACTCGTTCGACTCGTTCGACTCGTTCGACTCGTTCGACTCGTTCGACTCGTTCGACTCGTTCGACTCGTTCGACTCGTTCGACTCGTTCGACTCGTTCGACTCGTTCGACTCGTTCGACTCGTTCGACTCGTTCGACTCGTTCGACTCGTTCGACTCGTTCGACTCGTTCGACTCGTTCGACTCGTTCGACTCGTTCGACTCGTTCGACTCGTTCGACTCGTTCGACTCGTTCGACTCGTTCGACTCGTTCGACTCGTTCGACTCGTTCGACTCGTTCGACTCGTTCGACTCGTTCGACTCGTTCGACTCGTTCGACTCGTTCGACTCGTTCGACTCGTTCGACTCGTTCGACTCGTTCGACTCGTTCGACTCGTTCGACTCGTTCGACTCGTTCGACTCGTTCGACTCGTTCGACTCGTTCGACTCGTTCGACTCGTTCGACTCGTTCGACTCGTTCGACTCGTTCGACTCGTTCGACTCGTTCGACTCGTTCGACTCGTTCGACTCGTTCGACTCGTTCGACTCGTTCGACTCGTTCGACTCGTTCGACTCGTTCGACTCGTTCGACTCGTTCGACTCGTTCGACTCGTTCGACTCGTTCGACTCGTTCGACTCGTTCGACTCGTTCGACTCGTTCGACTCGTTCGACTCGTTCGACTCGTTCGACTCGTTCGACTCGTTCGACTCGTTCGACTCGTTCGACTCGTTCGACTCGTTCGACTCGTTCGACTCGTTCGACTCGTTCGACTCGTTCGACTCGTTCGACTCGTTCGACTCGTTCGACTCGTTCGACTCGTTCGACTCGTTCGACTCGTTCGACTCGTTCGACTCGTTCGACTCGTTCGACTCGTTCGACTCGTTCGACTCGTTCGACTCGTTCGACACGTTCGACTCGTTCGACTCGTTCGACTCGTTCGACTCGTTTCACTCGTTTCACTCGTTCGACTCGTTTCACTCGTTCGACTCGTTTCACTCGTTTCACTCGATTGTCCTGTTCGACCCGTTTCACTCGTTTGACTCGTTTCACTCGTTTGACTCGTTTGACTCGTTTGACTCGTTTGGGTCGTTTGACTCGTTTGACTCGTTTGACTCGTTTGACTCGTTTGACTCGTTTGACTCGTTTGACTCGTTTGACTCGTTTGACTCGTTTGACTCGTTTGACTCGTTTGACTCGTTTGACTCGTTTGACTCGTTTGACTCGTTTGACTCGTTTGGCTCGTTTGGCTCGTTAGGCTCGCTTGGCTCGCTTGGCTCCCTTGGCTCGCTTGGCTCGCTTGGCTCGCTTGGCTCGCTTGGCTCGCTTGGCTCGCCTGGCTCGCTTGGCTCGCTTGGCTAGCTTGGCTCGCTCGGCTCGCTTGGCTCGCTTGGCTCGCTTGGCTCGCTTGGCTCGCTTGGCTCGCTTGGCTCGCTTGGCTCGCTTGGCTCGCTTGGCTCGCTTGGCTCGCTTGGCTCGCTTGGCTCGCTTGGCTCGCTTGGCTCGCTTGGCTCGCTTGGCTCGCTTGGCTCGCTTGGCTCGCTTAGCTCGCTTGGCTCGCTTGGCTCGTTTGGCTCGTTTGGCTCGTTTGACTCGTTTGGCTCGTTTGACTCGTTTGACTCGTTTGGCACGTTTGACTCGTTTGACTCGTTTGACTCGTTTGACTCGTTTGACTCGTTTGACTCGTTTGACTCGTTTGACTCGTTTGACTCGTTTGAATCGTTTGAATCGTATAACTCGTTTGACTCGTTTGACTCGTTTGACTCGCTTGACCCGTTTGACTCGTTTGACTCGTTTGACTCGCTTGACCCGATTGACTCGAGTAACTCGTTTGACTCGTTTGACTCGTTTGGCTCGTTTGGCTCGTTTGGCTCGTTTGGCTTGTTTGGCTCGTTTGGCTCGTTTGACTCGTTTGAGTCGTTTGACTCGTTTGACTCGTTTGACTCGTTTGACTCGTTTGACTCGTTTGACTCGTTTGACTCGTTTGACTCGTTTGACTCGTTTGACTCGCTTGACTCGTTTGACTCGTTTGACTCGTTTGACTCGTTTGACTCGATTGACTCGTTTGACTCGATTGTCCTGTTCGACCCGTTTGACCCGTTTGAAACGTTTGACTCGTTTGACTCGTTTGACTCGTTTGGCTCGTTTGACTCGTTTGACTCGTTTGGCTCGTTTGACTCGTTTGACTCGTTTGACTCGTTTGACTCGTTTGACACGTTTGACTCGTTTGGCTCGTTTGACTCGTTTGGCTCGTTTGGCTCGTTTGGCTCGTTTGACTCGTTTGACTCGTTTGACTCGTTTGACACGTTTGACTCGTTTGACTCGTTTGACTCGTTTGACTCGTTTGACTCGTTTGACTCGTTTGACTCGTTTGACTCGTTTGACTCGTTTGACTCGTTTGACTCGTTTGACTCGTTTGACTCGTTTGACTCGTTTGACTCTTTTGACTCGTTTGACTCGTTTGACTCGTTTGACTCGTTTGACTCGTTTGACTCGTTTGACTCGTTTGACTCGTTTGACTCGTTTGACTCGTTTGACTCGTTTGACTCGTTTGACTCGTTTGACTCGTTTGACTCGTTTGACTCGTTTGACTCGTTTGACTCGTTTGACTCGTTTGACTCGTTTGACTCGTTTGACTCGTTTGACTCGTTTGACTCGTTTGACTCGTTTGACTCGTTTGACTCGTTTGACTCGTTTGACTCGTTTGACTCGTTTGACTCGTTTGACTCGTTTGACTCGTTTGACTCGTTTGACTCGTTTGACTCGTTTGACTCGTTTGACTCGTTTGACTCGTTTGACTCGTTTGACTCGTTTGACTCGTTTGACTCGTTTGACTCGTTTGACTCGTTTGACTCGTTTGACTCGTTTGACTCGTTTGACTCGTTTGACTCGTTTGACTCGTTTGACTCGTTTGACTCGTTTGACTCGTTTGACTCGTTTGACTCGTTTGACTCGAGTAGTATGTCTAGGCGGGTTCTAACGCAGGTCCTCTGAGGGGGGGTGCGGGGACGGAGGAAGTGAGGGCGCGCGGGGAGCGCGGCGGAGGGAAACATGGGCACGGGGCTTGCGGGGAGAGGAAGACCGGTTGCGCGCGCACGAACCGCGGAGTGGGGGAAGCCGCGATGATGGAGGGGATCAGTCCGGGCCGAGCTGCCGCGGAGACCTCTCCACATCGGACCTACGTATTCGAAGGAGGGGAAAGAGACAGGCATGCTAAACGTATTTGGAGGAGGGAAAGAGACAGAGCATGCTAAAATTCGAAGGAGGGAAAAAGACAGAGCATGCTAAATGTATTTGGAGGAGGGAAAGAGATGGAGCATTATTTTAAAGCTAGAGAGATGGAAGATGATAGGAAAATGAAATGGACAAATAATATATGTTTAAGATATATATTGTTACATTGTTATAAAAATATAAAAATAAAAAAAAGAATAAATATAAAAATATAAAAAAAGAATAAATATAAAAATATAAAAATATAAAAGCATAAATATGAAAATATAAAAAAATAAATATGGAAATATAAAAGAATAAATATGAAAATAAAAAATAATAAATATAAAAATATAAAAAAAGAATAAATATAAAAATATAAAAAAAGAATAAATATAAAAAATATAAAATATAAATATATAAAATATAAAATATAAAAAGCATATATATAAAAAAAGCATATAAAATAAAAATTAAAAATCTAATTGTGTGGGGGTGACGGGTGCTGGTGGTGATGGTGGTGGTGGTGGTGATAAAGGTGGTGATTGTGATAGCGGTGAGGGGGGCCCCGGGACCCAATATGGGGCCCACCGAGCCGACTCCTGTCGCCGCCGCCGCCGCATCTCCACAGGTGCGTTTTCAGCCGCCTCCAGGGCCTCAGCTAATATCCTAAGCTGGCTCAGCAATTGTTGGTCCTAAAACATAAACATCAATATAACACTAATACAGCAAAAGCAAACACACACACACACACACACACACACACACACACACACACACACACACACCAGGAGAGAGAGAGAGAGAGAGAGAGAGAGAGAGAGAGAGAGAGAGAGAGAGAGAGAGAGAGAGAGAGAGAGAGAGAGAGAGAGAGAGAGAGAGAGAGAGAGAGAGAGAGAGAGAGAGAGAGAGAGAGAGAGAGAGAGAGAGAGAGAGAGAGAGAGAGAGAGAGAGAGAGAGAGAGAGAGAGAGTATTACATACCACTGGAGGCGGCGATGGTGATTGCGGCGGCGGCGAAGGCGCCGATGAAGGTGGCGACGGTGGTGGTGAGCCCCAATCCTCCGACCACACAGGTGATAGTGGTGGTGAGGCACCCTAGACATATACACCCACGATATAATATTAACATATTTAAAACCGTGATAAATGTAAAAAAATATTGATAAGTACATACCTCCTCATCGCACTCTGGCGCAATCCGTTTTAAGCCCATATTTTCCACTCTACTTTATCAAAAGAATAACACTTAAAAAAATCAGACATTTCGCTGTCACAATTGAAGAGCAACTGGTCTCATAGCATCTCCAGGCTCTCGCCTGTAGGCCCATGTCTAAAGTTGCAAAGCTTTGCAAAAGTAGGATGCCTTTGTTCTTCCCATGCATCTTCTTCGAATTATTCGATGCCCATCCTCAGTGCATCTTCTCCGAATTATACGCTGCCTATCCTCGGTGCATTTATTATCTTCATCACACTCATCATTTGCTTGAGCCAAACCGCTTCCCCTTCTTTCTTGGACACATCTATCGAACATCTATCAATCCACTTTGAACGTGTATTGAACATCTATCAATCCACTTTGAACGTGTATTGAACATCAATCGATCCACTTTGAACATGTATTGAACATCAATCATACCACTTTTAACGTGTATCGAATGTGTATTGAACCACTTCTACACAATTGTAATCACCGACTTAATCTAGCGTACATTATATTTAGGAGGTTGGGTTGGGGAGAGTGAAGAAAAAAACATTTATGCATTAAAAATTGATTATATTTATTTACGCATTTCTCTCCGGTGTTTAGACCACCAGTTAAATATTTTAAATACATTTTGCAAAGCACAATGCTTTGCGTGTCTACCACATCGCAGAGTATTAACTACATTTAGCTTATTTAGAGATTTGATATCCACGTAGTCAATGTCGAGTGTCTCAATGACCACGTCCGCTCTCGTATTTTCATCGAGGAATTCCGCAAGCCAGTCGCGTTTCTGCAGCCCTTTAACGTATATGATATGGGATGTGTCATCTTCTTCGTCGATAGCATCAGCTACAGCTTTCGTAATTAGCTGTTTAGCCATACTGTATGGAACGTCCCCATCTTCCCACCGTAGTCCATGATGTTTTGCCACCAACCACCGGATGCTCGATTTGTCAGATTTCGTGAGAAGAAATTGTGGCATCGAACTCCCAAAAATATAGTGCGAGAGAATTGTTCCCTTTCGTAGGACTGCCACTTCCTTCACGATAAATCTTCCATCAACGATGAACCCTTGCAGGTCAACAAATGTTGGTACAGCCATTATCGGTACAATGTAAAGGTCCGTTCGCTTCCAAGACAGACAGGAGAATGCAATCTTTCTTGTAAAGCATCTCGATTTTCATGATGAAATTTTGTATGAATTTGACACAGGAGAGGGCGGGCAAGTAGCGTGGCAATTTAATTGATTTTGCGCACCACGTTTGTCAGCGGATTGTATTCAACCACCCGATCGTGTAGAATCAGGCAGTAGGCTGTAGTATTTGCAGGCACATTCTCTTTGCAATCGAATTCTATGCGCACGTCCACGGTGCTATTCTTGATCGACTCATTTTGTCGCGAGCAATCAATCACCACGAGGGGACCAAATTGCAAAAATTGAGCCACGGTGAATAATGCCTCGTTGCAACTATGTCCATAATACGATTTACGGAAATGTGTATACATGTTAAACAAGATGGCATGTCTATTCTTGTCAAAGTCCAAGTTCATGTCATCGTACGGGTAAAATTCCGAATTGAAAAAAAGTTTTACATTGGTTAATTTGCAATGGTCGAACCGAGTAACATCTTCGGTCATCACATTCTTTCGAGCAGTCTGTAGAGCAAAGATAATGTATCGCGGCTTCTCCAGCTGTGCAGCTGCCTTCACGGCCCAGGAGTGCTTGGTTGTGCTCTGTAAGAGAGGATACTCATACAGATCCCAGGAGCGAAAACTAATGCTCAGGTTTTGTCCACTTTCCAAAGCATGTAGCAACGATAGCTTATTAACATCGTTCAGCGTCACATGAGGCATCCGCCATTGTACTTTAAGTAATTCAATTTCTGGTTCCAACGTTGGTGATCCTATTAGAGAATTGTTATCGTTGCGCGATCGTATTAAAATCAATTCGTGACGCGCATTAATAACCATGTGTTTGTAGTCCTCGCAAAATCCCAGCAAATATTTGAGCGGGATGCAAAAATTGAAATGATTTTTCACTATTAGCTCATCGTGTCGTTTCAAGCCCCATCCAGCATTCTCCATATTCTTGTCTTCATCAGATGTTAGCGATACATAGTTTTTAAGCGTGCTAGTTATTCCAACGTTTCTGTTACGGTCAATCTCCACGCCATTCAGCTCATATCGAATCTCATCAAATATGAACGCCATGCAATTATTTCCCAACATCACCGTTAATGCATCATTTGGCTTATTTATCGTCAATTTCCCCTCCATGTAGAGGAAACTTTCACACGGTAATGTGTATAAATCCTGCTGCTGTATAGGTATTCTTATCTCGTCGCTGTGTCCAAACGTTGTGTTGACGTATGGGTTGTATGTATGTGTCTCAAGCTTGACGATGCGATTATCAAACGTTGGCTTCCCTCCAATGCTTAGAATGTCAGCCATTTTCCAACTTAAATGCGTACAATGAATCCCAGCGATTTCAAAAAAGCAATGTTCACAGCACTGAGCCTCTTCTTTTTAGCGTAATCAGAGCTGCTGCTGCTGTTGTTGTTGTTGTTGTTGTTGTTGTTGTTGTTGTTACAAACAATTCTGCTTGGAAGAAACGTGTTTCTGAAGTCGTTCAAAACAAGCATCTCATTCGTTCACACCACATGTATTATCGTCGTCGTCGTCGTACGTGCAGTCTGATGGTAATCTCTTCACCTCGAAAATCAAGCAACTGTCCGTCTTGATCCACAACGCGTATCGTTAGATCCGTAATGACCCGTGCGGTGATTGGAAGGTAAATGATCTGTGCGGGCGTTTCCGATATCTTATATCCTGGTGGGACTCTCGGAGAAAATTCATGTATCGTATGTACGCGCTTTCCATTATTGTACGCGCCAGCGGTCACGCTACATTCTATGCGAATAATGTTTACATTCATGATATTAATTGGATTGTCCGATTCATGCCACTGTCCCGGTTCTAATACCCGATTCATCGAGAATCCCAGTAGCGATCCAATGTTATTAGGCTTTGTAAAGTCTACGGCGAACCGACAATACAGCTCGCTTTTCATGGTGTTGTTGTTGGGGCGCAACACTATTGGATACACATCGTTGTCGCCAACATCGTGGGCATCGGTACCACCGAGATTTTGAGGATACCGCTCGAGTAATCGCTGCTTCAAATACTTGGCAATGGCGTCTAGTTCGTAGGAGCCGTGGGGAATCGTAATGTATTCATGGTCGGCGTCAACGCTGCTGTTGGTGTCATTGTTTATGACGAAGTAGAATTTATCATTGCTCGAGTCGATGTTCGGTATTGTATGATAAGTTTCAAAGGTTGTTAGACCAAGCTCGTAATCATCATCACTCAAATCTATGGGTGGAAAATAGCTCACCGCGAGGGTGCTACTCTTGCCGGTTAGAGTGAATGTTAACGACATATTCCAAGCTGTACGACTCGACTAGTACTGAATCATAGCGGTTGGAAGTCAACCCTTAAATTTGGTGTCGATCGTTTGTAGAAAGCGTAGACATAGTTGTCCACAATTGCTCTGATCATACTTCTGATAAGACGTTCGATTGTATTCGATTTTTACAGCATCTTTATCCAGATATTGCACCAATTCCTTGGGTGGTCGAAGATTGCCAAAGCTGTCGAAATATACAGCTCGACACCCTCTCTTCGCATATGCCACCCAATGAGTCCCCGACCCCTCGACATTGTCCAAATTTACGATACCGCTCTCGTTTCGACGCACTCCTCCAGCTGGTAGCGCGTTGCGCATAAAAACACCTCTAAAGAATGGAATACGCATATGTTTTGCCAAATCCTCCAATTGCTTGTCGGTAGTTACGCCCACAGGCATTTTTAATGTCTTTTCGACGTTTTTTTTTTTCGTTTCGATATTCCCTGTCCGCGCTTGTATGGTGTGAGATAAAGTCCGCGACCTTCCATGGAGCGATTATGACGTTGCATTTCCTGTAGCTGACGTTGCGCCGCCTTATTATCGTTTACCGCCTTGGCAATCCCCGCCGCTCCGCCGGCCAATGATCCGAGAACACCTAGCAGCGGGAGAAGTGGTAATATACCACCCCGTTTTGCCACCGGAAGAATCCGCTTTTGCGACGCTCTCTTTGGAGTCCTTTTGCGGGTTTTTGTTTTCATCCCCATTCCGATTTTCGTCTTGGCCTTCATAGCCGCCCAAACAGCTGTAGCAGCGCCTCTTTCACCCAGAGTCGAGTCTCGCGCAACGATGCGTTTTCGCGCTTTGTCAGCGAGTACGTTATCTGCTGCGTGTCTTTCACTGAGATCGTTGCTGCGGGAATACGCAATATCGTGTTCGCGACACGCTGCGTCCAACGGATTTATACCTTGATCACCTCTAGCCAATCGTTTTGCTAGATGAGTTCCTGGACCGCAAAACTGGTATCCCGGGATATGTAATTCTATAGGTAGCGCGTTTATTGCCCGATTTAACAAACCACAACCTTTCTTTACACTTGTCGACGACATTCACCACAGTTTTTAATCAGTGGTGCTGGACCGTCGATATGCGTTCGCTGCCAAGGGCGATTATAATGTTCCAAGCACCGACGATACTGTTGAACCTCAGAATCACCTTTTATATGCTCGGGGAGTCTGTCCCACAACTGATCAATGTGTCTGTCAAACTCGCGGAGTAGAATAATCTTTGGTATATATTGCAACTGCTCAGAGGTTAGGTCTCGAATATCGCAATTATCCGACAGGATCAGAAGCATTTTGAATACTGAGCTGGTTTGCTTCGGTGTGTGCCTATAAATAGAGCGCGTTACCGCTTCGACGTATCAAAATAATTTTTCATGGTTCGCGGAGAGGATGCGATTCGTGCGGCAACCTGTGACGATACGCGTGACAAATTTTGACGATAAATCGCAAATGATGTCCTCGAAAAAAACAAGACGCAGACATGGTAACATGCTACCAAACACTATCCGTTCCCTCATTTGCGGTCCATCAAATTGTGGAAAGACCAACGTGCTGGTGAGCTTGTTGGAAAGTCCTCACGGCGTCCGCTTCGAGAACGTGTACGTGTATTCCAAGTCGTTGCAACAGCCGAAATATCAATATTTGGAGAATTTATTAACTCCGATAGATGAAATTGGCTACTTTACGTTTTCGAATAACAGTGACGTCATCCCACCGAGCGAATCGCTTCCGAATTCCATTTTTATCTTTGATGATGTGGCATGCGATAAGCAAGATACGATAAGGGAATACTTTGCAATGGGGCGCCACTCGAACGTCGACTGCTTCTATCTCTGTCAGACGTATGCAAAGATTCCCAAACATCTTATACGCGACAATGCGAATCTGCTGATTCTGTTTAAGCAGGATGGTACCAACTTGAAACATGTGTACAACGATCATGTAAACACCGACATGTCTTACGAGGATTTCAGTGCTTTGTGTCGTAATTGTTGGCAGCGGGAGTATGGTTTCGTGGTAATAGACAAGGATAGCGCGATGTCCAATGGACGTTATAGAAAGGGATTTAACGAGTTTGCGATACCGTGAGATGGTCAATTGTCATCGACACGTCGGCGGGAAAGCAACGTCTACGGTACAATGACGATGATCGACATCGATACTCTGAAGATTAAGGATCGCGAGAGAATAGCGAAGGAAATTGCAAAAACCAGTGAAGCCATTCGCAAGAAACATCAGGCTTTGAAAACTGGCAAGATGGAGGAAGATATTGCGTTGGAGAGATACTTTAAACCTGTTGTTGAACCCTTAAAACATATTGTTGAAAATACCGCAGCGGTGGATGCTGACACGTCACCGCTGATGAACACAGACATCGAAGGGAATGAAATATTAACGCCTAAATCAAAAATCGAGTCGAAAGGGAACACATCGCGCAAGAGAAAGAGGAAACCATACATGTCATTGGAAAAATCACTTGTATCCTCCACACCAATTCAACCGAAGCGGAAACGACAGAATGTCGCATCAAACGATTCACCCGTTCCTCCCACACCAATAAATACATTTCTCGATGTACAATCGCTCACAACCAATGATGATGAAGACGTTTTCGAATCTAGTCCCAATGAATCGTTTGCAACATCTATTAGACAGCAACTCCAGACATCCGAGGGACAAAAAACGTTTCGCAGCCATTTCGGTCCGCTGGGGCAAAAATACATGAGTGCAATCCTAAGTGGTGATAGGGATACAGCAATGGACTATGTGTACGGTGTATACTTTGACAATAGTGGCACGATGCTTGGGGATAAGGCTTTCGATATAGACAAGGCTGATAATATAATCATAGATGGTGTAAAATACAGAGGAACACCCGGCCTTTACGAACTGATTTTCAAGAGAATTCCCGATGATGCTATATACACCGATGCCGATAAACAAAAATACAAAAGCATACTGCTGACGACGAATGCCTACAGACGTGGTCATAACGCTCAAAATCCCATATTGGGCAATAAGGGATACAAATATAAAAATGTAATTGCACCACTACTCCCCCGTGTATCAACCAGTAAGGCTGGGAAAGGTCTAACAACACCGCGAGCCATGGTGGTAAACGATAGCAAGATCGATTACGTGCATTGGGATGATCCCAACGAGCTGGTGGACCGATTCCGTTTGCTGGAAGCGTCGCGTCAGGCGGGTAACAACTCGCATGACAACGAGATTCTATCGATTATCGAGGAACTCCGCGAGGAAGGCCTCATTATAAATTAAACCGCGCGCCGATGATTTGCACTGTATGCATCGAGATGTCGAACAACAAATTTGGGGTATCGCTCGAGAAGAGTGGAGCAGCTAGAATGGACTATTACAAATGGAACGGTGTGCTTCGAAATTACATGCGGGATAACGCTCTTTGCGTGGCTGGTGCGGACTTTGATGCAAAATCACGCAAGATACGACGCGTAGCGCAACCCACGGCTGACAGCGATGCCGTCAATAAACTATACATGGAAAAGAGCATTAAACTTTTGAGAGAGCAGCAGGAAGAATTAGAGAGGAAGCTGGTCGTGTTTCAGAGAGATATGATGACGCTGCAAAACAGCGTTCAAAAGATATCGCAGGCGTCGAATTCTATCCCACAGCAGCACTGCGAAGGAGAATCATGCGAGACGATTAAACTTGTCCAGAATTTCCTCAGCACATAATGCACATACACGATAATTATCACATCATTCGTGTCAAAGACACCTCTACGATCAAACATGCAACCATTATCGAAATCCAAGAGTAAAGAAAACCATGGTCGCAAGAAGCTACAACTCGTTGAGGAATTGCACGCTCCAGCCCGAAGACATTTCCCACGGAGGCGCGTCATAGTGCATGGATACGATGATCTGTGGCAAGCTGACATTGTAGAAATGCGTCCATACTCGCGATTCAACCAGGGTCACCACTACATACTCACCATCATCGATGTGCTGAGCAAATATGCATGGGCGGTACCGCTCAAGACTAAAAGTGGTGTTGAGGTGACTAAAGCGTTTGCAAAGATATTTAGAGATCGATATCCAAAAAATTTGCAAACCGATCAAGGAAAAGAATTTTACAACGTCGATGTGCAGAAACTCTTGACGAAGTATGACATTAATCATTATTCGACGTATTCGGTGATGAAGGCCTCCGTCGTAGAACGTTTCAATCGAACTTTGAAGAACAATATGTGGAAACTGTTTACGCTGAATGGAACCTATAGATGGACTGATACGCTACCAAGTCTACTTGCAGAGTATAACGCACGAAAACATAGAACCATTGGAATGCGTCCTTGCGATGTTACCCCTGCGATCGCCGAGAAGCTGCTAGCCACCGTATATAGCAACATAAAGATCGCTGCTCCCGCGAGATTCAAATTGGGCGAGTTTGTGCGCGTGAGCAAATTTAAAACCATATTCGATAAAGGCTATACACCGAATTGGACAACGGAGGTGTTCAAGATAGTCAAAGTACAGACAACTAATCCCGCGACGTATCTGCTCGTCGATTCCTGTGGAAAACCTGTTGCCGGAGGATTCTATGAACACGAGCTGCAACGCGTCATCGATCCTGATGTATATCTAGTGGAAAAAGTTTTGCGTAGGAAGGGGGATAAGGTGTATGTCAAGTGGTTGGGGTTTGATAAATCACACAATTCATGGATAAATAAAAATAATGTATTGTAAAATAAATACATGGTTCAATAAATACAATGATACATATATGTAAATGTGCAAACATTTTTTATTTTTACACATTATTTCAACCATTTATATTTCAGTTATTATATATAATGATACATATGCAAACAATTTCCATACATTTTACAATAAATACTATAATATATTGTAAAATAATAATAATAATACATGTTTCAAAATAAATACAATGATACATATGCAAACAATTTCCATACATTTTACAATAAATACAATAGTATGGTTCAAAATAAATACAATGATATATATATATATACATGAGTGAACAATTTGATACAATGATATTTTTACAAGGGTATTTTATAATGACCCCAGGGCAGAGTGTCGGTCGAATCGGGTACGATATGCCGCTTATCATCGTACGGACTTAGAGCGATTTTGGATTCCGAAATGGTGTACACTTTATGCAATTTAGACCGTATGCATGATTGTCTGCGAACCATTTCGATCTCCCTATGCAAACACTGCGCGTAGTCGTCGAAAGTTATCGTTCGGGCTATGACGTTGGTCTTGACACCTTTCGCCTTTTTCGTATCTTTTTTGCCGTCTACGCGAAGTGCATACATTTTCGCTCTAAGACCTACGAATTCGGTCATTATCGCACCGTTATTTTCGTCCTTCATCAGCCCTGGGACCTTCTTATTTACATGTGGCATATTATATGCATTGTCGGTAGGATAATCGCTTGTGTCGAATCTATCAATATTGCGTTTCATGGTTTCGTAGATATCGTCGCATTTAATGTGATAAATTAGGCTGTCTGTGTCGGTGTATAGAATTTTACAATTTTGACCGTGCAGTGGAGACATGTACTCGTGATGAAATTCATACAAACAAATTTTTGATATGTCCAGGATGCACATACCCACGTATATCGGTTTGTTGAATTTCACCTCGAGTTTTCGCAATTCAACAGCTATTAAATTTTCCGAAAAAACACTTCTGCTGTGGAAATTCGGTTTCGCGATCATTGCCTCCGCGCCATATCGCCCTTCCCAATGTGTTAAAAGTTTTACATCCACGTGATTTCGTACATTTTCCATAGTTTTACCAAATACCGCGTTGTTCATCGATTTGTACAAATTTTTTTCAAAATCGTTTGTCGCGCTTGTTCTAAATCGTGTGTTGAGTTCGATGTAATCGCAGAGCCAGGGGGATTGAGCGAATTGAAGCACGCGGTGTATCTTTGTAATATGAAGACCGTGACGCGTGCACTGTTGCAGGTTGCGATAATGGATGACGTAACGCTGCTTATCATACAGGGTGTCCCAGCTAACACTGGACAGCGCGATTTTTCCTAAACTATTGGAGATAAAAATATAAAAAAAATAGTGCATTGCATGGTTCGAGAGGGCCAATTTATTAGCCCGAACGAATTTTTTTTTCGATTATTATTTTAAAAGATACGATTGTCAAGTTCGGATCTGTAAATGGCACTACGTTTTTTGAACACCTGAGTTGATAGTGCGTTCCAAGACAAATTCAATAAGCATTAATGTATACACTTGATTTCCACTGGTTTTTTAGATATTGCGCTTGCAAATTTACTGATTTTCACTGAAGAAAACCGACTGAAATAGCAAGGACCGGGGTTGGTCTTGCTGGCACTACGGAGGGGCCACGGAGAGCCTTGCCTGTTGAAACCGATACCTACCTGCCAAAGGTCGGCGCCAGACCCAAAGGCTGGACAATTCTTTTCCGTCAGAAATGCTTCTTAGGTAGGTACATCTGCGATGTCAAGCGGCTTCTGCGCACCGTTACTTTTATTTCGCACTTGCTTCTACGCTCGGATGGCCGGTTCTTTTGGGAGGGATGCAAGCTCGATTGGTTATGTTAGGAGGTGTGAAAGTTGCTAGACTAAATTTCAACCAAAAGGAGCAGATTGTATTAGAACCAATCGGATTTGCATCCTTCACAAACGACTGCTCTCTTGAAGAGGCCCTCTTCACAGCAATACCTCCTCCCCAATGCACACCTTCTCTCGCACGGAATACGTCAACGCATGCTTTTGTTTTGATATTAAAGCTCGTGTTTATACTCGAGAGGACCACGCGTCGACAGCGGGCTACCCCGTTTCTTCCTGTGTCTCTCCGTGAGGAGTATTGAGGGTGGATTGTAGGAGCGTAGATGTCGGGATGCCAGTTATTGAATTCAGGAGACGATAGAAACACTTTATTAGGAAACACACATGTACTATAATTACACACATGTACATAAGGAATACAAATAGCTTGTGTCAAAGTAGTCCGATTTGCATGATATTTGGTATGATTTTCATCAGATAAACATAAGGAATCCATTGGCGTCACTTCCCTTTCGATACGATGAAGAAAAGAATTTCTTAATACGCTGTACTGGATATTGCACCCTCGACTGCGGGGGCTCGACCTCACTTCGCTACGTTCGGCCCAGGATTCATACCTTTTTCCGGAAAAAGCCATAAAAATCGGGTGAGGCACTGCGAAGGTCTGTCCTCGCCACGGGGTACCAGGCCGCATCTTCTTGACGGGCGTTGCTCCAGAATTACCCTGTATCATTTGTGCAGTGTGTGACTCGACTACCCTCCGTGTAATCGGCCTGCGCGAAGTGGGGCTCAAGTTCGATCGTTATCAGTACTCCTGCCCGAGAGGAATGCGATTTACTTTAATTATAGTACATGTGTGTTTCCTAATAAAGTGTTTCTATCGTCTCCTGAATTCAATAACTGGCATCCCGACATCTACGCTCCTACAATCAACCCTCAATACTCCTCGCGGGGAGACACAGGAAGAAACGGGGTAGCCCGCTGTCGACGCGTGGTCCTCTCGAGTATAAACACGAGCTTCAATATCAAAACAAAAGCATGCGTTGAAGTATTCCGTGCGAGAGAAGGTGTGCATTGGGGAGGAGGTATTGCTGTGAAGAGGGCCTCTTCAAGAGAGCAGTCGTTTGTGAAGGATGCAAATCCGATTGGTTCTAATACAATCTGCTCCTTTTGGTTGAAATTTAGTCTAGCAACTTTCACACCTCCTAACATAACCAATCGAGCTTGCATCCCTCCCAAAAGAACCGGCCATCCGAGCGTAGAAGCAAGTGCGAAATAAAAGTAACGGTGCGCAGAAGCCGCTTGACATCGCAGATGTACCTACCTAAGAAGCATTTCTGACGGAAAAGAATTGTCCAGCCTTTGGGTCTGGCGCCGACCTTTGGCAGGTAGGTATCGGTTTCAACAGGCAAGGCTCTCCGTGGCCCCTCCGTAGTGCCAGCAAGACCAACCCCGGTCCTTGCTATTTCAGTCGGTTTTCTTCAGTGAAAATCAGTAAATTTGCAAGCGCAATATCTCAAAAACCAGTGGAAATCAAGTGTATACATTAATGCTTATTGAATTTGTCTTGGAACGCACTATCAACTCAGGTGTTCAAAAAACGTAGTGCCATTTACAGATCCGAACTTGACCATCGTATCTTTTAAAATAATAATCGAAAAAAAAATTCGTTCGGGCTAATAAAGTGGCCCTCTCGAACCATGCAATGCACTATTTTTTTTATATTTTTATCTCCAATAGTTTAGGAGAAATCGCGCTGTCCAGTGTTAGCTGGGACACCCTGTATACCGTCGCGAGTAACTTGTCCTGTCTGCTGCCAGGTGGTTTGGCACGCGTCGGGCAGAACGGTAGATCGGTATGAGTGTCGTGCAGACGTTGCGGATATTCTAGATCTACCTCGAGAATGTATCCCGTGGGCGAATCGACATCGATTTTAGACACATCAAAATTTGCTACATCTTCGACCCATTGAAAATCAGCGTATGGAAGGGGCTGACACATTGCCCATCCATACAAATTGTTTACGTCAAAGTACATCAAGTACGATGACTCTTTCGATGCGTCGTAAGATGACATGTACTTGTTATTGGCCTCAGCATATCTTCCGGAACATTGACTTAAACCTCCACGTATACCGCGTTCAATAAACATAACCATATCGATGTCTGTGAGCAATTCCAATGTAATTTTGGTGTGTTATAGCATGGCATCCCATGTGAAACCAGGTAAAGTATAATAATGTGCTGAATCTAATCCATAACTCTTGATACAACTTTCGCGAAAATTTTCAAAAATATCTGCCAATAACAAGACATCTGTTTTCAAATACAAGTCGCTGTATTCGCCCAAGGTTTTAATCCCGAAACGCTGCCAGACTGTCTCGGCATGTGCGTAATCGGTCTCGGATACAGTCTCACCCGTTAAGGAACTGTAGAATGACTCGCGCGGTGGTAAGCATTGATCCTGCAACTTGTTTACGCAATCGAGGTATTCATATGGAAAGACACCCTTTCGCGTCAATAAATTGAAATCCTCGGTGGATAATGTTTCAAATTTGGATTTTAAAATTTTTAATTGATCTACGCTAAGAAAAGATGCTAATTTGTCGAGACTAGTATTGAGAAATTTGTACGAATCGATGAAACGTAATTTAATATAATTTCGCGAGTCTGATTCAGCCGTATCTTCAACATTTTTGGTGAAAGAAATATATTTTTCTTTGGTTATAGGCAACACATCAACGTGACCTTCAAAAGCGGTAGCTAATTCCTCGATAATAAAATGGGAATCATAGCCGGATAAATTATGGAAAACTATGGGGATGTAAAATGAATTTTTATAATTTAAATTGCACTCCGAATGTGCTGGACCTCTAAACCGTCCTGATAGATGACAGTGATCGTGAACTCGTATATCGGCAGCTTCGAATGGTTCTTCACAAATATGACAATGTGTTGCATTGCGAAATGTCGCCCACTGTTCGGCTGTTAAATCAAGCATGGGAACATTACTTGCCAGGATGGGTTTAGCAAAATCTGCAAAATTTTTAAGTTCGTCTACGAACCAAGAAACACAATCCGCGTCGCGGCGACATCGATACATCGATAGCGATGTATCATACGAACAATGCATATAATATGCAATGCTGTGCACTTTATGGTGCTGGTACATGTGTAATTTATTGTCACCCATTCGGTTGTCCTCTGTTTTTGCGATGATACATTCTAGATCTGCGTAAACCACGAAGGGGAGCCGCTCCTTCCTACCGTGGTTGTTGAAGTTGAGGAGATTGTCGCCATCGCTGGGCAGTAGGATGGCGCAGTCATTCATTTTCCCACAGTCCAGCGAATGAAGCTCCAACTTCTCGACAGATCCAAAGTAGTGCATGCATCTGTAAAAACAAAAAAAATTTTTATTTAATATGTTTCACGAGACATTTCAATATTTCGCAAGTTTATATACGTACCGATCACAGATGAATTTCTTTGCCTTGTTCCTGCTCAGCTGTGCGCTCACCAGCCGGGACAAGTCCTTGATTAGCACAAAGTGCCCTACATCGCCGTGCTCATGATTCGGCGTGTAGAGCATGTTGACATGCCGATCCCTCTTGTGGCTGGTGAGACGCAGCGGAAAGACCGTCGACCCTTTCTCCGCCTCGAAGCTGTAGACGTTGACGGAGATGTCATTTAACCCTTCAAACTTCCTAATTTGCTCCAGGGACATTGGAAACTCAATGCCCTGGAGATTTAGCACCAGTGTATAGTGCGGGTATGAATTTGGGCGCGCGGTGTCTCTTTCGGCAGGATGGAGAGCGGCGACCACTGCCCACGCGAAACATGCATTGTCCGGGGATTGAACACTAAATGTTGCCTTTTTTAGTGATAACTCCTGTGGCAACTTGATGTGACATCCCGCGCGCAGCGGATTGTACTTGTTGGCATTGACGGTCAGATTCATGATTCTCGTCAATGCCCATCCGCTGTCACGTTCCTGGAACTCTTCCAGCGATGCCAGGGTGGGTTCGATGATGCATCGCTGGTACCACTCCTGTAGATCGGATGTGCGGAAGAGTTCACAGTTTCGGGTATTTATGCTTTTACAAGCATGCTTGTCACCTGCCACAAATTCACCATTAAATATAGTGTTCACTTTGAGGTTCCGATGTTTCCTCAAAGCACCCCGCACATGCTCCAACACAATGGTCCCCGCATCTTGTAGAAAGTTCCGCGGCTCGATATAGTTCGAATTAAGCACGGCACCAGTTAACACGCGGGTATCGAACGCAGTGTCTATTTCACGCCACAAAAGTCCCGTGCTCGAATGTCCAGCACCTTCATGCACGAAACGACCGCGCAGCGAATATTTCAGTCCTTCGAGCTGCGCGATTCGCGCAACCAGCGATTGCCGAACACCAATCGATAATCGAGGACGTTTTACGCGGCTGTGTTCTTCTAACGATTCGATACACTCATTGCACCGTTCTTCCCACGCTAGGTACTCTTCCGGTGAAATCAATCGTGTAGATTGATTTAATAATTGACGTTCTACTTGTGCGAATTTATCCATGATAGTAAATGGAATGTAATATCTTTTCCTCGCAACACGTTGCAATGATATGAGGCTTCGTATGGTTTAGACCACGCTTTTATGACTGATACCACGATTTGGTATCTCTGTCTAACTCTTTCGGTATACCTTCTCCTTCGGATGCATTGCATGCAAAAAACGGTGATCCGTTCCGACATGGTTCTATACAGTTTAGTTTCTATCGATACAGCATAATTGTTTCTGTGATTCACGCGTATGACGAATTGGCGCGCAACATCATATGACATGGTTTTTGCTGATTCTGCATAAATCGAAGATTCGACGTTCCCAGAAGTATCATATTACATTCGACACGTGTCGAGACTTTTATCCTTGAGGATGGGGCTCAAGTTACATGCTGCGACGTTAAGATTGAAGAAACATTATGGAAAATTGATAGCTTTGGAATAAAATGTGGTGGTGGGGGAAGCAATTGCACCTCTATTTAAGCCAATCTCTGGAATGCTATTCAATCAATCGCTCAGTAGCCTCAGTGACTTTCGGCGGAACAAATAGTGCTCTGAAAAAATGTGCAGTACCAGTGCTAAAGCAAACGTTGGACGTATGAATTATTACGTTCCGATCGTGCGAGATGATGGCGTGGCTCAGTGTGGGGAGAATACAGTTTATTGGTAAGGCTTAATTTTCACATCTTCTCAAAATTTTTTTTATGTTTATACCTAATACGAGTGGACAATTTCATAGCTTTGATTGTTCTCTTAGCCCACGTCGAACATCGCGTATCATGGTCAGAAGATACGCATTAACATCCATGGGCAGCAAATATTTGGAAATTGGAATCAGCGTACGGCCTACGATCGATGTAGAAATTGTTCTCGGCGACAATCGTGGGATGTATCTCACATTACCATCATATACATGGCATGCGCTATGCAACAGTCGTACGACCATTGAAGAACGTGCACGATTACCTGGATCACCTTCAATGCAGATAGATAAATTAACGGTGGATTTTTGTGAGATCTATAATTCTCCGATTGTAAGGATGACGCTACATGATAAGCCACTGTATTTCAAACCAGATACAGTCACATTTTTATTTAATCTTGAGCCGTGTGTCAGCTATGTGTATTCGCGGCTGCATCAAACTGTATACGATGTAAGGACAAAATTGGAAACTTTTGTTAATGTGTTGCAACAGAGCGATGTTCCCTGTGAAACATTAGATGTGCGATGTGCAGCTAAAATCATATGTGATAGCGAACATTACTGTGAGGATTATTATGTAGATTGCGAATTGTTAGCATGTGCAATCAATGATATTTTAGCTGATGCTCGTAGGAAAAAATGTTAAATTATATTTTACAATTATTATTCTTTGTAACAATATCTATATATATATCTTAAACGTATATTATTTCTCTGTAACAATATATATATAATTTCTCGAACGTATATTATTTGTCAATTTTATTTACCCTTCCTCCTTCTCTCCTCGCCACCTAATTCTAAGATTCAACGTTTCAAATTTATTATTTCTCTGCGTTGTGGGAAAACATTTCGGCTGACGCTGCATAATTCTTTCTATGATTCGCGCTGCCAAATGATGTCACCCTGCGCGGCTGCTCTACAGGAGTCAAATTATATGCGATTGCGCGATATGCTGCGACGTTAAGATTGAAGAAACATTATGGAAAATTGGTAGTTTTAGAATAAAATGTGGTGGTGGGGGAAAACAATTGTGTCCCTATTTAAGCCAATCTCTGGAATGCTATTCAATCAATCGCTTAGTAGCCTCAGTGACTTTCGGTGGAACAAATAGTGCTCTGAAAATGTATAGTACTATTGATGAAATACTCGCTAGGTGTGAGGATTGTTTCGTTCCAATCGTGCGAGATGATGGTGTAGCTCCATGTGGGGAGAATATATATTTTGACCGGTGAGGGGTAATTTTCACATCTTCTCAAAATTTTTTTTTTTTTTATGTTTATTCCTAATACGAGCGGACAATTTCATAGCTTTGATTGTTCTCTTAGTCCGCGCGGAGGATCGCGTATCATGGTCAGAAGATACGCATTAACAACCATGGGCAGCAAATATTTGGAAATTGGAATCGATGTAGGGCCTACGGTTGATGTAGAAGTTCTTCTCGGCGACAATCATGGAAATCATCTCATATTACCATGGCATACATGGGGTGTGCTATTCGACAGCCGTGAAACCATCGAAGAATGTGCACGATTACCTGAACCAGACGCAATGCGGATTGATAATTTAACGGTGGAATTTTTTCGGATCTTTGATTCGCCGATTATAAAGATGACACATTGTGATAATACACTGTATTTCACACTGGACACAGTAACATTTTTATTTAATCTTCAACCATGTATAGACTATTTGTATCCACGGATGTATCAAACTGCGGAAGATGCGAGAGTAAAATTTGAAATTTTTGTTAATGTGTTGCAACAGAGCGATGTTGCCTGTGAAACATTAGATACGTATCGTGCTGCTAAAATCATACGTGATAGCGAACATTACTGTGAGGATTATCTTGTAGATTGCGAACTGTTAGCATGTGCAATCAATGATATTCTAGCTCATGCTCGTAGGAAAAAATGTTAAATTATATTCTTTTAATTTTAAATAAAATTTCTTAAACGTATATTATTTGTCAATTTTATTTACCCGTCTTCCTCCTTCTCTCCTCGCCACCTAATTATAAGATTTGACGTTTCCGAATTCTATTGGGTTTGATTCAAGCAAATGATGAGTGCGATGAAGATGATAAATGCATTGAGGATGGGTAGTGTATAATTCGGAGAAGATGTATGGGAGGAAATGAGTGTCAGCGAAAATGCAGGTGAAGAACAAAAGGTATCCTACTTTTGCAAAGCTTTGCAACTTTAGGCATGGGCCTACAGGTGAAAGCCTGGAGATGCTACGAGATCAGTTGCATTCAAATCGTGGCCGATGTGTAGCCCTTTGACAGTTTTGTTCCTTTTGATAAAGTAGAGTGAAAAATGGTATGTGAACGGATTGCACCCAATTGGGATGAGGAGGTATGTACATAACAATACTTTTTTACATTTATCGCGTTTAAAGTGTCAATATCATGGGTTTCTATCTTGTAGGACTCGCCGCCACCGTCGCCGCCTTCACCGCCTTCGCCGCCTTCACCGCCTTCGCCACAGCTACCGGTATGTAATACATGGTGCTGTTTTGTGTGTTTCATGTTTAATATGTTTAATGTGTCATTATTATATCGACGTTTGTATATGTGTTCTAGGATCATCAGATGATAGTAGCGGCGCTTGCGGCGTGGGTGCAGGTTGATACCATTCGAGAACCTGCACCTCTAGAAGTGCATATGCGGCGGTCGGGACTGGTGTTTGGTCCGAGGATGGCTGCGCGGTTACGGCACCCATGGGTGCCGTACGATCACCTTGGGCCCCTGAGGCGACCGCGGACCCCATCACCACCATCACCACCGTGGGTCGACGTGCGGCGGTGGCGGCAGTCGATAAATTCGACAGCGCGGAATCCGTCACCGCCGCCGTTGCAGCCGTCCCCCGAGTGGTGTTTTGATGAGGTGATGGTGTCGTCGGCGTCATCGGCGTCGTCGCCGTCGCCACCACCATCGTCGCGGTCGCCACCCCAAATCAACATTCAGGGGCTACCGCTGATTGAGGCGTCGTCGCCGTCACCACCATCGCCACCACCACCACCACAGGTATATAATACACTACATTGTTTTGTATGTTTCATGTTTAATACGTTTAATGTGTTATTATTATATTGATGTTTGTATGTTCTAGGCACCGTCGCTCACACCGCCACCATCATCGCTCACACCGCCACCATCGTCGCCCTCACCGCCACAATCATCGCCATAATCCCAATAGTTTTTTATTTTTTATTTTTTTATTTTATATTCTATTTATTTTCTTTATATTTATTATTATATATTTATATGCATTTTTTTATATATATATTTATATTCATTTTTATATATTTATATTCATTTTTTTATATATTTATATTCATTTTTTATATATTTATATTCATTTTTATATTCAGTTTTTACATTTATATTCATTTTTATATATTTATATTCAGTTTTATATTCAGTTTTTACATTTATATTCATTTTTACATTTATATTCATTATTTATATTCATTTTTATATTTATATTCATTTTTATATTCATTTTTATATTTCTATTTTATATTCAATATTTTATATTCCTATTTTTATATTCAATTTTTATATTTATATTCATTTTTATATTTGTAACAATATATATATATCTTAAACATATATTATTTGTCCATTTCATTTTCCTATCATCTTCCATCTCTCTAGCTTTAAAATAATGCTCCATCTCTTTCCCTCCTCCAAATACATTTAGCATGCTCTGTCTTTTTCCCTCCTTCGAATTTTAGCATGCTCTGTCTCTTTCCCTCCTCCAAATACGTTTAGCATGCTCTGTCTCTTTCCCTCCTTCGAATACGTAGGTCCGATGTGGAGAGGTCTCCGCGGCAGCTCGGCCCGGACTGATCCCCTCCATCATCGCGGCTTCCCCCACTCCGCGGTTCGTGCGCGCGCAACCGGTCTTCCTCTCCCCGCAAGCCACGTGCCCATGTTTCCCTCCGCCGCGCTCCCCCGCGCGCCCTCACTTCCTCCGTCCCCGCACCCCCCCTCAAAGGACCGGCGTTAGAACCCGCCTAGACATACTACTGACTCGTTTGACTCGTTCGACTCGTTCGACTCGTTCGACTCGTTCGACTCGTTCGACTCGTTCGACTCGTTCGACTCGTTCGACTCGTTCGACTCGTTCGACTCGTTCGACTCGTTCGACTCGTTCGACTCGTTCGACTCGTTCGACTCGTTCGACTCGTTCGACTCGTTCGACTCGTTCGACTCGTTCGACTCGTTCGACTCGTTCGACTCGTTCGACTCGTTCGACTCGTTCGACTCGTTCGACTCGTTCGACTCGTTCGACTCGTTCGACTCGTTCGACTCGTTCGACTCGTTCGACTCGTTCGACTCGTTCGACTCGTTCGACTCGTTCGACTCGTTCGACTCGTTCGACTCGTTCGACTCGTTCGACTCGTTCGACTCGTTCGACTCGTTCGACTCGTTCGACTCGTTCGACTCGTTCGACTCGTTCGACTCGTTCGACTCGTTCGACTCGTTCGACTCGTTCGACTCGTTCGACTCGTTCGACTCGTTCGACTCGTTCGACTCGTTCGACTCGTTCGACTCGTTCGACTCGTTCGACTCGTTCGACTCGTTCGACTCGTTCGACTCGTTCGACTCGTTCGACTCGTTCGACTCGTTCGACTCGTTCGACTCGTTCGACTCGTTCGACTCGTTCGACTCGTTCGACTCGTTCGACTCGTTCGACTCGTTCGACTCGTTCGACTCGTTCGACTCGTTCGACTCGTTCGACTCGTTCGACTCGTTCGACTCGTTCGACTCGTTCGACTCGTTCGACTCGTTCGACTCGTTCGACTCGTTCGACTCGTTCGACTCGTTCGACTCGTTCGACTCGTTCGACTCGTTCGACTCGTTCGACTCGTTCGACTCGTTCGACTCGTTCGACTCGTTCGACTCGTTCGACTCGTTCGACTCGTTCGACTCGTTCGACTCGTTCGACTCGTTCGACTCGTTCGACTCGTTCGACTCGTTCGACTCGTTCGACTCGTTCGACTCGTTCGACTCGTTCGACTCGTTCGACTCGTTCGACTCGTTCGACTCGTTCGACTCGTTCGACTCGTTCGACTCGTTCGACTCGTTCGACTCGTTCGACTCGTTCGACTCGTTCGACTCGTTCGACTCGTTCGACTCGTTCGACTCGTTCGACTCGTTCGACTCGTTCGACTCGTTCGACTCGTTCGACTCGTTCGACTCGTTCGACTCGTTCGACTCGTTCGACTCGTTCGACTCGTTCGACTCGTTCGACTCGTTCGACTCGTTCGACTCGTTCGACTCGTTCGACTCGTTCGACTCGTTCGACTCGTTCGACTCGTTCGACTCGTTCGACTCGTTCGACTCGTTCGACTCGTTCGACTCGTTCGACTCGTTCGACTCGTTCGACTCGTTCGACTCGTTCGACTCGTTCGACTCGTTCGACTCGTTCGACTCGTTCGACTCGTTCGACTCGTTCGACTCGTTCGACTCGTTCGACTCGTTCGACTCGTTCGACTCGTTCGACTCGTTCGACTCGTTCGACTCGTTCGACTCGTTCGACTCGTTCGACTCGTTCGACTCGTTCGACTCGTTCGACTCGTTCGACTCGTTCGACTCGTTCGACTCGTTCGACTCGTTCGACTCGTTCGACTCGTTCGACTCGTTCGACTCGTTCGACTCGTTCGACTCGTTCGACTCGTTCGACTCGTTCGACTCGTTCGACTCGTTCGACTCGTTCGACTCGTTCGACTCGTTCGACTCGTTCGACTCGTTCGACTCGTTCGACTCGTTCGACTCGTTCGACTCGTTCGACTCGTTCGACTCGTTCGACTCGTTCGACTCGTTCGACTCGTTCGACTCGTTCGACTCGTTCGACTCGTTCGACTCGTTCGACTCGTTCGACTCGTTCGACTCGTTCGACTCGTTCGACTCGTTCGACTCGTTCGACTCGTTCGACTCGTTCGACTCGTTCGACTCGTTCGACTCGTTCGACTCGTTCGACTCGTTCGACTCGTTCGACTCGTTCGACTCGTTCGACTCGTTCGACTCGTTCGACTCGTTCGACTCGTTCGACTCGTTCGACTCGTTCGACTCGTTCGACTCGTTCGACTCGTTCGACTCGTTCGACTCGTTCGACTCGTTCGACTCGTTCGACTCGTTCGACTCGTTCGACTCGTTCGACTCGTTCGACTCGTTCGACTCGTTCGACTCGTTCGACTCGTTCGACTCGTTCGACTCGTTCGACTCGTTCGACTCGTTCGACTCGTTCGACTCGTTCGACTCGTTCGACTCGTTCGACTCGTTCGACTCGTTCGACTCGTTCGACTCGTTCGACTCGTTCGACTCGTTCGACTCGTTCGACTCGTTCGACTCGTTCGACTCGTTCGACTCGTTCGACTCGTTCGACTCGTTCGACTCGTTCGACTCGTTCGACTCGTTCGACTCGTTCGACTCGTTCGACTCGTTCGACTCGTTCGACTCGTTCGACTCGTTCGACTCGTTCGACTCGTTCGACTCGTTCGACTCGTTCGACTCGTTCGACTCGTTCGACTCGTTCGACTCGTTCGACTCGTTCGACTCGTTCGACTCGTTCGACTCGTTCGACTCGTTCGACTCGTTCGACTCGTTCGACTCGTTCGACTCGTTCGACTCGTTCGACTCGTTCGACTCGTTCGACTCGTTCGACTCGTTCGACTCGTTCGACTCGTTCGACTCGTTCGACTCGTTCGACTCGTTCGACTCGTTCGACTCGTTCGACTCGTTCGACTCGTTCGACTCGTTCGACTCGTTCGACTCGTTCGACTCGTTCGACTCGTTCGACTCGTTCGACTCGTTCGACTCGTTCGACTCGTTCGACTCGTTCGACTCGTTCGACTCGTTCGACTCGTTCGACTCGTTCGACTCGTTCGACTCGTTCGACTCGTTCGACTCGTTCGACTCGTTCGACTCGTTCGACTCGTTCGACTCGTTCGACTCGTTCGACTCGTTCGACTCGTTCGACTCGTTCGACTCGTTCGACTCGTTCGACTCGTTCGACTCGTTCGACTCGTTCGACTCGTTCGACTCGTTCGACTCGTTCGACTCGTTCGACTCGTTCGACTCGTTCGACTCGTTCGACTCGTTCGACTCGTTCGACTCGTTCGACTCGTTCGACTCGTTCGACTCGTTCGACTCGTTCGACTCGTTCGACTCGTTCGACTCGTTCGACTCGTTCGACTCGTTCGACTCGTTCGACTCGTTCGACTCGTTCGACTCGTTCGACTCGTTCGACTCGTTCGACTCGTTCGACTCGTTCGACTCGTTCGACTCGTTCGACTCGTTCGACTCGTTCGACTCGTTCGACTCGTTCGACTCGTTCGACTCGTTCGACTCGTTCGACTCGTTCGACTCGTTCGACTCGTTCGACTCGTTCGACTCGTTCGACTCGTTCGACTCGTTCGACTCGTTCGACTCGTTCGACTCGTTCGACTCGTTCGACTCGTTCGACTCGTTCGACTCGTTCGACTCGTTCGACTCGTTCGACTCGTTCGACTCGTTCGACTCGTTCGACTCGTTCGACTCGTTCGACTCGTTCGACTCGTTCGACTCGTTCGACTCGTTCGACTCGTTCGACTCGTTCGACTCGTTCGACTCGTTCGACTCGTTCGACTCGTTCGACTCGTTCGACTCGTTCGACTCGTTCGACTCGTTCGACTCGTTCGACTCGTTCGACTCGTTCGACTCGTTCGACTCGTTCGACTCGTTCGACTCGTTCGACTCGTTCGACTCGTTCGACTCGTTCGACTCGTTCGACTCGTTCGACTCGTTCGACTCGTTCGACTCGTTCGACTCGTTCGACTCGTTCGACTCGTTCGACTCGTTCGACTCGTTCGACTCGTTCGACTCGTTCGACTCGTTCGACTCGTTCGACTCGTTCGACTCGTTCGGCTCGTTCGGCTCGTTCGACTCGTTCGACTCGTTCGACTCGTTCGACTCGTTCGACTCGTTCGACTCGTTCGACTCGTTCGACTCGTTCGACTCGTTCGACTCGTTCGACTCGTTCGACTCGTTCGGCTCGTTTGGCTCGCTTGGCTCGCTTGGCGCGCTTGGCTCGCTTGGCTCGCTTGGCTCGCTTGGCACGCTTGGCTCGCTTGGCTCGCTTGGCTCGCTTGGCTCGCTTGGCTCGCTTGGCTCGCTTGGCTCGCTTGGCTCGCTTGGCTCGCTTGGCTCGCTTGGCTCGCTTGGCTCGCTTGGCTCGCTTGGCTCGCTTGGCTCGCTTGGCTCGCATGGCTCGCTTGGCTCGTTTGGCTCGTTTGGCTCGTTTGACTCGTTTGACTCGTTTGACTCGTTTGACTCGTTTGACTCGTTTGACTCGTTTGACTCGTTTGACTCGTTTGACTCGCTTGACTCGTTTGACTCGTTTGACTCGTTTGACTCGTTTGACTCGTTTGACCCGTTTGACTCGTTTGACTCGATTGTCCTGTTCGACCCGTTTGACTCGTTTGACTCGTTTGACTCGTTTGACTCGTTTGACTCGCTTGGCTCGCTTGGCTCGCTTGGCTCGCTTGGCTCGCTTGGCTCGCTTGGCTCGCTTGGCTCGCTTGGCTCGCTTGGCTCGCTTGGCTCGCTTGGCTCGCTTGGCTCGCTTGGCTCGCTTGGCTCGCTTGGCTCGCTTGGCTCGCTTGGCTCGCTTGGCTCGCTTGGCTCGCTTGGCTCGCTTGGCTCGCTTGGCTCGCTTGGCTCGCTTGGCTCGCTTGGCTCGCTTGGCTCGCTGGCTCGCATGGCTCGCTTGGCTCGTTTGGCTCGTTTGGCTCGTTTGACTCGTTTGACTCGTTTGACTCGTTTGACTCGTTTGACACGTTTGACTCGTTTGACTCGTTTGACTCGTTTGGCTCGTTTGGCTCGTTTGGCTCGTTTGGCTCGTTTGGCTCGTTTGGCTCGTTTGACTCGTTTGAGACGTTTTACTCGTTTGAGTCGATTGACTCGATTGACTCGTATAACTCGTTTGACTCGTTTGACTCGTTTGACTCGTTTGACTCGTTTGACTCGTTTGGCTCGTTTGGCTCGCTTGGCTCGCTTGGCTCGCTTGGCTCGCTTGGCACGCTTGGCTCGCTTGGCTCGCTTGGCTCGCTTGGCTCGCTTGGCTCGCTTGGCTCGCTTGGCTCGCTTGGCTCGCTTGGCTCGCTTGGCTCGCTTGGCTCGCTTGGCTCGCTTGGCTCGCTTGGCTCGCTTGGCTCGCTTGGCTCGCATGGCTCGCTTGGCTCGTTTGGCTCGTTTGGCTCGTTTGACTCGTTTGACTCGTTTGACTCGTTTGACTCGTTTGACTCGTTTGACTCGTTTGACTCGTTTGACTCGTTTGACTCGTTTGGCTCGTTTGGCTCGTTTGGCTCGTTTGGCTCGTTTGACTCGTTTGACTCGTTTGACTCGTTTGACTCGTTTGACTCGTTTGACTCGTTTGACTCGTTTGACTCGTTTGACTCGTTTGACTCGTTTGACTCGCTTGACTCGCTTGACTCGTTTGACTCGTTTGACTCGTTTGACTCGTTTGACTCGTTTGACCCGTTTGACTCGTTTGACTCGATTGTCCTGTTTGACTCGATTGTCCTGTTCGACCCGTTTGACACGTTTGACTCGTTTGACTCGTTTGACTCGTTTGGCTCGTTCGGCTCGTTTGGCTCGCTTGGCTCGCTTGGCGCGCTTGGCTCGCTTGGCTCGCTTGGCTCGCTTGGCACGCTTGGCTCGCTTGGCTCGCTTGGCTCGCTTGGCTCGCTTGGCTCGCTTGGCTCGCTTGGCTCGCTTGGCTCGCTTGGCTCGCTTGGCTCGCTTGGCTCGCTTGGCTCGCTTGGCTCGCTTGGCTCGCTTGGCTCGCTTGGCTCGCATGGCTCGCTTGGCTCGTTTGGCTCGTTTGGCTCGTTTGACTCGTTTGACTCGTTTGACTCGTTTGACTCGTTTGACTCGTTTGACTCGTTTGACTCGTTTGACTCGTTTGACTCGTTTGACTCGCTTGACTCGCTTGACTCGTTTGACTCGTTTGACTCGTTTGACTCGTTTGACTCGTTTGACTCGTTTGACTCGTTTGACTCGTTTGACCCGTTTGACACGTTTGACACGTTTGACTCGTTTGACTCGTTTGCCTCGTTTGGCTCGTTTGGCTCGTTTGGCTCGTTTGGCTCGTTTGGCTCGTTTGGCTCGTTTGCCTCGTTTGGCTCGTTTGACTCGTTTGGCTCGTTTGACTCGTTTGACTCGTTTGACTCGTTTGACTCGTTTGACTCGTTTGACTCGTTTGACTCGTTTGACTCGTTTGACTCGTTTGACTCGTTTGACTCGTTTGACTCGCTTGACTCGCTTGACTCGTTTGACTCGTTTGACTCGTTTGACTCGTTTGACTCGTTTGACCCGTTTGACTCGTTTGACTCGATTGTCCTGTTCGACCCGTTTGACACGTTTGACTCGTTTGACTCGTTTGACTCGTTTGGCTCGTTTGGCTCGTTTGGCTCGTTTGGCTCGTTTGGCTCGTTTGGCTCGTTTGCCTCGTTTGGCTCGTTTGACTCGTTTGGCTCGTTTGACTCGTTTGACTCGTTTGACTCGTTTGACTCGTTTGACTCGTTTGACTCGTTTGACTCGTTTGACTCGCTTGACTCGCTTGACTCGTTTGACTCGTTTGACTCGTTTGACTCGTTGGACTCGTTTGACTCGTTTGACTCGTTTGACTCGTTTGACTCGTTTGACTCGTTTGACTCGTTTGACTCGTTTGACTCGTTTGACTCGTTTGACTCGTTTGACTCGTTTGACTCGTTTGACTCGTTTGACTCGTTTGACTCGTTTGACTCGTTTGACTCGTTTGACTCGTTTGACTCGTTTGACTCGTTTGACTCGTTTGACTCGTTTGACTCGTTTGACTCGTTTGACTCGTTTGACTCGTTTGACTCGTTTGACTCGTTTGACTCGTTTGACTCGTTTGACTCGTTTGACTCGTTTGACTCGTTTGACTCGATTGACTCGTATGACTCGTATGACTCGTTTGACTCGTTTGACTCGTTTGACTCGTTTGACTCGTTTGACTCGTTTGACTCGTTTGACTCGTTTGACTCGTTTGACTCGTTTGACTCGTTTGACTCGTTTGACTCGTTTGACTCGTTTGACTCGTTTGACTCGTTTCACTCGTTTCACTCGTTTGACTCGTTTGACTCGTTTGACTCGTTTTACTCGTTTTACTCGTTTGAGTCGATTGACTCGTTTGACTCGTTTCACTCGTTTGACTCGTTTGACTCGTTTGACTCGTTTGAATCGTTTGACTGGTTTGACTCGTTTGACTCGTTTGACTCGTTTTACTCGTTTGACTCGTTTGAGTCGATTGACTCGATTGACTCGATTGACGCGTATAACTCGTTTGACTCGTTTGACTCGTTTGACTCGTTTGACTCGTTTTACTCGTTTGACTCGTTTGAGTCGATTGACTCGATTGACTCGTATAACTCGTTTGACTCGTTTGACTCGTTTGACTCGTTTGACTCGTTTTACTCGTTTTACACGTTTTACTCGTTTGAGTCGATTGACTCGATTGACTCGTATAACTCGTTTGACTCGTTTGACTCGTTTGACTCGCTTGACCCGATTGACTCGATTAACTCGTTTGACTCGTTTGACTCGTTTGACTCGTTTGACTCGTTTGACTCGTTTGACTCGTTTGACTCGTTTGACTCGTTTGAGACGTTTTACTCGTTTGAGTCGATTGACTCGATTGACTCGTATAACTCGTTTGACTCGTTTGACTCCTTTGACTCGTTTGGCTCGTTTCTCACGTTTGAGTCGTTTGATTCGTTTGACTCGTTTGACTCGTTTGACTCGATTGACTCGTATGACTCGTATGACTCGTATGACTGGTTTGACACGTTTGACTCATTTGACTCCTTTGACTCGTTTGACTCGTTTTACTCGTTTTACTCGTTTTACTCGTTTTACTCGTTTTACTCGTTTTACTCGTTTTTCTCGTTTTACTCGTTTGAGTCGATTGACTCGTATAACTCGTTTGACTCGTTTGACTCGATTGACTCGTATGACTCGTATGACTCGTTTGACTCGTTTGACTCGTTTGACTCGTTTGACTCGTTTGACTCGTTTGACTCGTTTGACTCGTTTGACTCGTTTGACTCGTTTGACTCGTTTGACTCGTTTGACTCGTTTGACTCGTTTGACTCGTTTGACTCGTTTGACTCGTTTGACTCGTTTGACTCGTTTGACTCGTTTGACTCGTTTGACTCGTTTGACTCGTTTGACTCGTTTGACTCGTTTGACTCGTTTGACTCGTTTGACTCGTTTGACTCGTTTGACTCGTTTGACTCGTTTGACTCGTTTGACTCGTTTGACTCGTTTGACTCGTTTGACTCGATTGACTCGTATAACTCGTTTGACTCGTTTGACTCGCTTGACCCGATTGACTCGTTCGACTCGTTCGACTCGTTCGACTCGTTCGACTCGTTCGACTCGTTCGACTCGTTCGACTCGTTCGACTCGTTCGACTCGTTCGACTCGTTCGACTCGTTCGACTCGTTCGACTCGTTCGACTCGTTCGACTCGTTCGACTCGTTCGACTCGTTCGACTCGTTCGACTCGTTCGACTCGTTCGACTCGTTCGACTCGTTCGACTCGTTCGACTCGTTCGACTCGTTCGACTCGTTCGACTCGTTCGACTCGTTCGACTCGTTCGACTCGTTCGACTCGTTCGACTCGTTCGACTCGTTCGACTCGTTCGACTCGTTCGACTCGTTCGACTCGTTCGACTCGTTCGACTCGTTCGACTCGTTCGACTCGTTCGACTCGTTCGACTCGTTCGACTCGTTCGACTCGTTCGACTCGTTCGACTCGTTCGACTCGTTCGACTCGTTCGACTCGTTCGACTCGTTCGACTCGTTCGACTCGTTCGACTCGTTCGACTCGTTCGACTCGTTCGACTCGTTCGACTCGTTCGACTCGTTCGACTCGTTCGACTCGTTCGACTCGTTCGACTCGTTCGACTCGTTCGACTCGTTCGACTCGTTCGACTCGTTCGACTCGTTCGACTCGTTCGACTCGTTCGACTCGTTCGACTCGTTCGACTCGTTCGACTCGTTCGACTCGTTCGACTCGTTCGACTCGTTCGACTCGTTCGACTCGTTCGACTCGTTCGACTCGTTCGACTCGTTCGACTCGTTCGACTCGTTCGACTCGTTCGACTCGTTCGACTCGTTCGACTCGTTCGACTCGTTCGACTCGTTCGACTCGTTCGACTCGCTTGACTCGTTTGACTCGTTTGACTCGTTTGACTCGTTCGACTCGTTCGACTCGTTCGACTCGTTCGACTCGTTTGACTCGTTTGACTCGTTTGACTCGTTTGACTCGTTTGACTCGTTTGACTCGTTTGACTCGTTTGACTCGTTTGACTCGCTTGACTCGCTTGACTCGTTTGACTCGTTTGACTCGTTTGACTCGTTTGACTCGTTTGACTCGTTTGGCTCGTTTGACTCGTTTGACTCGTTTGACTCGTTTGACTCGTTTGACTCGTTTGACTCGTTTGACTCGTTTGACTCGTTTGACTCGTTTGACTCGTTTGACTCGTTTGACTCGTTTGACTCGCTTGACTCGCTTGACTCGCTTGACTCGTTTGACTCGTTTGACTCGTTTGACTCGTTTGACCCGTTTGACTCGTTTGACTCGATTGTCCTGTTCGACCCGTTTGACACGTTTGACTCGTTTGACTCGTTTGACTCGTTTGGCTCGTTTGGCTCGTTTGGCTCGTTTGGCTCGTTTGGCTCGTTTGGCTCGTTTGCCTCGTTTGGCTCGTTTGACTCGTTTGGCTCGTTTGACTCGTTTGACTCGTTTGACTCGTTTGACTCGTTTGACTCGTTTGACTCGTTTGACTCGTTTGACTCGCTTGACTCGCTTGACTCGTTTGACTCGTTTGACTCGTTTGACTCGTTGGACTCGTTTGACTCGTTTGACTCGTTTGACTCGTTTGACTCGTTTGACTCGTTTGACTCGTTTGACTCGTTTGACTCGTTTGACTCGTTTGACTCGTTTGACTCGTTTGACTCGTTTGACTCGTTTGACTCGTTTGACTCGTTTGACTCGTTTGACTCGTTTGACTCGTTTGACTCGTTTGACTCGTTTGACTCGTTTGACTCGTTTGACTCGTTTGACTCGTATGACTCGTTTGACTCGTTTGACTCGTTTGACTCGTTTGACTCGTTTGACTCGTTTGACTCGTTTGACTCGTTTGACTCGTTTGACTCGTTTGACTCGTTTGACTCGTTTGACTCGTTTGACTCGTTTGACTCGTTTGACTCGTTTCACTCGTTTCACTCGTTTGACTCGTTTGACTCGTTTGACTCGTTTTACTCGTTTTACTCGTTTGAGTCGATTGACTCGTTTGACTCGTTTCACTCGTTTGACTCGTTTGACTCGTTTGACTCGTTTGAATCGTTTGACTGGTTTGACTCGTTTGACTCGTTTGACTCGTTTTACTCGTTTGACTCGTTTGAGTCGATTGACTCGATTGACAAGATTGACGCGTATAACTCGTTTGACTCGTTTGACTCGTTTGACTCGTTTGACTCGTTTTACTCGTTTGACTCGTTTGAGTCGATTGACTCGATTGACTCGTATAACTCGTTTGACTCGTTTGACTCGTTTGACTCGTTTGACTCGTTTTACTCGTTTTACACGTTTTACTCGTTTGAGTCGATTGACTCGTATAACTCGTTTGACTCGTTTGACTCGTTTGACTCGCTTGACCCGATTGACTCGATTAACTCGTTTGACTCGTTTGACTCGTTTGACTCGTTTGACTCGTTTGACTCGTTTGACTCGTTTGACTCGTTTGACTCGTTTGAGACGTTTTACTCGTTTGAGTCGATTGACTCGATTGACTCGTATAACTCGTTTGACTCGTTTGACTCCTTTGACTCGTTTGGCTCGTTTCTCACGTTTGAGTCGTTTGATTCGTTTGACTCGTTTGACTCGTTTGACTCGATTGACTCGTATGACTCGTATGACTCGTATGACTGGTTTGACACGTTTGACTCATTTGACTCCTTTGACTCGTTTGACTCGTTTTACTCGTTTTACTCGTTTTACTCGTTTTACTCGTTTTACTCGTTTTACTCGTTTTTCTCGTTTTACTCGTTTGAGTCGATTGACTCGTATAACTCGTTTGACTCGTTTGACTCGATTGACTCGTATGACTCGTTTGACTCGTTTGACTCGTTTGACTCGTTTGACTCGTTTGACTCGTTTGACTCGTTTGACTCGTTTGACTCGTTTGACTCGTTTGACTCGTTTGACTCGTTTGACTCGTTTGACTCGTTTGACTCGTTTGACTCGTTTGACTCGTTTGACTCGTTTGACTCGTTTGACTCGTTTGACTCGTTTGACTCGTTTGACTCGTTTGACTCGTTTGACTCGTTTGACTCGTTTGACTCGTTTGACTCGTTTGACTCGATTGACTCGTATAACTCGTTTGACTCGTTTGACTCGCTTGACCCGATCGACTCGTTCGACTCGTTCGACTCGTTCGACTCGTTCGACTCGTTCGACTCGTTCGACTCGTTCGACTCGTTCGACTCGTTCGACTCGTTCGACTCGTTCGACTCGTTCGACTCGTTCGACTCGTTCGACTCGTTCGACTCGTTCGACTCGTTCGACTCGTTCGACTCGTTCGACTCGTTCGACTCGTTCGACTCGTTCGACTCGTTCGACTCGTTCGACTCGTTCGACTCGTTCGACTCGTTCGACTCGTTCGACTCGTTCGACTCGTTCGACTCGTTCGACTCGTTCGACTCGTTCGACTCGTTCGACTCGTTCGACTCGTTCGACTCGTTCGACTCGTTCGACTCGTTCGACTCGTTCGACTCGTTCGACTCGTTCGACTCGTTCGACTCGTTCGACTCGTTCGACTCGTTCGACTCGTTCGACTCGTTCGACTCGTTCGACTCGTTCGACTCGTTCGACTCGTTCGACTCGTTCGACTCGTTCGACTCGTTCGACTCGTTCGACTCGTTCGACTCGTTCGACTCGTTCGACTCGTTCGACTCGTTCGACTCGTTCGACTCGTTCGACTCGTTCGACTCGTTCGACTCGTTCGACTCGTTCGACTCGTTCGACTCGTTCGACTCGTTCGACTCGTTCGACTCGTTCGACTCGTTCGACTCGTTCGACTCGTTCGACTCGTTCGACTCGTTCGACTCGTTCGACTCGTTCGACTCGTTCGACTCGTTCGACTCGTTCGACTCGTTCGACTCGTTCGACTCGTTCGACTCGTTCGACTCGTTCGACTCGTTCGACTCGTTCGACTCGTTCGACTCGTTCGACTCGTTCGACTCGTTCGACTCGTTCGACTCGTTCGACTCGTTCGACTCGTTCGACTCGTTCGACTCGTTCGACTCGTTCGACTCGTTCGACTCGTTCGACTCGTTCGACTCGTTCGACTCGTTCGACTCGTTCGACTCGTTCGACTCGTTCGACTCGTTCGACTCGTTCGACTCGTTCGACTCGTTCGACTCGTTCGACTCGTTCGACTCGTTCGACTCGTTCGACTCGTTCGACTCGTTCGACTCGTTCGACTCGTTCGACTCGTTCGACTCGTTCGACTCGTTCGACTCGTTCGACTCGTTCGACTCGTTCGACTCGTTCGACTCGTTCGACTCGTTCGACTCGTTCGACTCGTTCGACTCGTTCGACTCGTTCGACTCGTTCGACTCGTTCGACTCGTTCGACTCGTTCGACTCGTTCGACTCGTTCGACTCGTTCGACTCGTTCGACTCGTTCGACTCGTTCGACTCGTTCGACTCGTTCGACTCGTTCGACTCGTTCGACTCGTTCGACTCGTTCGACTCGTTCGACTCGTTCGACTCGTTCGACTCGTTCGACTCGTTCGACTCGTTCGACTCGTTCGACTCGTTCGACTCGTTCGACTCGTTCGACTCGTTCGACTCGTTCGACTCGTTCGACTCGTTCGACTCGTTCGACTCGTTCGACTCGTTCGACTCGTTCGACTCGTTCGACTCGTTCGACTCGTTCGACTCGTTCGACTCGTTCGACTCGTTCGACTCGTTCGACTCGTTCGACTCGTTCGACTCGTTCGACTCGTTCGACTCGTTCGACTCGTTCGACTCGTTCGACTCGTTCGACTCGTTCGACTCGTTCGACTCGTTCGACTCGTTCGACTCGTTCGACTCGTTCGACTCGTTCGACTCGTTCGACTCGTTCGACTCGTTCGACTCGTTCGACTCGTTCGACTCGTTCGACTCGTTCGACTCGACTCGTTTGACTCGTTTGACTCGTTTGACTCGTTCGACTCGTTCGACTCGTTCGACTCGTTCGACTCGTTCGACTCGTTCGACTCGTTCGACTCGTTCGACTCGTTCGACTCGTTCGACTCGTTCGACTCGTTCGACTCGTTCGACTCGTTCGACTCGTTCGACTCGTTCGACTCGTTCGACTCGTTCGACTCGTTCGACTCGTTCGACTCGTTCGACTCGTTCGACTCGTTCGACTCGTTCGACTCGTTCGACTCGTTCGACTCGTTCGACTCGTTCGACTCGTTCGACTCGTTCGACTCGTTCGACTCGTTCGACTCGTTCGACTCGTTCGACTCGTTCGACTCGTTCGACTCGTTCGACTCGTTCGACTCGTTCGACTCGTTCGACTCGTTCGACTCGTTCGACTCGTTCGACTCGTTCGACTCGTTCGACTCGTTCGACTCGTTCGACTCGTTCGACTCGTTCGACTCGTTCGACTCGTTCGACTCGTTCGACTCGTTCGACTCGTTCGACTCGTTCGACTCGTTCGACTCGTTCGACTCGTTCGACTCGTTCGACTCGTTCGACTCGTTCGACTCGTTCGACTCGTTCGACTCGTTCGACTCGTTCGACTCGTTCGACTCGTTCGACTCGTTCGACTCGTTCGACTCGTTCGACTCGTTCGACTCGTTCGACTCGTTCGACTCGTTCGACTCGTTCGACTCGTTCGACTCGTTCGACTCGTTCGACTCGTTCGACTCGTTCGACTCGTTCGACTCGTTCGACTCGTTCGACTCGTTCGACTCGTTCGACTCGTTCGACTCGTTCGACTCGTTCGACTCGTTCGACTCGTTCGACTCGTTCGACTCGTTCGACTCGTTCGACTCGTTCGACTCGTTCGACTCGTTCGACTCGTTCGACTCGTTCGACTCGTTCGACTCGTTCGACTCGTTCGACTCGTTCGACTCGTTCGACTCGTTCGACTCGTTCGACTCGTTCGACTCGTTCGACTCGTTCGACTCGTTCGACTCGTTCGACTCGTTCGACTCGTTCGACTCGTTCGACTCGTTCGACTCGTTCGACTCGTTCGACTCGTTCGACTCGTTCGACTCGTTCGACTCGTTCGACTCGTTCGACTCGTTCGACTCGTTCGACTCGTTCGACTCGTTCGACTCGTTCGACTCGTTCGACTCGTTCGACTCGTTCGACTCGTTCGACTCGTTCGACTCGTTCGACTCGTTCGACTCGTTCGACTCGTTCGACTCGTTCGACTCGTTCGACTCGTTCGACTCGTTCGACTCGTTCGACTCGTTCGACTCGTTCGACTCGTTCGACTCGTTCGACTCGTTCGACTCGTTCGACTCGTTCGACTCGTTCGACTCGTTCGACTCGTTCGACTCGTTCGACTCGTTCGACTCGTTCGACTCGTTCGACTCGTTCGACTCGTTCGACTCGTTCGACTCGTTCGACTCGTTCGACTCGTTCGACTCGTTCGACTCGTTCGACTCGTTCGACTCGTTCGACTCGTTCGACTCGTTCGACTCGTTCGACTCGTTCGACTCGTTCGACTCGTTCGACTCGTTCGACTCGTTCGACTCGTTCGACTCGTTCGACTCGTTCGACTCGTTCGACTCGTTCGACTCGTTCGACTCGTTCGACTCGTTCGACTCGTTCGACTCGTTCGACTCGTTCGACTCGTTCGACTCGTTCGACTCGTTCGACTCGTTCGACTCGTTCGACTCGTTCGACTCGTTCGACTCGTTCGACTCGTTCGACTCGTTCGACTCGTTCGACTCGTTCGACTCGTTCGACTCGTTCGACTCGTTCGACTCGTTCGACTCGTTCGACTCGTTCGACTCGTTCGACTCGTTCGACTCGTTCGACTCGTTCGACTCGTTCGACTCGTTCGACTCGTTCGACTCGTTCGACTCGTTCGACTCGTTCGACTCGTTCGACTCGTTCGACTCGTTCGACTCGTTCGACTCGTTCGACTCGTTCGACTCGTTCGACTCGTTCGACTCGTTCGACTCGTTCGACTCGTTCGACTCGTTCGACTCGTTCGACTCGTTCGACTCGTTCGACTCGTTCGACTCGTTCGACTCGTTCGACTCGTTCGACTCGTTCGACTCGTTCGACTCGTTCGACTCGTTCGACTCGTTCGACTCGTTCGACTCGTTCGACTCGTTCGACTCGTTCGACTCGTTCGACTCGTTCGACTCGTTCGACTCGTTCGACTCGTTCGACTCGTTCGACTCGTTCGACTCGTTCGACTCGTTCGACTCGTTCGACTCGTTCGACTCGTTCGACTCGTTCGACTCGTTCGACTCGTTCGACTCGTTCGACTCGTTCGACTCGTTCGACTCGTTCGACTCGTTCGACTCGTTCGACTCGTTCGACTCGTTCGACTCGTTCGACTCGTTCGACTCGTTCGACTCGTTCGACTCGTTCGACTCGTTCGACTCGTTCGACTCGTTCGACTCGTTCGACTCGTTCGACTCGTTCGACTCGTTCGACTCGTTCGACTCGTTCGACTCGTTCGACTCGTTCGACTCGTTCGACTCGTTCGACTCGTTCGACTCGTTCGACTCGTTCGACTCGTTCGACTCGTTCGACTCGTTCGACTCGTTCGACTCGTTCGACTCGTTCGACTCGTTCGACTCGTTCGACTCGTTCGACTCGTTCGACTCGTTCGACTCGTTCGACTCGTTCGACTCGTTCGACTCGTTCGACTCGTTCGACTCGTTCGACTCGTTCGACTCGTTCGACTCGTTCGACTCGTTCGACTCGTTCGACTCGTTCGACTCGTTCGACTCGTTCGACTCGTTCGACTCGTTCGACTCGTTCGACTCGTTCGACTCGTTCGACTCGTTCGACTCGTTCGACTCGTTCGACTCGTTCGACTCGTTCGACTCGTTCGACTCGTTCGACTCGTTCGACTCGTTCGACTCGTTCGACTCGTTCGACTCGTTCGACTCGTTCGACTCGTTCGACTCGTTCGACTCGTTCGACTCGTTCGACTCGTTCGACTCGTTCGACTCGTTCGACTCGTTCGACTCGTTCGACTCGTTCGACTCGTTCGACTCGTTCGACTCGTTCGACTCGTTCGACTCGTTCGACTCGTTCGGCTCGTTCGGCTCGTTCGGCTCGTTCGGCTCGTTCGGCTCGTTCGGCTCGTTCGGCTCGTTCGGCTCGTTCGGCTCGTTCGGCTCGTTCGGCTCGTTCGGCTCGTTCGGCTCGTTCGGCTCGCTTGGCGCGCTTGGCTCGCTTGGCTCGCTTGGCTCGCTTGGCACGCTTGGCTCGCTTGGCTCGCTTGGCTCGCTTGGCTCGCTTGGCTCGCTTGGCTCGCTTGGCTCGCTTGGCTCGCTTGGCTCGCTTGGCTCGCTTGGCTCGCTTGGCTCGCTTGGCTCGCTTGGCTCGCTTGGCTCGCTTGGCTCGCTTGGCTCGCTTGGCTCGCTTGGCTCGCTTGGCTCGCTTGGCTCGCTTGGCTCGCTTGGCTCGCTTGGCTCGCATGGCTCGCTTGGCTCGTTTGGCTCGTTTGGCTCGTTTGACTCGTTTGACTCGTTTGACTCGTTTGACTCGTTTGACTCGTTTGACTCGATTGTCCTGTTCGACCCGTTTGACACGTTTGACTCGTTTGACTCGTTTGACTCGTTTGGCTCGTTTGGCTCGTTTGGCTCGTTTGGCTCGTTTGGCTCGTTTGGCTCGTTTGACTCGTTTGAGACGTTTTACTCGTTTGAGTCGATTGACTCGAATGACTCGTATAACTCGTTTGACTCGTTTGACTCGTTTGACTCGTTTGACTCGATTGACTCTTTTGGCTCGTTTGGCTCGCTTGGCTCGCTTGGCTCGCTTGGCTCGCTTGGCTCGCTTGGCACGCTTGGCTCGCTTGGCTCGCTTGGCTCGCTTGGCTCGCTTGGCTCGCTTGGCTCGCTTGGCTCGCTTGGCTCGCTTGGCTCGCTTGGCTCGCTTGGCTCGCTTGGCTCGCATGGCTCGCTTGGCTCGTTTGGCTCGTTTGGCTCGTTTGACTCGTTTGACTCGTTTGACTCGTTTGACTCGTTTGACTCGTTTGACTCGTTTGACTCGTTTGACTCGTTTGACTCGTTTGACTCGTTTGACTCGTTTGACTCGTTTGACTCGTTTGACTCGTTTGACTCGTTTGACTCGTTTGACTCGTTTGACTCGTTTGACTCGTTTGACTCGTTTGACTCGTTTGACTCGTTTGACTCGTTTGACTCGTTTGACTCGTTTGACTCGTTTGACTCGTTTGACTCGTTTGACTCGTTTGACTCGTTTGACTCGTTTGACTCGTTTGACTCGTTTGACTCGTTTGACTCGTTTGACTCGTTTGACTCGTTTGACTCGTTTGACTCGTTTGACTCGTTTGACTCGTTTGACTCGTTTGACTCGTTTGACTCGTTTGACTCGTTTGACTCGTTCGGCTCGTTTGGCTCGCTTGGCTCGCTTGGCGCGCTTGGCTCGCTTGGCTCGCTTGGCTCGCTTGGCACGCTTGGCTCGCTTGGCTCGCTTGGCTCGCTTGGCTCGCTTGGCTCGCTTGGCTCGCTTGGCTCGCTTGGCTCGCTTGGCTCGCTTGGCTCGCTTGGCTCGCTTGGCTCGCTTGGCTCGCTTGGCTCGCTTGGCTCGCTTGGCTCGCTTGGCTCGCTTGGCTCGCTTGGCTCGCTTGGCTCGCTTGGCTCGCTTGGCTCGCTTGGCTCGCATGGCTCGCTTGGCTCGTTTGGCTCGTTTGGCTCGTTTGACTCGTTTGACTCGTTTGACTCGTTTGACTCGTTTGACTCGTTTGACTCGTTTGACTCGTTTGACTCGTTTGACTCGTTTGACTCGCTTGACTCGTTTGACTCGTTTGACTCGTTTGACTCGTTTGACTCGTTTGACCCGTTTGACTCGTTTGACTCGATTGTCCTGTTCGACCCGTTTGACTCGTTTGACTCGTTTGACTCGTTTGACTCGTTTGACTCGCTTGGCTCGCTTGGCTCGCTTGGCTCGCTTGGCTCGCTTGGCTCGCTTGGCTCGCTTGGCTCGCTTGGCTCGCTTGGCTCGCTTGGCTCGCTTGGCTCGCTTGGCTCGCTTGGCTCGCTTGGCTCGCTTGGCTCGCTTGGCTCGCTTGGCTCGCTTGGCTCGCTTGGCTCGCTTGGCTCGCTTGGCTCGCTGGCTCGCATGGCTCGCTTGGCTCGTTTGGCTCGTTTGGCTCGTTTGACTCGTTTGACTCGTTTGAGACGTTTTACTCGTTTGAGTCGATTGACTCGATTGACTCGTATAACTCGTTTGACTCGTTTGACTCGTTTGACTCGTTTGACTCGTTTGACTCGTTTGGCTCGTTTGGCTCGCTTGGCTCGCTTGGCTCGCTTGGCTCGCTTGGCTCGCTTGGCACGCTTGGCTCGCTTGGCTCGCTTGGCTCGCTTGGCTCGCTTGGCTCGCTTGGCTCGCTTGGCTCGCTTGGCTCGCTTGGCTCGCTTGGCTCGCTTGGCTCGCTTGGCTCGCTTGGCTCGCTTGGCTCGCTTGGCTCGCTTGGCTCGCTTGGCTCGCTTGGCTCGCTTGGCTCGCATGGCTCGCTTGGCTCGTTTGGCTCGTTTGGCTCGTTTGACTCGTTTGACTCGTTTGACTCGTTTGACTCGTTTGACTCGTTTGACTCGTTTGACTCGTTTGACTCGTTTGACTCGTTTGGCTCGTTTGGCTCGTTTGGCTCGTTTGACTCGTTTGACTCGTTTGACTCGTTTGACTCGTTTGAATCGTTTGACTCGTTTGACTCGTTTGACTCGTTTGACTCGTTTGACTCGTTTGACTCGTTTGACTCGTTTGACTCGCTTGACTCGCTTGACTCGTTTGACTCGTTTGACTCGTTTGACTCGTTTGACTCGTTTGACCCGTTTGACTCGTTTGACTCGATTGTCCTGTTTGACTCGATTGTCCTGTTCGACCCGTTTGACACGTTTGACTCGTTTGACTCGTTTGACTCGTTTGGCTCGTTCGGCTCGTTTGGCTCGCTTGGCTCGCTTGGCGCGCTTGGCTCGCTTGGCTCGCTTGGCTCGCTTGGCACGCTTGGCTCGCTTGGCTCGCTTGGCTCGCTTGGCTCGCTTGGCTCGCTTGGCTCGCTTGGCTCGCTTGGCTCGCTTGGCTCGCTTGGCTCGCTTGGCTCGCTTGGCTCGCTTGGCTCGCTTGGCTCGCTTGGCTCGCTTGGCTCGCTTGGCTCGCTTGGCTCGCTTGGCTCGCTTGGCTCGCTTGGCTCGCATGGCTCGCTTGGCTCGTTTGGCTCGTTTGGCTCGTTTGACTCGTTTGACTCGTTTGACTCGTTTGACTCGTTTGACTCGTTTGACTCGTTTGACTCGTTTGACTCGTTTGACTCGTTTGACTCGCTTGACTCGCTTGACTCGTTTGACTCGTTTGACTCGTTTGACTCGTTTGACTCGTTTGACTCGTTTGACTCGTTTGACTCGTTTGACTCGTTTGACCCGTTTGACACGTTTGACACGTTTGACTCGTTTGACTCGTTTGACTCGTTTGGCTCGTTTGGCTCGTTTGGCTCGTTTGGCTCGTTTGGCTCGTTTGGCTCGTTTGCCTCGTTTGGCTCGTTTGACTCGTTTGGCTCGTTTGACTCGTTTGACTCGTTTGACTCGTTTGACTCGTTTGACTCGTTTGACTCGTTTGACTCGTTTGACTCGTTTGACTCGTTTGACTCGTTTGACTCGTTTGACTCGCTTGACTCGCTTGACTCGCTTGACTCGTTTGACTCGTTTGACTCGTTTGACTCGTTTGACTCGTTTGACTCGTTTGACTCGTTTGACTCGTTTGACTCGTTTTACTCGTTTTACTCGTTTTACTCGTTTGAGTCGATTGACTCGATTGACTCGTATAACTCGTTTGACTCGTTTGACTCGTTTGACTCGTTTGACTCGATTGACTCGTATGACTCGTTTGACTCGTTTGACTCGTTTGACTCGTTTGACTCGTTTGACTCGTTTGACTCGTTTGACTCGTTTGACTCGTTTGACTCGCTTGACTCGCTTGACTCGTTTGACTCGTTTGACTCGTTTGACTCGTTGGACTCGTTTGACTCGTTTGACTCGTTTGACTCGTTTGACTCGTTTGACTCGTTTGACTCGTTTGACTCGTTTGACTCGTTTGACTCGTTTGACTCGTTTGACTCGTTTGACTCGTTTGACTCGTTTGACTCGTTTGACTCGTTTGACTCGTTTGACTCGTTTGACTCGTTTGACTCGTTTGACTCGTTTGACTCGTTTGACTCGTTTGACTCGTTTGACTCGTTTGACTCGTTTGACTCGTTTGACTCGTTTGACTCGTTTGACTCGTTTGACTCGTTTGACTCGTTTGACTCGATTGACTCGTATGACTCGTTTGACTCGTTTGACTCGTTTGACTCGTTTGACTCGTTTGACTCGTTTGACTCGTTTGACTCGTTTGACTCGTTTGACTCGTTTGACTCGTTTGACTCGTTTGACTCGTTTGACTCGTTTGACTCGTTTGACTCGTTTGACTCGTTTGACTCGTTTCACTCGTTTCACTCGTTTGACTCGTTTGACTCGTTTGACTCGTTTTACTCGTTTTACTCGTTTGAGTCGATTGACTCGTTTGACTCGTTTCACTCGTTTGACTCGTTTGACTCGTTTGACTCGTTTGAATCGTTTGACTGGTTTGACTCGTTTGACTCGTTTGACTCGTTTTATTCGTTTGACTCGTTTGAGTCGATTGACTCGATTGACTCGATTGACGCGTATAACTCGTTTGACTCGTTTGACTCGTTTGACTCGTTTGACTCGTTTTACTCGTTTGACTCGTTTGAGTCGATTGACTCGATTGACTCGTATAACTCGTTTGACTCGTTTGACTCGTTTGACTCGTTTGACTCGTTTTACTCGTTTTACACGTTTTACTCGTTTGAGTCGATTGACTCGATTGACTCGTATAACTCGTTTGACTCGTTTGACTCGTTTGACTCGCTTGACCCGATTGACTCGATTAACTCGTTTGACTCGTTTGACTCGTTTGACTCGTTTGACTCGTTTGACTCGTTTGACTCGTTTGACTCGTTTGACTCGTTTGAGACGTTTTACTCGTTTGAGTCGATTGACTCGATTGACTCGTATAACTCGTTTGACTCGTTTGACTCCTTTGACTCGTTTGGCTCGTTTCTCACGTTTGAGTCGTTTGATTCGTTTGACTCGTTTGACTCGTTTGACTCGATTGACTCGTATGACTCGTATGACTCGTATGACTGGTTTGACACGTTTGACTCATTTGACTCCTTTGACTCGTTTGACTCGTTTTACTCGTTTTACTCGTTTTACTCGTTTTACTCGTTTTACTCGTTTTACTCGTTTTTCTCGTTTTACTCGTTTGAGTCGATTGACTCGTATAACTCGTTTGACTCGTTTGACTCGTTTGACTCGATTGACTCGTATGACTCGTTTGACTCGTTTGACTCGTTTGACTCGTTTGACTCGTTTGACTCGTTTGACTCGTTTGACTCGTTTGACTCGTTTGACTCGTTTGACTCGTTTGACTCGTTTGACTCGTTTGACTCGTTTGACTCGTTTGACTCGTTTGACTCGTTTGACTCGATTGACTCGTATAACTCGTTTGACTCGTTTGACTCGTTTGACTCGCTTGACCCGATTGACTCGTTTGACTCGTTTGACTCGTTTGACTCGTTTGACTCGTTTGACTCGTTTGACTCGTTTGACTCGTTTGACTCGTTTGACTCGTTTGACTCGTTTGACTCGTTTGACTCGTTTGACTCGTTTGACTCGATTGACTCGTTTGACTCGTTTGACTCGTTTGACTCGTTTGACTCGTTTGACTCGTTTGACTCGTTTGACTCGTTTGACTCGTTTGACTCGATTGACTCGTATGACTCGTTTGACTCGTTTGACTCGTTTGACTCGTTTGACTCGTTTGACTCGTTTGACTCGTTTAACTCGTTTGACTCGTTTGACTCGTTTGACTCGTTTGACTCGTTTGACTCGTTTGACTCGTTTGACTCGTTCGACTCGTTCGACTCGTTCGACTCGTTTCACTCGTTTCACTCGTTTGACTCGTTTGACTCGTTTGACTCGTTTGACTCGTTTGACTCGTTTTACTCGTTTTACTCGTTTTACTCGTTTGAGTCGATTGACTCGATTGACTCGTATAACTCGTTTGACTCGTTTGACTCGTTTGACTCGTTTGACTCGATTGACTCGTATGACTCGTTTGACTCGTTTGACTCGTTTGACTCGTTTGACTCGTTTGACTCGTTTGACTCGTTTGACTCGTTTGACTCGTTTGACTCGTTTGACTCGTTTGACTCGTTTGACTCGTTTGACTCGTTTGACTCGATTGACTCGTTTGACTCGTTTGACTCGTTTGACTCGTTTGACTCGTTTGACTCGTTTGACTCGTTTGACTCGTTTGACTCGTTTGACTCGTTTGACTCGTTTGACTCGTTTGACTCGTTTGACTCGTTTGACTCGTTTGACTCGTTTGACTCGTTTGACTCGTTTGACTCGTTTGACTCGTTTGACTCGTTTGACTCGTTTGACTCGTTTGACTCGTTTGACTCGTTTGACTCGTTTGACTCGTTTGACTCGTTTGACTCGTTTGACTCGTTTGACTCGTTTGACTCGTTTGACTCGTTTGACTCGTTTGACTCGTTTGACTCGTTTGACTCGTTTGACTCGTTTGACTCGTTTGACTCGTTTGACTCGTTTGACTCGTTTGACTCGTTTGACTCGTTTGACTCGTTTGACTCGTTTGACTCGATTGACTCGTATGACTCGTTTGACTCGTTTGACTCGTTTGACTCGTTTGACTCGTTTGACTCGTTTGACTCGTTTGACTCGTTTGACTCGTTTGACTCGTTTGACTCGTTTGACTCGTTTGACTCGTTTGACTCGTTTGACTCGTTTGACTCGTTTGACTCGTTTGACTCGTTTCACTCGTTTCACTCGTTTGACTCGTTTGACTCGTTTGACTCGTTTTACTCGTTTTACTCGTTTGAGTCGATTGACTCGTTTGACTCGTTTGACTCGTTTGACTCGTTTGACTCGTTTGACTCGTTTGAATCGTTTGACTGGTTTGACTCGTTTGACTCGTTTGACTCGTTTTACTCGTTTGACTCGTTTGAGTCGATTGACTCGATTGACTCGATTGACGCGTATAACTCGTTTGACTCGTTTGACTCGTTTGACTCGTTTGACTCGTTTTACTCGTTTGACTCGTTTGAGTCGATTGACTCGATTGACTCGTATAACTCGTTTGACTCGTTTGACTCGTTTGACTCGTTTGACTCGTTTTACTCGTTTTACACGTTTTACTCGTTTGAGTCGATTGACTCGATTGACTCGTATAACTCGTTTGACTCGTTTGACTCGTTTGACTCGCTTGACCCGATTGACTCGATTAACTCGTTTGACTCGTTTGACTCGTTTGACTCGTTTGACTCGTTTGACTCGTTTGACTCGTTTGACTCGTTTGACTCGTTTGAGACGTTTTACTCGTTTGAGTCGATTGACTCGATTGACTCGTATAACTCGTTTGACTCGTTTGACTCCTTTGACTCGTTTGGCTCGTTTCTCACGTTTGAGTCGTTTGATTCGTTTGACTCGTTTGACTCGTTTGACTCGATTGACTCGTATGACTCGTATGACTCGTATGACTGGTTTGACACGTTTGACTCATTTGACTCCTTTGACTCGTTTGACTCGTTTTACTCGTTTTACTCGTTTTACTCGTTTTACTCGTTTTACTCGTTTTTCTCGTTTTACTCGTTTGAGTCGATTGACTCGTATAACTCGTTTGACTCGTTTGACTCGTTTGACTCGATTGACTCGTATGACTCGTTTGACTCGTTTGACTCGTTTGACTCGTTTGACTCGTTTGACTCGTTTGACTCGTTTGACTCGTTTGACTCGTTTGACTCGTTTGACTCGTTTGACTCGATTGACTCGTATGACTCGTTTGACTCGTTTGACTCGTTTGACTCGTTTGACTCGTTTGACTCGTTTGACTCGTTTGACTCGTTTGACTCGTTTGACTCGTTTGACTCGTTTGACTCGTTTGACTCGTTTGACTCGTTTGACTCGTTTGACTCGTTTGACTCGTTTGACTCGTTTCACTCGTTTCACTCGTTTGACTCGTTTGACTCGTTTGACTCGTTTTACTCGTTTTACTCGTTTGAGTCGATTGACTCGTTTGACTCGTTTGACTCGTTTGACTCGTTTGACTCGTTTGACTCGTTTGAATCGTTTGACTGGTTTGACTCGTTTGACTCGTTTGACTCGTTTTACTCGTTTGACTCGTTTGAGTCGATTGACTCGATTGACTCGATTGACGCGTATAACTCGTTTGACTCGTTTGACTCGTTTGACTCGTTTGACTCGTTTTACTCGTTTGACTCGTTTGAGTCGATTGACTCGATTGACTCGTATAACTCGTTTGACTCGTTTGACTCGTTTGACTCGTTTGACTCGTTTTACTCGTTTTACACGTTTTACTCGTTTGAGTCGATTGACTCGATTGACTCGTATAACTCGTTTGACTCGTTTGACTCGTTTGACTCGCTTGACCCGATTGACTCGATTAACTCGTTTGACTCGTTTGACTCGTTTGACTCGTTTGACTCGTTTGACTCGTTTGACTCGTTTGACTCGTTTGACTCGTTTGAGACGTTTTACTCGTTTGAGTCGATTGACTCGATTGACTCGTATAACTCGTTTGACTCGTTTGACTCCTTTGACTCGTTTGGCTCGTTTCTCACGTTTGAGTCGTTTGATTCGTTTGACTCGTTTGACTCGTTTGACTCGATTGACTCGTATGACTCGTATGACTCGTATGACTGGTTTGACACGTTTGACTCATTTGACTCCTTTGACTCGTTTGACTCGTTTTACTCGTTTTACTCGTTTTACTCGTTTTACTCGTTTTACTCGTTTTACTCGTTTTACTCGTTTGAGTCGATTGACTCGTATAACTCGTTTGACTCGTTTGACTCGTTTGACTCGATTGACTCGTATGACTCGTTTGACTCGTTTGACTCGTTTGACTCGTTTGACTCGTTTGACTCGTTTGACTCGTTTGACTCGTTTGACTCGTTTGACTCGTTTGACTCGTTTGACTCGTTTGACTCGTTTGACTCGTTTGACTCGTTTGACTCGTTTGACTCGTTTGACTCGTTTGACTCGTTTGACTCGTTTGACTCGTTTGACTCGTTTGACTCGTTTGACTCGTTTGACTCGTTTGACTCGTTTGACTCGTTTGACTCGTTTGACTCGTTTGACTCGTTTGACTCGTTTGACTCGTTTGACTCGTTTGACTCGTTTGACTCGTTTGACTCGATTGACTCGTTTGACTCGTTTGACTCGTTTGACTCGTTTGACTCGTTTGACTCGTTTGACTCGTTTGACTCGTTTGACTCGTTTGACTCGATTGACTCGTATGACTCGTTTGACTCGTTTGACTCGTTTGACTCGTTTGACTCGTTTGACTCGTTTGACTCGTTTGACTCGTTTGACTCGTTTGACTCGTTTGACTCGTTTGACTCGATTGACTCGTTTGACTCGTTTGACTCGTTTGACTCGTTTGACTCGTTTGACTCGTTTGACTCGTTTGACTCGTTTGACTCGTTTGACTCGATTGACTCGTATGACTCGTTTGACTCGTTTGACTCGTTTGACTCGTTTGACTCGTTTGACTCGTTTGACTCGTTTGACTCGTTTGACTCGTTTGACTCGTTTGACTCGTTTGACTCGTTTGACTCGTTTGACTCGTTTGACTCGTTCGACTCGTTCGACTCGTTTGACTCGTTTCACTCGTTTCACTCGTTTGACTCGTTTGACTCGTTTGACTCGTTTGACTCGTTTGACTCGTTTTACTCGTTTTACTCGTTTTACTCGTTTGAGTCGATTGACTCGATTGACTCGTATAACTCGTTTGACTCGTTTGACTCGTTTGACTCGTTTGACTCGATTGACTCGTATGACTCGTTTGACTCGTTTGACTCGTTTGACTCGTTTGACTCGTTTGACTCGTTTGACTCGTTTGACTCGTTTGACTCGTTTGACTCGTTTGACTCGTTTGACTCGTTTGACTCGTTTGACTCGTTTGACTCGATTGACTCGTTTGACTCGTTTGACTCGTTTGACTCGTTTGACTCGTTTGACTCGTTTGACTCGTTTGACTCGTTTGACTCGTTTGACTCGTTTGACTCGTTTGACTCGTTTGACTCGTTTGACTCGTTTGACTCGTTTGACTCGTTTGACTCGTTTGACTCGTTTGACTCGTTTGACTCGTTTGACTCGTTTGACTCGTTTGACTCGTTTGACTCGTTTGACTCGTTTGACTCGTTTGACTCGTTTGACTCGTTTGACTCGTTTGACTCGTTTGACTCGTTTGACTCGTTTGACTCGTTTGACTCGTTTGACTCGTTTGACTCGTTTGACTCGTTTGACTCGTTTGACTCGTTTGACTCGTTTGACTCGTTTGACTCGTTTGACTCGTTTGACTCGTTTGACTCGTTTGACTCGTTTGACTCGTTTGACTCGTTTGACTCGTTTGACTCGTTTGACTCGTTTGACTCGTTTGACTCGTTTGACTCGATTGACTCGTATGACTCGTTTGACTCGTTTGACTCGTTTGACTCGTTTGACTCGTTTGACTCGTTTGACTCGTTTGACTCGTTTGACTCGTTTGACTCGTTTGACTCGTTTGACTCGTTTGACTCGTTTGACTCGTTTGACTCGTTTGACTCGTTTGACTCGTTTGACTCGTTTGACTCGTTTCACTCGTTTCACTCGTTTACTCGTTTGACTCGTTTGACTCGTTTTACTCGTTTTAACTCGTTTGAGTCGATTGACTCGTTTGACTCGTTTGACTCGTTTGACTCGTTTGACTCGTTTGACTCGTTTGAATCGTTTGACTGGTTTGACTCGTTTGACTCGTTTGACTCGTTTTAACTCGTTTGACTCGTTTGAGTCGATTGACTCGATTGACTCGATTGACGCGTATAACTCGTTTGACTCGTTTGACTCGTTTGACTCGTTTGACTCGTTTTACTCGTTTGACTCGTTTGAGTCGATTGACTCGATTGACTCGTATAACTCGTTTGACTCGTTTGACTCGTTTGACTCGTTTGACTCGTTTTACTCGTTTTACACGTTTTACTCGTTTGAGTCGATTGACTCGATTGACTCGTATAACTCGTTTGACTCGTTTGACTCGTTTGACTCGCTTGACCCGATTGACTCGATTAACTCGTTTGACTCGTTTGACTCGTTTGACTCGTTTGACTCGTTTGACTCGTTTGACTCGTTTGACTCGTTTGACCTCGTTTGAGACGTTTTACCTCGTTTGAGTCGATTGACTCGATTGACTCGTATAACTCGTTTGACTCGTTTGACTCCTTTGACTCGTTTGGCTCGTTTCTCACGTTTGAGTCGTTTGATTCGTTTGACTCGTTGACTCGTTTGACTCGATTGACTCGTATGACTCGTATGACTCGTATGACTGGTTTGACACGTTTGACTCATTTGACTCCTTTGACTCGTTTGACTCGTTTTACTCGTTTTACTCGTTTTACTCGTTTTACTCGTTTTACTCGTTTTACTCGTTTTACTCGTTTTTCTCGTTTTACTCGTTTGAGTCGATTGAGTCGTATAACTCGTTTGACTCGTTTGACTCGTTTGACTCGATTGACTCGTATGACTCGTTTGACTCGTTTGACTCGTTTGACTCGTTTGACTCGTTTGACTCGTTTGACTCGTTTGACTCGTTTGACTCGTTTGACTCGATTGACTCGTATGACTCGTTTGACTCGTTTGACTCGTTTGACTCGTTTGACTCGTTTGACTCGTTTTGACTCGTTTAACTCGTTTGACTCGTTTGACTCGTTTGACTCGTTTGACTCGTTTGACTCGTTTGACTCGTTTGACTCGTTCGACTCGTTCGACTCGTTCGACTCGTTTCATTCGTTTCACTCGTTTGACTCGTTTGAATCGTTTGACTCGTTTGACTCGTTTGACTCGTTTGACTCGTTTGGACTCGTTTTACTCGTTTTACTCGTTTTACCTCGTTTGAGTCGATTGACTCGATTGACTCGTATAACTCGTTTGACTCGTTTGACTCGTTTGACTCGTTTGACTCGATTGACTCGTATGACTCGTTTGACTCGTTTGACTCGTTTGACTCGTTTGACTCGTTTGACTCGTTTGGACTCGTTTGACCTCGTTTGACTCGTTTGACTCGTTTGACTCTTTTGACTCGTTTGACTCGTTTGACTCGTTTGACTCGTTTGACTCGTTTGACTCGTTTGACTCGTTCGACTCGTTTGACTCGTTCGACTCGTTCGACTCGTTTCACTCGTTTGACTCGTTTGACTCGTTTGACTCGTTTGACTCGTTTGACTCGTTTGACTCGTTTGACTCGTTTGACTCGTTTGACTCGTTTGACCTCGTTTGACTCGTTTGACTCGTTTGACTCGTTGACTCGTTTGACTCGTTTGACTCGTTTGACTCGTTTGACTCGTTTGACTCGTTTGACTCGTTTGACTCGTTTGACTCGTTTGACCTCGTTTTACTCGTTTTACTCGTTTTACTCGTTTTACTCGTTATACTCGTTTGAGTCGATTGACTCGATTGACTCGATTGACTCGTATAACTCGTTTGACTCGTTTGACTCGTTTGACTCGTTTGACTCGTTTGGCTCGTTTGACTCGTTTTACTCGTTTTACTCGTTTTACTCGTTTGAGTCGATTGACTCGATTGACTCGTATAACTCGTTTGACTCGTTTGACTCGTTTGACTCGCTTGACCCGATTGACTCGATTAACTCGTTTGACTCGTTTGACTCGTTTGACTCGTTTGACTCGTTTGACTCGTTTGACTCGTTTGACTCGTTTGACTCGATTGACTCGTATGACTCGTATGACTCGTATGACTCGTTTGACTCGTTTGACTCGTTTGACTCGTTTGAGACGTTTTACTCGTTTGAGTCGATTGACTCGATTGACTCGTATAACTCGTTTGACTCGTTTGACTCGTTTGACTCCTTTGACTCGTTTGACTCGTTTGACTCGTTTGACTCGTTTGACTCGTTTGACTCGTTTTTACTCGTTTTAACTCGTTTTACTCGTTTTACTCGTTTTACTCGTTTTACTCGTTATACTCGTTTGAGTCGATTGACTCGATTGACTCGATTGACTCGTATAAACTCGTTTGACTCGTTTGACTCGTTTGACTCGTTTGACTCGTTTGGCTCGTTTGACTCGTTTTACTCGTTTTACTCGTTTTACTCGTTTGAGTCGATTGACTCGATTGACTCGTATAACTCGTTTGACTCGTTTGACTCGTTTGACTCGCTTGACCCGATTGACTCGATTAGCTCGTTTGACTCGTTTGACTCGTTTGACTCGATTGACTCGTTTGACTCGTTTGACTCGTTTGACTCGTTTGACTCGTTTGACTGGATTGACTCGTATGACTCGTATGACTCGTATGACTCGTTTGACTCGTTTGACTCGTTTGACTCGTTTGAGACGTTTTACTCGTTTGAGTCGATTGACTCGATTGACTCGTATAACTCGTTTGACTCGTTTGACTCGTTTGACTCGTTTGACTCGTTTGACTCCTTTGACTCGTTTGACTCGTTTGGCTCGTTTCTCACGTTTGAGTCGTTTGGCTCGTTTGACTCGTTTGACTCGTATGACTCGTTTGACTCGTTTGACTCGATTGACTCGTTTGACTCGTTTCACTCGTTTGACTCGTTTGACTCGATTGACTCGTTTGACTCGTTTGACTCGTTTCACTCGTTTGACTCGTTTGACTCGTTTGACTCGTTTCACTCGTTTCACTCGTTTGACTCGTTTGACTCGTTTGACTCGTTTGACTCGTTTGACTCGTTTGACTCGTTTGACTCGTTTGACTCGTTTGACTCGTTTGACTCGTTTGACTCGTTTGACTCGTTTGACTCGTTTGACTCGTTTGACTCGTTTGACTCGTTTGACTCGTTTGACTCGTTTGACTCGTTTGACTCGTTTGATTCGTTTGAGTCGATTGACTGGATTGACTGGATTGACTCGTTTGACTCGTTTGACTCGTTTGACTCGTTTGACTCGTTTGACTCGTTTGACTCGTTTGACTCGTGTGACTCGTTTGACTCGTTTGACTCGTTTGACTCGTTTGACTCGTTTGACTCGTTTGACTCGTTTGACTCGTTTGACTCGTTTGACTCGTTTGACTCGTTTGACTCGTTTGACTCGTTTGACTCGTTTGACTCGTTTGACTCGTTTGACTCGTTTGACTCGTTTGACTCGTTTGACTCGTTTGACTCGTTTGACTCGTTTGACTCGTTTGACTCGTTTGACTCGTTTGACTCGTTTGACTCGTTTGACTCGTTTGACTCGTTTGACTCGTTTGACTCGTTTGACTCGTTTGACTCGTTTGACTCGTTTGACTCGTTTGACTCGTTTGACTCGTTTGACTCGTTTGACTCGTTTGACTCGTTTGACTCGTTTGACTCGTTTGACTCGTTTGACTCGTTTGACTCGTTTGACTCGTTTGACTCGTTTGACTCGTTTGACTCGTTTGACTCGTTTGACTCGTTTGACTCGTTTGACTCGTTTTGACTCGTTTGACTCGTTTGACTCGTTTGACTCGTTTGACTCGTTTGACTCGTTTGACTCGTTTGACTCGTTTGACTCGTTTGACTCGTTTGACTCGTTTGACTCGTTTGACTCGTTTGACTCGTTTGACTCGTTTGACTCGTTTGACTCGTTTGACTCGTTTGACTCGTTTGACTCGTTTGACTCGTTTGACTCGTTTGACTCGTTTGACTCGTTTGACTCGTTTGACTCGTTTGACTCGTTTGACTCGTTTGACTCGTTTGACTCGTTTGACTCGTTTGACTCGTTTGACTCGTTTGACTCGTTTGACTCGTTTGACTCGTTTGACTCGTTTGACTCGTTTGACTCGTTTGACTCGTTTGACTCGTTTGACTCGTTTGACTCGTTTGACTCGTTTGACTCGTTTGACTCGTTTGACTCGTTTGACTCGTTTGACTCGTTTGACTCGTTTGACTCGTTTGACTCGTTTGACTCGTTTGACTCGTTTGACTCGTTTGACTCGGTTGACTCGTTTGACTCGTTTGACTCGTTGGACTCGTTTGACTCGTTTGACTCGTTTGACTCGTTTGACTCGTTTGACTCGTTTGACTCGTTTGACTCGTTTGACTCGTTTGACTCGTTTTGACTCGTTTGACTCGTTTGACTCGTTTGACTCGTTTGACTCGTTTGACTCGTTTGACTCGTTTGACTCGTTTGACTCGTTTGACTCGTTTGACTCGTTTGACTCGTTTGACTCGTTTGACTCGTTTGACTCGTTTGACTCGTTTGACTCGTTTGACCTCGTTTGACTCGTTTGACTCGTTTGACTCGTTTGACTCGTTTGACTCGTTTGACTCGTTTGACTCGTTTGACTCGTTTGACTCGTTTGACTCGTTTGACTCGTTTGACTCGTTTGGCTCGTTTGACTCGTTTGGCTCGTTTGGCTCGTTTGGCTCGCTTGGCTCGCATGGCTCGCTTGGCACGCATGGCTCGCATGGCTCGCTTGGCTCGCTTGGCTCGCTTGGCTCGCTTGGCTCGCTTGGCTCGCTTGGCTCGCTTGGCTCGCTTGGCTCGCTTGGCTCGCTTGGCTCGCTTGGCTCGCTTGGCTCGCTTGGCTCGCTTGGCTCGCTTGGCTCGCTTGGCTCGCTTGGCTCGCTTGGCTCGTTTGACTCGTTTGACTCGTTTGACTCGTTTGACTCGTTTGACTCGTTTGACTCGTTTGACTCGTTTGACTCGTTTGACTCGTTTGACTCGTTTGACTCGTTTGACTCGTTTGACTCGTTTGACTCGTTTGACTCGTTTGACTCGTTTGACTCGTTTGACTCGTTTGACTCGTTTGACTCGTTTGACTCGTTTGACTCGTTTGACTCGTTTGACTCGTTTGACTCGTTTGACTCGTTTGACTCGTTTGACTCGTTTGACTCGTTTGACTCGTTTGACTCGTTTGACTCGTTTGACTCGTTTGACTCGTTTGACTCGTTTGACTCGTTTGACTCGTTTGACTCGTTTGACTCGTTTGGCTCGTTTCTCACGTTTGATTCGTTTGACTCGTTTGACTCGATTGACTCGTATGACTCGTATGACTCGATTGACTCGTATGACTCGTATGACTCGTATGACTCGTATGACTCGTATGACTGGTTTGACTCGTTTGACTCATTTGACTCCTTTGACTCCTTTGACTCGTTTGACTCGTTTGACTCGTTTGACTCGTTTGACTCGTTTGACTCGTTTGACTCGTTTGACTCGTTTGACTCGTTTGACTCGTTTGACTCGTTTGACTCGCTTGACCCGATTGACTCGAGTTACTCGTTTGGCTCGCTTGGCTCGCTTGGCTCGCTTGGCTCGCTTGGCTCGCTTGGCTCGTTTGGCTCGTTTGGCTCGTTTGGCTCGTTTGGCTCGTTTGGCTCGTTTGACTCGTTTGGCTCGTTTGACTCGTTTGACTCGTTTGACTCGTTTGACTCGTTTGACTCGTTTGACTCGTTTGTCCTGTTTGACTCGTTTGACTCGTTTGACTCGTTTGACTCGTTTGACTCGTTTGACTCGTTTGACTCGTTTGACTCGTTTGACTCGTTTGACTCGTTTGACTCGTTTGACTCGTTTGACTCGTTTGACTCGTTTGACTCGTTTGACTCGTTTGACTCGTTTGACTCGTTTGATTCGTTTTACTCGTTTGAGTCGATTGACTGGATTGACTCGTTTGACTCGTTTGACTCGTTTGACTCGTTTGACTCGTTTGACTCGTTTGACTCGTTTGACTCGTTTGACTCGTTTGACTCGTTTGATTCGTTTTACTCGTTTGAGTCGATTGACTGGATTGACTCGTTTGACTCGTTTGACTCGTTTGACTCGTTTGACTCGTTTGACTCGTTTGACTCGTTTGACTCGTTTGACTCGTTTGACTCGTTTGACTCGTTTGACTCGTTTGACTCGTTTGACTCGTTTGACTCGTTTGACTCGTTTGACTCGTTTGACTCGTTTGACTCGTTTGACTCGTTTGACTCGTTTGACTCGTTTGACTCGTTTGACTCGTTTGACTCGTTTGACTCGTTTGACTCGTTTGACTCGTTTGACTCGTTTGACTCGTTTGACTCGTTTGACTCGTTTGACTCGTTTGACTCGTTTGACTCGTTTGACTCGTTTGACTCGTTTGACTCGTTTGACTCGTTTGACTCGTTTGACTCGTTTGACTCGTTTGGCTCGTTTGGCTCGTTTGGCTCGTTTGGCTCTTTTTTTTCGTTTGGCTCGTTTGGCTCGTTTGGCTCGTTTGGCTCGTTTGGCTCGTTTGGCTCGTTTGGCTCGTTTGGCTCGTTTGGCTCGTTTGGCTCTTTTTTTTCGTTTGGCTCGTTTGGCTCGTTTGGCTCGTTTGGCTCGTTTGGCTCGTTTGGCTCGTTTGGCTCGTTTGACTCGTTTGACTCGTTTGACTCGTTTGACTCGTTTGACTCGTTTGATTCGTTTGACTCGTTTGAGTCGATTGACTGGATTGACTCGTTTGACTCGTTTGACTCGTTTGACTCGTTTGACCTCGTTTGACTCGTTTGACTCGTTTGACTCGTTTGACTCGTTTGACTCGTTTGACTCGTTTGACTCGTTTGACTCGTTTGACTCGTTTGACTCGTTTGACTCGTTTGACTCGTTTGACTCGTTTGACTCGTTTGACTCGTTTGACTCGTTTGACTCGTTTGACTCGTTTGACTCGTTTGACTCGTTTGACTCGTTTGACTCGTTTGACTCGTTTGACCTCGTTTGACTCGTTTGACTCGTTTGACTCGTTTGACTCGTTTGACTCGTTTGACTCGTTTGACTCGTTTGACTCGTTTGACTCGTTTGACTCGTTTGACTCGTTTGACTCGTTTGACTCGTTTGACTCGTTTGACTCGTTTGACTCGTTTGACTCGTTTGACTCGTTTGACTCGTTTGACTCGTTTGACTCGTTTGACTCGTTTGACCTCGTTTGACTCGTTTGACTCGTTTGACTCGTTTGACTCGTTTGACTCGTTTGACTCGTTTGACGTTGACTCGTTTGACTCGTTTGACTCGTTTGACTCGTTTGACTCGTTTGACTCGTTTGACTCGTTTGACTCGTTTGACTCGTTTGACTCGTTTGACTCGTTTGACTCGTTTGACTCGTTTGACTCGTTTGACTCGTTTGACTCGTTTGACTCGTTTGACTCGTTTGACTCGTTTGACTCGTTTGACTCGTTTGACTCGTTTGACTCGTTTGACTCGTTTGACTCGTTTGACTCGTTTGACTCGTTTGACTCGTTTGACTCGTTTGACTCGTTTGACTCGTTTGACTCGATTGACTCGTATGACTCGTATGACTCGATTGACTCGTATGACTCGTATGACTCGTATGACTCGTATGACTCGTATGACTGGTTTGACTCGTTTGACTCCTTTGACTCGTTTGACTCGTTTGACTCGTTTGACTCTTTGACTCGTTTGACTCGTTTGACTCGTTTGACTCGTTTGACTCGTTTGACTCGTTTGACTCGTTTGACTCGTTTGACTCGTTTGACCGACTCGTTTGACTCGTTTGACTCGTTTGACTCGTTTGACTCGTTTGACTCGTTTGACTCGTTTGACTCGTTTGACTCGTTTGACTCGTTTGACTCGTTTGACTCGTTTGACTCGTTTGACTCGTTTGACTCGTTTGACTCGTTTTGACTCGTTTGACTCGTTTGACTCGTTTGACTCGTTTGACTCGTTTGACTCGTTTGACTCGTTTGACTCGTTTGACTCGTTTGACTCGTTTGACCTCGTTTGACTCGTTTGACTCGTTTGACTCGTTTGACTCGTTTGACTCGTTTGACTCGTTTGACTCGTTTGACTCGTTTGACTCGTTTGACTCGTTTGACTCGTTTGACTCGTTTGACTCGTTTGACTCGTTTGACTCGTTTGACTCGTTTGACTCGTTTGACTCGTTTGACTCGTTTGACTCGTTTGACTCGTTTGACTCGTTTGACTCGTTTGACTCGTTTGACTCGTTTGACTCGTTTGGCTCGTTTGGCTCGTTTGGCTCGCTTGGCTCGCTTGGCTCGCATGGCTCGCTTGGCACGCATGGCTCGCATGGCTCGCTTGGCTCGCTTGGCTCGCTTGGCTCGCTTGGCTCGCTTGGCTCGCTTGGCTCGCTTGGCTCGCTTGGCTCGTTTGACTCGGTTGACTCGTTTGACTCGTTTGACTCGTTTGACTCGTTTGACTCGTTTGACTCGTTTGACTCGTTTGACTCGTTTGACTCGTTTCACTCGTTTGACTCGTTTGACTCGTTTGACTCGTTTGACTCGTTTGACTCGTTTGACTCGTTTGACTCGTTTGACTCGTTTGACTCGGTTGACTCGTTTGACTCGTTTGACTCGTTGACTCGTTTGACTCGTTTGACTCGTTTGACTCGTTTGACTCGTTTGACTCGTTTGACTCGTTTGACTCGTTTGACTCGTTTGACTCGTTTGACTCGTTTGACTCGTTTGACTCGTTTGACTCGTTTGACTCGTTTGACTCGTTTGACTCGTTTGACTCGTTTGACTCGTTTGACTCGTTTGACTCGTTTGACTCGTTTGACTCGTTTGACTCGTTTGACTCGTTTGACTCGTTTTGACTCGTTTGACTCGTTTGACTCGTTTGACTCGTTTGACTCGTTGACTCGTTTGACTCGTTTGACTCGTTTGACTCGTTTGACTCGTTTGACTCGTTTGACTCGTTTGACTCGTTTGACTCGTTTGGACTCGTTTGACTCGTTTGACTCGTTTGACTCGTTTGACTCGTTTGACTCGTTTGACTCGTTTGACTCGTTTGACTCGTTTGACTCGTTTGACTCGTTTGACTCGTTTGACTCGTTTGACTCGTTTGACTCGTTTGACTCGTTTGACTCGTTTGACTCGTTTGACTCGTTTGACTCGTTTGACTCGTTTGACTCGTTTGACTCGTTTGACTCGTTTGACTCGTTTGGCTCGTTTGGCTCGTTTGGCTCGTTTGGCTCGTTTGGCTCGTTTGGCTCGTTTGGCTCGCTTGGCTCGCTTGGCTCGCATGGCTCGCTTGGCACGCATGGCTCGCATGGCTCGCTTGGCTCGCTTGGCTCGCTTGGCTCGCTTGGCTCGTTTGGCTCGTTTGACTCGTTTGACTCGTTTGACTCGTTTGACTCGTTTGACTCGTTTGACTCGTTTGACTCGTTTGGACTCGTTTGACTCGTTTGACTCGTTTGACTCGTTTGACTCGTTTGACTCGTTTGACTCGTTTGACTCGTTTGACTCGTTTGACTCGTTTGACTCGTTTGACCTCGTTTGACTCGTTTGACTCGTTTGACTCGTTTGACTCGTTTGACTCGTTTGGCTCGTTTGGCTCGTTTGACTCGTTTGACTCGTTTGACTCGAGTAACTCGTTTGACTCGCTTGGCTCGCTTGGCTCGCTTGGCTCGTTTGACTCGCTTGGCTCGCTTGGCTCGCTTGGCTCGCTTGGCTCGCTTGGCTCGCTTGGCTCGCTTGGCTCGTTTGGCTCGCTTGGCTCGCTTGGCTCGCTTGGCTCGTTTGGCTCGTTTGGCTCGTTTGGCTCGTTTGGCTCGTTTGACTCGTTTGGCTCGTTTGACTCGTTTGACTCGTTTGGCACGTTTGACTCGTTTGAACTCGTTTGACTCGTTTGACTCGTTTGACTCGTTTGACTCGTTTGACTCGTTTGACTCGTTTGACCTCGTTTGACTCGATTGTCCTGTTTGACACGTTTGACTCGCTTGACCCGATTGACTCGATTAACTCGTTTGACTCGTTTTGACTCGTTTGACTCGATTGACTCGTAAGACTCGTTTGACTCGTTTGACTCGTTTGACTCGTTTTACTCGTTTGAGTCGATTGAGTCGATTGACTCGATTGACTCGTCTAACTCGTTTGACTCGTTTGACTCGTTTCACTCGTTTGACTCGTTTGACTCGTTTGACTCGTTTGACTCGTTTGATTCGTTTTACTCGTTTGAGTCGATTGACTGGATTGACCGTCGTTGACTCGTTTGACTCGTTTGACTCGTTTGACTCGTTTGACTCGTTTGACTCGTTTGACTCGTTTGACTCGTTGACTCGTTTGACTCGTTTGACTCGTTTGACTCGTTTGACTCGTTTGACTCGTTTGACTCGTTTGACTCGTTTGACTCGTTTGACTCGTTTGACTCGTTTGACTCGTTTGACTCGTTTGACTCGTTTGACTCGTTTGACTCGTTTGACTCGTTTGACTCGTTTGACTCGTTTGACCTCGTTTGACCTCGTTTGACTCGTTTGACTCGTTTGACTCGTTTGACTCGTTTGACTCGTTTGACTCGTTTGACTCGTTTGACTCGTTTGACTCGTTTGACCTCGTTTGACTCGTTTGACTCGTTTGACTCGTTTGACTCGTTTGACTCGTTTGACTCGTTTGACTCGTTTGACTCGTTTGACTCGTTTGACTCGTTTGACTCGTTTGACTCGTTTGACTCGTTTGACTCGTTTGACTCGTTTGACTCGTTTGACCTCGTTTGACTCGTTTGACTCGTTTGACTCGTTTGACTCGTTTGACTCGTTTGACTCGTTTGACTCGTTTGACTCGTTTTGACTCGTTTGACTCGTTTGACTCGTTTGACTCGTTTGAATCGTTTGAATCGTTTGACTCGTTTGACTCGTTTGACTCGTTTGACTCGTTTGACTCGTTTGACTCGTTTGGCTCGTTTGGCTCGTTTGGCTCGTTTGGCTCGTTTGGCTCGCTTGGCTCGCTTGGCTCGCATGGCTCGCTTGGCACGCATGGCTCGCATGGCTCGCTTGGCTCGCTTGGCTCGCTTGGCTCGCTTGGCTCGCTTGGCTCGCTTGGCTCGCTTGGCTCGCTTGGCTCGCTTGGCTCGCTTGGCTCGTTTGACTCGTTTGACTCGTTTGACTCGTTTGACTCGTTTGACTCGTTTGACTCGTTTGACTCGTTTGACTCGTTTGACTCGTTTGACTCGTTTGACTCGTTTGACTCGTTTGACTCGTTTGACTCGTTTGACTCGTTTGACTCGTTTGACTCGTTTGACTCGTTTGACTCGTTTGACTCGTTTGACTCGTTTGACTCGTTTGACCTCGTTTGACCTCGTTTGACTCGTTTGACTCGTTTGACTCGTTTGACTCGTTTGACTCGTTTGACTCGTTTGACTCGTTGACTCGTTTGACTCGTTTGACTCGTTTGACTCGTTTGACTCGTTTGACCTCGTTTGACTCGTTTGACTCGTTTGACTCGTTTGACTCGTTTGACTCGTTTGACTCGTTTGACTCGTTTGACTCGTTTGACTCGTTTGACTCGTTTGACTCGTTTGACTCGTTTGACTCGTTTGACTCGTTTGACTCGTTTGGCTCGTTTCTCACGTTTGATTCGTTTGACTCGTTTGACTCGTTTGACTCGATTGACTCGTATGACTCGTATGACTCGATTGACTCGTATGACTCGTATGACTCGTATGACTCGTATGACTGGTTTGACTCGTTTGACTCGTTTGACTCCTTTGACTCGTTTGACTCGTTTGACTCGTTTGACTCGTTTGACTCGTTTGACTCGTTTGACTCGTTTGACTCGTTTGACTCGTTTGACTCGTTTGACTCGTTTGACTCGTTTGACTCGTTTGACTCGTTTGACTCGTTTGACTCGTTGACTCGTTTGACTCGTTTGACTCGTTTGACTCGTTTGACTCGTTTGACTCGTTTGACTCGTTTGACTCGTTTGACTCGTTTGACTCGTTTGACTCGTTTGACTCGTTTGACTCGTTTGACTCGTTTGACTCGTTTGACTCGTTTGACTCGTTTGACTCGTTTGACTCGTTTGACCTCGTTTGACTCGTTTGACTC